>CM046667.1:133258883-134458883 GCA_025594165.1 Tamias sibiricus
AGAGTCAGGTCCAGTATCTATCAGTCCCTCCATCTCTATTCCTTGGATTTTTATTTTACACATAGGCCTCCTTGAACAATCCCGAACCCAGCAAGCCATGCATCCTGAGTCAGTGGAACAAAATCCTCTATTGTTCCTTTTTTGAGGCATACTCATTTTAAATGAATTATGTAAATTTGGAAGGAGAAGCAGCTGAGCAATTCTATCCCCTTGATTAACAGAACTTATACTTTGGGGTGTGCTAAGCATTAATTTTATTTCCCCTTTGTAGTCTGAGTTTATTACACCTGGGGTCACTTGCAAACCTAATAAACTTTTAGGACTTCACCCGATAATAAGTCCTACGGTCCCTGAGGGAAGAGGTCCCCTGACCCCTGTGGGAATCAGTTGAACCCCCATTTCAGGTGTTAACACTATTCGGGCGGTGGAACAGAGGTCTACTCCTGCATTTCCTCCTGTTCCTCTGGCGAGGGAGTGGATGGGTAGTAGGGATTGTGTTGGGGAAGCATCTGAGCAGATGCTTGAGAATACTCCTCCTCCAATGCCTTGTACATTTGTGGGCCCTGGGGCATAGGGCCCCGTGCCCCGTTTTTTTGAATTCCTGAACAAATGATTTCCATAGATGTCAAATTTTGAATTTCATTTTTTGGCCCAATGATTTCCCTTTTTACACCTGGCGCAGCGGCCTGGGGCATGGTATGAGCTTGGTCTTATTTCTCTTTGGGGATTTTGCGCAGAATAGCCTGATTGATTGTGATAATTTTGCCTGGAATATCCTGATTGATTATAATGTCTAGGTTGAGCCCTTGTGAAATTTTGAGGGGAAGCACCTCTCATTGCAGCTGCAATCACATTTCCTGTGACAAAGGTGTCATTTATATCTTTACATAGTTGTATATATATGGAAAGATCCTTTTTATTTCTCCATGGCCTGATGGCTTCCTGGCAATATTTATTAGCATTTTCCTATGGTAATTGAACAACTAATGGCATAGCTTGATCAACTTCTCCAAACAATCTACCTGCAGTTCTCAAAAGTCGATCAGCAAAGTCAGCACATGGCTCATTAGGTTCTTGAATCACTTTTGACAAGCTACCTTATAGATCCCCAGGTCCTTGTAAAGTTTTCCCCACCTTTAAGGCAGCTGCATTTATCTGAGCATATACACCTGGGTCATAATGTTTTTGAGCCTGTAAGTCTGCGAACTGCCCTTCTCCTGTGAGCATTTCTATATTATGGTCCCCAAACCCTGCAGCTCTGTTTCTTTTAGCATTTCTATACAAAGGTCTGGAAATTGTGATCGCCAAACCAAGTATTGCCCCCCCGCACTTAATGCTGATTTACATAGACTTTTCCAGTCTGAGGGGTTTAACCTAAAGGTGTTAAGGGACTCCAGCATACTCAACGTGAAAGGAGCTTGAGTTCCATACGTCATTACTGCCTCTTTGAGATTTTTTATTGTTTTGAAATCTACTGACTGGTGGACCCTCTGTCCATTTTCATTTTCAAATACTGGCAGTTCCCAATGTATCTGTGAGTTACCCTTGAGAGTGCATAAGTGCTCAGAAAGACTTTTTATTTCTGTTTCTAGGGTTTGTAAATGCCTAGTAATACCCTTCATATTTTCTGTAATGGATTCCAACCATGGGGGAGTAGGTGACACAAGTGGTTACTCTAGTTGATGGTCCTTTTTCTTTTTTAATTTCTTTTTGTTCTTTTTACTGGAGACTGTGCTCCCAGAATCACCTTTTGATTCCTCTTCACTACTATCACTTTTACTGGTATCCTGAATTTCAGCTTCTAAGGAGAGTACATATTCTTCAGCTAATTTCAATAAGTTTCTGATGGCTTTTGCAGCTCTTACTTTTGAATTTACACCACTACTCCTCTCATTGGTATTAACTGACTCAGAAGCTATGCTTTCTTGATCACTTTCCTCACTATCCCCTGAGTCCACGATATTGAAAAACTCATCCATAGCTTTTATTATCCGACCTTTTTTTATTTTCGGTCTCATTTTTAGTTCTTACCTGCCAGGCGAATTCCCCATATGGGCCACCACCTGTTGCCGCCTGAAGCGATTGCCGCTTAGAGCAACGACGCCGCAGGAATAAGTTCAGAGGCGGACTGGAAACAAACAGGCTTTTTATTCTGCTAGCTTCTCTCTCTGGCTCCAACAACCTCTCCAACACGCCATCCACACTGCTCCAACCACACCACAAAAATGGCACCGACCCCATCCGCAATGTCCCTCGGCCAAGTCTCGCGAGATCATGGAAGGTTGCGATGCTCGAACATCTCCACGGCTCACAGCTAACCGCAGTCTTAGCTATCTCCTTAATTAGGGCTCCTACACATGTTGAGAATTTGAACATTACAACCACTTTATAAAGATAGTAAGTCAATAAAATTGGGAATGGATACCTCATAATATGCCCAGTATATGCATGGGTGAATGTTGGTTTAAACAATCAAGTTACAGAATCTGATGTGGACTTTTATGCAGAGAGCATACTTTTTCAAGATTGGAGGAATTCAGAGTAAAATAACACTGAATTAGTTAAGATTTTTGAGATTCCACATTAAAGAAACTCACTGTAGACTGACTGTCTTAGTGAAATAAGGCGGCTGCTTTCTTTTTCATAGTTGAAAAATCTAGGGGTAACTCTAGTTTGAAATTACCCATACTCAGACTCACTCCATCTCCTAGCTCTGCCTTATTTTGCATCAATTCTGTTCTCATTCAGCCTCTGCCTTACTAACCCCAATACCCTCCATAAATACCCTCCATACCTCCGTGTTTATATGTCCACAGATGTAAACCCAAAGGAAAGTGAGTATGATTCTCTTAACAGTAGAAGCAAAAGTCCAAAGAGTGTCTTTCATTTGCTTGGTCTGAATTAGGTGCCCATCCAGGAACCAAAAGCCATGGTTCAGGACTGTAATACTTTGAACATTTCAAAGCTGACATGTTCACATGGACTTTGAGGAGAGGATGATTTTCTAAGAGACATTCCAATTTGTGTTTAAAAATTCTAGGGATGGTTACCAAGACAATTAACATGAAATATTGTTCCACAAGTTTAGTATCAGCATATCTGCTGATTACCAAGGAAATCATCTTAAGGTCCAACATGGCGGCAAAGACTAGAGGACTAGACCCATCTTACAATTCTCTATCTTCTTTCTTATTTAAGGAATCTCATCCCAAAGAACAATGAAGCAAAGGCTGAAAGCTACCTATTTCAAGAATAGGTGCATGCATATAGCTGATTTTAGAACTACAAGAGCTCTTGGAGAAAAATATAGGACTTGGTGAAATCTTAGGATAACCTAAGAGCTTAAGCTTTTGGGATATCTGAATTTCATGGAGAAAGGAAAATGACATATTTCAGATATTAAATAGGATTCTTAAGGCAGAGCCACTCTTGGAGCCAATTTCTTGGATACCTAAGCTATTTTTTTATAAATCAAATTGGGAGGCAGTCTATTGACAGTTCTTATCTCTGGCTTATATAAATTAATTTTCAAACAAATTTAAGAGTGCTTGTTAAAATCAAATATTCCATTAAATAAGTTTATATTAGCTACTGGACTACTAATTCTGATTTGGTCAAATCATCAAATCATCAAATGCACTGTTCAATTAAGACTATTTTTATCTTCACAATCATAAATTACATTAAGCAGGGTTGTGAATGCTATAGAAAGGCAGTAGCTATTTACACATTCCCATTCCCAGGGTAGAACTGCTGGACCTAGTAGTGCTAGCCAGCAGCACCAAGTTGCCATAAGTAAGCCAGAGTCTTGCCCACAGCTGTCATGTGTGGAGCCAGAAGGCAGCAGCCACACAGCCTCCAGGAAAGTTTCCCAGGTTAACACCAGAGGAATATATCTCTAGTGGGTTATGAGAACATGCAAGGCCAGAAGCTAAAGACAGAACTACGGTGTGGAGCCAAAGGTTTCAGATTGCCTGAGAAGATTAGAGCACGAGACAGCAAGTCATGACTGGATACATCCTGAAGATGATGCTTCTGGCAATGGATTAGGTGAACTGGTTAGTGTGTCCAGAGTGGGGGAAAATTACTGACCAGTTTCCAGTAATGTCTGGGAGCATGCTCAGAAATCTAATTTGATCTATTTAAAAATACACCTCCAGACCAAATCTGAACTAAGAAGACTGGAGTGATACCATAAAAAAGGTCTTGAAGAAAGTAGTGTGAAAAATTTGGGGTTTAAAGGTGCTTCAATTCAATATTTGGCCCCTGCTTTATGCTTTTGTGTAAGTTGATAAATTTGTTCCTTTCCACATTTTCCCTTAGCTATCCAGGATTACGGGTAAATCTTTCATTTTAATATGACCGCCAGGTTGACAAGCATTGTGAATGCATAAGTACTTATTTTTCATTCATTCTAGAACTATTTGCAGAGCGTATGCTATGTACCTAACCTCATGATAGGTAATGCAATGGTGCATAAAAGTAGACACAATGACAGGAAGTAACTGTACATGATGCTGACAGGTTACCCAGGGTCATGGAATCCCCTCCCCCCCCCCCCCCCCCCCCCCCCCCCCCCCCCCCCCCCCCCCCCCCCCCCCCCCCCCCCCCCCCGAGCATCTTTCCTTCTATTAGAGTAAAGCATAGTCAATTAAGGGGGTTGGTCTTTCTTGAAAGATTGATAGAAATCTTTACAAGATCTGAAATTGTGAAAGTTATTGTGATGACATGTTCAAATCTGTTTTCAAAAGATAACTCTGGCTGCTGTGTAAAGAATGTGTTATTAAGTGGGGAGAGGGATAAGTGGGGAACTTGGAAGATAAGCTAGTTAGGGAAGAAATGATTGCAGTAGTCCAGATGAGATAGGATGACAGTTTCAAGTAAGGTGTTGAATATGGAAAATGAAATAAGATTTTAGAAGTAGGATTAACAGGGCTTGTCAGTTAATAAGATATAGAAGTTAGCTAATGACAAAAACTCCCTCCTTTGATCAAAACTTACTCAGCTCCTCTGAGTACTCTGTTTAACTAGGCAAAACCATGGTCTTCACTCTCTGTCCTTGTGGAATTACATTTGAGCAAGAATCCTGCTAATATCACTCTAAAATGCTTTCAGCAAGAATTCTGTTGAGTTGATTTAGCAAGAATTCTTCCTGTTGTTAATGTTTCCTCTTTGTAATTTCCATCCATTGACCCCATAATCCCCACTTGTTAAAGTCAGAATTGAGTATAAATTCTTTTGGCCACTGCAAGACCCTATTGCCATTGTCTTTATACCTATCTCCATGGCCCCCACTCTTGAATAAAGTCGCCTTACCATCTTTAATAAGTGTTATTGAATATGTTTTTCTCTAATGGGAGAAAGGACATGTTAAGGGTATAATTGATTTGTTAAGGCTAACATACATGGGATAATTTCAACTTTAACAGCCAATTGATCCTCTTTGTACAGGTTCCTATATAATACAGAATAGCCCAATATCAATTTCCTCTACACCTTACAAATTAACCATATAAAAGTGCTCACATTACATTATAAACCCATCAGCTTGAGAGAAGGCTCCCTGCATTTTGCAAAAATCATAAAGGACATTCTGTGCCAAATCTAGATAAAATAAGAAATGGTGATATGGTAGAAGATATAGTAGTGTCATTAATTGATGCCATGTTCAATATTCTGGTGGAAATGTAGAAAGTCCAAAGTTCTTGGTAATTAACCATTATAGATTAATTATCCATGGCTTGGTCTCAATTCTTGTTAAACCTATTTCAGAAGCTACAAAGCAGGGAGTGAGAAACTGGCAGGACATTAGAACTGATGTAACATATTCCCACAGATAAATATTTTATTTTAATTATCTAGAGGGAGGGAGAAAGAAAAGAGAAGCAGCATTGGAGCAAAGCAAAACTAAAGTTCAAATCTTGGTTCTGTCACCAAGTGGGTGTATAGATTTGGAGCACATTAATTCTGAGCACATCATACCTCACAAATATGTACAAATATTATGCTAATAAAAACAGATAATAAACTTTAAAGTAATTTAAAAACATTTCAGTCACAGGTTGTTTTAAATGTAGAACTAAATAACTAAATATACTTTCCCTGAACTCTTATAATGAGGATAGTCATGCCTACCTTTCAGTATCATTTGGGGGTCAAAAGATGAGTAATACATGTTATACATATAGAGCATAGAAGCTAGTAAATAAAACAGACATATTAAGAGTAAAAGAAACCCCATTCCTATTCCAGATAAACAAAATAGGAAAAAATCACAGAGAAAAATTCTCATAATTTAAATAAAACTGATAAACTAATTACTATCCCTTTGATTAAATTTTAATTTATTTCAAACCAACATTTCAGGCACATTTAATAATAATTAATGATAAAATTGTTTTCAAATCTTGGGATCATCTTAATATCAGAATTCAAATACCTCAAATTTACCTTATTTTAAATGGTATCTTATCATAGAGGTCTTCTCTGATTGTCCTATATAGGTTAGTACCACTTCCACCAGACATAATCCATCACCATAACTCTCCTCACCTGCTCCATGACACGATTACCAACACCTGATATGTTGGATAATTACTTGTTGCCTCTTATGTTCCATCTTCCTCCAGGTAGGATACAAACCAAATAAAAATAAAAGTGTTTTGTTTTGGTCACTGCCTTATTTTGGGCACCTAGAACTATGCCAGGCATAAAGTAGGCACCAATAAATACGTATTTTGAATAAATAATAATATTTTTGTACAGTTGCCAAATAAATATGTGTACTAATGTGAATTAAAATGTTCACAAAGCTTTTGTGCAATCCACACATGCATTAAAGTTTATGTGTTCATTTTTTATAACTCAAACTTTGTATGATGGGGCTAAGGAAGGCTTTTTGGATCTAATTTTACAGTTGAGTAAATTGAAACTTGGGCAGTTTCTGTGATTCTCCTGATATCACACAGGAACATGTGATTCTCTCATTGAAACATGATTCTAGAAGAAGCCAGTACAATTGCAGTGTCAGAAATGCTTCAGAAGTCACTTTTAAGATGCAAAATAACACAGCATTCAGTGTGTATCTGTCATTAAATGAATTGCTTACTTTCCAACTGAATTTCAAGTTTCTTGTATTAACGTAGGTATGTAAATAGTGACTTTTTCCTCACCCCATATGACAAAGGTTAAGGGCAAAGAACAAGCACCTGATGTGTGGTATTGCTTTTGTACAGATAAAGCAAAAAGATTTATAAATACCTGCATGATGACTAGGCATGATAAACAAAAGCCTGACTTCCATCTGACAAAAAAAAAATGACAATAGTGTACTATGTTCCTTTGAGATCTGTGTTCTTCTGCTTCTTCACAGGAAATATAGTCAAAATCACAAATTCGAATTTACCTTCTGTGACCTGGGCAAGTTACTTCACTTCTCTGAATCTCAGACTCCTTAGTAAAATGGAAATATTGCCTACTTCACAAAATCAGATTAAGGATTTTAAAGACCACATGAAGCATCTAGAATATTTTCTGATGCAAATTACTTGCAACTTAAAAGGGAATTGTGTCATATATTAATCTTATTCTAAAATAATGGGTTAGTGGCCTTCAGAGGGTGGTATATTTTACATCTTCAAGTTATCCTTTAAATCAGACCAGCAATAATGACAGAAAATTATGGTTTAAAACTTTGTGTGACAGATTGCATTTCCCAAGGATCACCTATTTCATGTACTCTTCTTACATTGATATAACTTTAGTGTAGACATAGGATATACGGTCCCTTCTCTTGAAAGTGGATCTTTACAAGTGCCTTGACCACTAGAGATGCTAAGTGACTTCCAAAACTAGGTTATAAAAAATGTGATGCACATCTGCCTAATTTGGGGGATGCCAGTCACCATGAAAACGATGACATTGCCCCAAGGCTACCATGGCATGAGGAACACCAAATTCATGCATATGGAGAGAAACTTAGAGAGGCCTTGAGAACATGTAATAAGCCCTAAGCTAAAATTGCCCAGTTAAGCCCTTCTCAAATTCCTGAAGCTTGGAAACAGTGAAAGATAGTAAAAATGGCTGTTTGAAACCACTAAGTCCTAGAGAGAGGTTTGTTATGCAATTTTAGATCAAAGATTCACTATGCAATGGTTTTCTTGGGAGTTATTCTGTGGAAAAATCTTTTATTATCTTATTTGACACAACTGCCCCCATGAAATACATATTGTTCTTTTATACCTGAAGAAATGAAAGTTCTGAGAAATTAAGTGAACTTTTAAAGGTCACACAGCCAAGAGCAGTGACAGAGCAGGAACTGAAACACAGATTTCAAGTTGAAAGTTGTTGTATCCATATTGCCCACCTCAGAGTAAACGGCTTTTTAGAAGACCAATATAAAACTAGCTGATGGTGCATTTTTTTCTTGAGTTCTAAACAGCTATTAGAAACTGAAATTAAGTAATAAGTTATGTGATTTATTTCAACTTTTGTCCAGTGTTTGGTTGACAGATTTCCATAGTTTGTACTATAATTATGAGTTAGTGTTGTTTTTAGTACTTGAAATGAAAAACTGAAGCATGTTCAATATTTACATTTCATTTTAGTAGATCTTAGTCATTTTATTGTTATTCAATTTCACATTACAGTTTTATGATTTCTCACTTGCATGAATATTAATTGGAATGGGAAATGTACTCAGTGATTTAAATGCATGGTTCTTTTTAAAGTATTTGAGGAAAAAATAATCTAATTAGAGTGATATGTCCTAGAAAAAAATATCTTCCTACAGAAGTGGAAATTACTACTATGTCGTTGTGCTCTCTGGAACTGCACAGTGAAAAAAGATAGCCAATTAAGGAGCATGAAAACCACTCTCTTGAAATTCCTACAGGTAATTAAAAATGTCATGCTTTTATTTCATTGTGTATGTTTTCAACATACAAAATGTTTTTTCTCCTCTCAATGATTCTGACCAATCTTTATTTCTGATCGGTCACACTGACTGGAGACTGTCTGCAGGGCACTTCAAAATGAGCAGCAAGATTAATCTGTCTTCCACATATTGCCCCATACATTTTTCAGGTCTCAGTTTATAGTGATTTGGGTGGAGGGTGTCAGATCAAGGACTTTATTTGATTTCTTCTTCTCAAAGTCTTCCAATTCATAATTCTGTTACTCTAGTACCATCCATCTCTTTCTTTTATTAAATGATTCAAAAAAGAAGTATCTTTAGGATAATATAGGTTGAGATTTTGGTTGTACAGCTATTTTTAGAAATCTCTGACATGACATTTCCTAAAATTCAGAGGGACATTGCCAGTTTGCCTAGGATTACAGAATGTCAGTACCAGTAGGGTCTCTTAAGTTCATATAGTCCAGACCACCTTTGTCAAACAGACTAAAAGAAGCTCTGAGAAAAACGACCTTGTTTACAAGAGTGAGCTGGTGGCTGGCTGACTTTTACTACCTTTAGAGATCTTCCCTGTTGGCTATCCTTTGCTCAGTGAGCCCCCTTTATCAACTGTGGCCATTGGGAAGTTTAATTTCTACAGGTTCACATGAAAGTATCATATAGCACCTGACCAGAACCATATATTTGATTCTCAATTTTTTTCCTATGTAGTTCATGATCCAATATCCATATTGCCAAAAGCATTATAGAGTGCACAGCTGTAAGACTGCATAAAACTGACAGATTGAATTCCATAATGACTGAACTCAAAGATGCACCAGTCCTATCTTATGCAAAACATCTTGTTTTGTTCTTTAAAAAGCTCTTGCCAATATATGGGCAAAACTGTAGGTACTTAATAACATAATTTCTTCTAAGTTTGAAGGCATAAGAAATGTCTCCAGGTCCTTCCTCACCCCAGATTGCCACACACTGAAGCAGATTCACTTCCTACTTGTCCCTCAGGCTATTTTCAGTTGTAGATTAGGAACCTTCAATCCAGATTCTTCCCCCACTTCTAGGCTTCATATTTAATTTGAACCCTGGCTTTGCCTCTGGTATGGCTACTGGGAGAATATCCTTGTCTCAATACCTACTGTCTTGAGTCAGGTGTGAATGACATACTCTTGATCCTATTTGCTAGAGAATGAAGTTTATATGTTTCTTAACAACAACAGCAACAAAAGATACTTAATTTGAAATATTAGTTTGATTTTAATATTAAAAATATAAGTGAGGGGCTGGGGGTATAGCTTAGTCGGTAGAGTACTTGCCTTGCATTCACAAGGCCCTGGGTTCAATCCCCAGAACCACCAATATATATGTGTGTGTGTGTGTGTGTGTGTGTGTGTGTGTGTGTGTGTGATTTATTTTCACACAAGTTAACCTAGTCTTTTGTCATCTGTATGGAATAAATAAAATTTGAAGAATAAAATTAACTGGGTAATTCAGGAAATAAAACTTTGATTTGGGAAGAAGTGAGTACTTGAGTACTTCCCTTCTATCTAAAGCAAATTTAATACATATTACCTCATTTTTTAATGTGCTTAGGTCATAACCCCAGAACAAATGGAATCTATTCATTTTAGCAGCAACCATTAATGTGACCCTGAGTGAGGTGTCAAATTTCTCACCATGAACTTCATCCCAGAGACCAACTGTCACAGCTGCAAGTTTAAGCCATCGTCCCAGGCCAGTAATCATGTATAGGCATGTCCACAATGCATGTATAATGTGTCCTTGTAAAATGGAAAACAATTAAAGAATGAACCCCACACATTACAGAGAAGTCCATAAATGTAAAAACAAACTCTTGCAAATTTCTCCATATGCCCAGAACATAACAGATACAATAAATAGATTATGGTGTAAAGCAAGGAGAAAAGAAGAAATAATCATTTCAAGTTTGGCATACATATATTAGCTTCAATGAATATTAAATTAAAATTTGCACAATAATCCTATAAATCAGTGCTTCTCAAATTCGAAAGTCCAAAGAAATTACCTTGGTATCTTATAAAAATTTATATTCAGGGGGCTGAAGAGTAGAGTTCTCACCTAGCATGCATGAGGCACTGGGTTCAATCCTCAGCACCACATAAAAATAAAATAAAGGTATTGTGTCCACCTAAAAATAAATGTTTAAAAAATTGATATTCAGACTTCACTTGGCACAAGAATCTGCATTAGAAAACAATCTCCTGGATAATGCTTATGCTTCTTGTCCAGGCACTATACCTTAAGTATCAAATTTCTAGCTAGAACCACTCAATCAGTTTGATGTGATACTATACTAAGAGTGGAACACTGTGGCCAGAGATATGCCTATATCCCTTGGTGCAGCTGAGCATGACCTGAGCCAGGTAGCTCAGGCAGTGAAGTTTACCACAGTGTTTTTGCAAATGTTTTCATTTTTTAAGTTTGCCAGGATAGTGTAAAGGTTTGGTGACACATCTTTAAATAATAATAAAGATCTTCCATAATTTCCTTCATTACAATAACAATTATTCTTAATGAAAGATAATCATTACAATAGTGATCATATTTTTTACTCTGTGCTAGTAATTGTGTCAAATACATCACATGGGGGTTCTCATATAATCTTTATAACATTGCCCAAAGATACATGCTATTATTACCCCAAGTGACTTCTACTATCTCCATGGCTTTGACCTTTAAATATTATGCATATACCCATAATATCCCAATTTATATGTGCAGCTCTGAATTTTCCCCCAAAGTCCATTTGCATTATCCACTGCCTAACTGACATCTCCATTTGGAGATGGTCAAAATCTTTAATGTATCCTAAGAGAATACTTGCTCCTCACCCAAGTTTCTTCTATTCAATTACTCTAGTCAGAAAGCTAGGAGACTTTTTTTTTCCAATAAAACTTATTTGTTTATTGTGTTTCTTTTCATTCCCTGATACTACATACATAATCCATTAGGAAAGTCTGTCAGCTTTCAAAATATAATCTGAGTCTGTCTACTTCTTTGCATTGCTTGTGGCAGCATCCCATGGCTTTCATCAGTTGCATAGCCTCCTGACTGTTCTCTCTCTGTTCTCTTTGAGAAGCTTTGGTTGGTCAGAGAGAGGCTGCATGTTTGAAAGTGGCAGCTGGTGAGGCTGAATCCAAGCCAGATAATAATAGCATACACTTTGATTGTATCCCTATGCTCCAGAAAATTTGCTAAGTGATTTGCATGTAAGTAGGATACTTAAAACTCATAATACCCCCCTGAGCTGTGTTTTATTATTATCCCCATTTTACAGATGACAAAACTAACGGGTAAGAAAATCATGTATCTTGCCTAAGTTCTTCGGTCTAGTGCATACTAGAATCAAGATTCAAACCAAGACTCTGACTCTCAAGTATATGATTTGAGCTCCTCTACTATGTATCCTTCAGTGAAGGTTTTTTTTTTTATGCTGCATTAAGGAAGATACACTATGACCTGAAGTCCAAGTAAATAAATTTTTAAATTAACAAATCCATTAAGTAAATCATGTGGTCCTTCTGTCTACACAGTAACAGACAAAGTCAAGCAAATAATTATTTCATAACTAAATTGAGGAATTGAATCCAAATAGTCAAGCTGCTTAAGCAAACAATCAGTTTTTTTTTAAATTTTTTTATTATTTATTTACTTATTCATCATGCACAAGTATAGTATCTTTTTACATACAACTGCTTGTATACAAAGTATATAAGTACCATTCAGATCTTCAATCATGCATTTAGGATAATGATATCCATCTCATTCAATCACCAATTTTTTTCCAACCCCCCCCTTACTCCCTCCCTCCCCTCCCTATCCGTTGACCATTCTAGTGTTCCTCTGATCCTATGTACCCCCTTCCAACAACTCTGTGAACCAGCCTCCTTATATCAGAGAAAACATTCGGTACTTGGATTTTTGAGATTGACTAATTTCACTTAGCATTATATTCTCCAACTTCATCCATTTACCTGCAAATGCCATTATTTTATTCTCTCTTATTGCTGAGTAAAATTCCATTTTGTATATATACCATATTTTCTTTATCCACTCATCTACTGAGGGGCATCTAGGTTGGTTCCATAACCTAGCTATTGTGAATTGTGCTGCTATAAACATTGAAGTGGCTGTGTCACTGTAATATGCTGTTTTTAAGTCTTTTGGGAATAGACCCAGGAGTGGGATGGCTGGGTCATAGGGTGGTTCCATTCCCATTTTCCCAAGAAATCTCCATACTGCTTTCCATAGCGGTTGCACCATTTTGCAGTCCCACCAGCAATGTATGAGTGTGCCTTTTTCCCCACATCCTCTCCAACATTTATTGTTGTTTGTGTTCTTGATAGCTGCCATTCTGACTGGAGTGAAATGAAATCTTAGAGTAGTTTTGATTTGCATTTCTCTAATTGCCAGTGATGTTGAGCATTTTTTCATGTATTTGTTGATTAATCGTGTATCTTCTTCTGAGAAGTGTCTTTTCAATTCCTTAGCCCATTTATTGATTGGGTTATTTGCTTTTTTGGTGTTAAGTTTTTTTAGTTCTATATACATTCTAGAAATTAGTGCTCTATCTGATGTGCATGTATTAAATATTTGTTCCCAATTAGTTGGCTCTCTATTCACCTCACTGATTGTTTCTTTTGCTGAAAGAAGCTTTTCAGTTTAAATCTATCCCATTCATTAATTCTTGGTAATAGTTCTTGTGCTACAGGATTCTTATTAAGGAACTTGGGGCCTAATCCGACATGTTGGAAATTGGAGCTTACTTTTTCTTCTATTAGGTGTATTGTCTCTGGTCTAATTCCTAGGTCCTTGATCCACTTTGAATTGAATTTTGTACATGGTGAGAGACAAGGGTTTAATTTCATTTTGTTGCATATGGATTTCCAGTTTTCCCAGCACCATTTATTGAAGAGGCTATCCTTTCTCCACTGTACATTTTTGGCACCTTTGTCTAATATAAGATAGCTGAAATTATATGTATTAGTCTCTGTGTCCTCAATTCTGTACCATTGGTCCACCAGTCTGTTTTGGTGCCAATACCATGCTGTTTTTGTTACTATTGCTCTATAGTATAATTTAAAGTCCGGTATGGTGATGCCCCCTGCTTCACTTTTCTTGCTCAGGATTGCTTTGGCTATTCTGGGTCTCTTATTTCTCCAGATGAATTTCATGACTGCTTTTTCTATTTCTTTGAAGAATGACATTGGGATTTTGATTGGAATTGCATTAAATCTGTATAATGTTTTTGGTAGTATGGACATTTTGACAATATTGATTCTACCTATCCAAGAGCAAGGTAGGTCTTTCCATCTTCTGAGTTCTTCTATGATTTCTTTCTTTAGTGTTCTATAATTTTCCTTATAGAGCTCTTTCACCTCTTTCGTTAAGTTGATTCCCAGGTATTTTATTTTTTTTGATGCTATTGTAAATGGGGTAGTTTTCATCATTTCCCTTTCAGAGGCTTTGTCAGTGATGTACAAAAATGCCTTTGACTTATGGGTATTGATTTTGTATCCTGCTACTTTGCCAAATTCATTTACTAGTTGTAAAAGTTTTCTGGTAGAGTTTTTTGGGTCTTCTAGGTAAATTATCATGTCATCAGCAAATAGTGCTAATTTGAGCTCTTCTTTTCCTATCTTGATCCCTTTAATTTCTTTCGTCTGTCTAATTGCTCTTGCCAGAGTTTCCAGTACTATGTTAAATAGCAGTGGTGAGAGGGGGCATCCCTGTCTTGTTCCAGTTTTTAGAGGGAATGCTTTCAATTTTTCTCCATTTAAGATAATGTTAGCTCTGGGCCTTGCATAAATAGCTTTTATAATGTTGAGATATGTCCCTGATATTCCTAGTTTTTCCAGTGTTTTGAACATAAAGGGGTGCTGTATTTTGTCAAATGCTTTTTCTGCATCTATTGAGATAATCATATGATTTTTATCTTTAAGTCTATTGATGTGATGTATTATGTTTATTGATTTCCGAATGTTGAACCAGCCTTGCATCCCTGGAATAAACCCCACTTGATCGTGGTGCACTATCTTTTTGATATGTTTTTGTATCCGATTTGCCAGAATTTTGTTGAGGATTTTTGCATCTATGTTCATTAAAGATATTGGCCTAAAGTTTTCTTTTTTGGATGTGTCTTTGCCTGGCTTTGGAATTAATGTAATATTGGCCTCATAGAAAGAGTCTGGAAGAGCTCCCTCTTTTTCTATTTCTTGAAATAGTTTGAAGAGCATTGGTATTAGTTCTTCTTTGAAAGTCTTGTAGAACTCTGCTGTAAACCCATCAGGTCCTGGACTTTTCCTTGTTGGTAGCTTTTTGATGACATCTTCTATTTCTTTGCTTGTAATCGATCTGTTTAAATTGTGTATTGCCTCCAGATCCAGTTTAGGCAAATCATATGACTCTAGAAATCTGTCAATGCATTCAGCATTTTCTGTTTTATTAGAGTACAAGTTTTCAAAGTAATTTCTAATTATTTTCTGTATATCTGAGGTGTTTGTTGTGATATTCCCTTTTTCATCACAAATGTTAGTGATTTGAGTTTTTTCTCTTCTTCTTTTCGTTAGCATTGCTAAGGGTCTGTCAATTTTGTTTATTTTTTCAAAGAACCAACTTTTAGTTTTGTCAATTCTTTGAATTGTTTCCTTAGTCTCAATTTCATTAATTTCTGCTCTGATTTTAATTATTTCCTGTCTTCTGCTGCTCTTGGTGTTGATCTGTTCTTCTTTTTCTAGTGCTTGGAGGTGTGATGTTAAGTCGTTTATTTGTTGGTTTTTTTTCCTTTTAAAGAATGAACTCAGTGCAATGAATTTTCCTCTTACTACTGCCTTCATAGTGTCCCAGAGATTTCTATACGATGTATCTGTGTTCTCATTTACCTCTAGGAATTTTTTAATCTCCTCTTTGATGTCTTCTTCAACCCCTTGTTCATTCAGTAGCATGTTGCTTAGCTTCCAGTTGTTGGAGTAGTTTTTCTTATTCCTTGTTTTGTCGTTGATTTCCAATTTCATCCCTTTATGGTCTGATAGCATGCAGGGTAGTATTTCTATTTTTTTATATTTGCTGAGATTTGCCTTGTGACATAGTATATGATCTATTTTGGAGAAGGAGCCATGTGCTGCTGAGAAAAAAGTGTATTCATTTACTGAGGGATGAAATATTCTATATATGTCCGTTAGATCTAAGTTATTGATTGTTTTAAGGAGGCCTAAGATTTCTTTGTTTAGTTTTTGTTTGGATGATCTATCCATTGGTGAGAGAGGTGTGTTGAAATCCCCTAGAATAACTGTGTTGTGGTCAATTTTACTCTTGAACTTGAGAAGTGTTTGTTTGATGAATGTAGGTGCTCCATTATTTGGGGCATATAGATTTATGATTGTTATATCCTCTTGATGAATGGTTCCCTTAAGTAGTAAGAAATATCCATCTTTGTCCCTTTTGATTAACTTTGGCTTGAAGTCTACCTTATTTGAAATGAGAATGGAAACCCCTGCTTGCTTCCGCAGGCCATGTGAGTGATAAGACTTTTCCCAGCCTTTTACCTTCAGTCTATTGATGTCTTTTTCTATGAGGTGTGTTTCTTGGAGACAGCAGATTGTTGGGTCATTTCTTTTAATCCATTCAGATAATCTGTGTCTTTTGAATGGCGAGTTTAGGCCATTAACATTCAGGGTTATTATTGAGATGTGATTTTTATTCCCATCCATTTTTATTTGTATGATGATCTTTAGCTTGATTTGGTTTCTCTTCTGGTTGGTATTTCCCTTAGTTTAATATCTCCCTTTGTTGATTTTCATTGTTATTTTTCTCTTCTTCTTCATGAAAAATTTTGCCCAGGATGTTCAGAAGTGCTGGCTTTTGAGATGTGAAATCTTTTAACTTTTGCTTGTCGTGGAAGGTTTTTATTTCATCTTCAAATCTAAAGCTCAATTTTGCTGGATATAAGATTCTTGGTTGACATCCCTTTTCCTTCAGAGCTTGAAATATGCTATTCCAGGATCTTCTTGCTTTTAAGGTCTGGGTAGAAAAATCTGAACATAGTCTGATTGGTTTCCCCCTATATGTAATCTGCTTCCTTTCTCTTGTGGCTTTTAATATTCTCTCCTTGCTCAGTATATTAGGCATTTTCATTATAATGTGTCTTGGTGTGGATCTGTTGTGATTTTGTATGTTTGGTGTTCGGTAGGCCTCTTGAACTTGGTTTTCCCCTTCATTCCTCAAGTTTGGAAAATTTTCTGCAATTATTTCATTAAATAAATTACTCATTCCTTTGGCTTGAAACTCTGCCCCCTCCTCTACCCCAATCACTCTTATGTTTGGTCTTTTTATGTTGTCCCATAATTCTTGAATGTTCTGTTCTTGGTTTCTTACCATTTTTGCTGTGTAATCTAGATTTTTCTCTAGGATATATATTTTGTCTTCATTGTCTGAGGTTCTTTCTTCCAAGTCATCTACTCTGTTGGTAATACTTTCGATTGAGCTTTTATTTTGATTTATTGCTTCTTTCATTTCTGGAATTTCTGTTTGGTTTCTCTTTAGAGCCTCTATCTCCCTATTGAAGTAATCTTTTACTTCCTGTATTTGTTTATGGAGTTCTTTGTCAAAATGATCTTTCACCTCCTGTATTTGCTCCCTCATCTCATTTTTGAGTTCATTCTTAAGTTCCGCTAACATTTGGAATATGTAATTTCTGAATTCCATCTCTGGCATTGCACCAACTGTGCATGGTATGGAATCTACTGAGGAGGTATATTGATTTGTTTGTGTCACTTTCTTCCCTTGTTTCTTCATATTGCTTGTGCGTCTATTCTACCTGCACTGTGGGACCTTGTCTACTTTGATTTTACCTTAAAACCTTATGTTGCTCCTGTAGTACAATGCTATCAGATCCCCTTATATTTCCTTTACACTTTAAAATCAAACACTTACTATTCAGAGAATCCCAGTTTGATCACAAAGTACAGATTTAGTTAACCCAGATGTTGTTTCCAATTTACTCTGTATGCTTCTGATGGGGTTTTAAAGTTTCAAGTAATGGACAGAGAGGTAATATGTTTAGGAAGAAGGAAGTGAGTGTATTGACTTGTTCTTTCTTAGAAAGTATGAAAAGAGAGTTCTATGGAAGTGGTTTAGTATCAGCCGACGAGAGAGGAAAGAGAATGGAGTGAATGAATAGATGGAAAGACTGATTTACATATAAACCTAACTTATGCGGTGGTTGAGAGGAGAAATAAAGAAAGATGGAAAAGAAAAAAAAAAAGAAGAGAAAAAAAAATAACCAAGGAGTAGTAATTAGTGTAAGAGAGAGGAGAGAGAGAATAAGTCTAGAAAATAGAGAATAAACCATATATAACACCACTTTGCTATATATTTCAATTGTACACGTTCTAGAAATCTCAATTTGTGCATATAACTTGTTTTTGCCTCTGTTGAGAATGCAATGGCAGGGTGTAAATAGGGAAGATGAAGGAAGAAAAAAAAATATATAAAAGTGAGAAGGAAGAAAAGAAAGAAAAGAGGAGCAGAAGCACACAAACACACTGTCAATCAAAACAAAAACAAAAAACTCCCAAGAAACAACAAAACAAACAAACAAACAAACAAACAAATAAAAACAAAAACGTTGAACCCAAGAACAAGTCTCAAACAAAATGGACCCTTGGAAGCCCTTCTTTTTTCCCTTCCAGTTTAAGCCACCTGACCCAGATCATGTACAGTCAGCAACCCTGTTAGTGGAGTCAAGGCTGCACCTTTGGTCCTTGCAGAGTGGCACAGTGGAATAGTGGAAGGGGCTTATCCTCAGGCTGGGCCCTGCTTACAGCAGCAGGGAGATGCTACTATGGGCCTTGGAAGCCAGGCAAACTGGCTGCGGGTTCTCTCCTTCCAGCGGGCAGGTGCCTACCTCTTGCTCTGGTTGCAGCTGGGCAGGTCGCACTCCCCCAGGGAGTGGAGGAAGCCCTTCGCCAGCCCCGCGTGCAGCAGCCGGGAGATGCTGTTCTGGGCCCTGAAGACCAGGCAAACTGGTGGCTGGGTTTCTCCTTCCAGCGGGCGGGAGTCTACCTCTTGCTCTGGTCGCAAATGGGCAGGTCGCACTCTTCCAGATAATGGAGGAAGCCCTTCCCCAGGTCTGGCCCTGTGTGCAGCAGCAGGGAGCTGCTACTCTGGGCCCAGGCGGCCAGGGACACTGGCGGCTGGGTCTCTCCTTCCAGCGGGCGGGAGTCTACCTCTTGCTCTGGTCGCAAATGGGCAGGTCGCACTCTTCCCGATAATGGAGGAAGCCCTTCCCCAGGTCTGGCCCTGCGTGCAGCAGCAGGGAGCTGCTACTCTGGGCCCAGGCGGCCAGGGACACTGGTGGCTGGGTCACTCCTTCCAGCGGGCAGGAGTCTACCTCTTGCTCTGGTCGCAAATGGGCAGGTCGCACTCTTCCCGATAATGGAGGAAGCCCTTCCCCAGGTCTGGCCCTGTGTGCAGCAGCAGGGAGCTGCTACTCTGGGCCCAGGCGGCCAGGGACACTGGCGGCTGGGTCTCTCCTTCCAGCGGGCGGGAGTCTACCTCTTCCTCTGGTCGCAAATGGGCAGGTCCCACTCTTCCCGAAATGAAGGAAGCCCTTCCCCAGGTCTGGCCCTGTGTGCAGCAGCAGGGAGCTGCTACTCTGGGCCCAGGCGGCCAGGGACACTGGTGGCTGGGTCTCTCCTTCCAGCGGGCGGGAGTCTACCTCTTGCTCTGGTCGCAAATGGGCAGGTCGCACTCTTCCCGATAATGGAGGAAGCCCTTCCCCAGGTCTGGCCCTGCGTGCAGCAGCAGGGAGCTGCTACTCTGGGCCCAGGCGGCCAGGGACACTGGCGGCTGGGTCTCTCGCAAACAATCAGTTTACCTTGGAAACTATATGTATGGCTAATTCTGTCAGTCCATTCCCATATCCTCAGGGACATGTCCTTAAGGAACCTCAATTGCTTTAGATAAAAAACACTAGTTTGGTGCTTCCATATATTTAGACCAGTGTATATTTTTATACTTTTCCTTAACGTATAATTCTAGATTGAATAAGAAGTAGAAAAGTATGAATACCTGCAGGAGCCCTGTTTGGGGAGATGGCTAGATTGCGGTTGACTACGGGCCATGGAGATGTTTGGGCATTGCCGCCTTCCATAGTTTCACGAGACTTGGCCCTAGATCTCGAGAGATTTGGGCCGAGATTGCGGATCGGGTGGGTGCCATTTGGTTGTTGGCTGTTTGGTGGTGTGTGTGGTGCGTGTTAGAGTTGTTGTCAGAGTCAGAGAGAAAAGTTAGCAAAATAAAAATCCTGTTTGTTTCCAGTTCGCCTCTGAACTTCTTCCCGCGGCTTCGTTGCTCCAAGCGGCCATCGCTTCAGGCGGCATCAAATACCAATCTCTTTCATGAATGTAACAATACTTTGCCTGGTCTGAAAAATATTTCCCAAGAGACTTGGCTTATACTTAACTCACCTCTTAAGAAATAAACCTGGAATGTCATTCAGTACATCTCTGGCAGCAATCAGTTAATGTTCCATGCTAATAAAAAAAAAAAAAAAAAAAAAAAAAAAAAAAGATTTATTCACACCAATCACCCCGAAGGATTTGAGAAGAAAAGCATATAACAGAAAAGACACATATTCCTCTGGTGCCTTATGAATGTGCCTCTTTCAGTACTGTCCACACACTTGGCCATTTCCTCCACTGGACTGTAAGCTCCCCCAGGGCAAGAACCTTCTTTTATCAACTTCAGAACCCAAGTACCAACAACAGTGCCTAGAAAAGAGTGAGTCTTTAATAATCAATTATTAATAAATATAGTTGCCTTTGACATATCTAATCACTCTTTCCATCTTAAATATATGTATTTTTGCTGAGTGTCTGACACACTACTCTTTCCTTGCTTCTCTTCTATACTTACTATTCCTTTTCAGACTTCCTGAGGTTCTTTCTACACATGTACCTCTTTCATATTTACGCAGACTCATAACTTAAAATACCATCAACATGTTGAGGATTTTAAAATCTTTATCTTTAGCCCACACCTGTCACTTGAACTCTAGACTCATAGTCAACTGTCTACTGTATATCTACATTTAGATGTCTAAACACAAACCTAATGTAGCCAAAGTCTAGCCCTTAAATTTTATGTCTGAGCCTTCTACTTTAGTCTTTGAGAAAAAATTTAGAGTCTCATAAAACGTCTGTTTTGTCATGCAAGTTGCATTGCCTCTATGTTTAGATTCTATCTCTAAATCAGTCATCTTCCACCAGACACACTGCTACCATTCCAATTCAAACCACCATTAACATCTTGCCTCATTTATTGCAAAAACCTCTGAACTGATCTCCTCTTTCAACCCTTGTCTCCTTACAAATATTCTAAACACAGCAGCCAGGGTGATCCTTTTAAAAACCTAAAGCAGATTATGTCACTTCTTTGCTCAAAACCATTTCATGCTTTCCAAGCCCACTTAGAACAAAAATACATCTTCTGTACTTTTTCTTACAAATTCTACATAGCCTGTCCTGTCTCTACATGTCTGACCTTGGCTACAACTGACCACACACCCCATACTCATTCTTCTAGATACACTGGACTACTTACTGTTTTGGGACTCTACCAACAACTATTTTATTGCCTGGATTTTTTTTTTTTAATTCTCATATCTCCATCATTTCCTTTAGGTCTCTTCTTTGAAAAGAAGCCTTCTCTGACCACCCAATATAGCATAGCCTACTCTTCACTTCCACCAAGCTTTGTCTTCTTTTTTTATGCATTTATCTTTTCTTAGCATCCATCACCACCTGACATGTTGTAAATATTTTTCTGTGTCCCCCAGATGGATATAGGCTCCAGGAGAGCATTCTTTTCTAATATGCAGAATAGCTGGTGGAACAGAGTGGCATTCAGTTATTCTTAAAGAAATGGATAAATAAAGTAGCAGATTCTGGAATGTAAATGATAATTCATACTTTTCACTGATGAAATAAATTACAAATCCCCAGAATCTCTCAGTTTCAAATGC
Organism: Tamias sibiricus; assembly: GCA_025594165.1. NCBI lineage: Eukaryota > Metazoa > Chordata > Mammalia > Rodentia > Sciuridae > Tamias > Tamias sibiricus. The sequence continues at coordinate 133,280,861 of CM046667.1, forward strand.
ACTTGTCATCTAACTTTGTAACCCAATAGCCTGTTGATTCTGTCTTAATGCATCTTTTTACCCCTAATGCTTAGTATAGATAGATGTAGGATGTTTCATATACTCATAAATGTTGAATAAATGAACATATTTTATTTTAAGAAAGAAGGCCTAGCTATTTCAACTTGTGCCCCTGGGCTGATGTGAGGCATGCTTGTTAAGGTGATCGTAAAACACTTTACAGTTGTTGGGCACTAGGGCCATGCTTAGTAGCAGTTGGATTTTTATTTGAATAGAGTAGCCATTAGCACTGTGGTTAATTCACTGATCTGATTTGTCCACAAGGGCTCCTTCATGTGGCTTTAACAGCCTTTCTCTTATGAGGAAATTAACCTGCTTGCCTTTGCATAATAGAAACATGGGACATTACAGATGAAATCATAGCACTGTAAATGAGTTAAGTCTTATAAAGCTTTATATTAATTCCAAAGTAGAATCATTTGAGAATGACTCAGAATCATAAAATATTAAATAAATTATCGATGAACATCAGAAAAATTTAGTTAATATAATAAAGTTATTATTTTTTAAAAATAATGCAACTATATGAAAAAGAAATTTCCATGCACATGCTCATTTATTGGATGTTTTATTGTGATTTTTATTGCTTGAAAATTATTTTCTTAAACTTCAACATCTTCTAAATGTAGGGTGACCATAAAATATATGATTCAAACTAGAACCCTTTGAGGGCATAAGGGTGCTCTAAGAATAATTTTGGCTGACTACAGGAGCAACAGACTACCTCAGGCCATCTGAGGCATGTGGTACCTCTGCCAAAATGTTGGTCAGATATTATGTGAGATAAATTCAGTTTGTCATCCGGACTTTTTAGTTGCCTGACTTATTCAGGTTATTTTTTAAAAGTATATTGCTAATACATTTAATACAAATATATATATATATATATATGTATATATATATATATATATATATATATATTTGTTTCTTTGTCTACATTCCATTTAATTTATGATGCATACTCTATCATTTTTGACAGAGCAGGAAACACATTATGAAACCAGTTCAACACCCCATAGATCAGCTGAGAGAACCAGTATTCAAACCCAAGTGTCTGGACTCCCAGGTCAGATAATAAATAGTAGAGTTGATATTAAGATAAAAATGTGTCTCATGTGGAAGTTCATTATACTATTCTAAGTAATTTTTTGCTTATTTTTAAAAATTTCCATAATAGAAATGTGTTTTACATTGTTTTTTTCTTTCTTGCACTCCACTAACTCCAACTTCCCTTGAATACTAGCTTTAAGTTTTAAAAGTTTATGTATTACTATGTTTTCTTTAATGTTTCATGATAGTAAAAGTAATTCATGTTCATTTAAAAGGTTCTAGAAAGTATAAAAGAATAAACGACAGTACAATTATGTATAATTCATTCACCCAGAAAATAATATTTTAAAGTATTGATTGATGTTTCACTTTGTACTATATTTTATTGTGGTACAAAATACAAAAACACAAAATGTATCATGTAAGCCATTTTTAAAAGTATACTACTTAATGATATTAAGCATATTCACATTTTATTGCAACCATCAACACCATCTAGTTCCAGAACTTTTGGTTAACACAACAGAAATTCTAAATCTAGTATATAGTTAGTACTCATTTCCTCTAGCCCCTGTTCTGGATATTTTATTTAAATGTGATTGTATAGTATATGTTCCTTTGTGAATGGTTTAACTTCTAATTTTTAAGGCATATGCCCTTGTATCGTTTATTAGTACTTCAATTTTTATGGTTAAGTCTTATCCTACTTTATGAATATACCACATTCTATCTATCCATTCATCACTTAATAGAAATGGGTCACTTCCACCTTTCAGTAAGTGTGAATAATACTGCTATCTATAATATTTTTAAATTTACTTATTTTGCAATATCATTTCATTCACTTTCCAGGTATGATAAATAATACAGAGGATATCTCCTGTACTCGTTATCCACTTTTTTCTTATGGTACCAATGTTCAAAACTATATCACAATATCACCACCAAGATATTGACATTGGTATAGTCAAGATACAATTACTTCATCATCACAGAATACCTCACATTGCCTTTTAATAGTCACACCCACCTTTCTACTGCTATCATCCCCTTACCACTCCTCACAATTACTAATGTATCATTTTCTATAATTTATCATTTCAACAATGTTAAATAAATAAAATTATATTGTACATAACCTTTTGGATTGGCCTTTACACTCAGCAAAATACTCTGGAGATCTATCCAGGTTACTATGTGTATCAATATTTTATTTTTTATTGATGAATAGTATTCTGAAAGCATTGATGTGAATCATTCATTCATTTAAACATTGACAGATATTTGAATTGTTTCCAATTTGGGACTATTATGAATACAGCTTCTATAAACATTTGTGTACAGGTTTTTGTGTGAACATCTTCTTACTTCTATATCATAAATGCCCAAGAGTGTAATTATTGGTCTTATGATAGCTGCATGTTTACTTTTAGCAGTTTTTTTTAAATACTTTTTTACAACTTCAACAGATTTATTTTCTAAAGGAATGGATTGAGAGGGAAAAAAACACAGGGCACAGAAGTATGGAATAAAAAATGAATACAAATATAAGCTCTTTTGCTAATTTTTGTATAACTACAACAAACTAGTATAGAAATTCCCTTTATGAAACATTCAAATATCAATGTGTTCCCTTAGCAAGACTAAAGATTTTGGTTTCTTGTGTTTAAAATCTGAGCTGCAGTCCTTATTTTTGGATGGGTCCCTGGGTGTGTGGCACACTCCATGCTTTTAATCAGGTTTGAGGAGAATGGCCACTTGGTCCAGGTAGAAGTAGATGAAGTATTTGGTTTCCTGTGTCACATAACTACTGAAGAAGTTCCTTCCCACAATGTAGTGCCAGGTGGGATCATACTTCTTGTCAAACTCCTGAATGTGGGCCACAGTAGCCTTTTTATGTTATATTTCTCCGATGCTTAAGTAGCACACTCTGTACCTTCCTGTTGCATCTCTTCTGACATGTTGGCACTTTTGATCACCTCCTTTCGGTTGCACACTGCTACCATGGGGCAGGCTGGTGGACTACAACAGTGTCTTTAGGAAGGTGTCAGGCAACTCAGGTTCAGAGGAGTTACTGTCACTACTGAAACCACCTATGGTGTATATTATGTTTTAGTCAGCTTTTTCACCACTGTGACCAAAAGACCTGACAAGAACAATTTTAGAGGAGGAAAACTTTATTTGGGGCTCTTGGGTTCAGGGGCCTCAGTCCCATGATGACCAGCTCCTTTCCTTGAGGCAGAACATTATGGCAGATGTGGTAGAGGGAAGCATATCATGACTTGGCAGTCAGGAAGCAGAGTTGTGTGTGTGTGTGTGTGTGTGTGTGTGTGTGTGTGTGTTTTAAAAAATGTGAAATTGCTTTAAAAATCTCTTTACTTTTTAAAAAATATATTTGATATATTTGTTAAAATTGATGAACCTATATTGATAAAGCATTATCACCCCAAATCTGTAGTCTATATTATATTTCATTCATGGTGTTGTAAATTCTGTTTGGACAAATGTATGGTGATTTCATATCATCCATACTAGTTTCATTGCTCTAAAAATCCTCTACATTTACTTATTAATTCCTTCCTTCAGATAACTCCTGGAAACTGCTGATCATTTTGCAGTCTAAATGATTATGTCTTTTCCAGAATGTCATAGATTTGGAATCATGTGGCTTTTTCAGATGGGCATCTTTTACTTAGCAATATGTATTTAAGGTCACACTGCCTTTTAATGGTTTGATGGACCCTTTCTTTTTAACACTCTTTGTTCCATGTCTGGGTGTACCTGTTTACTTATCTATTCATCTACTAAAGGAGAGCTTGGAGTCTCCATGGTTTGGCAATTATAAATAAAACTGCTATAAAACTTGTGTGCAGAATTTTGTGCTGACATAAATTTTCAATTTATTTTATTAAATAACACAGAATATTATTGCTTAGAGTATGTTTAGTTTTGTAAGAAACCACCAAACTGTATTTTAGACTGGTTGTAACAATTTGCATAACCACCAGCAATAAATAATAATAATAATAACAATAATAATAATTCCTGTTGTTCCACACTCTTGCAAACATGTGGTCTTGTCAGTGTATCATATTCTGATCATCATGGGAGATATGGTATCTTATTTTTGTTATAACTTCAGTTCCCTCATTACATATGATGTTGAATACCTTTTCAATGTGCTTGTTAACTATGTAGTAGTCTCCCCATGAAGAGTAGCAAACTCTATATAAAAAGACATATATTTTGTTTTTTCTATAAACATACATGCTTCTGCTAAAGTTTTATCTATAAATTAGACAGTGAAAAATTAATAATAACTAATAACAAAATAGAACAATTATAATAATACATAGTACTATAAGAAAAGTTATTTAGGATATATCAATTGTTTATTTCTGGAATATTCCACTTATTATATTTGGACTAATGGTAACTGAAACTGTGGAAAGGAAAACCATGGATAAGAGGAGGACTACAATAGTTCTATTTAAATATTTTGCCCATTTAAAAAAGGGTTTGCTCTTTTTTATTGTTGAATCTTGTGTTCTTTGTATATTTTGGATAACAGTTGGTTGTCAGAAAGGTTGTTTGCAAATATTTTCTCAGTGGCTTGTATTTTCATTTTCCTGGTATTGGCTTTCATAGAGCAGTTTTTCAAAATTTTAATGAAGTCAGGGTATTGATTATTTCTTTCATGGATGATACCTTCATTATTGTATCTAAATTCATCACATACCCAAAATCATCTAAACTTTTTTAAATGATTTCTTCTAGGAATAATTTTATTCTTTTGTGTTTTACACTTGGATCTAAGATCAATTTTGGTTAATTTTTATGATGTGTGAGAGGTCTGTTCCTAGATACTTTTCTTATGCATGTGAATCTTCTGTTGTTCCCGTACTATTTGTTTAAAAGGCTCACTTTGCAACACTGTATTGCCTTTACTTCCCTCTCAAAGGTAAGTTGACTATATTTATGAAGATCTATTTCTGTTCTACTGTGTTGCATTGATCTTTTTGTGAATTCTTTCACTAGTACCACCATAACGTCTTTATAATATAACTTTTTAGTAAGTCCCAAGTTTGGTTAATGTCATTCCTTTTACTTCATTTTTCTCTTTAAATATTGAGTTGTTTATTCTGTGTCTTTTGCGTCTCTGAATAAATGTTAGAATCACTATCAATGGCCACAAAATAACTTGCTGGGATTTTGTTTGAAATTGTATTGATCTATAGATAAGTTAGAAAGAGGCAGGCCATGGTAGCACACATCTGTAATCCCAGCAGCTCAGAAGGCTGAGGCTGGAGAAGGGTAAATTCCAGGGCAGCCTCAGCAATTCAAGAAGTCTCAAAGAAACTTAGGAAGACCCTCTCTCGAAATAAAGAAAAAGGGTTGGGGATACGGCTCAGTAGTAAAACGCCCCTAAATTCAATACCTGGTACAAAAATAATTAGAGCTGGCGTCTTTGCAATATTGAGTCTTTTATCTATGAACATGGAATATCTGGATATCTCTCCATTTATTTATTTCCCCTTTTAACTTTTATTAAAAATTTGTAGTTTCCCTCTTTTAGATCTTGTATACTTTTTTTTTTTTTTAGATTTACACTAAGTATTTCATTTTGAGGGGGGATACAAATATAAGTGGCAATGTGTTTTTAATTTCAGTTTCTGCTTGATCATTGCTGATATATGGGTCAATGATTGATTTTTGTATATTCAACTTGTATTTTGTAATCTAGCTATAATCAACTATTAGTGCAATGAGATTTTGTCATTTCTTATGGATTCTCCACATAGATAATCATGTCCTCTGGAAAGAAAGCCCAATTTATCTCTTCCTTTAAAACACACACACACACACACACACACACACACACACACACACACACACAAAATTTATTTATTTATTTATTTATTTATTTATTTATTTATTTATTTATTTTGGGTGCCGGGGATTGAACTCAGGGGCACTCAACCACTGGGCCACATCCTCAGCCCTTTTTTTTTTTTTTTTTTTTTTTTTTTGTATTTTATTAGAGACAGGGTCTCACTGAGTTGCTAAGTGCTTCGCCATTGCTGAGGCTGGCTTTGAACTCTAGATCCTCTTGCCTCAGCCTCCTGAGTGCTGGGATTACAGGCATGTGCCACCACGCCCAGCCCCACCATTTATTGCCTTTTCTTATCTTATGGCATTAATACTTTAAGTACAGTATTGAAAAGCAGTGGGAAAGGGGGCATACTGTCCTCATTCCTGATCTTAGCAGGAAGTGTTTCAATTTCTTACATCATTAACTATTATGTTAACTGTAGACTTAGTCTATATTTTTTACTGTCATTTAAAAGTATGCTACTTAATGGCCAAGTATTTTGGGGGTTTCTTGCTCTTTCTATTATTGTTTTCTAGCCTAATTCATTGTGTTCTGAGTGCAGACATTGTATATTTCTGTTCTTTAAGTTTGTTCTCATGTGTTTTATTGCCCAGAATGTGCTCTATCTTGGAAAATGTTCAATATGAGTTTAAGAGGAATATGTGATTTGCTGTCATTGGGTGAGTAGCCTATAGACAATAGCTATATCCAGTTGATGAACAGTATTGTTGACTTCATCTATGTCCTTACTGATTTTCTGCTTCCTGGGTCTGTCCATTTCTGACAGGGGAATGATAAAGTCTCCAATTACCATAGTGAATCCATCTAATTCTCTTTGTAGTTATATCAGTTTTTTTCCCTAAGATATTTTGATTCTATATTGCTAGGCATATACACATTATGGAGTGCCAAGTTTTTTGTTTGTTTGTTTGTTTGTTTAGTATAAACCCCTTTATCATTAAGTAATATCACTTTCATCTTAGTAATTTTCTTGTCCTAAAATCAATCACATCTGATAGCCACCCCCATTTCCTCTTGATTAGTTGTTACCATGGCATTACAGCCTTCTATATCCCATACTTTTAGCTACTTTGTGTCATTATGTTTAAATTCTCTATATTAAAGGACTATTATATGATTCAGCAATCCCACTTATGGGTATTTATTCAAAATAACTGAAATCAAGATGTCAAAGAGATACTATAATTTTCATGTTCATTGTATCACTATTCATGATACCCAAAATGTGAAAATATCCAAAATGTGTACCAATAGATGAATGAATAAAGAAAATATAGTGTATACATTCAGAGGCTATTAAGCCTTATAAAGAAAGAACATTTTCATTATGTGAAAATATAGATGAAATTTTAGGTTGCTATATTAAGTGAAATAAGCTAATCACAGAAAGATAAATAGTACATAACTACACCTATATGAGTTATTTAAACTAGTCAAATTCATTGAATCAAATAATGAAATAGTGATTATCAGAGGATAGGAGTAGGGAAAGTGGGGAGGTATGAAAGAATGGGCATAATGTTTCAGTAAAGCAAGAAGATGAAATAGTTCTAAAAATTTGCTGTAAAATATTGAACCTGTAGTTAATGTATTATACATTGAAAATATGTTAAGAAGATAATCTCATATATAAAATATTGTTACCAAGATAAAGTTTAAAAACTAAACTGGGTTTTTAGTAGAAAATATATACTTGGGTCTTATTATTTGATCAATTCTGATAATCTCTCCTTATTTAGTATATATCAAGGGATTATTGATATACTTAGATAAATATCTAGTATATTTGTAACTGTTTTTTATTTGTTGCTCTTGTTCTTTGTTCCTACTTTGTTTTTCACTCTTTTTCTGCCCTTTTTGGTTTTAATTGAATATTTTATTTGCTTAAATTTTCTCATTTCCTGGCACATCGTTTATGCTTTTCTAAATCTGGTTACCCTAAAATTTATAATATACATTTATAACTAATTCAAATATACTTTCAAATTAAAATATACTGCTTCCTTATCAGTGAAAGTGCCTTATAAATTCAAAATATTCCTAATTACTTCCTTTTATCTCTTTTATCATTATGCATTTCACTGATAGACAACCATTGCTATTTTTTTGAAGAAACTCTTATCTGTTAAATCAATTAAAAATAAAAAAAGTTTCATTTGACCTTCACTTATTCTGTTTTCTTACAATCTCACTGTCTTTATGTAAATCTGAGTGTCTGGCCTATATTCTTTTTCTCCAAAAGACTTCTTTTAAAATTTCTTGCAAGACAGTCATATTAGCAATGCATGTATATTTCTTCTTCATTTTGAAAGAATTTCACTGGATATAGACTTCTAGGTTGGTGGTTATTTTCTCTCAACATTAAACATTGTGCTCTACTCTTTATTTGCTAACATGATTTCTGAGTAGAGGTTAGATATAATTCTTATCTTTGCTCTTCTCTATGAAATATGGGTTTTCCTTTTTGTCCCTTTGGCTTCTTTTAAGATTTCATTCTCTATCTTTGACATTTTGAAGTTTGAATATGATATGCCCAAATGTAGTCTTTTGGGCCTTTGTCCTGCAGCATTGCTTTTTGAATTTCTGGAATCTGTCATTTTGTAATTTGGCAGACATTTTTCAGTCATTATTGTTTCAAATATTTACTCTATTGCTTTCTCTCTTCTTTTTCTGATGGTCCAATTACACATATGGCACACATTTTGCAGTTACTATTTTACATTCTATCTTTTTTTTCCAAAAATATTATAAAGGCTTCTTAGTTTTGGAAATCTTTGTTTTCTAATCTTTAAATTCAGAAATTAATTTCTTAGGGTGTTTGCTAACGAGTCCATCAAAGACATTCTTTACTTCTGTTATAGTATTTTTAATCTCTAGAATTTGAAAAACATTCCTTTTATAATTTATATCTCTATGCTTACATTAATTAGTCTATTATTAAATGTTATGTATTTTTTCATTGGACCTCTTGCCATATTAATATAACATTTTAATTTTCTGATATAACAATTCCAACATTACTGACATATCTAACTCTGGTTCTGATATGCTTGTTAGTCTCTTCAAAGTGTATTTTTGCCTTTTAGTATGCCTCATAATATTTTTGTTATTAAATGTGGGAATGACATCCTACAAAAACCAAGTTGCAGTAAATAGGACTTCAGTAATGTTGTGGTAAGATTTGGCGGGGAACAGAAGCATTCTGTAGTCTTCTGATTAGGTCTCAGCCTTTTTCTGAACATGCAACTCTTACCTGCAAACTACACAAGTGAGACAGGATAGTTAGGGAGGATTGAAGATAAATGTTTCCCTTTGCCTAGGTATGTTGGTCTCTTATAAAACCCCTATAGGTTAAAGGGTAAAATATTTTCTCCTGATGTTCTTCTGTTAGGAAGAACAGAATATTATGGTATATTTTGAAATGACTAAATTTTCTGAAAACTTGAAGGGATTTTTCTTCAATATTATCTCTGAAGACTCAGTAGAGCTCCTGGAGGTAAAACTCATAAAAATGTGGGACCAAGCCATGGTGGGTCTATATCATTTTTCCTCTCAGACTATTCACGTGGAAACTCCAGCAGTTTGTCAGATATCATTTATATTTTCCTACAGTGGTATTGAATTTCATGGAGTTTTCTTTCTGCTCGTGGGCATCTGATCCAGAAAGTTGTGATTCTCTCTATGTGCATCTGGCTATAGGTCTCTTCAATTTGGGAGGGGTCAGTAATTTGCCCTGTAACTTTACTTCCCTGATATATTTATGAATTGTTGATTTTTCTATTTGTTCAGCTTTTTACTTGATGTTAAAATGAGTTGAAAATTGTAGACTATTTATAAGCTGAACCAGCAACCAGAAGTCAGATTATTTATCTTTTAGAGTCTTGAAAGTACATAAAATGTTCTGTATAATAGTTATTTTCTTATACATTGCTTGCAAATATTATCTCACATTATCTGGCTTGTCATTTCTTGGTCTTACAAAGGGAAATTTTAGAGCAAAACTTTACAATTAAGTCCAGGTTACTATTATTTTTCCTTTTAGGGATCATGCTTTTGTTATCAAGTCTAAGAACTCTTTTCCTAGTTCAAGATTATGAATAATTTTTTCTACAATATTTATATTTCTGCATGTTTCAATTGTTACTTGGTTACACAATTCATCTTGAGTTAATTTTTAAATACGGTGGAAGTTTCATACTGTGTTGCCCTATAACTGCCCCCTGTGGTATCAATTACTTGTGTCTTTAACTTCTTTCATTAACATTTTTCATTTTCTGCACCAGATCTTTTAAATATTTCGATCACTTTATACTGAAAGTTTCATTTCCTTTGGGAACTATGGTAAATGGCATTGTGATTTTAAAATTTTGTTTTCAAATATTATTATAGACAAATGTATTTGATTTTTATGTTTGATCTTATGTTCTATGATCTTGATGAACTCATTAATTCTTGTAGATTTTCTGTAGATTTTCTACTTGGAGTTTTCTTTGTAGACAATCATATCATGTGCAATTAGAAGAAGTGTTTTTTTCTTGAATACCCATATTTATGCCTTTCTGCTTTTTATTTTTCCACCCTCTTTCCTTCCTTCCTACTTCATCCTTAATTTCTGTCCTTCCTTCCTTTCCGTTTTTCATTATCTTTGCTTTATTTTTATTTTCTGCCCTAAATGCACTAGCTATAATTTCCAACACTATGATGATAGATTTCTCCAATGAAACCATTTAAGCATAGAGATTTCTCTTATTTTTGTTGTTTTATTCAGGTTTTAAAATCATGAATTCCATTTTTTTAATGGTCAAAAGACTACCCAGGATACTATTTCACCTTGGCTGATTTGTTGTAATTTCTGGTTTTCAAGGATTTGATCCATTTCTTCTAAAATGTTTCATTTATAAGTTTAAAATTGTTCTTACCATTCTTTTAATATTTTAATGACTACAGGGTCATCTAGTAGTGATAAATCCTAATTCATAAATTCTAATTCATTCCTGAATTTGGGAACTTGTATATTTTATCCTTTCATTTCCATCAGCCTTGCTAGAGATTAATCATTTCTATAAAGATTTTTTCCAAAGAATCATATTTGATTTACTGATTTCCCCCATTACTCCATTTTCAAATTCATTGATTTTTATTTTTTATTATTTTCTTCTTTGTTGTTACTGCATTTTAGATTTAAATTCAAAATCTCTTTTAATCATTCTCATACGTTCTCAAAGAAAGAAAGGCACCAATTTGCACAACTTCATTGCCATTTGGTGGACTTATAAGCTTAGCTCCTTGATAAGGTATGACTCATATATTTTGGTAGTTGCAAGGTAGGAATTGAAGCTAAGCTCATTGCTGAGCCCTGCTGACACAAGAAGAAGTTAAAAGGCAGAACTAGAATGTCAATTTGTTTCACCTTCCACATCACTCAATCTTGTTGAAGCTGGGATAGAGGTTGAGCTTCCCACTGAGCACAGCTGACTTCAGAGGGTGCAAGTTGACCATCCCTAACTTGTATCACTTTATTCATTTTGCTGATGCCAGATTGCTACCCTCTAAACCCCACTGACACCAGTGGAAATGCCTAGCATTGAATAATTATACGTCAAACCACCTCATTAAGTCCTATTGCTTCTGGGTAGTGCTAGAGGCTTAGCTCTTTGCTAAATCCCATTAATACTATCCTAGAGGTAGAGGCAGAACCCCAACTGTCTCCACTGGGTGAGGAATAGAAGATTTGCTTTTTTTCTAGGTGATGCTGGCACTGCTATGCAGAAAAATCAGAGCAATACCATGTTTACCTGCTGTGTGAAAGATAGAAGATTAGCCTACTGCTTGTCCCCCAAAATACCACATAGCAGATGAATAGAAGTGTGTCATCTACTTCAGTGGAGTAAGGGAGTGAGTAAAATATTAGCTCCTGACTCAGACCCACTAGAACCATGGGGGTAGGTCTCTTTTTCTATTGGTGTTTGTTTGGATTAAGATGAGCATTGTTAAAATATTCTGTCATATGGGCTGAGGTTGTGGGTCAGTGGCATTGTGCTCACCTAGCACATGTGAAGCACTGGGTACGATTCTCAGCACCACATAAAAATAAATAAATAAAGGCATTGTGTCTATCTACAACTAAAATTATAAAGTAAAATAAATTCTGTTATATTTGTGTGCTCTTTTTGAAGCTTTTTGGCTAGAAAAACTAGGATGATGAAACCCTGGGAACTTGCCACCATGTTGTTTCCCAAGTACCAATATCCATATTCAGTCTGCTATCTTGTTTTCACATTTAAGACTTTACCTGTGTTTATTAGTTGTGTTGCATCCAGAGTATTTTCGTTATAAGAAAAAGACTGGGAGGAATAATGTTGGGCTATCTTTATGTAACTAGAAGTAATCACTGAAGAGTCTAATCTTATGCATTTAAATATATATATCATGCATAAATGAGCTCAATCTAGAGTAAATTTATTTCTCTGGAAAGAATTTTTAAAGATATTTAGAGGAAATTTAGAAGAATATTATAAGAAACATTTAAGATATAATAGTTGATATGATTATTTCTTTGATTTTTAGAAAATTAAATTGATGACCTTTAATATCTTCCCAGCTCTGGCAATCTAGGACTCTAAGTGCATTCTAGAAATAGAGTAAGTAATGGTTCCAAGCCACTTAGTATACACTTTCAGTCTTTATAATTGCATTGAATATACAGGCATAGGACTTGACCTTTGAACTTCAGGATCTAAGATTTTCTATTTGACAGACAATCTATTTAGTCTACATAAAAGGTAAATTTAGTTTCTACATTCAATTCTCTAGAATCATCACAAATAAAATTTAATTGAATAAAAGGAATATCAATATAATTATTGCAATTATTAGAAGAATTTGTGATAATGGAAGCACATATATTCAGATGAAAACTTCAGTTTCATGTGATGTTTCAGAGAGGAGGGGTCATCTTAGTTAAGGCAATATGAGCTCTAGAATACTAGACCTCAGTTTCTTATTGCAGTGAATTCAAACTTGCTCATTTCTTACATGTGTGAACTGTATTTCTTGTATTTACTAGTGCAATAGTTTTGTCAACAGAGATGGAAAAGTACCTCATTTTAGAGATGAGAGATCTGAATTAAGTAAAACCTTTACAGATCTCTCATCTCTAAAATGAGGTACTTTTTCATCTTCGTTGACAAAACTATTGCACAAGTAAATACAAGAAAAGCTCTCAACAGCATCTAGAAAAGATATGCAACTAATAATAAAAACTTTCATCACAAAAATACATATTATTATCATCATCATCATCATCATCATCATCTTTATTTCTAATTTATATTATAGACAGTGGTTAGTAAGAATAAAGGTTCCTGATTTCTTCTGTCCAAATTCAAGTACGCAGTCCTCCACTATCACATCTTAAACATACTACTTAATATCTGTGCTTCTGTTTCCTCACCATTTTTCAAATGGAAATGATATAAGTAATTGCCTCAGGGCTATTGTTGAAGTTATATAAGCATAAAGGATGTAAAATAATTGAAATAATGCTTGGCATGTATTAAGTACTCAGTAAACATTCCAAATTATTGTTTATATCTCTAAAGATATAGCAGGTTTCTATCTACTAGATATAGGAATTTAAGACATTTCAATCAGCATTAAAAAGGAACATGATTTCTTACCAAATGGCCTGGCTGTTCAGTCATGTTCCCACTCTGTCTGTTGTGTAAATACTTTAAGTGGTCTGAATTACTCCAGTGAATACAAGATATTTGTTTTAACCTGGAAAGCACAACCCACAATCATCAGGCTTGCTTTTATTAAGAAAGCTAACCTTTTTTTAGGTGCCCAGGATCTGGAGGTTCATTTGCATTCACCAATTTTTACAAAGATACAGAGATCAGAGCTTCTGCCAAAAGATTTTTCATCAACTTCAACCTCAATGCCTTGATAAAGGTGTAAAATTTCCACATAGCTCCACAAAATAATGGTTAAGTCCAAAAGTTTTCAGAGAATATACAAACCAAAGCCTCAAAATTGTTCCTGGCAATATCTTCCTATGAAAGCAATATAGCACAAATCATATATAACACATAATTATTATATTGAAAATAGTGACCAATCTACATTCAGACTCTGATGATGGCAGTGGAAAGTTGTGGTTTAATTTTTCAGAAATGATCTGCAGTTTTGCAAGCACCGTGAAAAACTTTATTATGTGGAGTTTTACTTACCAACCTCGTTTTCTATCATCCCACACTGGTCACCACTGAAACCAAAATTTATAATTGGTTTATTTAAAACAAAAACTGATTATCTTTATTCACCAATGGAAAAATAGTTAAGAGCACACTTTTAAATAATAAAAATGTTATCTCTGGAGAGTTTTACAGCATGGAATAATGATGGTGTTATAATGATAGCAAAATATCATGCAAAGATGTATCCAGGCAATGCTTTAACAATGTAAAATGTGAATGCATATTGTCTGAAAGTAGTGGTGGACACATCAAACAAGCATAAATGTCTGGTTTTAGTGACAGAAATAAAGATACATGCACTTTCACTGATTGTCATTAACAGTTATAATGACAGAAAAGTAGAATGAAATCCTGCAAGAGATTTCTATTTATCAGTTTTTTTTTTTTCCTGTAACCACATTTCTGTCTCTTGTCTCAAGGCTACAGTGACAACACTGGGCTTTACATATGTTCAGTGAGAATTGCAAAAGCCTGCCTCTTCTGTCCCTCTGCTAGTGGAACTCTCCCCACATGTTGGAGCACACTAACATATAGTCTCAATTCCCACCCCCAGACCTATAGGTTCTGGCTACATAACTTCCCTAAATAGCATAATATTACTCCCTCTATACTAGAGAACACTAAGATATTCCACAAATTCTTTCCTGGCTTATCAGTCTCTCTACACACATCTTGGCCCCACTTTCAGCCCTTGTCAAATACAGAAGTGCAATTTCCACTTTAAAGTATTAATTTCCCTCAGTTACTTTTCTCTCACAAAGGCTGCTTTACAAAAGCCCCTACCCTTGTTCTGTCATCCATTTATACCCCCACTCTTCTGAATTCACAGATCTCCAATTCATAAGATTCCCTCCACATATTATTGGAAGCCCCCATATATCTGGAATGAATTATAAGAAAAGTGTTTCCCAGTGATGTCATAAAACTTGCATAGCCATTCCATCACTTTAGCAGTAGAACCAGGTCATAGACTGTGGTAATGCTAAAGAGCATGACATTTTGTCTGTAACCATGCTAATTACCATGGAAATTTTATAAGGTGAACAAATATTCATGTAATTATTATTTTGAGAAAGACTTATTGGTCATGTTGTTGCAGAAACAAAGCGTACACTTTATATAAAAGTCACCAGGTGGTTTTCCAATTTGTTCAATTTCCTTGAAACTACTTTAGAAGAATAATAAAAGAGCCCCGAGAAGAGGAATGCTGTCAGAATCATTACTAATATAATTAACATATATACCAAGATGACATGACACTGTTCTCCCAGGAAAGTTCCTCAAATAAAAGCAAAGTCTTTGGTCATTATATACATTTAAAACCAAATTATATTCCTTATTCCATCTATAATATAGTAGTATAAAAGTGAAAGCTCTGGATTCAATTTGAATTGAAATATTTTCACCATAGCAAGTCAATTTCCCTTTTTCAAACATACCATTTCCATCCATAGAATGGAAAGACAAATAGTGCAAAACTCACAGTGTTGTTGTGAATGAAAAATGAAATAATGTGATGTATTATAGTACCTTGACTGTAGTAGCTTTCCAGTGAATGCCACCAATATTAACATTATTCCACATAGTTGTTGAAACACATCAAGGAAAGTATGCAGTCATCAAGACTGATATTATACACAATTTTAAATGCATTTAATGTAGCTATCAAGATTGGACATATTAGCAGGGCGCGGTGGCGCACGCCTGTAATCCCAGCACTTTGGGAGGCTGAGTCAGTCAGGAGGATCGCGAGTTCAAAGCCAGCCTCAGCAATGGCGAGGCACTTAGCAACTCAGTGAGACCCTGTCTCTAATAAAAATACAAAAAATGGCTGGGGATGTGGCCCAGTGGTCTAGTGCCGCTGAGTTCAATCCCCGGTACCAAAAAAAAAAAAAAAAAAAAAGATTGGACATACTGAAAATAAGGCAATTAAAGATTGCCATAAAGAAAGGAAAAAGAATACAATCATATGACAGAAGAAAGAATTGATGATATCAGTTACCTGAAAGAAGATGGTTTTAACATATGAAAAGTGATGTTAGTGCTAGCCTTACTGAAAAAGAAGATGTAAATACTGCCAGTTTGGTTTCCATATTGTACAAAGTCTGATTAAAATACACCTCTTTCTTGAGAAGACAAATTTTATAGATAACCCCAGTGAAGAATTTATGATAATGAGTAACATTTAATGGATGTCTTCAATGTAGCACTTGCAAAAAAATGCATATCCTATATAAAAGTATCATGTCCAAGGCCATGTTAAGCTAATAACCCATAATGCACAAAGATATTTTAGACATGCTTTCCTGGTGATCAATCTTCCTAACTACTGAAAAACATCTAGAATAACATTCCAAATTTCTGTGTGGTTACAATTAGGTTCAATAATTTTGAAAGTCATAATAAATATTGGAGGAAAATAATTTTTCTCAGAGAAATATAGGATATTAATCACTAGGGCAAATATAAATAAATGAAGGATATATAATTAGTCACCAGGAATACAAGTATCTTATCTCCCTATCATCCCAGTAGTGCCAATCTCCAATCAAATATCTTCATTTTTAGTTTTATTTTGGAAGTTGAAAGAACGAATTTATAGGAAAAAGGAAGAGTAGTAGACAGTATTTTCCTAAGATTGCCACACCAATTAGTTTTTCCTCCCCAAAGCTCTTTTTACAGTGTGAATGAGAGTCCCTCTTCTTGCATCTGAGTGGGAGCTTGTCACTGCTCCAAATGGTGAACTCTGACAGAAGAGATGCAATAGACTATAGCACTAGATGAAATATGCATAAGTCTTCTAGCTGGCTCTCTCTTTGGGAGCACACACTCTTGGAACACAGCCACAGTGTTATGAGGAATCCTGGGCTACAGGAAGAAACCAAAGACAGACATTGAGACAACAATTCCTGCTATGGAGAAAGCATACATGCAGCTCAAATTGTCAGACATGTAAATGAACAACCTTTCAAATGATTCCAGTCTTGAGTTGTCTGAGCCTTCCAGCTGAGGTTCTAAATATCATGTAGCAGAGATAAGCTATACCCACTGTGGCCTGTCTGAACATCTGAATCAAAGATATTGAAAATAAAAAGTGATTGCTTTTTGATACACAGTTTTGAGATAATTTGTTATGTTGTCAAAGTAACTCATACAAGAATTTAAAGTATGTTGAGGTAAAAAAAAAAAAAAACTATCTAATTCCTTGATTATCCACTTTTATGTACATACTACCTTTTGGGAGTTGCTCTTTTTAACAAGCAGCCCACAGCTGGCTGTGGATTGTCTAAGGAAACTGACAACTGACAACCATGTCTTGGGAAGACAGTTTTTCAGTGGGGAAATTTTGTAAAATTAACAGGTAAATTAAGCCCCACAAATGTAAAATTAAGCTCATATTCTCCTACAAATAATGAGCTCAAGGCCTATGACATTGAAAATTTCCAAAGCACTATTATACTGATTTACATCATAATAATTTTTTAGGGACAAAATAGTTTAAAACAGTTTGGGGGAGTGCTGCTACTTCATGATACAGCAATGTGTGCCTTCTAAAAATACTTAGTCTCTCTCCAAGGAGCCTTATCCAATTCCTGGGCCTCTGGTATGCTTACCTTCTTTCCTTGCCTCTAAAATAAGATTAAATTCATTCACAGTGATGTATAAATTTGACTGATAACTAAAATTGATGCATTTCTTCTGTGACACTCCACTCAGATTCCCATTTCGGAACCAATACATTTATTTTCTTGATTGCCAGAATGGTTGCTGCTAGCAGATCAGAACTGAGTCCCCTCCATGTGAATTAATGTTCCATGTCCAAGGTCACACCTATTCCCATGGGCAGCCAAAATGCAGCAACTGATCCATGTGAGGATAAAATGATTTGGTCTTATTTGAGGAAACATCCAAAGTGTCATCCTAGCTCCAGAGCTAGCTATGGGCTCAGCTGTAGACTCCATCGCTGTTATATCAGAGTTCGATTTCTCCCTCTACCCAGTCTTGTCTTTCTACCTCCCTTACAAATGCTATTCATCAATAGACCTTCAGCACATAAATCTTTGTTTTAGGATCTCTTTCCTGGGAACCCAACCTTCAACATATTCCAGGTGGAACATTTATCAAAAGCCAAAGACTGTATCAAAAAGAGTGAAACTTTGATTGTGAAATTTCAGATATTAGCCAGCAGGTGGAGGGGGATTAAAAATGAATACTGGGAAAGGTCATTCTAGTAGATTGTCAATTTTTTGGTTGTTTTTTCTTGGTAGTGAATGCTTGGAATCTGTAGGATTCTGAGACCAACCAGTACTTGGGAAAGGACATATTCTACAATTTGCTAAGTCATGTCTGCCTTGGATAAAAAATGGTGTGAGACAGCACACATCACACATTTACCAGTTTAGTAGTAATTATCTTCTGGATAATATTTTAAAGATGCATAATTTTGTCATTTCATTATTCTTTAAATTGAGGTTAAAACTCACATGACATAAAATGAAGTAATAACCTTTTGAAAGCAGTTGAATTAATTATATTCTCAGTATTCATCCCTTATTTCTATCTAGTTCCAAGACATTTCACCACACCCCTAAATGAAACCGTCTAGCCATTAAGTAGTCATTTTCCATTTCCCTTTTCCCTAACCCCTGACAACCAATAATCTGTTTTCTGTTTCTATGAATTTACATATCCTAGTTTGTTATGCCTTCTTGGAGAGTTGAACCCATTATCTTTAGGTAATGCCACTTTATAATCTCTGAAAAATTCCCTTACTCTGAAGTCCACTTTGTCTGAAATTAATATAGCTATCTCAGGTTTCTTTTGATCAGTGTTACTATGTCATATATTTCTCCATGTTTTTTACTTCATATATATATATATATGAATATATATATATATATAATTTTTACTTCATATATATATATATATAATATTTAAACTGCTTTTCTGGTAGACTAAAGAGTTTGGTCTTGTTTGTTAGTCCAATCTATCTGTTTTTTTATTTGCTATGGTTAGATACTTAACATTTAGAGTGATTATTGATGCAGTTGAATTAACACCTACCATTTTAGTTAAATTTTTCTATTCATTGCCCTTCTTTTTCATTTTTTAAATTATTGACAGATAGTAATTGCATATCTTGATAGGGTGCAATGTGCTGTTTCAGGACATTTACATACTGTACATTGATCAACTCAGAATTCTTAGGTTATCTTTCATCTTGTTCACTTATCATTTCTTTATGATGGGAATGTTCAAACTTCTCTCTTCTAGGTATTTTGAATTACCCAGTATAAAATTGTTAATTATAATCACACATCTGATTAATAGAAAAAAGGAACTTGGCTATTGTGAATAATACTATAATGAATATAAGGGTTCAGATGTTTCATTGACATTTATATATATATATATATATATATATATATATATATATATATATATACAAGAATGAGATTAGTGAATATTTTATTTTTAATTTTCTGAGGAACTTCCATGTATTTTCTCTAATGACTGTACTAACTTATATTCCAATTAACAGTGTACCAGGGTTCCCTTTTCCTCATCAGAACTTGTCATCTTTGGTGTTCTTTGAGAAATGACTAATCAAGTCATTTGTCCATTTTTAACTAAGCTGTTTGTTTCCTTGTTATTGGGTTTCATTCCTTACATTTTAAATATCAACTCCTAATCAGATGTATAGATTATAAATATTGTATCACATTCTATAAATTATCTTGTCACTTTGTTATTTGTTTCTTTGGCTATGCAGGTGCTGAGTATGACATAATCCCATTGGAAAATTTTTTATTTTGTTTCTTGTGATTTGGGGTCATATTCCAAAAATGTGTGCCAAAACCAATGCCCAGACATTTCCCCAGTTTTTTTCTAATAATTTCATATTTTCTACTCTCTTGTTTGGGGTAGAGTACTGGGGATTGAACTCAGGGGAACTCAGCCACTGAGCCACACGCTAGCCCTATTTTGTATTTTATTTAGAGACAGGGTCTCACTGAGTTACTTAGCACCCAGCTTTTGCTGAGGCTGGCTTTGAACTTGCAATCCTCCTGCCTCAGCCTCCTGAGCTGCTGGGATTACAAGCATGTTCCACTGAGCCTGGAAAATTTTCTACTCTTAAATAAAGAAATTGGTGCATTTTGGGTTGATTTTTCTAAATGCAAGATATGGGGATCTAGTCTTATTCTCTGTTTTATATATCTTTCATTTTTCTGCCTTTTCTGGTTTTAATTGAGCATTTTTTGTGATTCTATTTTCTATTTTTTCTTAGTCTATCAATGACATATTTTTAAATTTGTCTTACATTTTTAATGGTTGCCTTGAAGTTTACTATATACATTCACAACTAATCTAAGTTCACTTTGAAATAACTGTAACTCTATACTACTTTGTTCAGAGTTCAGTGCCTTAAAGTGTTAATAATTTATTCTTCTAATCCCTTCTATCATTGTTGTCATTCATCTTAATTATCCATAAGATATATGTTAGATTAATTGTAGCTACTAGTGTTCTAAATAAACAATTTTCTGCTTAAGAATAAGAAAAGTCAAAATTTCTCTTTTATATTTATTTTTTCCTTTTTTATAATGATCTTCTTTTAATTATGTAGATCTGAATTTCTAACCTATATTATTTTCCTCCTCCAAGAACTTCTTTTAACATTCTTTGCAAGGCAGATCTATTAACAAGAAAAATAATCTGTTTTTGTTTGAGGAAGATTTTTGTTTCTCCTTCACTTTTAAAAGCCAATTTCAACTAATGCAGAATTCTTAGTTGGTGGTTATTTTCTCTCAACATTCTCTCAACATTAAACATTTCATTTCACTCTTTGATTGCTTACATGATTTCTAAGAGGTCATATGTATTTCTTACCTTTGTTCCTCTCTAGGTAGGCCAGTCCCTTCCTCTGCAACTACTTACAAGTTTTTTTTTTTTTTTTTTTTTTTTTTTTTTTTTTTTTTTTGTCTTAATAGTTTGCTCCTGGAATATGACAATACTTAGATGTAGGTTTTTTTTCTTGTTTTACATTTATACTTTTTGATGTTCTCTGGGCTTCCTGGGCCTGATATTAATTTGTGAAAATTTTTCAGTTGTCATTATTTCTTCAAGTGTTTATTCTTTTTCTTTTTCTCTTTCTTATCCTTCTGGAATTTCCATTGTCTTATGATACCATTATTTTAGTTGTTTCAGAGTTATTTGATATTCTGTTCTGGTTTACACATGTTTTCCTCTTTGTTTTTCATTTTTGGAAGTTTATATTGACATATCCTTAAACTTATTCTTTCCTTAACTGTGTGTAGTTACTAATGAGCCCATTAACAACATTATTAATTTCTCTTGTAGATCTTTAGATCTGCTATATTTTTTATTATTTCTTGAATTTCTACCTTTTTGCTTTATGTTTCCCATCCATTCTTGCATGCTGTGTATTTTTTCCATTAGAGCTTTTAGCATATCGATCACAGTTATTTTAAATTTTTACAGTAAATTCTAACATTCCTTCTATATATGTATCTTGTTCTGATGCTTGCTCTGTCTTTCCAAACTTTTTTTGCCTTTTAATATGCATTGCAATTTTTGTTGAAAGAAATTGTGATAAATAGGGCATTTATGTTGCAATGGTAAAGTGTGCAGGGAATTTTCCTCTGATCTGAGTGCCATAAGAATACTACTGGTAAACTCAAAAAAGAGCCACTACTAGGACTGGAAAGTTTTAAATGTCAGACTTGTCCACACTAAGTATTTAACAATTTGTCAATTACAGTTTCAGTTTTCCCACCCTGATATTATTTCCTACACAGTTTTCTGCTAATGTGTTCTCTTTTTTTCTCCAACAAGTTGTGATAATTTGTATTTTCCTGTCTGTCTCTCCAACCTAGGGAGCAGTAACTTTCCCTACAACATCAGTTTCTTGACAAAGCAAAGAATTTTTGGTGAGTTAAAGTTTGTTCAATATTTTACTTGTTACGATGGAGTACTGTCTTCCAATCACCTCATAAGCCAGACAAGAGGTCTTCATTCTTTAAATTGGAATTAACTTTTAGATATTAGGTTTTAAGTTCTCTTTAAACATTCTAAAAACTAGACCCTTGTGAGATATGTCATTTACAAATATTTTCTCTCATTCTGTAGGTTGTTTTTGTTTTTATTTTCTTATTTGTGCCCATTGATGCACAGAACTTTTTCCTTTAAATGATGTACAACTCATTTTTTTCCTTTGTTGATTTTTCTTTGTGTGTTCCAAGATTCAATTGTCAAGACAAATGTCATACGATTTCTTCTAGCTCTGGTATTGAAGTCATTGGTTTAGTTTGAGTTATTTTTCAAACATAGTGTGTGTAAGAGTTCAAATTCATTCATTTATACATATTTATCCATTTGTCACACCATTTTTTGTTGAACATAATATTATTTTTCCATTAAATAGTATACTTGTTGAAAAATCAATTATTCAATAAATGTATGACTATGTTTTTGGATTCTCAGTTTATTCCACTTACCTGTACTTCCATCCTTCACTAGAACTACAATTTGCATGACTAACATTTTGTAGTAAGATTTTCTGTTTGAAGATTGTTTTAGTTATTGGAGGATATTTTCTATTCCATATTAATAGTAGGATCAGCTATTCCATTTATGTAGAAAATATCTTTGGAATCCTGATAAAGATTGCTTTGAACCTGTAAGTTGTTTTTCATATGTTTTTATCTTAACAAATTCAGTCTTCAATTCAATGAATACCCAATATCTTCTTATTTAGGTTTTCTTAAATTCTTTGATAAATATCATGTAGTTTTCAGTGTTGAAATCTTGAAACTCCTTGCTCAAATATATTCCTAAGTAATTTGTTCATTTAGATGCTATTATAATTGGGATTGTTTTCTTAATTTCTTTTTCATTATGTTCATAGTATACAAAAACACAAGTTATTTGTGTGTGTTGTTGTTGTTGCATACAGCATTTTTTCTGAATAGTTTGTTATCTATGATAGATTTTATAAACTCCTAGGCACCAGAGTCTGGTGGAGACCTCTGTGTTTGTGGGACAGACCCAAGTTTTGTCCACATCAGTTTTAGATCTGAAAGAAGTCTGAGGCACACCCACTCTTCTCCAGGGACTGTGCAGGTCCCTGTGGCTGTGAGACTCTGATGTAACCCAGATTAGCATCAGTATTGGTGAAAAAGGGATTGCCTTTACCAACACTACCCCAACTTCAAGCAGCATATCATGGCACCAGATCCATTTCACTGAGTGTAGAACAGGATAGTAAACACATTTCTGCTGGTATTTAGTGCTGGACTAGTGAAAACTAACATTAGACAAGCCCCCAAGGCCTCTATCCCCAGGCCTACTTGCCAATAATTCCTCTGGAATAGCTCTAGTGCCAGGAGAAGACACATTGCCACAGTCTATTGAGCTATTCTGGCTAACATTTTCTGTGGCTGGTTGCAGTGATCTTGGACCACCAGATCCCTCAGGAATAGGCATCCCATGCATGTGTGGGCCTGGGTGCTAACCCAGTATCTACCTGGTCTTAGCAGAATTTGACCTAAGTGTATGACACAGTTTGATGGCATTGGTGGCCATAGGTATATTATAGGTCCCAATTTCAGTTAGGTGTTTATTCTACTTTACATTATTTTTTTTCTTTTTCTTTTCACTGTATTATTAACTAGTTAATAGACAACAAAATGGTCATTTCAGTCAACACACTTGGCTTTAGAAAGGCTATTGCTAAATGAAATATCCCTTAATTTATAACAAAATATTGGTAGTTAAATTTTATTGTCTTTTTCTGTGATAATATTTTAGAAATTCAAACTTGATAGAAAACACAAAGAATACGAAATCAGATGCACAGATCATCTAGCCTCTTGATCTCAGATCCATATACAGGAAAAGATGGTGAAAAAAATCATAGAAAATTCCTTTCCTATTTAAGGTTCTTTTGTCCTGCAATGTTCCCTAATAAATAAAAAAAAATATTTTTGGCATAGTACATTATAGTACAGTATTTAACAACAAAAGCTTTGGAGAATGGTACACCTCAGATTTCCCAAAGGAAAATAATTTTGCTTCTCTGAGAATTAATTATTTAATATGCGAAATGGAACTACTACTTCTCATTATTTTCCACTTGATGATTGAATGAGAAAATTCCCTTCTAGCTCTCAGAGTAACAACTGATCATTAGTTTATTAAGATCGGCTAGAAGATTCTTTCTTGCATGTCAATTTTACAAAGAAAAATGAAAGTTGCTTAGTGTCCTATTAAATATTACCATGGGTAAAGGACACCTTAGAAAGGTGTAACCATAAAAATAGAAAAGTAGGGGACTCTGTTTCTCACTCCCTATCCCCAGAATGCAATTAATCAAGCTGGAAAATTTGAACTATCAGAATCTTTTATTTTGGTTTAATTTATAACAAATTTTTTGTTACTGAGTATTAAATACAAAGTTGTTTTAACACTGAGATACATCTCCAATCCTTTTTTTTTTTTTTTTTTTTTTTTGAGACAAGGTCTCACTAAGTTGCTGAGGGCCTCACTAAATTTCTGAGGCTGGCCTCCAACTTGTGATCCTGCTGACTCAGCCTCCCAAGGCACTGAAATTATAGGAATGCTCCACCATGCCTGGCCTGAATCAATCTTTTTTAAAAACATTTTTTGTTGTACATGGACATAATACCTTCATTTTATTTAGTTTTATATGGTGCTAAGGATTGAACCCTGTGCCTCACATGTGCTAGGCAAACACTCTACCACTGAGCTACAACCTCAGCATCCTGAATCAATCTTTATTGAACTTTGGAATCATGTTAGAAACTACAACAATCACAGTTAAACTTGGTGAAAAGAAGCTATTACTACGAGTGAGAATGATAGAATGCTGGGGTATTTCAAATAGTCTGCTTACTATCAGCCACACACCAGATCTACAGAGTAGTGATGAAGCAACCTGCACTTTATTCTAAGTGAACATTGTTATTTCCAGAAAGAGCAATACAAACTTTATTCTCAAAGAACTTAGTTGTGGATTACAATCTGTATAGCAGCTTCTGTAAAGACTGGCAGAAAGGTTTCTTTTGTTTGTCCAATTTGGAACATGTCCAGGGTTAGAGCAGCTTGTTTGCTGGCTTTTCCTGAAAGCATTCAGAGGAAAAACACTGATTGCTGTAATATAGAGCAAAGAACATATATGGGACAAACAGAACAAGAAACCAGGAAAAGAAGATATTGGGAAAGGAGATACATATGAGAATAAAGGTGAATTCAGAAATCCATGTCCATGCACAGAGTAAGACACATGTTCATAAAAAGAATAAGAAGAGAAGATGTCAAGCTTTTATTTCTGGCAGAGTTGTGAATACCTTGGTCAACTCCTGAATGAGTGCCACGACACAAAGATAATCTGCTGACACTAGCAAAGTATTTTATTTCCTATTTATCTTTCTTGGCTCCAGGCACTTAAGTTCACTCTGTCCAAACATTAACTGACCACAAAAGTTACAGAACACAGACTTCAGTGGACACACATTAAAAATTCAAACTTCACAAAAGGAGTTTTTAAAAGTTACTAAATAAGGAGACAATAATAATCTGTTACAGAGGGCAAAACAAACCATGAAGGGATAAAAATTGTATTTCTATAGTTGCCATTTTACAACACACAAATGTCCAGTTTTCAGTGAAAAATATATGACAGACAAAAAAAAAAAAAAACTAAAGTATGGTTTATTCACACACAAAAAAGTAGATTAATAGAAATGTCTCTTGAGGAAATTCAGGCATTAGAATTCGTGGCAAAAATTTTATTTATTTATTTATTTATTTTGGTACCGGGGTTTGAACTCAGGGACACTTGACTGCTGGGCCACATCCCCAGCCCTTTTTTGTATTTTATTATAGACAGGGTCTCACTGAGTTACTAAGTACCTTGCCATTGCTGAGGCTGGCTTTGAACTCGCGATCCTCCTGCCTCAGCCTCCCAAGTACTGGGTTTACAGGCGTGTGCCACCATGCCTGGCCTGGCAAAAATTTTAAATCAACTGTCTTAAATATGTTCAAGTTGTTTAAATAAAACATGGATAAAGAACTAAGGAAACCAAGAGAATGATGCCTCAAAATAGATAGTAACAAAAGATAGATAAGGAAATGTGAAGAGTAATGAAATAGGAATTACAGAGTTAAAAAGGACAAAAACAGAAGAGAAAATTTTACTAGAGGGTTTCAATAACAAATATAAGCATGTATTTTTTCTTAGTGATTACTATATGGATTGCAGTGAATATTCTGTTTATAATAATAAAATTTGACTTATATTAGTTTAGGTACAATATTATGCAAAATCCAGCACTTATATTGTTACTTTTGCAAATTTAATCTGGCATTGTTAATATCTGTTTTTCCAGAAAAACTAATAAGGCTGCATATTTCCTCTGAGTATGATAACTTTCATTCTTTCAGGGCCAAAGTTTTCCCCAAATATACTATTGATGTATTCTGCAGAAAGAAAGAAGAGAGTACCTAGTAAGAATAGTTAGTCTGCACAAGCCTCTCCCTGGAGCCATTGTAGGCCCAACTGCCTCATCCATACTACCAGCCTATGGTCAGACAGTGCAGATTCTGCCTAGCTATGAACAAAGTCTCCATGGATAAAACACTGTGAAGCTCTGTGTTATACCTGTGGCCACCAATGCCATCAAGCTGTGTCATACCCTTAGGCCAAATTCTGCTAAGGCCAGGTAGATACTGGGTTAGCACCCAGGCCCACACATGCATGGGATGCCTATTCCTGAGGGATCTGGTGGTCCAAGATCACCAACCAGACACAGAAAATGTTAGCTGGAATAGCTCAATAGACTGTGGCTATGTGTCTTCTCCTGGCACTAGAGCTATTCCAGAGGCATTGTTGGCAGGTAGGCCTGGGGATGGAGGCTTTGGGGGCTTGTCTAATGTTATTTTTCACTAGTCCAGCACTAAGCACCAGCAGAAATGTGTTTACTATCTTGTTCTAAACTCAGTGAAATGGGTCTGGCACCATGCTATGCTGCTTGAAGTTGGGGTAATGTTGGTAAAGGCAATCCATTTTTCACCAACACTGATGCTAATCTGGGTTACATCAGAGTCTCACAGCCACAGGGACCTGGAGAAGAGTGGGTGTGCCTCAGACTTCTTCCTGGGCTTGAACTGATGTGGACAAAATTTGTTTTCTCTCCACTAAATGTTTGGTATTATGGTAAAAAGAAAAATGGAAAGTAGTGTGAAATAGAATATAAACCTAACTGAAAGTGGGACAAATAACATACTAAAATTTTGAAGTGTGTAGGAAAGATATGAAATTCCCTTATTAAAAAATTCTGTTTTTCAAGCCGGGCGCGGTGGCGCACGCCTGTAATCCCAGCACTTTGGGAGGCAGAACAACAGTCAGCAATGGCGAGGCACTTAGCAGATTAAATGCCACCCCTGATGTAAGAAAAACACACACACAGACTGGAAGACAAACAACCCTTGTGATAAATTAGACTTAAGAATGTCATAAATCAGGGGCTGGGATTGTAGCTCAGTGGTAGAGCACTCACCTAGCATGTGCACAGCCCTGGGTTAAATCCTCAGCACCATGTAAAAATAAATAAATAAAATAAAGGTATTGTGTCCAACTACAACTAAAAAAATAAATATTAAAAAATGTCATAAAGCAGAGAGCATGTCACACAGTCATTCATATATACATATATATATATATATATATATATATATATATATATATATATATATATAGTTAATTGCCAGAACCAGTACTACATTAGTTTATGGTCATAACTATTGGTTCATGATAGTTATTCTCAATTAACCCAGCTTCCATATCCTGTAAAGGAATTTTCCAAATTCATGTATATTTCCCAAATAATAATTAAAATGCATGAGTTCAAGTATCTTTAGGTATCAGTGCAAAAAAAGATAAATATCCATGATACAGGCTCTCAAACTGATGTGTATAATATAATCCTTGAACATATATCATGAAAAAAGCATGCATTTGTCATTAGCTGTCTATGTTTATAGTGAATAGATGAGAGTTGAGATTCTGCTGAACTTCTAACTTCTCTTCCCCACTTATGTGCCCTCTCTCCTTTGTCCTCTTCAGACAGTGAGAAAGTAAAATTATCCCTCTCATAAAGTTGGTTGTGTGGGTTATATTACATTATGCATGTGAAGTGCTTGATATTTAATAAATGCTAAACAAATGTTAAACATAATTATTTGAAAATGTTAGATATTATTAGTATTAGTGCTATTCACTGTTTGTAAAGCATTTCAATTCATGGGAAATAGTTTCAATATGTATTGGTTTGATATTTATTGAAATAAAGTTGTGGTCTTTTGAAAATTAAGCTCATTTAAAATGAAAGTAATATGAGTAAGGTAAATATATCTACTCTCTATGTTTAGAACCTTATTTTGGGCACAGTTCTGCCTGGATGTTCCTACCATAACTTCAGCTAGAGAGACTCATTTCATTACCTTGGGTGTCTTGGATGTTTCTGTACTTAGATGGATTTTTTACATAAAAGAGGAAGACCCAAATTATTAATGACTAAATATAGATTTGTGGAAATAGATAATTGGGCATCACCTTAAAGGTCACTTAACTAGCCCTAGATTATATAATTAGCTATAGACAGATCTGGTACTAGAACTACATTTAATATGAGTCACTGTCTTTTTTTCCAACTCCATATTTTCCTTCACTTACCATGCATGCATTTTCACTCAGAAAATATGTACTGATTGCCCATTGTATGTCAGACTCAATGCTATGCCCCGATGATACCATAGCAAACAGGGTCAAGTGTGAATTGTCAGGGATAAGTGGTGAAGCTACTATACCTCCTTGCCATTGTTCAGGTTTCTCCATTACAAATTATTTCTCAAGTGAAAACAAGCTTAAAAACACAAACTTTCTGCTTTCTGCTAGAGAAAACATAGTTTCAATTGTTATACATTTTGATATAGAGTTACAAGCATGGTGAGATATTTATGCCCACAGGAAAGAGCAAAATGTCCTTAAATTACAATTGAACATTTTCTAAATGTTCCAGATTTAACTCTTCCAGATCAACTGTTGCGCGGACTCTATTCCACTTACCCCCAAGTTCCCTATTGAGGTACTTCTAATCAGAAGTAAGATACTCAATAGGTCTAAGGATAGCCTGCTTCCACATGACTACCATTCAGAGTGGGAAAGAAAGATATTATGAACTTTCCTGAATCTTGTTTCCCTGATTGCAATGTTCTTAGCATATTCTCTTCTCTACTCTGCCTTGTGCTCTCACAAATCCAACAGGTATGAACCATGGTCTATATTAACAAACTGTCTTTTTCTCTAACATTTGGCTTGTTTTAGTCAATGGAAGATCCCTACAGATGATTGGAGGAAAGAAAATGAAGTCAGAATATTTTTCCTTGGGTTCCTTCTTTGCAGGATTTTTGTGGCCTTGTTTCACCTTTTACCTAGATCATTACTTTTTGTCTTATGGTTCTCTCACAGCTCTCTAGTTTTCTACCACTCCCTATCCAAATGGGTTGGTAGCAGATCCCTCTTTCCCACCCTAAGTTATATCACAAGTTTTATGGTTTCGCTATGTTCTCCCATTGCTTTGCAATTAGTCTCCTGAAGTAATCTTATCTAAGTGTATAATCTCTTTCCCAGAATGACCCTTCCTGAAATAGAGTTGTTTTCCTTTCATTTACCCCATGATGCTGTTTCAAGTCCCATTATCACCCAAATTTCTTCCTGTCCTCTAATGCTCTTTACTTTGTTTCTATTCCCTATAGTCACATCAACACAGTATAGGAGTAGAATGTCACCTCTTGCTTGACATAACCTGTCCATTGAAATTAGTTAAAGGTACTGATAGCTTTTGTACAGCATTCTTACCCATGATCACATTATATTTACTATTAATTGAAAATCTCTGAATTTTTTTTTGGGGGGTATTAATGTTAAACCCATCTTACCAAAAGACATTAGGTTTGGGAGTCCAAGACCAAAACATGCCAGTTTTCCCAAGTTAAAAAAAAATCTCCTTTAATGAAAACCATAGTTCTAGTAGTCCAGTCTAGCTTATTTAAACTCAATGCATTTAGATTCTATTTTCAGAAGAATCTTCCAATTCTTGTATCATTTTCAAACTTGACACACATGTCAATATCATTGTTCTAAGGCATTATCATTAACTTTTCACAAAGAAAAGACTGAGAAGATGATAAACAAGGACATGAAAAAGACATTCTGCAATACTTACATTCAGGGAAATAAAAATTAAGCACAATTTAATGTTGGTACACACTTATCAGGAAGGCTAAAATTTTAAAAGTGACAAAGACACTTTTAACTTGAGGATCCAAAGAAACTCAACCACTTATGCATTGCTGGTAGGAGTATCAAATAATACAGACCTGCTTGAAAGTTTTGGAATTTTCTTCTGACACTAAGCATGAGAACTACCACACTACCTAGAAAATAAATCATTGGGTAGTTATTCCTGAGGAATTAAATCGTATGTTCACACAAAATTATGTATGTTGATGGTTATAGTTGCTTTATTTGTAATTATCAGAAACTGCATATATCCCAGTTGTCTTTCAACGTGGGAGTTCATCAAGTGAATTGTGGTATATCTATAACATGGAATGCTATACTCAGGGATAAAAAGGAATGAACTATTGATACATGCAACAACCTGAATGAATCCTGAGAGACTGATGCTGAGTGGAAAAAGCAAATTCCAAAAAACTACTTACTGTATGATTCCATTTATAGAACATTCTCAAAATGACAAAATTATAGAGGTGGATATAGTACTTTCAGAACAGTGGGTCTTGTTATTAAAAGGCAACATGACAGATCCTTTTGTTGAGGAAATACTTCTGTATCTTTACTTCTGTATATATTTTTATTTTTTTATTTTAATTTGTTATGTAAGAGAGCAGAATGCATTACAATTCTTATTAAACATATAGAACATAATTTTTCATCTCTGTATGTACGCAAAGTAGAGTCATACCATTCGTGTCTTCATACATGTACTTAGTGTAATAATGTCCATTTCATTCTACCTTCTTTTCTACCACTGTGCCCCTCTCTTCCCCTCCCACCACTTTGCCTTATCTAGAGTTCCTCTAAACCTGCCTTGCTCCCCCTCCCAACCCCACTATGAATCAGCCTCCTTACATCAGAGAAAACATTTGGCATTTGATTTTTTGGGGATTGGCTAACTTCACTTAGCATTATATTCTCCAACTCCATCCATTTACCTGCACATGTCATGATGTTATTCTCTTTTATTGCTGAGTAGTATTCCATTGTGTATATATACCACATTTTCTTTATCCATTCATCTACTGAAGGATATCTAGGTTGGTTCCTCAGTCTAGCTATTGTGAATTGTGCTGCTATAAACATTGATGTGGCTGTGTCCCTGTAGTATGTTGTTTTTTAATTCCTTTGGGTATAGACCAAGGAGTGGGATAACTGGTTCAAAAGGTGGTTCCATTCCCAGGTTTCCAAGGAATCTCCATATTGCTTTTCATATTGGCTGCACCAATTTGCATTCCCACCAGCAATATATGAGTGTGCTTCTTTTCCCCACATCCTTGCCACACTTATTGTTGTTTGTATTCTTAATAGCTGCCATTCTGACTGGAGTGAAATGAAATTTTAGAGTAGTTTTGATTTGGATTTCTCTAATTGCCAGAAATGTTGAACATTTTTTCATATATTTGTTGATTGATTGTATATCACCTTCTGAGAAGTGTTTGTTCAGTTCCTTGGACCATTTGGAACATTTATTGATTGGGTTATTTGTTTATTTTTTTTTTGGTGTTTAGCAATTTGAATTCTTTATATACCCTAGTGATTAGTGCTCTATATCATTTTCAAATAGCAAAAATTTGCTCCCAAGTTTTACACTCACTATTCACCTCACTGATTGTTTCTTTGGCTGAGAAGAAGCTTTTTAGTTTGAATCTACCCCATTTATTAATTATTGATTTTAATTCTTACACTATAGGAGTCTTATTAAGGAAGTAGGGACCTAATCCAACATGATAGAGATTTGGGCCTACTTTTTCTTCTATTGGATGCAGAATCTCTGGTTTAATTCCTAGGTCCTTGATCCTCTTTCAGTTGAGATTTTTGCATGGTGAGATATAGGGGCTTAATTTCATTTTGATGCATATGGATTTCCAATTTTCCCAACACCATTTGTTGAAGAGGCTATCTTTCCCCCAATGTATGGTTTTGACACCTTTGTCTAATATAAGATAACTGTAATTATGTGGGTTAGTCTCTGTGTCCTCTATTCTGAACCATTGGTCTACCAGTCTATTTTGATGCCAATACCATGCTGTTTTTTAACTATTGCTCTGTAGTATTAAGTTCTGGTATAGTGATGCCACTTCCTTCACTCTTCTTGCTAAGGATTGCTTTTGCTATTCTGGGTCTCTTATTTTGCCAGATGAATTTCATGATTACTTTTTCCATTTCCATGAGGAATGTCTTTGGGATTTTGATTGGAATTGCATTAAATATGTACAGTGCTTTTGATAGTATGGTCATTTTGACAGTATTAATTCTGCTTATCCAAAAACAAGGGAGATCTTTCAATTTTCTAAGGTCTTCTTTAATTTATTTTTTTCTTTAGCATTCTGTAGGGTTTTTTTTTTTGTTTGTTTGTTTTTTTTTTTTTTTTTTTTTTTTTTTTGGTACCGGGGATTGAACTCAGGGGCACTTGACCACTGGGCCACATTCCCAGCCGTTTTTTGTATTTTATTAGAGACAGGGTCTCACTGAGTTGCTTAGTGCCTCACCATTGCTGAGGCTGGCTTTGAACTCGCGATCCTCCTGCCTCAGCCTCCCAAGTGCTGGGATTACAGGCGTGCGCCACCGTGCCGGGCTGTAGTTTTTGTTGTAGAGGTCTTTCACCTCTTTTGTTAGGTTGATTCCCAAGTTTTTTTTTTTTTTTTTTTTTTTTTTTTTTTTTTAGGCTATTATAAATGGGGTAATTTTCCTAATTTCCCTTTCAGAGGATTTGTCACTGATATACATAAATGCATTTGATTTATGGGTGTTGATATTTTATCCTGCTTCTTTGATGAATTCATTTACTATTTCTAGAAGTTTTCTGGTGGAATTTTTTGGGTCTTCTAGGTATAGAATCATATCATCAGCAAATAGTGATAATTTGAGTTCTTCTTTGCCTATCTGTATCCCTTTAATTTCTTTCATCTGTCTAATTGCTCTGGCCATTGTTTCAAGATCTATGTTAAATAAAGTCCCTGTCTTGTTCCAGTTTTTAGAGGGAATGCTTTCAATTTTTATCCATTTAGAATGATGTTGGCTTGGGGCTTAGCATAAATAGCTTTTACAATGTTGAGATTTGTTCCTGTTATCTCTAGTTTTCCCAGTGTTTTGAACATGAAGGGGTGCTGTATTTTGTTGAATGTTTTTTCTGCATCTATTGAGATGATCATGTGGTTCTTATATTTAAGTCTTTTGATGTGATAAATTACATTTATTGATTTCCATATGTTGAACCAATCTTGCATCCCTGGGATGAACCTCACTTGATCATGGTGCACTATCTTTTTGATATATCTGATTTGCTAGAATTTTATTGAGAATATTTGCCTCTATGTTCATTAAAGATACTGGTCTGAAGTTTTCATTCTTTGATGTGTCTTTCCTGGTTTTGTGGTCAGGGTGATATTGACCTCATAGAATGGGTTTGGAAGTACTCCCTCTTTTTCTATATCCTGAAATAAATTGAAGAGTATTGGTATTAGTACTTGTTTAAAGGTCTTATAGAACTCGGCTGTGTATCCATCTGGTCCTGGGCTTTTCTTGATTGGTAGGCTTCTGATGGCATCCTCTATTTCCTTGCTTGAAATGTTCCCTTTAAATTGTGCATGTCATGCTAATTCAATTTAGTAAATCAGATGACTCTAGAAATTTGTCAATGCCTTTGATATTTTCTATTTTATTGGAGTACAAGTTTTCAAAATACTTTCTATATAACTTCTATATTTCCGTAGCATCTGTTGTAATATTTCCTGTTTCTTCATGGATGTTAGTAACTTGAGTTATCTCTCTCCTTCTTCGTTAGCATGGCTAAGGGTTTGTCTATTTTATTTATTTTTTCAAAGAACCAACTTTTTGTTTTGTCAATTATTTCAATTGTTCCTTTTGTTTCAATTCCATTGATTTCAGCTCTAATTTTAATGATTTCCTGTCTTCTACTTTTTTTTTTTTTTTTTTTTTTTTGTGTGTGTGTGTGTGTGTGTGTGTTAGTTTGTCCTTCTTTTTCTAGGGCTTTGAGATGTAATGTCAAGCCATTTATTTGTTGACTTTTAATTCTTTTGAAGAATGAACTCCATGCAATGAACTTTCCTCTCTTAGAACTACCTTTATAGTGTCCCAGAGATTTCGATATATTGTATCTGTGTTCTCATTCACCTCTAAGAATTTTTTTATCTCTTCCTTGAGGTCTTTTCCAACACATTGTTCATTCAGTAGCATATTATTTAGTCTCCAGCTGTAGGAGTAGATTTTATTTCTTATTTTATCATTGATTTCTAATTTCATTCCATTATGGTCCGATAGAATGCATACAGGGTAGTATCTCTACTTTGCTAAGAGTTGTTTTGTGACATATTATATGGTTTATTTTAGAGAAGTTTCCATGTGCTTCTAAGAAAGTTTATTCGCTTATTGAAGGATGAAATATTCTATATAGTCAGTTAAGTATAAGTTATTTATTGTATTATTGAGTTCTATAGTTTCTTTGTTCAGCTTTTGTTTGGAAGATCTATCCAGAGGTGAAAGAGGTGTGTTAAAGTCACTCAGAATTATTGTGTTGTGATTTGTGTTTGGTATTTAACTTGACTTCCGGGATTTCCGCTCAGGTGGGTGGCCAAAAGTTCGGTGCAGGTGCTGATGGTCCCTTTGGGGCACCAGGTAGTCCTGCATGGGTGAGTAGTTGGGAGACATACTCTGACGTTGAGGGCTGGAGCCCTGCACGGTTATGGTGGCCATGTTTCCTGCGCGGGAGCAGGAATTTTGCTCGTAGAGAAGCAACATTCTCACTACTTGAGTCCCAGGTCACAGAGTGACACAGAATGCTGCCCTCCTTTGGCCTGCCATCTTGGAACTTTCTCTACTTCTATATATTTTCTCTGGTGAGTTGTCACTTGAATCTACCATATGATAAATTTTCACATAAACACTCTCTCTCACACACACACACACACACACACAAACACACAAGAACATATAAAACTAGGAAAATCTTTTTTTTCCAGGGAATTATTTTTATTTATTTATTTATTCTGACACCATCTCAAGCAGTAGCCAAACCTCCATGGCTACAGCAGTCTCTGAGTTCCTGAGAAGATAAGCATGGTGAAACTACTTCTTAGGGCCCACTGTGCAAGTAGGGTACCCCCATGGTCTCTTCTCAAAGGAATTTTTACTTTTACATCCTTGAGCCTGTGATGGGTTTGGTCTTTGTCAATAGTCTTCCTCCTCTGAAACATTATAAGCCTTTTATCATCCATAGTCCTTTGAGCATTCTGGTCTACTGAGCTTCCTCAAGAATCACCTATTAATCTCCATTTACTATATTATAAACCTTTTCCAGCTTGCATCTCTAAACTTTTCAAATTTCTTCTCCCTGCAAACTAGCTCCAAATGCTTCTGAATCACATGATCTGCTTAGTCATAGCAATGACACCACTTCTGGTATGATTTCTATTTTAGTAATCTTTTTCAATGCAGTGGCCAAAAGACCCAACAAGAGCAATGTAAAAGAGGAAAAGTTTATATTTTGGCTCATGGTTTCAGAGTTCAGTCCATGGTCTTCAAACTCCATTGTTCTGGGCCTAAGTGAGGCAGAACATCATAACACAAAGTCATGGTATAGGGAAGCAGGTTCAAACATGGTAATCAGGCAGGGGGTGAGAGAGAGAAAGTGGGAGGGGAGAGAGAGAGAGAGAGAGATCTCACCAGGGACAAAATATAAACCCCAAATGAATATCCCCCCAGTTATCTACCTTATCCAGCCACATCCTACATGCCTACAGTTACCACACAGTTACTCCATATCAATTGATTAATTCACTGATTCTGATAGCACTTTCATAATCTAATAATTTCACCCCTGAACATTATTGAACTGTCTGACACATGAGCTTTGGGGAGTATAACATATCCAAGCAATAACATTAGCAATGAACAACTGTATACTAAAATTGATAACAATGCAATTTCAAGTATCATTTTAAATTTGAAGTTATTAGGGGTGAAAATGACCCAAAATGCAAAATACTGGTACATTAAAAACTACAAAATGTTACAGAGATAAGTTAGTTGTATAAGAATGTTAGCCGCCGGAAAGGGATTGCAGCCTGGAACGGCAGCGCCACGGGAAGGAGTCCGGAGACAGGATGGAGACGAAAAAAATCTTTAATCTTTCTGTCTCTGTCTCTTGTAATTTCTAACACTACATACACACTCTCACAAGAAACCAAGGCACCTACTCTTACAAGAAACTACAATGTATCTATACAATAGCGATAACCCTGTCCTTTCTCTCTCTGGTCTCATCCCATGCACCCGAGCAGGAATGGCACTTGCTTGATCTGCTGAGTCACTCCTCAAACCTCTCGAGATCCTGGGCCAAGTCCCGTGAGACTACGGAAGGCGACAATGCCCAAAAATGTCGATCTGCTGAGTCAAGCTCAAATCTCTCGAGATCCAGGGCCAAGTCCCGTGAGACTACGGAAGGCGACAATGCCCAAAAATGTCTATGGCCCATAGTCAACCGCAATCTAGCTATCTCCCCAAACAGGGCTCCTGCATAAGAAAATAATGGAGATGTGTATTTTTTGTGTGTTTTATGTTAGAAGTTCCAACAGTATAAAATCAGAGCTCTCCAAATTCAAAACAGCACATTCAAAACAGCCCCAATCACAATCCCAGAAAGTCTTTTTAACAAAAATTGACAGGTTATTTATAACATTCATATGAAAATTCAAAGGACCTATAATAGCTAAAAGAACATTTTAGTGAGGTGTTGTGGCACATGGTGTTGTGGCACATAATCCCACTGGCTCAAGAGTCTGAGGCTGAAAGATCTCAAGTTCAAAGCCAGACTCAGCAACTTAGCAAGAGCCTACCTCAAAATAAAATAATAATAATAATAATAATAAAAAGTACTGGACGTGTGCCTCAGTAATTAAGCAACCCTGATTCAATACCTGGTGCCAAAAAAAATTTTTTTTAAAGTGATGAAATCTGATTATCCTTCATGGATTGTATCAATGCCAATGTTGCAATATTGATAGTATACTGAAGATTGTACTGCTTGTGGGGGCAGGATAAAAGTTATGTAAGATTTCCTTGAACATGTATTTTTAAACTCCTTGTAAATCTATAATTATTTCCAAATAAAAAGGTAAAAACTTAAAAGAAAATGACATACAAATGAAGATAGAGAAGGCCTGTCTTTAGAGTCCTCCAAAAGGTTCAAACTGGTCCCATTTCTTTCAGGAATTCAGACAACTCAAAATAGCAAAAGAAAGAGAAAAACAAACAAAACAGAACAAGAGCTTGGCATGTTGTTCTAGTGGTCATTTCAAACACCAGAATATAAAAAAAGGCCTACAAAAAGTGTCTTGCTGAACTCTAGACATAACAAACATGTACCACTTCCATGACCACTATCTAAACACTATAAAATAGAAGGATGATATCAATGTTTATCAGTCAGCATCCTGTCGCTAAAACAAAAAACCTGAGGCAATAAATTTACAAAACAAAAATACATATTTTATTTCACAATACTGGAGACTCAAGTCTAAGATTGAGCAGTCCATTTCTTTGGGCCTCTAGTGAAGGCAGCACATAATGATGGGAGCATATGATAGAACACAGTGCTTACCTCATGAGCTAGGGAGCAAAGAAAGAGACAAGACAAGATGTTTCCAACAATTCCCTTCAAGCAAATACATCAATGACCTAAGGACCTCTTATGAGGTACCCCCTCCTAAAGGTTCTGTCACCTCCCAATAATGTCATTCTGGGGACCAAGACTTTAACACGTGGACACTATTCTAAGCCATAGCAAAAATTATATCCTTTTATTAGTGAACCCCAAATGATACATAGTGATTACTACTCCAGACTCATAAATATATGTTTTTTTTTTTCCTTAGTGGAGAATTCTTGCCTGCAATTAATACTGAGAACCTCAGTGTGAAATGAACAGCAGAAAAACTTAAACAACTATATTGCATGAAATAGGCAGGTCAGAAACTAAAATTTGGGAAACAATGGGCATTATCTTTTATAATTGGGAGAATACTGGCCCCAGTCACACCCTAAGAACACAACAACTCACTTAATGTGGAGAATTAGCCTAAAAAGTGGTATTTTAGAGAAGAGTAAGTCATAGAATGAAGATCATGAAGTCCCTCAACAACCCTTGAAGATGCACACACTCTTGTTGAAACACTGTGGTGGGCAGAGGATTATAAAGCCCCCTAAGGCGTGGTCCATTCCCTGAACTTTTCAAAGAAAATCATTCTGCTCTGTGCCTTTCCAAACGTATATTCTATACCCGGCACATTGAAATAAATGCTGAGAAGTAATTTCCATTCTTATAGAAAAAATACACTGCCCTCTTAAAATCAAGTAGTCTGACTAGTCAGACTGTTTGTACAATGCTCAATACATTCATACTTTTTCCTCTGAAATGCCTAAGG
The DNA here is from genome assembly GCA_025594165.1 of Tamias sibiricus. Classification (NCBI taxonomy): domain Eukaryota; kingdom Metazoa; phylum Chordata; class Mammalia; order Rodentia; family Sciuridae; genus Tamias; species Tamias sibiricus. The sequence continues at coordinate 133,319,969 of CM046667.1, forward strand.
CTAAGAGTGTGATCCTTTATTACTATGCCCAATATGAAATATGTGTTATTGCCACCTGATAGATGGAAATAGTGTGCAATGAGAAATACCTTCAACTGTACATATCAAAGGCACAGGAAAAAAAATTGTGGGTTTTTCTTTTTGTTTTTATTGTTGTTTTTGTTTTTGTACTTCAGAAACTTGAAAAAAAAATTCCAAACAGATTATTTTAAGGATATTTTCTGGGAATCAAAACAAGTATTTAGGTATTTTGAGGGAGAAAAGAAAATCATGCAATTAGAAGTTTCTTTGTCTACTGAGTTTAGTATGTTATATTTCTCCAATTTTAGTTGGATCATGTGACAATGTTAGAAAATAACAGAGTTAGAATTGTAATTTTCCCATGTAGTTTTTTGTACCCCCTTCCACCATCTATCCTGAGAAGAGCTTCCTATTTTTCTCATGGTTGAGACATCAGTTATGTTTACAACATCCAATGAACTCTAAACAGAAGGCTCCATCTGAAGGTCATTTCAAAGACAGAAACTGAGATCCCTTCCCCCGAGAACCCCAAGGTGAACCTCCAAGGTCTCTGGTTCCTCTAACCAATGTATATCCTTGAAGCAGTTTCCCTTTTTACTGTAAATATCACACTGTTTGACATTTAAAACATCAGTTTATCAATAGCAGTGTTTTTCATTAAATGATAAATTTCAAGAAATTATCATACTGAGCAGAATGCCATAAAGCCAAAAATACACATGTCAACATGACAGATGATTTCCATCCACATTACCCGTGACCCACCCACTACTGTGCCCTCCTTATTCAGGTCAGAAAAGAACTCCTCATAATCATTGTATTTTTTTCTTTTTCCAACTAATGGTGTTTTGAGTGTTTGCACCTTGCAGATATCAACATAGTGGTAAAGTCATGTGTACCTTTGTTAGAGACTATAGAGGCCATTACCTCTATGACAAAAACATTTAAGATGCATTGAAAATTTTGTTTTAAAATTGCCTTTCCAATCAATCAATCATTACATTATAAGCAACTTTCCACTGCTGTTCACTTTCACATTTGTGTAATATCTTATTTGTATATGGCTTTACATTTTATAAAACCTATACCTCTATTTGTCTCTATTTCTTTTTGGGGGGCCTAGGGGGTGCCAGGGATTGAACTCAGGGGCACTCAACCACTGAGCCACATCCCCAATCCTATTTTGTATTTTATTTAAAGACAGGGTCTCACTAGGTTTCTTGAGGCCTCACTAAGTTTCTGAGGCTGGTTTTGAACTGGTGATCCTCCTGCCTCAGCCTCCCAAGCTGCTGGGATTACAGGCGTACGCCACTGCATCTGGCTAAAGCTTCTATTTCTAACATGGGAATTTAGAAGTATGGGTAGATGGGGCAGTGGTGATTTCTCCCACATGTACATTGACTGGAGCGCTGTTCTGCTTTGTGTCATTGGATGAACATATACAGATGTCCATTCCTAACAGAGTCACTTGGGGCCTTCCTTGGAGGACATAATCTGTCTTTCACATGTGGCATTCCTTCTGAAGCCTTTTCAGTTAAATGACCATCAGGTGCTGTTATTCACAAAACCTGCCAAGATATCACATAGTGGAATGTGGATAGCATGTGCTCTGCTGGGGTGGTGGGTGGACTCCAGGAGGAGGAAAGTCAGGGCAGAGTTCTCCACAGCTCTAAACACCAAGCTTTAGCCAAGTTTCATCTGGCCAAGCTTGGTGATGGGAGAATGTCAACCACTCTTAGTGACAGTAAAATGTGGTTTTCACTAATAATGTTGTGTTTCAACAAATGTCTGCAGTTACCTATATCTTGTCCTTAAGTAAGAAGATGCATACATTTTGCCCAAGTCAGTATGATTGCTTAGAAAAATTGTGGGTGCGTGGCTGAACAATAACTAAGATTACAAATAGCCATAGGTGGTTCCCCAATATTACAAATAGCCATGTGGTTCCCCAATAGAAACCTCCTGTTTCAGTCACCTCTACTATCCCCTGCTTTGAATTCCTGCACCAGAGGACTATTATGGGACTAGCAGAGGCCAATTCAGAACATACTCACATTTGAAATCCACCAACATCTACTGAGTTCCTTCCCTATGCTGAACTTGCAAAGAAGCAGGGTCGGGGAGACTATACTAGGGGCCAGTCTTGGCAGGAAGAGGCACCTGGAAGGAAGGCGTTGACGTGACAGCTTGGCAGGAAAGGAGAGTCCCCAGGACTACAATAAGGAAGAAGGGGGGATACACGAAGCCACTTTAGGTTGATGTAGCCCTGGAGCCCAAATGAAGTTTCAGGCACATATTAAGAGAAGCATCAGGCTGGGCTGTGGATGTAGTGCAGTGGTAGAACACTGGCTTAGCATGAGAAGGCCCTGAGTTCCATCCCCAGCACTACCGGAAAAAAAAAAAAAAAAAAAATCTCAGAACTGGGTGATCGTGAACAAATGTCATTTGTCTGATTTGTGATTGGTAAATACTTTCTCCTAGTGTATGGCTTATCTTCTAATTCTCTTAGGTGGATTTCTAAGAGCAATCATGCCCTAGCCATGAATATAAAGAGTGGCTGAAAGGACAACAGGAGTGCTTATTCCAGTCTACAGTGTTCCAATTGAAACTCTTTCAAATGGGGAATATCAGGGTTCTTACATTTGACTGTAAGCAACTCAGCAATGCAATGGTTCTTCACTGAAATAAATAATTAAAAATGAATAAAGTACTTCTGGTAACAAATAATTTTATGATTTATCATTATGAAAAATGTGAATAAATGCCTTTTATACAGCTTCCTGCATGCAAATATTGCATGTTATCTTAATAGCATCCAAAGCTGCTAACATATTTTAATCAAGGGTCTAATTTTCAAGGGGGCTAAAATAAAAACATGTGGATATCTTATTCACTGTACCCTCAACTAAGAGGGAAATTATCCATTCCAACTTCCTATATTCTATGCAGTACAGAGAGCCCCCAAATCTTCCAGCAGAAGGGTTATCAGTGTTATCTACTCCAGAGGTCACAAACCTGAGATATGACCCACAGATGGGTTTTCTTGGGATTTTATTTAATCTCCAAGGTACCTTTTTTCAAAGCTGGAGGAAATATCTTAAAATACAAGATTTCACATGGCTATCTGAATGTGTAGGTTCTTACAAATAAGATAATGTGGCCACAGTGAGCATGCAGGTCAAATCCCAGCCTGGGTTCTAGGGCTATGGCTCAGTGGGAAAGCACTTGCTGAACTTACACAAGGCCCTGGATTCCATCCTCAGCACTGCCGGAAAAAACAAAAAAAATCTGTGATAGTGGCCACCCTAGGTGGGCTTGAGTTCTCTCTTACTCTGATCCCATCACTAATGAGCACGGAGGCAGCCAAGGATTCTTTATCAATGTGCTTCCACAGTTAGGTTTTTCTTAGGCTCATCAGATATCATTGATTTTTGTTGCCTATCTGGTCTCTGAAGGCCTTGACTTTGTACTCTTGTTCCCGTTCAATTTCTTCTTTTTCAAGATAAGAACACAGTTGTCCATATGGACACATTACGTCTGTAGTCCCATTCTATGGCTGGTGGGATTATAGCACAAGTCCCTGGACTCCCAGTTTTATTCCTATACAGCATCATTTTGTCTTACTTTCTTTGTGAAAAATATTTTATGCGTGTTTCATACACCTTATTTTCTTCCAAAATAATCAAGAATATCTTCAAGTTCAACAAACATAGAAGATGTGCAGAAAGTCATTGCTCCCCTAGACACTGTTGGGGCCAAGCTAAAGGCTCTGGCTTCTGCCAGAGGGAGGGCCACAGGGGCTGAGGGAGGACCAGCGAGGGAGAAGCAGACAGAGAAAGGCTGCTAATGTGGATGGAATGAAGCATTTGCTTACTGGAAAGTCAGTGGGAGAACAGATGAGCCAGAAAGTTTTAGTGCAGATGGAGATCCAATCATCTCCTTCTTTTTAAGTTTTTTCTAGCATAGCAATTTAGGAAGCTAAATTTCCATGCAGATCGATATTCTAGAACCAAGCAAAGTGTGTACCCAAAGGTGGGGTGTGGAGTGAAGTAATTGATCTCAACACTGGCCATGACAACAGAGTATCTCCTCTTAAACCCCCTTTAAATTCAGATCCTTAACCTTCCATCAAATTAGGAATTCTCCATTCATTGAGAATCTCCTCTATCTGTTAAGCCACCCTCTGTTGGACAAGGAACAACTACTTCTCAGAAGTGAATAAGACCCATCTCTGGACAGGTATATACTGGCCAAGATAAGTATCACAAAAAAGAGAGTTCAGAAATGACTACAGATGTATATGGACAATGAACTTTCAAGAAACGTGAAAAGGTAAATCAAAGGAGAAAATAATCTTTTCAATAGATGCTGTTGGACTAATTGAACATCCATATGTAAAAAATAATAATAATGATAAAAGGAGAAAAAGAAAAGGAAAAAAATCTTCAGTCTAGACCTCACTCCTTAGGCAAAAATTTTTGCAACCTAGGACTTAGTGAAGAGTTTGATGTAACATCAAAATGTGACCTATAAAGAAAGAAAGAATGGATGAACAAACCCAAACCTAAAAATATAAAAGTGTTGCTCTTAGAAATCCACCATTAAGAGGATTATAATACTCGCCACACATTAGAAGAAGTTGTTTGTCAATCACATATCTGACAAATGACATTTATCCAGAATATATAAAGAATTTTTGCAAATAAATTTAAAAAGAAATCAAAAAGGCAAAGAAACTAGTAGACATTTCAACAAAGAAGATATAGAGATGACAAACACATGAAAAGATGTCATTTGGAAAATGTGAATTAAGCTCACAATGAGAGACCATTCAGTCTGTTAGAATGGAAACCAACAACCAGGCAATACCAAGTGCTCAACAAGGATGCAGGACAACTGGATCTTTCATCCATAGCTGATGGAATGCAAAATGGTACAAACTGTTTTTAAAATGTTTTGATGCTTTCTTAAAGTGAAAGATATACTCACATGTATAATATGCCAAAATACACTCTACTGTCATGTATATCCAAAAGGGAAAACAACAACAAAAAGATAATCCCCAGCTTACAATGAATCAACTTACGGCTTTTCAACTTTATGATTGTTCAATAGTACCATACAACCATTCTGTTTTTCAATTCCTGTACAGTATTGAACAAGTCACATGTTATTCAACAGCTTATTATAAAATGTGCTTTATGTTAAATAATTTTGGCCAACCACAAGCTAACGTAAGTAATCTGAGCATGTTTAAAGTAGGCTAGGCATATTAAGTGCATTTTCAACTTTTGATATTTTCAACTTATACTTGGTATATTGGGTTTCATACCCATTATAAGTCAAAGAAGTATCTGATGTTGGGTGCATATAAATTCATACTTGTTTCATCTTCCTGTTGAATTAACCCTTTTATCATATATAATAACCTTCTTTATATAAAAATATACTCACAATGTGGACAAGCAATCCCACCTGCAATATATTTATTTATGGACATGAAAATCCTTTATGTGGTTGTTCAGTAGCAGCTTTATTCATAATTACCATAAAATGTAACAACACAAAGTCTTTCAATGGGAGAATGGATGACAAAAGTGTGGTGCATCTACATAGTGGAAAAATACTCAAAAATGAAAAACAAGCTACTGATATAGGAAAATGGAATAGTTGTCTATAGAATTATGCTGAGAAGAAAAAAAAAAGGAGAAATTCAAAAGATTTGTACGTTAGGAGAAAATTTACATGACATTCTAGAAGATGCTAAAGTATAAGAAGGAGACCAGATCTGTGATTATTCAGGGTTTCTGGGTAAGGGAAGAAATTGACTCAAAATGGAAAATAAGAAAACTTGAGAGGTGATGGAAATCTTTCATATCCTGATTGTGTTGGCAGTTACAGAAATCTATACATGTGTTAAAATTCCTAAAATTGTACACACAAAAAAGTTAATTTTAGATGATGTTAATTAAAATCAATCACACAGAAAGGATTTGAGTTGAGAATATGTAAGTATGTAAAAGAAGTATCTAGCTCAAATAGGATTTGCCAAAGAAACAAAATCCATATAATGTATATATTGAGAGAGAGAGTGAAATAATTTTATGCTAGATAACTGTTTCATACAATTACGGAGGCTGAGGAATCCCAAGATCTAATGGACAAGCTGGAGACCCAGGAGAGCTCATGGGTAGTTTGTGTTCAAGCCTGCAGACCTGAGGAACAGGAGAGCAGATGATGTAAATTCCAATCCAAAAGCTGGCACGCTCAAGACTCAAGTAAAGCCAATGTTTCAGTCGTAGTCCAGAGGCCAGAAAAGACCCATGTCCCAGCTCAAGTAGGCAGGCAGCATGAGTTCCCTCTCACACAGCTTCTTTTGTTCTAATCAGGTCTCTAGTAGGTTGGATGAGGCCCACCCACAACATGGAGAGCAATCTACTTTGCTCAGTCACCTGATTCAAATGTTATCTCATCGAGAAAGTCCTCACAAACACACTCAGAATGATATTTGACACATGTGTGTAGCCCAGTCACCATGACACATAAACTGAATACACTAGCTTCAGGAAATGTATGCAATGTGTTATTCTCTGAGGCCCATGGGGGTTAGAGATGAAGTCTTTGTACACATCCTGCTAGTGAGGACCACCATCTTGGGCACAAAGTCGGTGCTGAGGCCATGTTTGTTGGATGAATAACTGTTGAAGTCTATTCTGGATTACTTCATTGTTTCTGTGCCTATTCCGAGACTGGTCAGCTCCTACAATTTAATCTACCCTAAATATGGGGGGGGGGGGGGGTGCAAAAACCACACTGGAACAGACAGGAATCTCTTTACCTTCTCAGACAGCAAAATTTGCCATACATTTTCCCAGCTCTAGCAAAACTATAAGCCCTTCCAAGAATAAGGAATAGATGAATAGTTCAGAGTTTGGCAGCTTGAGGATAAGGGGCCTATAAGAGAATCCAAGTGGGGGTGTCAGAAGCAATTGAGCCTCTGGAAGAGAAGTCTGATCTGCAGATTCAGATGTGTGGATTTGGTGGCAGGGGAGGTCGAGTCAATGGTGAAGTCTGAAGAGTAAAGATGACAAGTGGACCCAGACCAGAAATCTGGGAAACACAAACTTGAAGTGCTAGCAGAGAAAGAGGATTCTGCAGCAGAGCCTGAAATAGAATTCCTCTCAGAGAGAAAAAGAAAATTAGGAGGGAATGGTGTCATATAAACAAAAATGAAGTCGCATCAAGAACAGGGCAGTTGGGGCTGGGATTGTGGCTCAGCGGTAGAGAGCTTGCCTAGCACGTGCACGGCCCTGTTCGATCCTCAGCACCATGTAAACATAAATAAAGACATTGTGTAAAACTAAAATAAAAAAGACTAAAAAAAAATAAAATAACAGGGCGGTCACAGTGTCAAGGACTAAAAAAGTTCTGTAAGACTAGAGAATGAGGACAACAGAAGGTGTCATGTTCATGGATCATTTGAGAAAACCCCAACTATTTTTTTTTTTGGTACCAGGGATTGAATCCAGGAACACTTTACCACTGAGCCACATCCCCCATTCCTTTTTTATTTTTTAATTACTATTAATTTTTATTTTATTTTGAGGCAGGCTCTCACTTAATTTATCAGGACCTTGCTAAGTTGCTGAGGCTGGCTTTAAACTTGCAGCCATCCTGTCTCAGCCTCCTGACTCTCTGGGATTACAGGTGTGTACCACCACATCCAGCCCAACTACTAATTTTATATTGTGTACCTGTTTTATCCAGGAAAGACAATGTTCTTCTAATTAGAAACAAGCAAGCAGAAAGGTAAGGTGGAATTGCAGCCCCAAATGAACCAAGAGATAACCTGAATTTATTGGGCTATGTACTACAAAGAGAAGCCTTTAGATCCAGTCTAACAACATTCCTACTATGGAAGGAACTTACAGGTATAATTGTAGTCACTGTCAGTAATTTTTGATGGCCTTTAAAACATGAGAGAAATGTAAAGAGTGGACACAGGTAAGGGTAGTTTAAAATTTCAGGAATAGGCAGCAAATGGGGATTTCAAGAAAACAGTCAGTCTTTCCTGGAATCCTAACATGGTATGTGGTAGCAACAAGTATCAGAGATGACTCATTTTAGAACCAGATCACTGATGGACAGCAATAGCATCAAATTAAACACAACCACCTGGGCACCAGTTTTTCATGAAAAGTGAGGATATTCCCTGAACTGATGTTGGGCTATGCACAGCAAATGCTGGTGACAAGGCCTGTCATTTAAGAGGTATCCCATATCCTCCCTACATGGCTGTCCACGTATGGATGATGTTTCAATTAATGGTATTTTTCAGAAGTTCTCAGGAAGTGGAGAGAAGCGACTCTCACTGGGTTAGCCACTGGGTTACCCTTGAAGAGTGCTAGTATGGGGAGTGAGGACACTAGAGATGCTCATGAAGGAGGATGAAGAAACAGGACCCCGTGGAAGGTCAGGCCGAAGGTAGGAGATTAAGGAGTTACATGCGCACACTATTGCCTGGAGCACCCTCTTGTGACACTCAACAAATTGTCTTCTCCACCTGGGACATGCTTCTCCCTGACACCATCCCCAGTCACCACATCAACTTATGTTCATCCTCAGAATTGGAGCTCAGATGTTCATCATTTCCAGACAACTCTCCCTGAATCTCCTTCTTACCACTTTTTCAAAGACAAAGTAACTGCCGTCATGACTTGTTTCCCCTGCTATGTTTTCAGAGGTGCACAGAAGGGTGGGAATTGGCTGTCAGGGAAGGTTGTGCGCCACGCCACTCTCTTTGGCTTATAGATTGCTGCCTTCTCCCTGTATTTCTTCAGATTTCTTTCTTGTGTGCATTTCTGGGTCCCAGTTTCCCCTTATTATAAGGACACCATTCATATTGGCCCTCATTGTAACATGATTACCACTGTGAGGAGCCTACTTCCAAGTAAAGATGCACTCTGAGGCACCAGGAGTAAAGATTTCAACATGGGAATTTGTCCAAACTGTCCACACCTATCCTTATTGCCCATAAACATAACAACATCAACAGAAATAGTGATGATATCCTACACGGGGGAGTCCACTCCTCAAACCTTCTGCATTTTGATTGACAGAAACATGGGGTGGGGGATGGCCTCATGGATACACATGTACAAACAAAACCCAAGGGATTCTGGAACTTCAGCATGTTCTTGAAGTGCACGCCTGTGACAGACTCATCTCTGACTTCATCTCTGACTCAAGCACAGAGTTATTATGTACCCGTTACAGAGAGTCCGCAGGAATTCAGAAAAAGTGAAGTCCTCAACAAGCCTGAGAGAACAAGGTCACAGGAAGCCCACAGGCAGGGAGAGCAAGAGTGGAGTCAGGCTGGCCTTGGGCCAGTCACTTCACCTTTGTTTCTGCATTTTCTCTTCAGTGACAAGAAGACACCATCCTACTTTGTGGTTCTGAAGATTAAATAGCGTATGGAACAAAGATGTGCATCGCAGTGTCTGTCATATAGCAAGCAGTCAATAAATGCTTTAACTCTTCCATCCATGGACAGGTGTGATGTAAATTCTCCTCCTGTCTAGTTCACAGAATTCAACCATGACTGCCGCAAGGCTGCTACCTACTGCAGTTAGCATCCTCTGAAGGCCCAAGTTCTAGCCCACTTCTCTTAGAGGTTTCCAGTGTGCTGAGGTCGTTGCCCTCTAAGGACCCCTAGTTTCATAGAAGGCTTAATTTGAGATCCGTGGGCCTAAGAAGGGTTATTCTAAAGAGATGCAGGCAATGCAGAGAAAGGCACTGTTTCCTTGGCAATGGGGGCCCTGAGTAAGTGTGCTCTGTGGACCTCGCCTCTGTCCCCATGTCCTCACCTCCATCCCAATGTCCTCACCTGCTCCATTCTATCTTCTTATCAGCCCAAGGTGGTTGCTTCATGTTTGGAGAGGTTGAAAAACCCAGGCTCTCTTTGAATACACGCCACAGAAAGGATATCTACAAGGCAGGTGCAGATGGCCTAAGTTTGTGAATTGCTATCAGTCTTCCCTCAGATTAACAGAGATGGCAGAGCAGGTGTGAAGAATGTCTGTCGGGGAGGACATTAAGGTTCATAATCAAAATGTCTGTTGAAAGGATCAGTGAGGATAGGAAGTAAAAAAACTCCATTCTTAGGTCGCAACGTCTGGTGAGGTAAACTGTGAGGTGCTTCATTGCTCTACAGAGTTTTAGAGGAAGTATTCGTTCCTCTGAACTAATGGTTTCAGACCATTAGAAACTCATCCTTATCACATCTATCTTGAGCATTTCAACATTGGAAATGTCTTTGCAAATGCAAACCAGCCTTCCTAAATTCCTGTGTCACACACAGAGGTACTCAATAGATGGTGGATGAACTGAACACAGCTGAATTGACATTTCTTCACTAAAACCAGAGTGACAGTATCACTTTGACCCCTTCCTCACCACTGAAGGATAGATGAACACACGCTGAAACCACCGTGTAGAAAGAAAGGGCGGGGTTTATTGATTCACCAAAGGGACATGTGGAGGGGGATGGGGGTGAACCGCGAAGGGAACGAGTGGGAGAAGGAAAAAAGAAAGGAAAAGAGGGGGTTTATTAAGGGAAGGGGAGAAAGAGGGGGAAGGGGGGAAGGGAGAAAGGGGGAAGGGGAGAGCTAGTGAGAAGATGATGGCAAAAAGAGAGAGAGAGAGTTCTGGACAAGCCGGGGCTTAAGTCTAGAGGGGTGGGAGCGTGACTTGTATGGTCTGGATTGGCTCAGAAAGGGAGAGCCCGCCCAGGATTGAATTCCCGCGAGAGGCGAGTATTCCCAGGATCAGGAAGGGTGGGGACTCAGAGCCCACCAAAGGTGAATTCTCGTGAGAGTTGGGCATTTCCGGGAAGACGCCTGGGGGTATGGCCTGCCAGCCTGAATCTTGTCCAAAAACCACCAGTCATGAACAGCCAATTCTACCATGTACTTATCTTTGGGATCTCATCAGCCTTCTTCATATTTGCTGTCACAGCCTGATTTCAGGCTTGGATCACTCACATTTGTCCTTTGCAGTCATTCAGTCCTAAAGACAAAACGAAACTTGAAATCCCTGGCATGGCACTCCAAGGCCCTCCACAGTGGAGATCCAAACTCTGTTTCCAGGGCTGTCTGTCACCACCCCCCTATGCCCCTATCAACCTGTGGGCCACCCACAAGTTTCATCTGCCTCCCTGGCTTTGAAAATCTCAAGTACATTAGTTCTTCTTTGTTTTTGCTCACACTGCTTTTTCAACCTTCTACAGCCTTTTTACCTTCTCAATTGTGTGTCACCCCTTGCCAATCAAAGCCTACTCAACCATCAGTGACCTTCTCTGACCTCTGGGAAAGAATTAACAAATTCCTCCTCTAAACTTCCACATCCCTTTAATTATACTTTTTCTTATGACACTGGGAGGTAGTTTCCTTTGGGAAGAAGAATGGAGTCAGATAGGTTTTGTTTAAAATCCCAGCTCTTATATATTTTAGGAGTCTGACCTTAGGCATGCCATTTAACTCTTCTGTGTCTTAAATTCCTCATCTCAAAAGTGATTGGTAAGATATAAGCACTTAAGTACGACTTCCCTCATTCATTCTTGGCATAGTCTGTGTGCTATAGCAGTCTCTATTTCTCTCTCTGAGCACAATAGAGGTATTCAATAAATATTAGTTGAATGAATGAAAATTTAGTATATTCTCAAAGAGTCCTTCCCAGATGCTCTGATTAACCTGGTTAAACTGTTATAAGCAAAGGAGACTTAAACTGGACTTGGACTATCTCCAACTGATGGCCCATTGACCCACCCTTCATGGCCCATTAACCCACCCTTAAACCATCTCCACCTGAGGGCCTGAGGGCGTATTAACCCTGTGCTTTATAAATCCTGCCCTTGCTATGAGCTGGTGCCATTTTCTACTATCCTGCTTTGTGCTTGACATAGTTGGTGGCCCTGGCCAGAATAAAGGCTTCATTGGCTATTACGTGAGTGGCTTGTGAGACTTTTTTCCTGAAAATTGGGTACAAAAAAAATAATATTCTGTTCAGTGAATGAAGCTAAACTATAGAAATGAAAGACATGTAATCGCCACTTATACCCAGTCCAACATTCACCAACTTTGTCATTGCCATTAACATCATCATTTCTCTGTTCTTACTTCATTCTTCTTCCTACTGAACCTTTATTCCAAAGAGATAAAAGCACCTAATCACACTAATCATTCTACGTTTGGTACCGGGGATTGAACTCAGGGGCACTCGACCACTGGGCCACATCCCCAGCCCTCTTTTGTATTTTACCAGAGACAGGGTCTCACTGAGTTGCTAAGTGTCTCAACATTGCTGAGGCTGGCTTTGAACTTGAGATCCTCCTGCCTCAGCCTCCCAAGTGCTAGGATTACAGGCATACACTACCACACCCTGCTTTTACCCATTTTTTGTGTTTTGATTTTGGAGTGTGTGTGTATGTGTGTGTGTGTGTGTGTGTGTGTGTGTGTGCGCGCACACACACATAAATGCTTATAAATGCTTTCATTTGGTTTTTGGTTTGTGGAAATAACTCAAACCAATCAATCCCTGATACAAAAAATAAAAATAAAAATGGGTAAAAATGGTGCACTTTGGCAAAAATATGACTGAAAAGTTGTCCTTCATACAACAAGCAAAGTATCTTTACTAATGCTTAGGTATGTGTTCCTTTGGAGTAGATTGTGGAGCATAATGATGTTGAGATATCATATGTGGGCAGTTAAAGTTCCTACATATTTTGCTCTCTGCCTCCTCAACTTGTTAAGCTCTAGCTTAAAATCATGTAGAAATACAAGACTCCAAAGCCAAAATGCCTAATCACAATAATAATCTCCTGCTAGCTTTTACAGGAAGAAAAAGACCTGTTTTATTGGTTCTTTTTAGTAATATCATTAGGATTAACATAGTTATTAAAGCATGAAATATAATTTACTCTAATTCAGTCCCTACTACTTCCCCTTTCCCTTCCCTCTACTCTAGGGATCTTTCTGTTATTTACTCTTTTTTTTTTTTTTTTTTAAGTTAGTGTCTTGTGGATACACATGATGGTGTGATTTACTGTGGTATAGTTATATATGTACATAGGTAAGTTAGGTCAGATTTTTTCCATTGGTCTTCCCTTATCCTATCTCCCCATCCCCTTCATCTAGTTGACTCATCTTTCTTCTATTTTGATTGAGTCCTCCCCTTTTCCGTTTCTCTTTCTCTCTTTCTCGCCCCACTCCCTTATTTTGGACTAGAGTCTGCATATCAGATAAAACAGGCCAGACTCATAATACCTGTTTTTAAATATTATATTATTGATGTATTTCATAGTATAAAAGGGCTTTCTGATCTCTGATCTAATTTTAATGTGACCACCCTTGCCAAGAAACAACATTCTTATTTATAATCTGATTTCAAGATATCTTGATGTAACCCAGATATTCCAGACCTCACCATCCTGAAAGGTCACATTTACTTTTTTTTCTCATTTGAATGCTAAACATATATTTCTGTTTCTTTGTCTTTCCACATTTTTATTGGCGCATTATAGTTATACATAATGATGGGGTTTGTTGTTATATATTGGTACATGCATAAAATATAATAATATTATTTAGCCAATATCATCACATTTGCCTTTCATGATCAAAGCATGGAAGCTTAAGCTTCTATTAGCTTATTTCTGGAAAAAAGGCCTCAATTTCTAAAATGTTCCATCAATATATCTTAGGGTTCTACCCAAGTGCTTCCCATGAGTCTTTCAGTGACAACCATTGCTCAAAGTCCACTACATTCTCTGCTTTATCTCTGATAACTTGCTACCCTCCAAGTTCATGGTAACAGGCTTTCCAATTATCACTGTCCATCTTGCAAGGCCCAAGGTCCACATCAAGGTCCAAGGGTGCCATATCTAGATGCTTTCCCAAGTACTCATGGTCAGGATATCATGACATTACAGGAAGAAAGAAATACAATTCATATTTTCAACTTAGTCATGAAGTAGCTCTTGCTTACAGCCACCTTCTTGTTACCGAAAGAAAGCTTAGTCCTCATTGAAGGGCAAAAACCACACCGTGACCGCCTTGTAGGAAAGGGGGGGTTATTAAGGGAAGGGGAGAAGGGGGGAAGGGGTAAAGGAAGAAAGGGAAAGGGGAATGGGGAAGGGGAGAGCTGGTGAGAAGATGACAGCGAAAAGAGAGAGAGTGAGTTCTGGACAAGCCGGGGGCTTAAATACAGAGGGGTGGGAGCGTGACTTGTATGGTCCGGATTGGCTCAGAAAGGGAGAGCCCGCCCTGGGTTGAATTCCTGCGAAAGGCGAGTATTCCCAGGATCAGGAAGAGTGGGGACTCGTAGCCCGCCAAATGTGAATTCTCTCAAGAGTTGGGCACTTCCAGGAAGGCGCCTGGGGGTATGGCCTGCCAGCCTGAATCTTATCCAACACTCATCACTGATGCCAAGCCAATACAGACAAGATTTTGAGAAAAAGAAACTCAGTTTATTGCTTTGCTAGCAAATGAGAAATATAGGAGACTTCTGTCCCAGAGGCTGTGATTCTGCCCATCAGGGGGAACAGAAGTTGTTTTTTTTTAAAGAAGTGATTCAAAGGCTATATTCCAAGTGTGCCTTAGGTGAGGGAAGGTGGGTGGGAGGTGGGATGTCCTAGTTCACTTTTTTTAATGGTTTTTAGTTATTGATAGACTTTTATTTATTTATACACAGTGCTGAGAATCAAACCCAGTGCCTCACACATGCCAGCCAAGTGCACTTCCACTGAGCCCCAGCCCCTAGTTCACTTTTTAATTTGGGGGATTTCTTAGATCTTCCATAGCCCATTCCTGAAATCTGAATCACGTCATTCCTGTGGTGGGTGTGTGCTCAAGGACACATAACTCTGACTAGGTTGGGGAAGAAGATTAATCCTATTTACCAAGATTGAGGAGGGGGAAGGGGAAAGGAAGAGAAATAAACCTGTCTGTTTTTAAAAACAAGTCCCAGAGGCAGAGCAGCAAGGGCTACATTCAAAGCATGAAGAGGGCCATTATTACACTCTCATAATAAGTGAAGCGTTTTAAAGGTTTTAGGCTAGAATTTCAACCCCTGCCTAGAATCTGGAAGATTATCTCATAAAAATTTAGTTCTTTACATTTCTGGTACCTGGACTTTTAACCAGAGAAGCTCAAACCCAGTTGACTGTTCCAGAGGGCAGATCCTCTTAGAATAGGAAACAGACTCTGAGATATATAGTTGTTTGCAGAAGGTTGACTGGGGAAAGTTCCTGTGAGTGACAAGAGCTCTGGGTTCCAGAAAGCAGTGGAAGTTGGGAAGTCTACCACCAACACCATGACCACCATTGTTCCCAAAAGCTTGGTCTTTGTCCCCTATGCCAATCCAATAGTGATAAAACAGTTTTGAGAAAAAAATAAAAAGAGGTTTTATTGATTTGCTAGCAAAGGAGAAACACAGGGGACTTCTGTCCCAAAGGCTGTGATTCTGCTCATCAGCAGGAACAGGGGCCTTTAAAAGAGGTGTCTCAAAAGCTACATTCCATGTTTTCACTGTTTTAATTCACTTGTTAATTTGGGAGATGATCATTTCTGAGATCAGGTACCATCCCCAAAGTATGGATTACTTTGTTCCTGTGGTTCCTCGGTGTAGGAAGGGGAAGAAAGGCAATCCTGTTTCCCCTGAGATTAGGGAGGGGGAGAGATTAGGGAGGAGCAGGGAGAGAGGGAGAAATATGTCTGTTTTAAAAATAAGTTCCAGTGGCAGAACAACAAGGGCTGTGTGGACCACTGTTACACCATTGCAACCTTTTTTGATGTAGTTGTTGTTCTGGAAATGGCTAACCACAAAGAACCAGCCCATCCTTGCATGTTTTCATGCTCCCAGATAAGAACAATTTGCATCCTTCCACTTGACTGCCATGACACTCCGGGGGGTATACAGGAGAAGTCTATGTTACCCCTTTTTAAATAAACCGTGCTTTATATGCTCGCCTTGGAGTGCTTCTCTAATGTTCAAACTTCAACATTTGGGGGAGCAGAACTCAACTGGAGGTATCATCACTGAAGTATGCTGATTTTAAGTCCTTTGGGAAGCTTTTGTATCCATGAATTAACCAGTTATTGAGTCCCCTTGAGAGGGAATGACTCAAGGCAAAGTAATTTTTTGAGTCCTAAGGCAATTTCCAGTCAGGGGAGGCTTTTGTGAGCACCAGCAGCCACATTCCCTAGCTTTGAGGATGGTACCTGTATAGTGGTCTGGGTCCATGTATCAATTGCAATAATGAATAGGTATCTATGAATATCAGTGAATTAAAATGATATAAAAATCTTGGATGCCAATAATAAAAATAACATAATGAAGAGAAATTGGAGAAAGGAGCCGGGCGTGGTGGCGCACGCCTGTAATCCCAGCACTTGGGAGGCTGAGGTAGGAGGATTGCGAGTTCAAAGCCAGCCTCAGCAATGGTGAGGCACTTAGCAGCCCAGTGAGACCCTGTCTCTAATAAAATACAAAAAAGGGCTGGGGATGTGGCCCAGTGGTCGAGTGCCTCTGAGTTCAATACCCGGTACCAAAAAAAAAAAAAAAAAAAAAAAAAAAAAAAAAAATTGGAGAAAGGAGATGGTGGGTTCTCTAGGAAAATTTTGGGCACTCAAGGAGTTTTATTAATTTTTGAATTAAATTTTTTTTTTGTTTTGGATTTTTCAGTACTGGTGATTGGACCCAGGGTCACACACTTGCTAAGCAAGTACTCTACTGAGCTACATCCCTAGATTTCAAGTAGTTTTTTAAACCGTGTTTCATTAACTTTCCTGAGATAATCTCTTAAAGCATTAAACTTGATAATGAACCACTCCATACACATTTTTTTATAAATGAATTAACAACTTATTCATGAATATTTAATGAAAATAAAATTAAAAATCAATGGACACCATTTATTGCTACTTAGTCAAGTCAGCTCCAGTCTCCCCATTCTTTCCAAAGAGAAAATTTTCTTAGTAGACTTCATATACGTGTGTTGCAGCTTGGGCTCAAGACAGAAATACTGCAAATCAACTCTTTTGTTATAATCAGCATCTTCTTTCCATCTCCTTAGAAGCATTTTCTGAGCTCCTGCTGCATGGCAGAGACATAAAACATTTTCCCATATCTTTCTACTCCTGATGACTGCCACCATAAAGCCAAAATGACTTTGTTAGGACAATGTCAATGAAAAAGGAAAGGCAAAATGCAGATTACAATTAACAGCAGTAACATGAATAAACGGGTGAAGACAGTATTGTGTAAACTGCTCTTTCTAGATTCAATGCTTTGCATTTTGTTCTATGGCAGGAGAGACTGAGCATGTTTAAATGCTAATAAGAAGGGACAAGGGAGTTACCAGACAAGATGGAAGATATAGGAAATAGGATCATTTACAAATTCATTTCCCTGTTGAGGGCTAAGAAGTGGGATCAAACTTAGATTGCCTTAGTTTTTCAACTGTGATTTGGGGAAGGAAGGGGTTAGAGTAGGAGGCCAGAAAGCTAGGGATGGCTGGATTGATTAAGGGTCATAGTTTTACAAGACAATACACAGGACAGTAAAGAATCAAAAAAGTGAAAGATTGCCAGTGACTAACGGATGAGATAAATGTACTATTTAGATTAAAAAAGAGGAGGGGGTGAAAACTAAAGAAAATTGATGGTTTTGGAGTAAATGAAAGTCTAAACTTGGGAGATACCAAGTTGGGTATTTAAGTATTGGAAAGAGAAGAAAAATAGGACCAAGAGCTAGAATTCACTATACTTCAGGTATTGTCCTAAGAAATCAACTCAAAATAATCCTGTTATGGTTTAGATTTAAGGTGTCCCCAAAAGCTTTATGTGTGAATCAGTACAAGGGGCTGTGGTTCTGACTCAGTGGCACAGCACTAGCCTAGCATGTGTGAGTCATTAGGTTCAATTATCAGCACCACATATAAATAAATGAATAAAATAAAGGTCCATCAACATCTAAAAAATATTTTTAAAGTAGGTTTAGAGGTGAAATGATTGGGCTATGGGAGCCTTAACCTAATCAGTGCATTAATCCACAGTATGGATTAACTAGATGGTAACTGTTTGTCCCTGCTGAGCAGAGCTCTCTCTGCTTCCTGTTTTCCTGTCCTGAGCTGCTATATTCTTCCACACCTTTCTGCCTCACCTTGGGCCCAGAGCTGTGGAGAGGGCTATCTATGAATTGAGACCTCTGAATCTGTGAGCCCAAAAGAAACTTTTTCTACTCTACGTTTTCCTTGTCAGGTTTTTTTTTTTTTTTTTTTACTTTACTTAAAAAAATTTATTATGTATAATTGTAGTTTACAATGTGATATATGGGATGTATACAGATAGTAAAATGGTTACCATAGCGAAGCAGGTTAACATACCTATTATCTCACAAAGTTACATTTTTTTATATAATAAAAGTAGCTGAAATCTATTCAACACAAATCTCCATTGCAAAATGATTTTGTTAACTGTAGTCTTTAGGCTTTTCATCTTGTCAGGTTTCTTGGTCACATCAGCGAAAAGGCTGACTAAAACAAACATTAAGAAGTATACATTATTATTTTTGAAGAAACTGGTACACGAATGGTTAAATTATATGTGCAAAATCAAACAGGGAAGAAGTGGCAGAGTTATGGTCTGTCTGATTCCACCTATGCTTCTTTCCACAGGCCAGAGAAGAGGGTTTAAATTTGTTATTTCAAATTGACAATTATGTGTGATGATGAGGTCTAGTGTATGTCAAGGTAGTGAGTGGATGGTTGTAGTGGGATTGAAGCTGTGTATAGTTCACAGCACCTCTTCTGCCCTCTCCTGCAGTGGAAAGAACACTGCAACATCCCAAGGACTTCCTGCTGGCTATTGCTGCAGAGTTATGGAAAATAATATTCCTACAAAACAGCCCCTGAAGAAAAGTGGAGAGGCTTGCCTCTGGAGAGGAGAGAGGGGAAACTAGCCAAGCATTAACCTCCCAGTAATTTTTTTCCCAATAACTAAGGGTCCTGAAGGAAGGGGGTGGATACTGAATACTGGACTCTAGACTTTAACCTTCCCCCATTGCAAATTGGTCCTAAATGGAGACAAAGTAAATGTTAAAACTGTGGGAAACAAGGAATCCTAGAGAAAGAAAAGCAATGGGCAAAATTTAAGTACTCATCCTCGGGTTTCAATGTTTTTATAACTGCCCTCCTGAGTTAAAGTTAACCTAGACAACTAGCACCTAACTGTCTGAATGGCACATCCACAGTTTCCAATGACTGAACCACCCTCATTGTACCCAATAAAACTAAAGATAATGAGCCCCAACAGTACCCAAGTCTGTGAATGAATAAATGGCTTCCCTGAATCTGTTGAGGTCTGTATTTATAATTTTGTGCTTACAATTATAACTGTAGCCTTTTGTACACTTGTAACACTTGCAGCTACCTGGGCTGTAACTGGGTACCTAGTGGTGAAGGTGACTATGGTGCCTACCAGAGATGAGCTGCTTGATGAAGTTCAAGTAGAAAGACCCATTCACATTCAGGACTCAGAAGTGCATCCCAAAATACATGGGTAAAACATGTTTCCTGACTCCATGCATCATTTTTGTAAAACTTTCATTATGAGTTTTCTATCCTGGGTATTCTCTGTGATTCCAGTTAAATGTTTGGCATTGCTGTGAGAATATCAGTTTGGGCCCCACAGCTGGAGGAGCACTGCCTCATAGTCACACCATTGGAATCTGAAAGATCTTCATCATTACAGCAAATATGTGGAAGCCTGGGTTCAAAGTCCCAGCCTTGAAATGCAGCTATTTGGTTAGAAGATTGCTTTATCATGTGTTTTCTCCTCATATCCTGGTGTTAAGAAAACTAACATACACATTATCATCTAATTGAAGGAAGCTATTACATCAACACCTTAGCATGGGGGTGTGTATAGAATCCAGTTATGCCACTTACTATCTGCATTTTTGCCCAAGTTACTTAAACTTAAGTTTTCTCATTTTCTTAAAAAATATTTTTTAGTTGTAGATGGACACAATGCTTTTATTTATTTATCTTTATGTGGTGCTGAGAATCAAATCCTGTGCCTCACCCGTGCTAGGCGAGTGCTCTAATACTGAGCCACAATCCCAGCCCCAAGTTTTCTCATCTTTAAGATAGAGTTAGTAGTGACAATGAGATCATTCCTAAGGAGTATTTAAATGACTCAGTCTTATATTAAGATCTCATACATGGAGGCTGGATGCCATGTAGCTCGCCTGTAATCCTAGTGACTCAGGAGGCTGAGGCAGGAGGATCACAGGTTTGAGGCCAGCCTCAGCAACTTAGTGAGGCCCTATGCAACCTAATGAGATCCTGTCTCAAAATAAAAATTAAAAGGGTTTGTGATGTAATTCAGTGATAAATTGCCCCTGGGTTCAATCCCCAGTACCACATGAAAAAAAATCTCATACATGGGGATAGTGGTAGTAGTAGTTGTTTGTTATATTATTGATTCTACTTTCTCATAGTTGATTTATTTATTCTCCCTCCTTTACTTACCCATCCACTAAAAATGTTCCTTTCAAAGTCATCAACATAACCCTTGATGCTAAAGTTGATGGATACTTTGGATCATAGCAGCATTTAATACTTTTGACCATTTCTGCTTTCTAGAGGACATTTCCTTTGGTTCCGCACTAACATCTACTCAGTCAGTCACTGTCAGGTACTGTTCTAAGTGCTTTACATTCAGTATCTCAGGTACCTATACTGTCAACAACTCCATTTTGCAGATGTGGAAAAGATGCCCAGAGAATTTGTATTTAGCTTAGGTCACAGTTGCTCTGAAATTCCAAAGTCACCCACAAGGTCTTTCATAGCCAGCAGCCTGTTACAGCCCAGATGGAAACACTAAGACCTCATTTATAAGAGGCAGAGCCAGGCAGAAAAGTGGGGTTTTATCTTTTGTGCTGCAAATAAAATAGAGTCTAGTTTCAGTCCTCTGAAAATGAGGATGCGTAGTCATCCAGGCTCTTCAGAAGGTGTGAAGAGTGGGTCCTCTGTAATTGTTGCAAAAACCCACCTATATGCACTAAGGCCATTCAAGGAAACTTGGCAATGATTGTTGCTGCCATAAGTAATAAGTACCATTCCATGATTCAGCATTTCATTATGAATGATTTTTCTGAACAGTATAAATAATTCACACTAAATTATAGTTACTAGAAGTATATTTTAAGCTTAAAATTGGAATTAATAATGTTAATGTCTAAAACTACCTTGAAGGGGGAAAAGCAAACATTTTGACTATCCAAATAATACTTCTTTCTAAGGCCATTAGGTAGCTTACTTAACACTCTTTAAAGTATTAGTGATTTCTACATGAAAGTGAAATATTGTGTATAATTTTTATGTTAAAATGAAATATTATAAAGCATAATTAAAGAGGCTTATCAGCATTCTCACATTTTGGGGGTGGAATTCAAAGGCAGAAATTCAGAAGCTTATTAAACTGGATGAGTGATTACTATATCTTTTTCTTAATTATAAAATATTTATATTCCTGATGTCATGGACCATACAGTATTTATGCCATATGTGCAATGAAATCTGTGTTCAATATTTTCACAATGTGATGGGAGAGAACCTATCCCCTAAATTGATTATATTAAATTATATTAAATTTAAAGTATTATCTCAGAATTGCACATAAAGCTCTAATTCAAGAGAAAGTAAGATTTTTTAAAAACTTGCTCAAGGTCTTTAGTTACTTTGCCAGTAAAGTTAGCTAGTTTTAGTAACAACCTCTCCACCTGAATCATAATTTTGCTATAGAGCCTCGCTCTCCCTATCCCCACTTTCCTATTTTTAGAAAGAAATCCATTTGTCTTTAAACATTAAAATGCAACTGAATCTTTTATCATCAATGCCAGATTTGGAGGTCTTCCAGCAGAGATTCAATTATAATAATGAGTAAAAAAGGTGGCTTTCTATAAGTATCTTAAATTTATTCCCTTTCAAATATACAGGTAAAAAATTTAAGTCATCAGGTGAGAATTACTAAACTATACACTACACTATAAACTATACTAAAACTATACTCTATATAGCCTACCCTCTGCATACTGAATCAGTGAGTACACATAGGGTGAAGCCAGAGAACCTGTATGGTAATGTCTCTTTTGAGTGTTTCTGATGTAAGTGGCCCACAAATTTCACTTTGATATAATTCCTTTGACACTTGGGCATTATATTTTATTGCACTCTTGAGGTCATTTTATATAAGAGAAGCATTTGAATACTCTAGCAAACCGCCTGGGTTGACCATAGAGTCTACCATTCAGGAGCTTTTAGGCAAATGTGGCTTTAGGTAAATTACCTCACTTCTTAGATCCTGTTCCCGTGTACCTCCCAGAGTTCTTAGCAGGATTAAAATACCTAATGGCCACATGTGGCAGAGATGACATTATGTGTTCACTATCCTCTTTTCACTTTCTCCTGAGCTGCCTTTCCTAGTACAGTTAATGGGGTCATTTATGTATGATATGGTAGGTAGAATGAGACAAGCATTACATCACAGACTTGCTCCACAACTGATTTGCTTCCCTATTCACCATCTACATGTCAATTTCCAGCATAATCCTGGGAGACATGTGTGGAACATGGACAGCCTTGGACCTGAGTGACTGCTTAGAGCTAAGTGTGCTCTCAACCTTCCTGAATTGAATTGAAGCATGGGCAAGAAAAAAGAGTTGACTTGCTAAACCCACTGAAATCTGGGGTTTGTTACCCAAATTCATCTACCCTGTGAACCATAAAGTCATATATAGATATAAGAGATGAAATCAAAGAACACCTGGGACAGGGGAAAAGTAGAATTATAGGCAAGGTTGGCTTTTGCAGAAGAGGCATTAGATCAAAGAGGGGTCTTGTGTTCACAAATCCATCTTTACTATATGTTTGCCTGTACCACTGGGTATTTTTCTGGCAATGAATCACAGAGAGAACATAGGCATTAATATGAGAGAACAAAGACATTAGCAGCAATGAAAAGTAGAGACGATATATGACAGCATTCATGCCTAGAAGGAGAGTGGCAGGCCATGATAACAGAGGCCTGAGGTCATTGAAGAGCTGGATTTAGAAGCCAGGCATACAACCAGAGTCAAGGAGCCCTCCTTGTTTTGCTGGTTCATGCTGCACTGGACTAAGATCAAAGGGTAAACAAATATAAGTAAATCTCCATAAAAAGATATGACATGTTTTTGCAGTTTCATTTAGCTCTTTAAATTTTTTAAGCTATCCTTTGACAGCAGTTAATGATCATGGGTCTCGATTAGACAATGCATTTTCATGTGTCTAGTTTTCTACACTTTTTTCTTTCAGATATTCATTTTTATATGTAAGTAGAAATGTAACAGATCTTATGATAAATGTAGTCTACTTAATTCAAAGCAATTGCAGTCCCTCATTAGTAATAAATTAAATATTTAAGAGAGCAGATCATCTTTTTTTTTTTTTTTTTTGTGTGTGTGTGTGTGTGTGTGTGTGTGTGTGTGGTACCGAGAAATGAACTCAGGGGCACTCGACCACTGGGCCACATCCCCAGCCCTTTTCTGTTAGAGACAGGGTCTCACTGAGTTCCTAAGTGCCTCACCATTACTGAGGCTGGCTTTGAACTTGCGATCTTCCTGCCTCAGCCTCCCAAAGTGCTGAGATTACAGGCGTGCGCCACAGCACCCGGCTGGATCATCTTTATCTGTCACAAAGAGTCCTGTCATTTGCCATAATTTAAGAGGTCAAAGTGTGCATTTTGTAATGATCACCTATATCCAGTATTTCTGATCTATCTCATTCTAATATTCTGTGACTCATGGGGTTTACCCAAGAAACTTGCTGAATTAAAAATAGGGCCAAATACAAGGGACAAAACAGAAATATCACTTGTATCTAAGAATTGTTGGAATGATATTCAGGAGAAGCCTGTTGTTTCTATGTTATTCCAACACATCTCTTCAAATCAGACAATTTAAAAAGTCAGAATGGGATCCTAATTAGAATAGGTTATACTCCATGTGTGTATAATACGTCAAAATACAAACTAGCGTCATGCGTATCTAAAAATAATAAAAAAAAAGAAAATACATTTAAAAATAAAACAACTGGTCAATTTTTTTTGTACTGATTTTGCAAAAGCGATTCCAATGAAAAGCAAATAACTTCAAAATCTCAATTCAAAGTAAAAGTTTGACTAGCTTTTCTTTTAATTAGTTTGAATCTATATGTTCGAAAGCATTACCTTTTGCTTTCTCTTGAGGCTAAGGTCAAATGCTGGATGAGATCAACCAATAGTAAAATCAACCATAAAAGATAATTTTGATGAAAACAAAGAGATAAATGGTGAATTGGGGGTCAAATATATATTGACTTAAGGCAATAAATCAAATCCCTCACATAAACAAAAGTATTTGGCTTTTTGTGAGAATTTTAGTACATGCTTTTGAAATGGTTTTGTTGTCAAGTTTAGGGAAGAAAGTAACAAGAAATTCTTTAGTAGAAAAACCTAATATATTTAAATATCATAACAGCATCTAGTAAATATTGAAACCATACCAGTGAAAGGAAAAGGTGTGATATCAATGCAACGTAAGCTCAAATGTCTATAAGTGTCATTCATTCAATAAGCATTAGTTGAGTGTCTACTCTGAGCAAACCAACAGGTTCCATCATGCACAGGTTAAAGAGCTGACTATAACAGGAGGCTCACAGTTTTGTCCTCCAGGAGCTCGCAGCCTGTAGTCATGATAGCAATGCAGAACTAACTGTAATAAAAGGAGTCCTGGGAAAGAGACAGATGAAACAGAGTGTGAGTTCAGGGAAGGAAGAGAGCAACTCCAGCAGGCGAGATATTTGAAATCACATAGTGAGTATCTAGAGCTGACACTGCAGTAGAAAATACAGCCAGTCTCCTGGACATACTATCCTCTGTAATGCAGTATGATCAGATCATGCTGGTGGTCTAATAGGAGTAATGCAGGAGCACAAAGAATCTGGGAAAGTTCTTGAAAAAGGACACACATGTGTTAAATTGAAAGAATAACAGGACATAATTCTAGAGAAGCAAATAGGAGCCTGATCATTTAAGGTCTTAAGCATTTCATTAAGATGCCTAAATTTTGCCCTGTATGCAGTGGAGAACCATCAAAATGTTGTGAGCACAGGAGATGTGTGGTCATATTTGCATTTAAGAAAAATCATGCTACCTGCAATGCAGATAATGAAGTGGAGGGGATAAGAGTAAAGAGATGGTAGGAAAATACATTGAACTAATTTTTAAACAAAAAAAATGACGAGGCCCCAAAAAAGGTAGTGGTGGTGAATCTGGAGAAAGTGGAATTTATTTGATATTAGAAGTATAAGTGAAGTGATAAATCTTAGAGATACTACCAGATAGAATTGACTGTACATGGTAAGTTATAGGATTTGAGGATATAAGGAAAAGAAGAGACAAAATTATATGTCAAATTTTAGCTTGGCTCATCATATAAGTAAGAACACTGCATTAAAATATATAGCATAAGCTGGGCGCGGTGGCGCACGCCTGTAATCCCAGCACTTTGGGAGGCTGAGGC
The DNA here is from genome assembly GCA_025594165.1 of Tamias sibiricus. NCBI lineage: Eukaryota > Metazoa > Chordata > Mammalia > Rodentia > Sciuridae > Tamias > Tamias sibiricus. The sequence goes on from CM046667.1 coordinate 133,345,655, forward strand.
AGGAGGATCGCGAGTTCAAAGCCAGCCTCAGCAATGGCGAGGCACTTAGCAACTCAGTGAGACCCTGTCTCTAAATAAAATACAAAAAAAGGGCTGGGGATGTGGCCCAGTGGTCAAGTGCCCTGAGTTCAATCCCCAGTACCACAAAAAAAAAAAAAAAAAATATATATATATATATATATATATATATAGCACAGAGGAACTGTGTTTCAATGCGAGAGGTGGCAAAGGTAGGAAACTGGGAAGAAGAAAGTAAGAAACTCTTAAAAACACCCTGGAAGCAAGAAATACCTTATTATTTTTTTTTATCACTGCAGCCCCAGTGCCTGCTCAACACATACTGGAAACATTGAATGAATTAAGTGAATTCTCATTTTTGAAGTGTCACTGAAGAGATCTGAATCTTTGAGCTATTCTGTTGAGTGTGAAGAAAGCCCATTGCATGCTTTGACCTCATAATTATTGAGTACCTGCTATGTGCCCAGTAGAATTCTAGGCACTAGGGATATATCAGTAAGCCAAACAATGGCAGACCTTCTTCATGAACTTATATTGTAGCTGAGTGAGACAGATAACAAATAATCATGTGATACTTTCATTGGTGATAAATGCTACGAAGAAAATAAAGCAGCATAACGAGGTAAGATATTGACTAGATGCTTTTAAAATAAAGTAATTGTGGATGATTTCTCTGAGAATAGAGATCTGAATGAAATGAGTGGGACATGTGGTTATCAGTGGGCAAAGCATTCCAGGAAGAAGGAATAGCTAGTGAAAAGGTCTTAAGGCAGAAGCACTTGTTCATATTCAAAGAATAACAAAGAGATGAGCATGACCTGTGGAGAGTGAACAAGAGGAAGGGATGTGGAAGATGAAACAAATGACTGGAGGTCAGAAAACCAAATGAGATGAGACCCATTTGATGGTTTTGGTTTTGAGGAGTGACATAAGCTGACTCACATTTTTGCAGGATCAGTCTGTACAGTAAAGAATGGTTTGTTCAGGGGCAAGGGTGGAAGGCAGCAGACTAAATAGTAGATTCCTAAAGTCATCCAAGCAAGAGGTCATGAATCTTATATATTTGGCAAGTAGAAAGTCACTTGTGACCTTGACAAGAGCTCTTCCATTGAGTAAAGTGATGTGGGTTGCATGAAAGGCATCATTATGGTGGGTTCAAGAGAAAATGGGAAGAAGAAAGTAAGAAACTCTTAAAAACACCCTGGAAGCAAGAAATACCTTATTATTTTTTTTTATCACTGCAGCCCCAGTGCCTGCTCAACACATACTGGAAACATTGAATGAATTAAGTGAATTCTCATTTTTGAAGTGTCACTGAAGAGATCTGAATCTTTGAGCTATTCTGTTGAGTGTGAAGAAAGCCCATTGCATGCTTTGACCTCATAATTATTGAGTACCTGCTATGTGCCCAGTAGAATTCTAGGCACTAGGGATATATCAGTAAGCCAAACAATGGCAGACCTTCTTCATGAACTTATATTGTAGCTGAGTGAGACAGATAACAAATAATCATGTGATACTTTCATTGGTGATAAATGCTACGAAGAAAATAAAGCAGCATAACGAGGTAAGATATTGACTAGATGCTTTTAAAAATAAAGTAATTGTGGATGATTTCTCTGAGAATAGAGATCTGAATGAAATGAGTGGGACATGTGGTTATCAGTGGGCAAAGCATTCCAGGAAGAAGGAATAGCTAGTGAAAAGGTCTTAAGGCAGAAGCACTTGTTCATATTCAAAGAATAACAAAGAGATGAGCATGACCTGTGGAGAGTGAACAAGAGGAAGGGATGTGGAAGATGAAACAAATGACTGGAGGTCAGAAAACCAAATGAGATGAGACCCATTTGATGGTTTTGGTTTTGAGGAGTGACATAAGCTGACTCACATTTTTGCAGGATCAGTCTGTACAGTAAAGAATGGTTTGTTCAGGGGCAAGGGTGGAAGGCAGCAGACTAAATAGTAGATTCCTAAAGTCATCCAAGCAAGAGGTCATGAATCTTATATATTTGGCAAGTAGAAAGTCACTTGTGACCTTGACAAGAGCTCTTCCATTGAGTAAAGTGATGTGGGTTGCATGAAAGGCATCATTATGGTGGGTTCAAGAGAAAATGGGAAGAGAGAAAGTGGAGACAGATATTTATACATATATAATATACAATTTATTTATATGTAGGAAGATACATATTTCAGAATATTAATGTAAAGAAGAGAATAGAAATGTTGCTAGCCATTCAGAACACCAGTGGAGATTTTAGATATAGGGAACCATGGTCCTAGAATAGAATATAGAAGGACCCCAATATCTAAAGGTCCAAGAGAGAAGAAGGTATCAGCTTAGGAAACTGAGATGCTGTTAATAACATGGAGGCAATACCAAAAAAGCATTTTAAGCAGAAGCCAAGATAGGAGGGAAATGCATGGTCAGCTATATTGAATGCCACTTTGAAGTCAAGTAGTATGAGGATCGTCCACTTGACTTGGCAAAAGGTAATTGTGACACTGGGATAGAAGGGGGCAATGTGATGTGATAGTGGGTGGCAGATGGTTAAGATAATCCAAGAGTGAAGTAGCCAAATTCATTGATCTAGGATGGAGGGCATCAGCTACAACAACCTGTATAGAAGGAGAAACCATGGGTGTGTATGTATGCATGTGTGTGTGGGTTTGAGATAAAGATGCAAAAAAAAAAAATAATAACCAGCATGGATTGAGGAATTAAACATTTAAACACTGGCCATTAGGGAATTGAGTCTGCTACCCAATAAAAAAGATTTGAATGAATGGCCAATGTAATTATTTTATAAAGGAATAAGATTGGTGATTAAACATGGAACACAGTGACTGAGTTTGAAAAGAAAGTGAAATTCTGATCTTAATGACTTCAGAGCTGAAATTAGTGCTTAATTGCCATAATTATATCTTCCCTTTTTCTTGGTACAATTATCTCCCCCATCTCTCTTTGATATTTGAGTTCTTCTTGATATTTATTTAAGTCACTCTAGGTTAATGTACTTTTACTATGTGTTTCCTCATAATCAATTTCTTTTGGAAATAAGCAATTACGAATAATATTTAAATGTCCCTTAGAAACCAGTGCTGAGACAAAAAAGTTGAAAAAATTCCTTTCTCTCCTCTATAAGAATGTTTCTTGGAATGTCTTATATTGGACTCTTTGGTGAATGTGGAGATGTCCAGAAGGTAAAGAGCTGTTAATATTAACAGTATTCCTTTCACTGTGACTGAATCTTGAATTAGGGTTAACCTGTCAAGGAGAAGAAAATAGTTTGGGATAGTGGTCAAAGCAGCCACCCTCCAAGCAGCTGGATAAATGTAGACTATTTCTGTTCTGGGTTCTCTCCTCTCTTTTTCTCCCTAAATTTCATGTAGATTTCAGCTCTTTTCTGTTAACATGTTTGCCTCTGGTTTAAGTTGAACTATCATTTATTGAACAATTACACCAACCCAGATATTTGGGTAAGCTAAAATAATATCTTAAATTTAGTGGAATGCTTACTTGAATAGTTTAATGTCATTTAATATTCAGAACAAATTATTTGGTAGGTATAATTCTTTTTTTTTTTTTTTTTTTTTTTTTTTTTTTTGGTACTGCGGATTGAACTCAGGGGCACTCATCCACTGGGCCACATCCCTAGCCCTTTTTTGTATTTTATTAGAGACAGGGTCTCACTGAGTTGCTAAGTGCCTCGCCATTGCTGAGGCTGGCTTTGAACTCGCGATCCTCCTGCCTCAGCCTCCCAAGTACTGGGATTACAGGCGTGCGCCACCGCGCCCGGCTAATTCTTTTTTTTTTTTTTTTTTTTTTGGTACAGGGAATTGAACTCGGGGGCACTCGACCACTGGGCCACATCCCCAGCCCTTTTTTGTATTTTATTAGAGACAGGGTCTCACTGAGTTGCTAAGTGCCTCGCCAATTGCTGAGGCTGGCTTTGAACTCGCAATCCTCCTGCCTCAGCCTCCCAAGTGCTGGGATTACAGGCGTGCACCACCGCGCCCAGCTGGTATAATTCTTTTTTTTTTTTTTTAAATATTCATTTGTCTACTTTAGTTGTACACAATGCAATGCACCTATGTTTATGTGGTGCTGAGGATAGAACCTGGGCCGCGCACGTGCGAAGCGAGTGCTCTGCTGCTGAGCCACAACCTCAGCCCCTTTGGTAGGTACAATTCTTATGGCATTTTACAATTGAGAAAACAGAAGAAAGTATGCACAATAATTTTCCCAATATCAAACAAGTAGGTAGCAATGAAATCAGGATTCAAACCCAGGGCATATGGCTCCACAATCTATACACTTAACTACTATGCTCTACTGCTTTCCTTGGGCTAGAATACCCTATTGCACTCAACATCTTCATTTGCTTTTTATAGGAAAGGAAGTTGAGGCTCATAACAAAGTATCAGGAAGTTGTTTAAGATAATACAAATAGAAAACAAATAATTCTCACTCCAAGGTTATCATTCTTTTTACCCTTATAAAACACTCAGTATATTTAGACTTTGTCTTTTCCTTAACTCTGTATTTGCCAAAATGCATTCCTTGATTGTTTTCAATAGGCATCATTTATAAAATATTCTCATTATCAAATACATTTGGGGAATCTGGGGTTAAGCAAAACTAAAGAGGTCTTTTCTACAGGTATTTTCCAATACCTTTGATATGCTAATATGCTTTTTGATGCTATGGGGGATGGGTATACTTTAGCAACTTGAGCATGGAACTTGTTTTTCTCAGAGTACCTCACCAACGAGTACGCCCTACATATTTTTTTTAAATATTTATTTATTTGCTTTAGTTGTACACGATGCGTTTCACGATGCGTTTATTTGTACGTGGTGCTGAGGATCGAACCCGGGCCGCACACGCGCCAGGCCAGCGCTCCACCGCTAAGCCACAACCCCAGCCCCCCTACATATTTTATCAAACTGAATGACTGCATATTTGAGCACACAAACACACTTTCTGGTGACCTTATAGATTAAAAGCTATGCTGATTTCTGCATTCATTTAACAGACACTTTGATCTTCATGGTAGAGACACAGAATGTAGCCTTTTCTCAATAATACCAGATATACATATCATGTATTATGATAGGTTATTGTGAAGATGATCTTGTTCAATAGATATATGTTTAGTTTTAGGGAGTACTTTTGTGAATTTGGTTCCAAAGTCTTAGGAGTCTTTGCAGGTATTCCATGCTTATGTATTGACAACTATCTTTAAGGGTACTGTCAACAATTTATGAAATAATATAGGGATTTCAGGTCTTTGTAAAGCTTATTTGAATATAGTCCTTTTATATCCTTCAAAAGAGTCTATGCAATTGGATGAAATTACCTAAGTAGCAGTAGCCTATATCAGAAGTAAGAGTGTTTAAAGTGTGGGATGATAAGAAGGTGATAAATGGTTCATGATTGTTATCATGCGTTGGCTATAACGAGGTCATTCCTAACATCATATCTATTTCCATGATGACATGGAAGTGATATGGTGATGGCAAATCTCAAATCAGAAATTATTCCATACTCCTATTATGACATAAAATGGAGAAATGTCATTTGGGGATAGCACTAAACTTTGAGAACATGCAGGAAGGGGTATACCCCAAAATTATAAATAAATATATGAATGGATTATACACTAGAAAATAATGAGCTAAAATGCAAATACTTCTTTTCCCCCCTCAGGGACATCATTAGGAATAAAAGGTCACTGTAACTTGATGCCAAATTTTATGCATGTTAGGAAAAAAAGTAGAACTTCTATTTTCTTAAAAAGACTAATTGATAGGGCATGGAAAGGCCCACATAAAGTGAGTATGTTTTAGGCTTAGAAGAGGAAAAGGTAGAATACACACACACATACACTGATTTTGTACTTGGGCTCTAAAACCTATAAAAAAAAGGAGAAAATTATAAAATACCAGATTGGAACAGACCATTTAGTAATCTGATTTAACAATCATATCTGAAATATTTCCAATGAGTTATAATAAAATATTTGCGTGAATGAACTAATGATATTTTTTTTCATTGCTATAGAGCTTAACACTGGTCATCTGGGAGGCCAGATATCATGATGGAAAGAATATAGATTTAGGAATCAGAATAAGTTAGGTTTAACTCCAATTTATAGTTTTTATCAGCCAAAATATACTGAGTTGTCCTACCATAACAAATAGCTCCAAAATTCCATTGACGAACAAGAATTTATACAATTCAATACTTAGAGCTAAGATCAAGAACATAGACTAAGGATTTATATACATAGCAGCGTTTTCTTGGGAGAGGTTTGCTTCTTATTTATAATATATATGCAATCTCTATTGTCAGGGGACTTCTGCTTCATCTGGGCGTATTTTTAATATCGCCATTGCAGGGGGAAGACAATATGTTGAATAGAATAATGGCCATTGAAAATTATACCCAGAGGTCATGTGATCACCCTTAGTTTCAAAGAAGTTCACAAAATATAATTTTACCATGCTCTTTGAAGAAAGATAAATGGAAGATTTGTAAATAGCCTTAAAGAATACTGAACCGGGGGCTGGGGCTGAGGCTCAGGGATAGAGCGCTCTCCTGGCATTTGTGAGGCACTGGGTTCTATCCTCAGCACCACATAAAAATAAAATAAAGGTATTGTGTCCATCTACAACTGAAAATATCTATATATTTATATTTAAAAAATGATGCTGTTCATATATCCATGTGACAGTGGAAAAATGTACCCATCTGGGCCTACTTTCTCATCTGTAAAATGATTTAGCAATGTCTATTTTACAGATTTGTTATGAGTATTAAATGAAATAACATGTACTGCATGCCTAAAATTGTTCTTGAACTAATATGTGCCCAAACATAGTACTTTCTTCTTTGTCTGTTGGATGTTTCTTCTTTTGTTCTAGCATATTATACAGCAACTCTAATATGTGCTCCAGAGGTCCCTTTTAAATATTTAAAGATAATATTCCTGTCTGTGCACAAACTTTCAACCATTCCTTATATGCCATGCATTTGAATACTGATTATCTTGATCCCTCCTATCTGACCTCATTCCATTTGGACTCTGATTCTTGTTAAATTGATGACAATCTGAACACAGGGTTCCTGTTCTAGTCTCATTAGCAAAGGACATAATTGGAACAATAACCAGTCTTATCCTGGACACCATGCTTTTCTTCTTGTTTTAAGTACATTTTAGAAAGTCATGTTACACACATAAAATCAAAGAATATTGTGGTTGGAAGAAATTAGAAGTTGTTTAACATAGAGTTTCTGAGTATACATCCATGACACAGTAATATCATATTTACTTATAGAGCTTTTGATATGGAGACAACCACAGATCCCACTCCTGTACTACCACGGTCTTAGTTAGACTATGGAATCCAGTCCATGGACAGGATTTAAAATTCCTCTGTAGTAGCCTGGCGTGGTGGCGCATGTCTGTAATCCCAGCACTTTTGGAGGCTGAGGCAGGAGGATCACGAGTTCAAAGCCAGCCTCAGCAATGGTGAGGCACTTAGCAACTCAGTGAGACCCTGTCTCTAAATAAAACACAAAAAAGGGCTGGGGATGTGGCCCAGTGGACGAGTGCCCCTGAGTTCAATCCCTGGTACCACACACACACACACACACACACACACACACACACAATCAATCCTCTGTAGTATCCCCACAGGCTTTCTTGACTCTTTATCTCATCCTCTTACCAAATGTTCACATATGGACCAAACATATGCTTCAGAGCACCTGGAGTGCTTGTTAAAAATTGTTTTTAAAATAGAAACAGAATTCCTGGGAGTTGGTTTCAGAAATCTGCAATTTTAACAACTATCACACTTGGGTCTGATGTGCAGCAGGATGGTTTAGGAAACTCTAGTCCATTTCAACCTTCCATCTAATGAATGGAACTATCAATAATCTGCTAAAAAGTTTTACAGCAAAGCACCTTGATCTCAGTTAGGAACATATATAATAAAAAAAACACAGATTAGATCAAGAACATAGGATAAAGATGTTTTTACATAAGTCTTCTTTTATTTCTTCATGGCCAAGGCCAGAAAGAGGGAATCAGATTTGCTCAGAGTTAGAGGAAATTGAGATTCAAACTAGTAAGCATTTCCCAAAGTATATTCTATGGCACATAATACACTTTAAAGAGGCATCACAAAGATAAATTATATTGGAAAACATGGAAACCTCTATCACATGTTTTCCTGTATTAAAATGCAAAATAGCACAATAAATTCTAAAAGTTTTGAAATAATTAAACCTGTATAACTTCACTAAAATCAATGTTTTCCAAAATTATTTGAACATAGAACTTATAAAAGCAGATCACCCATTAGCCTTAAGAATCTGTGTTCTACAGAATAATTGTAGGAAACAGTGGTCTATCACATTCTTAATCAGATGTATGAATACCTTGTCTAGTGTTCACTAAATTAGAGAGGAGCTCTCTAAAATCAGAGAAGCATGTTCATGTGTGTGAAATTCCAATTTTGCCATTTCTATTCACAAATGTATAACATATTGTGTTCTATTCCTTTTATATCCTAAGTTCAGAACATATATACTTTATATCTAGAGATAACACAGCATCATAAAATACATGTGAAATTTCCTGTAAGAACTCTGTGTTTGAATCTTAGTTCTTCCAACTGCTAATTTTATGACTTTAGGTATTATTTAGGTTTCATGAACATCATTTTGTTATGTAAAAATTAGAATAGTAATGCTCATCTCACAAAGTGTTATGTAAATTAAATAAGATAAATGCCTGTAAAAAACAGTCCAGTGCCTGGAAAAGAATGAGCACTAATGCAATGGCAATATTCATTTTGTTCACAGATGAAAATTCATTTTGTTCTCACTTTCATGTACCCATCCCCCATGTGTAAATCTCCTCCTTTCCCCAGTGCTAGTCCTCCAGACTTATATCTGACTTGTACAGTTTCATATAAGCCTGAAATTTATGTCCAGATAATTTTCATTTTAATAAACACCAATCTATGGACCCACTTATTCCCTAATATATTATTTAGAACATTAACTAATAGAATACAATGTGAACATATAAATCTCCTGAGAAGACATGATAGATGAAGAAACACCAAAACAAAATAAACTTTGTAGGTAGCTGGGATGTGTTGAAGATGCTATTTTAAGAACAGGTGTATGCTGTGAAGACATCTCATGGAAAATGGTAAATATCTCCCCAGAGGAAATATTCATTTGTGACTCTAGTGAGTAAAAGCTACTGGTGGGTTTACTTACTTATTAGCACTCTGCACATTTATAAGAAAAACCAAGTTAATAAGACATTACACATGGTAAATCATATGGCTACTATACAGTGAAATAAAGAATGGTATGGAAGCCATTATGGCTGTATCTATATATTAGAAAAGCAAATGTAAAAGGTGGTATAAATTCGTGTATAAATTTGTTGTCTAACAAACAGTGCAGCTGTTGTAATAAAACAAAATAAAGTAAAAGAAAAAAACAGGGAGAAGTTAAGATGTCAACTCTCATTGTAACATAATGTGAGTCATTTAATTTCGTTCAGACTTGGTTTCCTTCTCTGTAAAATGGGTAATGCAGGGGAGGGTTTAAAAAATTATCTTAGAGTCAAAATTCTGTATGCTTCCAAATAATAAGATTAATTTAAGGAAAGTTTTTTTAATGATCAACAATTTCTAAAACCACACAAATGCCAAAGAAGATAAACAGGCAGTTAATAGAAAAAGAAGTATAAATAGCTTATACACATAGGAAAAGATGTTTAGCTTCAATCATAATTAAAGATATGCAAATTAAAACAGTAATGAGCTACTATTTTTTACATATTGGAATAATAAATATGTAAACCACAATCAATAATACCAGAGTTGATATGGGTGGGAAAACTAACACTTCCATAAAATGCTGAAGGGAGAATAAAATAATCTAACTCACTGGAGGTAAATTTAGCAATACATATCAATATTTTCAGCACATCTTCCTTTTAACACAGAAATTCTGCTGCTCAAAAATTATCTTACCAATATATTCACAAACACTGTGCAAATATCATATGAACAAGGACCTACCTAGCAGTAATATTTTAATAGCAAAATCCTGGAAACAACTTCAGTGTGTTCTTCACTAGGTGACTTTGTTTTATTTATTTATTTTTTATGTGGTACTGAGGATAGAACCCAGCGCCACATACGTGCTAGGTGACCGCTCTACTGCTGAACCACAACACCAGCCCTCACTATAATAATTTAAAGCCATTCAGCAGAATAAGGATAGAGAAAGTTTTGTGAGACAAGATCTTATTATGTGTGTGTGTGTGTGTGTGTGTGTGCATGTGTGTAGATGGACACAATACCTTTATTTTATTTATTTCTTTTAATGTGGTACTGAGGATCAAATGCAGTGCCTCACATGTGCACAGCAAATGCTCTACCACTGAACCACAACCCCAGCTCCCAAGATCTTCTATATATCATAAATAAAAATAAATGAACAGAGAACCTACAGAATGGAAGCAAATTTTTACCACAAGCACATCAGACAGAACATTAACTTCAAGGATATACAAAACTCTCAAAAACCTTTACACACACACACACAAAAAAAACAAATAACCCAATCAATAAATGGGCTAAGGAACTGAACAGAAACTTCACAGAAGATGATATACAATCAATCAACAAATATATGAAAAAAATGTTCAACATATCTAGCAATTAGAGAAATGAAAATTAAAACTACTCTAAGATTTTATCTCATGCCAGTCAGAATTGCAGCTATCAAAACCACAAACAACAATAAATGCTGGTGATGATGTGGGGAAAAGGGCACACTCTTACATTGCTGGTAGGGCTGCAAATTGGTGCAGCCAATCTGGGAAGCAGTATGGAGATTCCTAAGAAAACTTGGAATGGAGCCACCATTTGACCCAGCTATCCTATTCCTTTGTCTATACCCAAAGGACTTAAAAACAGCTTACTACAGGGACACAGTTACATCAATGTTTATAGCAGCACAATTCACAATAGCTAGATTGTGGAAACAATCCCATGCCCATCAATAGATGAATGGATAGGGAAACTTTGACATATATACACAATGGAACACTACTCAGCACTAAAAGAGAATAAAATCATGGCATTTGCAGGTAAATGGATGGAGTTGGAGAAAATAATACTAAGTGAAGTCAGTCAATCCCCAAAAAACAAAGGTCGATTGATCCCTTTGCTATGATGATACTGAATTATAGTGGCAAGGGAGGGGGGATGAAAGAAATGAAGGAATGTTAAATAGAACAAATGGGGGGGGGGAGGGGAGGGGAGGGGGCAAGGGGGTAGGAATAATGGCAGAAGGAGTTGGACATCAATGCACTAAGTGCATGTATAAAAACTTAAATGGTGTGAAAATACTTTGTGTAAAACCAGTGACTTGGAAAACTGTGCTCTTTATATGTAATATGAAAGGAATTGCGCTCTGCAAGCAAATATAACAAATTAAATTGAATAAATAAATATATATATATATATATAAAAGAAAGAAAGAAATGAAGAAGGTATAAACTGATGATCATTTTTGAGTAACTAGTTTATATTTTTATGCATTATTTAATTTATATTATTAGTAATTGACTTACTGTACATGAACCCATATAAAGTAAACCTTATCTCCATTCCCACATTACAGATGAGGAACTAGAGATAACTAGAATGTAAATTCAGAGAGTTGGGCTTCCAAGACTGCGTAGCAATAAAGCTATACTTTGGGGTCTCTTACTAAATGAAAGCACACAATAAAATATATACAGATGCCTGAATATGGGTATAAAATCCTGGAAAGGCATCCCAAAGTTGATACACTAGGGACTGGGATAAGGCTACTGATGACTTGAAGACTTACTTTGGATCATATGTATCCCTTTCTTTTTATTTGTTTGTGTTTATATTTTTTATGTATCTTTAGCATGTGTTATTTTTCACTGAGTAATAATTTTTTAAAAAATCTACTTTTTAGAGGAAAATAAAATATAGTTGATTCTTTATTTCCGAGGCTTTTGTATCCACAAAATCATGCAAGCACAAATTGAAAATATTTTTTTAAATACTGTATATGTATTGAACATGTACAAACTTTTTTCTTTTTCTTTTCTTTTTTTTTCTTTTTTTTTTTTTTTTTTTTTTTTTTTTTGGTACTGGGGATTGAACTCAGGGACACTCAACCATTGGGCCACATCCCCAGCCCTTTTTTGTATTTTATTTAGAGACAGGGTCTCACTGAGTTGCTAAGTGCCTCACCATTGCTGAGGCTGGCTTTGAACTCGTGATCCTCCTGCCTCAGCCTCCCAAAGTGCTGGCATTACAGGCGTGCGCCACCATGCCCAGCTACAAAACTTTTTTCTTGTCATCATCATCGCTTAAAACAATATAGAAGAACATCAATTTACATAATATTTACATTATATTAAATATTATATATAGTCTAGAGATAATGTGAAGTACATAGGATGATTGTATATGTTCTATACAAATGCTACACCATTTTATATAATCGACTTAAGCGTCTTCCAATTTTGGCATCTTCAGGTGGTACTGAAAACAATTCCTAAAGAATTTAATAAAGGACAATTATAAACTGATACCCATATTCAACAGATTGGGGGACCAAGACCAGAATGGGGAAGGAACCCATTGAGTTCAAGAAGCTAATTAATAGGTAAGGATCTTAACCCTTATCAATTTGAATTTTCTTACAGCTTTCTCGTCTCTTTTATCTCTTAACTTCACAGAGTCAGCATGTCAGAGATAAGAAGGAGACTTCAGTTTAACTATTTTTCTTATTTTTAAACATAATGTATATTTTAATTAAATACTTTAATATTCTATCATAATATTAGCAAATCAAATTCAACACAACATTAAAAGGCCCATACACCATGATCAAATGGGATTTATCTATCGAATACAAGAATAGTTTGACATATAAGAAGAAATTGAAGTAATATGTCACATTAAAAGAATGAAGAAAAAATAAAAAAGATGAAGGATAAAAAAACACCACATGATCATTTCATTGTACAGCAAAAGTGCTTGATAATTTCAACACTGCATGAAAAAATACTCAACATACTAGAAATAGAATAAAATTAGCTCAACATAATAAATAAAATAGAAGAAAATTCCACAGCTAATACCACACTCAATGGTAAAAAGCTGAAAGCTTTTCTTTTAAGATTAGCAACAAGGCAAGGATACCTGCTCTCCACTTCTACTCAATATAGTACTGGAAGACAGCCAGAGCAATTAGGAAAGAGAAAGAAATAAAAGGCATCCAAATTGGAAAGGAAGTAGTTAAATTATGTGTTTGCAGACCACATGATCTTACATATAGAAAACCCTAAAGACGTCACCAAAACCAAACAATAATAAAATATTAAAACTAAAAAAAAAAAAAAAACTGTAAAGTTTCATGAAACAAAACCTACATACAAAAGTTATTTTTTTCTATGTACCAACCACAAACTATTTGAAAGGATATTAGGAATACACTTCCATTAAATATAATATTAAGAGGAATAAGATACTTAGCAATACTTAACTAAAGAGGTGAAAGAACTGTACAATGAAAGCTAAGTAACATTAATGAATGAAACTAAAGAAGACACAAACAAAATAAAAGACATTTAATGTACATGGATTGGAAAACAATACTGTTAAAAGATTCATAATAACCAAAGTAATCTACAAATTCAATGCAATATCTTTCTATATTCCAATAACATTTTTTATAAGAATAGGAAAAAAATTCTAAAATTCATGTGGAACCACAAAATACTCTAAATAGCAAAAACAATATTGAGAAAGATGAACAATGCTAGAAGTATCATACTGCTTGATTTCAAAATATACTACAAAGCTACAGTAATCAAAACAGAATAGTATTGGTATAAAAAGGCAAACACATAAGCCCAACATAACAGAATAAAAAACCCAGCAATAAATCCTCAAATATATGGTCAGCTTCTCTTTTACAAAGTTGTAAAGAAAGATGGAGAAAGGATAGTCTCCTCAACAAGTGATGTGGGTAAAACTGGATATCCACATGCAAAAGAATTAAATTAGACTCTGATTTTATACCTTCCCCCAAAATCGACTCAAAATAAATTAAATATTTAATATGAAACACGGAACTCCTAGAAGAATATTTTTGAGAAAAGCTTCCTTGGCAATGATTTTTGGACATGACACAAAAAGCACAGACAATAAAAGCCAAAATAGACAAGTAAGACTTCATCAATTTAAAAAGCTTCTGTACAAGAAAGAGACAATCAACAGAGTTAAAAAGGAAACTTACAAAATGGGATAAAATATTTGTAAACCATATGTTGATAAGAGGTTAATTTTGTATACATACAAAGAAATACTACAGCTCAATAGTTTAAAAAAAAACAAAAAACTAAAGCCAACTAATGATTAATAAACATTCTAGAGACCTAAATAGACCTTTCTCCAGATTAGACAAACAAATGGACAACAGGTATAAGAAAAGATGTTCGGTGTTATTAATCATCAGGAAAATGCAAATTGAAAAGAAAGTGTGATCTAGGTGTGATGGCACATATCTGTAATCCCAGCAATTTGGGAGGCTGTGGCACGAGGATTGCAAATTCAAGCAAATTAGTGAGGCCCTAAGCAACTTAATAAAACCTGCCTCAACATTTTTAAAAAGGCTGTGGATAATTAAGCATCTCTGGGTTCAATCCCCAGTACAAAAAACAATCAACAAGCAAAAGACAAAATCAAATTATGATATCTTCTCACATGTTAAGATGATTACTATAGAAAAGACAGTGCTTATGAGGAAGAAGTAAAATTGAAATGTTTGTATACTGTTGATTGGAATACAAAATGGTGCAGCTACTATTTCAGTTCTTCAAAAATTAAATTTAAAACTATGGTATAACCCTACAATCCAAATTCTGGGCATTTATTAAAAAATATGAAATCTGTATCTCAGAGAGAGATTTATGCTCCAATGATCATTGCTGTATTCTTCACCATGTTCAGGAGGTAGAAATATCATTTCTTGTCCTCTTGGTTAAGGTTAGATTAGGATATGGAAACAACCTAGATTTCCATGAACAGATGAGTAGATAAACTAACTGTGGTACACACATACAATAGAACATAACACAACTTTCCACAAAGAAGGAAATCCTGCCATGAAATGACAGCATGGATGATCTTAGAGGGCATCATGCTAAGTAGAAGACACTTGTAGAACCAGTACTATGTGATTCCTTACCTGAGAAATTTAAAGTTGTCCAACTAATGAAAGCCAAGTGTAGTTTGAGAGTTGTCAGGGGTCAAGGAGAGGGAATATAAGGAGTTGTTTTTCAAGGGGAGTTGATATTTAAGTTTGACTTGTGTCTCAGGAATAATTTCTAGATATCTGATATACAACATTGTGCTTATAATTAACAATACTGTATGACACACTCAAAATTCTGTTAAGAGGTCAGATGTAATGATAAGCATTCTTACACAATAATTTTTAAAAATTCTACCATAATAGCTGAAAAAATAATTTGTTCTGTGAGCAAGGAGGATGTTGTGATTTGCCAGGATGTATACATCATAGGTGCCCAGTGTGGAAAATTGAGACCCACCAGGGAATATTGTATCAAGGAGTTCCAATGACAATCATTACGGTGTCAATGATAACACAGGAACTTTGACAGTATTTTGTCTTTTATTTACATTTTTTACTTACTTTTACTGTGTATCATGTATTAAGTGAAGTAAAATCTTTGGTCTGACCACACTGATCATGATGAAGTAAACTCTAATTCAGGTCAGATTCAGAAAATTCCAGGCACAATGTGAAAAATAAAATGCTAAGAATAACGAGTAAGATCACACTAATAAACTCATTCATCCAGGAGCTAGTCCATAATAGGGCTATATAAGCATTGACTTGCATCATTATTAGATAGCATTTACAAGGTAAACTGGGAAGGAGGCTAGTTAAATTAATCAATTAGTTGTTTTGTGCATGGAAAAATGAAACAACCAACTTGGTTACTAGTGTCACTAAATATAGTGACTCCATGGTGCCCGAAATATAGATTCTAGAAAGTATCACAGGAGGCTAGAATTCTCTAATGTTGTTGAATTGTTTTTCCAGGTTGAACTACCAGATCTACTAGATAAAAATGTTCATTTTGCTCTGGCTTGGGAATTTTGTGGAAGTTATTAGCCTCTCTGAGATGCTAGAATTTAGTTGAGTTGGACAGTTCAGTAGATTTAATCACTCTTGTTTTTTAGCAGCATTCCTATGGAGAGACAGCAAAAAGGAAGAAAAAGATCCATCACTTGAGGTAGAAAGGCAGTAGCTACACCTGACCTTTCCAGTTTTATAACACTGTTTCCTAGGCCTACATAGGCAATGTCTCTGTTGGGTAGATGACAGCAGCTCCGGGTGTTTTTGCCAGACTGCATGCAATGTGCCCAGTAATAAAAGCTGGAAGAAAAACCAAAGGAACAAGTAACTGTATGTGAACATATTAGATCACACACAAAAAAAAGTCTCAATTGTTTTTAGTGATGGGTATGTAAGTTGAAGGCAGAAATAGAGTGAGATGAGAGCAATTTGGTTCCATCTTTTAGTAAAAATATGATACAGGAGAAAAGTGTTTTTTCCATAAATTTTGATTCTTCTATAATGATGTCCACTGACTTTTTAAAATCCAATTCAATGCCCCCTGAGATTTCTTATTTTTACTGTGCAGAGTTTTATTTTTTATTTAATTTTATTTATTATTTTATATTTAATTTAATTTTATTTTATTTATGTTTAATGTGTAGAGCAATAATGTTTAATGTTAGAAATTTTCATGACATTTATCTTTCTTCCTGCCTTAAAAATATTGCTACCCTATCCTGGGCTGCTGTAGAGAAGACCATGATTATAAACTAACTTTGAGTCTTAGCAACAGTGATAGGCGAATATGTACACACAAGGAAATAAGAAGGAAATGACAGTCATTACTGATCATACCATGGCAAATGATGGAGCATTTTTCAAAAACTGTTTTCACCGAAGATTTGGAAACTCTTTTGAAATTCACATGACAAAGGGCATATCAATTATTTCTGGACACTCCCTTCTAAAATATATTTAAAAAGCAAATACAGAACTTCAGAGGAGTGAAACAGCCAGCAAGGGTGGGTAACACCATCTAGCTTCACCAAATAGTTTGGAGCCCTGCTCTCCCCTGTCATTTGAGCCTGAGTTCCTAAGCCGGGCTGCCTCCTCACCACTTGCATTGAAGACTGAGATTTTGCCTTTGTCTGCTGCATCCTTGTGAGGTAGGGGGTCATTTATTGGGGACTCTTCTCCCCAAATCAATTTTCCCATGGGACATGATTTTCTTCTCCTCTATCAACAAAAGACCCATGTGAAGCAGGATGGGGTACACAGTGGGTCCTCCCTAGTGAACATGGCTTTTTTTTTTTTTTTTTTCCGCCAGTTTTATTTTGAATACACTGAAGATAAAAACGTAGCCTGTAGTTAGAGTGGGCTCATTCTCTCCACTCTGCTGGTGTTTGACCCACAGTGCTCTACCATTTGACACCCACATGCAACTGAGTAGACCACCCAGCCTGATGCTTTCTTTCTAAGAGGAGCACAGAGCCACACTCCAAATGTTCACAGAAAGGTGATAACTCATCAAGACCCTCCTTCCTTAAACAGCAGAGCTGCCACACACAGAAAAATGAAAACTAAAATTTTCTTTATAGAGAAAAAGGAAAAAGAGGAAAGGGACCTAAACCCAGAGGCTAGGGCAAATTGGAAAACATAAAGACCCCATATAGAAATTGCTAGGAGGATGCATGGACTTTTGCCTCGAATGGAATTGTTAACAGGTCTTACAAAAATTCTGCAATACTTAATTCTTTCAAACCTGAGATGCCTGTGAAGAATAAGATCAACACAGATCCCTGCAACAAAGGCTGCACTTGAGCTTAGCAGAGCACACCCACCAATAGGAGTAGGAGTAAATCACTGCTAGCTCTGCTCTCAAGGTTTCAAAACAATAACCCCAAACTCCCTCAAGGGCCTTGCTAAGCTAGAAGGAAATACAAACCTGTGTGCTTGATTGAGAAAATACCTTGACTTCAGTCCTTTCTAATTCAGATTGGAAAGGAAAATAGCCAGAAATACGGGTCAGTGTATGATTTAGGCTAATTTTGTGGAACAGTTACAAAGTAAGATTTCTGCCTAAATAATTTCAACCTTCTGCGTTGAGAGAAACATCACCAGCACAAACTCTCTGAAGTGCAGTATCTTTGAAGGAGGGGAAGCCTAGTTCTCTTTAGTCTTCCCAAGCAAATATTTCAGTACCTGCTATGGTACCATTTATTTACTCATATGTGCTTATTTAGCTGATATTCAGCAATATCCATACTGGCAGGCCAGGTGCTGGTACTGGACATCCTGAACTGAAACATACATCACTACTGTCCTTAAGAAAAGTGAAAATATGGTGGGCATGGTGGCACACACCTGTAATTCTAGCGATTTGGGAGGGAAGTTGAGGCAGGAGAATCAGGAGTTCCCAGCCAGTCTCATGGGGTTAGCAAGACCCTATATCAGAGTAAAAAAAATTAAAAAATGCAAACATATCAAATTAAAAAACCATCTAGGCTTAGGTAAGGTGATAACTTTATTCAAAAGAATTGTTAAGAGAGAGGGAAGAAAGACTTGGAGCAGAGGAGGAAGGCCGGTTGTAACAGGGTGAAGGATCTAATATGAAACCTGCAGGGTCTCTATGGTCAGAGAAGAGCTTTTCTTGTACAGGGAATAATAAAAAAAGGCTGGAAAGAATGGGGAGTATGAAAGTGGGGTGTAAAAGGGTAGCTGATTGGAGAGGTCAGAGAACACTTTACCCTTAACCTCAGTCTTTGAGGAGGGCTGGCTTAGGTTGAGGGGCAGGTCAAAGTTCAGGGGTCTGAGGAAGAAAAAGAAGCTTGACAAATGTTGGTCAAGTCAAGTTAGTGGACATTTGTTCTGATTTGTCAGCATGAACAAACATTTCTGTTAATCATTCATGAGACAAAATTATGACAATTTGTAGGGTCTGTATCTAGTCCTGTCATAGGTATTTATGGGAGAATCTTAGCTATATCATATGGAAAAGATTTTTTTTTCTTGGAAAACTCATTTCAGGGGGCACCAAATTGGTGGTAGAAGATTTTTCTTAATGATCATTTTTTTTCTAAGAGCAATGAGCTCAGGTCAAGTCCACACTGTCAAGGGAAAATACATGTACATAACAATGAAGAATGCATCCAAATCCAAGTTTTATGGAAGATTGTTTAAAGAGCTTTGAAAATAGAAGAACCCATTAATTAGGGGTTGAGTCAGGTGTCAAAAACTTCACATTATAGTAGGCTTTTTAAAATTTTTTAGTTGTAGATGGACATGATACCTTTATTTTATTTATTTTTACATGGTGCTGAGAGCCAAACCCAGTGCCTCACCCATGCTAGGCAAGCACTCTACCACTGAGCCACAACCCCAGCCCTATAGTAGGGTTTATGGAAAGATTGTTGTCATCTGGAAGAGCACCTTCTTTCTTGCAGTTCTTCCTATTCCCCACTCAGAAACCTTCACCCACATATCCTCTAGCCATGGCAATCACATGAGAACTGTTATCTTCTTATGGTTTTATTCACTCATCTGACAAAATTATTAAGACCCTACTTCTTGCCAGGTGTTCATCTAATTACTAGAAATATGAAGCAAATAAATCACATGAACATTCCTTATTCTTTTGACCTTTATAATTTAGAGAAGAAAGATGGACAATAATAAACATAATAAGTAAATTATACAGTGCACTAGAAGGGGGCATTCAGAGCAGGGTAAGGAGGGAATTTGGAGTGCAAGTTCAGGTTGCAACTTTCAATCAGGTGGTCATGTTAGGATTCATTGAGAAGGTATCTTTTGGACTAAAAACTAAGGAATCTAAGGAGTGAATTATGAGGCTTTCTGGAGGGAGAATGTTCCAGGGATGAGGGACTAAAACAACCAGGAAATTGAAATGTATCTGACATGTACAAAGAATGGAAAGAAAGCCAGGAGAGCTGAAACACAGTAAGTGAGGTAGAAAGTGATAGGGGATAAGGTCAGAACAGTAATGGAAGTTAGATTGTGCTGGGCCTTCTACTAATTTCAGCTCTTTTTTTTTAACGAAATGTGGAACCACAAAAGCATTTTGAAAAGTGAAGTAACATGACCTATCATGCATTACTTTGAAGGACCCTTTGTGTACCATGTTGAGAACAGATTGAAGAGGTACAAAGGAAAGAGTAAGGAGAGTAATTTTAAGATGACTGCATTGTCTAGAAGAAAGATAAAGATGCTTTAGACCTAGAGATAGCTATGGAATGGTGGAAAGTGGAAACTTCTGGGTATATATTGAAGGTAGAATTCACAGAATGCATGGACGGATTGGTCTGAGACAGAAAAGGAACAAAATAAAAACAAATAGAGATGCAATTTGAATAGAGATGCTTGAGAGCATCTGTGGTTTTTAGTTGGGTCATGGTCAACTAACTATACTATTTCTCATGGTTTTTTGAGAGAATTTAAAATATTTTCTGAAAAATTCCTCTTTCTCATGAGCTAATTCAGGTTGGGGTTTTTGTCACTTACTATTAAAAGAGGCTTTTAAAAGCCTACATATCCTGAATCATTTCTCACTAACCCTTTATATACTATGCCTCTCATGTATTCCAGACAGTACCTGCCATATGCCTTTGCTTCAGCTATATCCTGCACCCTTTATGCCATCTATACAAACCCCACCAATTTTTTTTAGGACTTAGATATATAATGATGTTCTCCAGTACTTATTTCTAAAGTGAATTTAAACTCTCACAATTTCTTCTTTACCCTGTGGCATTTAACTCTTTCTAAAACACATACACACACACACACACACACACACACACACACACACACACACACATTTATATGCATGTACAAATATACATGCATATACATTCTCATCTCTATATGTACTTATCTCTATATATGTCTTATGTGCACAATTTCACTGGGATGTAAGATCTATGTTGATAGGAACCATATTCACATCTGTGAATATGGGACTTGTACATAATCTTGAGTATTTCTTGAATGAATGGATTCCCATCTCATACTTTATCTTCATTCAAGCCATGTCTATGTTATTGATCACCTTGTCTCTAATACTTCAGGTCATCATTGGCTCTTATTTCTCCCTACTCTTTCCATTCATTTATTTGTCTTTCTGTTTGCTTCTACTCTCATATTTCAAGCCCATATCACCTGTCATCTATACCTGTGTTTCTCAAGCTTTTATTCCGTCCCAGTAGACTTCAGGGATATTATTTCCCATTAATAACAATAGCTATAGGAAAATTATTATTCAGTGATAGTCACTCCCTCCTCTTTAACTCCTGCAGCAGGTATATTTCCCCTACTCCATTGATGTTAGGCTTGCCTATGTAGCTGGTTTAGGTCAGTAACATGATGCAAGCAGAGACCTGGTATGTACTTTTTTGGTCAAGTTTGCCTTCTTGTGTTCATGACATTGCTAGGAAAAGAGCTACTCCTGGGTAGCCATCTGGTCCCCCCAAAAAATGAGAGACATATAAAAATAACAAAATTGAACTTGCAATTTAGAGACAAGTCAGCTTAGACCAGCCAACCTACATGCCTTCAGTCAAAGCATGGCCTCTGTTATTGACCCACAGACCCATCACCTTAAGCACTTAACTTGTGGTATATGCTGCCAAGTTTGGAGGCAGTTTTTATCCTGAAAAACTTGAATAATTTTCTAATTTTCTAATTACTTTACTAACATCCTAATTATCTTTTTTTTTTTGCCTTCAAAATTCTCTCTCCATTATCCAGAGCACCAGATTCACCTTCCTAAAATAAAAACATTTAGATAACATCTCTCCCTTCTCAAAATCTTTCAATGGCTCCCCATTGCCTGAGGAAGTACTTGAATTTCTTAGCATGGCATCTAAAGGCTTTAACAACCTGTTTCTAAATTCTCTCTCTCAGACTTCATCTGCTATCATATTCATGAGTATACTTATTAATTCAATTAATATCTGTTCATTACATACTAAGCACCAGATAGTAGGCTAGGCACAGTACACATAACAGGAACAATATGGATCCAGTGCTCTAGAAGTTCATATTTTATTTGAAGAGACAGATAAGCAAACATATAATTTTAATACAAGGTAGAGTAAGCTGAAAGAGGGGTTAGCACAGGTGCTATAGGGATGTACAGGAGGGTCTTACTGGGAAAGATGCAAATAAACTGAGATCTAAGATAATAATAGAAGTAAACCTGGCCAAAAGAGGAATAAAGGGTATTTTAAGCAATGGAATGTAGCTGTCCTGTCCAAAAGTTTGGGGATAAGGGAACATGGCACTTTAATTAAATTAATTCATAGAATTGCAACCATTTAGTTCAGTAGACCACATAGAATATTAAGGAAGAGATGGAAACAATTGCATGAGTTAAGGTTGCAGAGTGCAGCAAAGGTTCAGCCATTCTCAGGATCTAGACCTTGGTGAAGGATTTACATTTCATTGGAGCCACATAGCGTAGCAGAGAAAAGTCTAGACTCCATAATCAGAATGTTTGGAGTTTTATTCAGGCTCTGTCATTTATTAATATGTAACCTTGGGAAAATTTTTAAATCTTTTATCTCAATTTTTTTTGTCTGTAAATTGGGATAATTGTACTTCCTTCAACGAAAAGTTGCTAGAACAAAAATTAGGAGAAAAATTCTTTAATAGTTGACCTTGGTAACAATATTTTATACATGATACCAAAGGCTCAGACAACAAAGGAAAAAATAAACAAGTAGGACTACATTAAATCCAAATATTTCCACACAGCAAAGGAACAATCAACAAAATGAAAAGGCATCCTATCAACTAGGAAAAAAATATATAGAAACCATTTATGTGATAAAGGGTTAATATCCCCAAATATAAAAACTCAACAGCAAATGCTAATAACCTGATTAAAAATGGACAGAGAACCCGTATAGACATTTTTCTAAAGAAGACATAAAAATAACCAATATGCACATGAAAAGGAACTCAATAATTAGTCATTATCAGGAAAATACAAATCAAAACCACAATGAGCACCTCACAGCTGTTGGGATGGCTAACTACTGTTAAGGCAAGAGATAAAACAGTGTTAGCAAGGGTGGAGAACAGCAACTCTTTGTGCACTGTTAGAATGTAGATTGGTAAAGTCGTTATGGAAAACAGTAAGGAGGGTCCTTGAAAACTTAAAAATAGAACTACCACATGACATTGCAATCCCTTTGCTGCGTATATACTCAAGGAAATAAAATCAGGACCTATGCAGATATCTGTGTCTCTATGTTCACTGCAGCATTATTCATAATATCCAAGACATGGACATACCTAAGAGTGAATGGATGAATGGGTAAAGAAATTATGGAATAATGTTAAGTGAAATAAGCCAGACACAGAAAGACAAATACTGCATAATATATTTTATATGTGGAATCTAAGAAAAATTGAATACAGACAAATAGAAAGATCCCCGGTTACCAGAGGTAGAGGGTGGGGAATAGGGAGAAGAAGGTCAAATAGTACAGATTGTAGTTGTATAAGATGAATAATTGAAGAGATCTTATATACAGCATGAGGACTATGGTTAATAATTTCAAATACCAAATACTTTCTAAGAGAATAGATTTTGTTCACTCTTACCATAAAGGAAAATAAAGGTAACTATTGAAGGTTATGGATAGATTAAGTAGCTGGATGGTAGCAACCATTTCAATATGTATAAGTAAATCAAAACATCCTGTCATACACCTTAAATATATACAATAAAAAAACAACAATCTAAGGTTCAACAAAGAATGAAAAAATGGGTAAAATAGAATTAACACATGAGAAGCACTTAGAAAAGTGACTGGAAGGTAATAAGCACTCGACAAAGAAAAATGATTTTTAGCTATTTTTATCTTATCCTGAAGGCAGTGGGAAGTCACTGAAGGGGCTTGAGTGTGATTTGAAGTTTAAGATGACTGTGGCTGATTTGTGTGGAAAATTAATGGAGGAGTGTGACAGCAGGTAAGGAGAGCAGCTGGGTGGCTTCAGCAGAGCTCCAAAAGAGCCCAATATAGTGGCAATAGGATGGAAAGGAGAAATCTGGGAGAGAATCCTTAGACATTGTTGATGTGGGGTGAAGAATAGGGAGGGGCTAACAATGATGAACAGAATTCTAACTGGAGCATCCAGGCAGCTGAGAAGCTGATCACAAGGATGTCATAGACTAGAAGACTGTTCTGTGCAGGGAGAATAATGGTGTCAGTCTGACATTACCGAGCTTGAGTCATGCCGGCAGACATGTCAGACAGGCAGTGAGGATATCACTCAGAAGGAACATGTTCCAGCCACACAGAACCACCCCAACTCCTGAGAACACCAATCACCCCCCAACTCTCTGCTTTTACACTAACAGATCTATCAGTGGGAACTTCCCTCTCCATGTATCAAATTCCAAACAATCCTTCAAATGTTTGGTCCCAATGTACCTCCACTCCGAAGCCTTTCTTGCTTCTCACAGCTGAGCACCTGTTCATGCAACACATTGACGTTATATTACAGTATTGAGAATGTGATGTTCTAGTTATTCAATCATTTTCATACCTGGCATCTCCACTAGGTTATATACTCTCTGAGGACTGGGACTTGGTTCAACCCTTCTGCCTCTTTCAGCACCCAGCTAAGAGAAAACATATCATAGGTATTCAATGAATAAGGATCAACTCGACTTTAAAAAACACATACTTTATTGTGGATATGTTGCCATAGCAGAGTAGGGTGAGTGTGGAGTTTTCCTGGCAGAATTTGCTCCAATTCGAAGCTCACAGCAAACAACTGAAGTTTCAAGACTCCTGTTCGTTCCTCATCCCTAAAGGGACAGGACCACTAAATATAAGATCTCTCAAAAAGCACTGGAGTTGGGTGAGTTTTCCCTGTAGCCCACATATGTTGCCTTGTGATGCTGACGCGGGTTGCTCACTTTCACCTCCTATGCTTGGTATGTTCCTGCTACAGGCTTTGCTGCTTCCATGTCTATCCAGTGGAATACCAGAATCTTCTTTGCACTGATCTTTTGCTTCCACTTTGCCCAGTATTCTGCTCCTGATCTTTATCTGTCATTTCTCAGAGCATTCTTTCTCTCTGTGCAGTTTCTGTCTGAAATTTTGTCTCCTGTTATGGCATGAAATCTCACAGCTGTTCTCACATCTGCTTTGTATGTGATCCAAGAACAGTAGGCACCAGAAAAGCCTGGTTTGAGAGCACTCGGTTCTCTCAGAAACACTGGACACGGACAGTCACTGATTCCTTCTTGTAATGCTCTTTTCTCTTTGCTCCCAGGACCCCAAAGCTTCCTGGTTTCCCCTTGAGCTATCAAGTTACTTTTTTTTTCTTTTTTGAGTTTTCTCTTCCAAACTATTTCAATAGCAGAGATTTCCACAATTTAATATAAATAATAATTAAGCTGGGAAACTTTAAAATGCACATTTGTAGGCTCTGTTCACAGAGATTCTGGGACAGGGCAGTCATTCTGGATTTTAACAAGTACCCCAAGTGATTATGATGCAGAAGTTGCACAGTAGAGATGACACGGAAAAACAAAAATCCCTAAAGCATCTGCACTCATTGCTGGGTATCGTTTTCTCATTTTGTGACCTCCTTTAATGACCTAAGTGTCAATGATGATTCTCAATTCCATCTCTTGCCTAAATAGCTCCTAGGAGATCCTGTCCAACAAAGTCAGTCGCATAACTGACAACTGAAGACCTTTAGCCATTTCAAAGTCAACATGTCCAAAATGAAACACTTTCTTGATACCAACCCCCAATGGTCACCACTATCCTAGCATTCCTTATCTCAGAGAACAGTGTCTTCATCAGCCCAGATATATGACTTCTCTGTCATCCTTGATCCTCATATCAAGTTTAATAACAAGTCCTGCAGAGTCTACATTCAAAATAGAGCTCAAAACCAAATATTTTCTTTATCTTAACTAAGTTGCCTTCATCTTTTTTCAGTACTACTGCAAGTTTCCTTAGTGGTTTCCCTCCTTAAACTCTGTTCCTTGCTCCATTTAATCCAGCTTCCATATAACAGCCAGAGGTGCATTCTAATCATGTTACTTCAATGCTTTTGAAAATCTTCATTCACTTCCCAAAGCACATGAAAGACTTCTACCAGGTTTTCTATGATTTAGCATTGGAATCAGCAACTATGGCATATAGGCCAAATTCATCTACCAGCCTGCATTGCCAATAAAATGTTATTAAAAACACAGTCACACCCATTCATTTCCCCACAGGCTGTGCTTTTATGCTACAAGGGCTGAGTTGACTAGTTGCAACAAAGACGGTATGGTCTGCAAAATCTCCAGTAGTTGCTATCTTCCCTTTGCAGAAAACATATGTCAACCCCTGAACTCCTTCTTGTCTACTTCATCAGCACCACATAATAAGCTCATTCCCACATTGGTGTTTCTCCCTCAGTCTAATATGCTTTCCCCAACCCCAATCTTCAGCATTTAATTTGAACTCCTCTTTCAGGACCTTAATTTAAATGTCATTTCCACGGGAGAACCTTACATGATTGACTCACCTTTCCTTTTCCCAGTCTGATATGAACAAGGTTGAATGAATAAAAACCACTGAGGGGACCTAATATGGGATTTCCTGAAAGTTGGTTTAAGTTAGTATCACTCCCCATTGATTTGAGCTAGACCAAGATGCCTACTAGTCCACTGTATGTCAAGGGCCTGAAATGCCATCATTCATTCTACTAATGTAGTCTCCTTTATTATTGTTTGATATCCTCTTAAAAATGCAAATATTTCTGAGAAAACTGACATATTTAGCATGCATGTGGACTAGCTTCATGTTAATGTGGTATATGAATGTGAATTAAAAAGAAAAAACTAAACAAAAGCACAGTTTTAATGGGAGTGGGGGCAAGTGGTCACTGTCACAGAGAGGATGTTTGAGTAGGGAGCTATGGGGCTGAACAGGCATTAGGCAGGGTGAAGTGGGAGCATCAGTGGACATGTGAGATGAAGAGAGAGGTAGGGCAGAGGGTTAATGTGTTCTGTTGTGACAGACACAATACAGTAATTAAGTGAACCAGTGAATGCATAGTAGCCATGTTTCATGAGGTTCTGGTTAATGATATTGCATTCAAAAAATAAGCTCAGAATTTAATTTAGAGTCATCATAGACATACCTAGAATCTTTAAAAATTGACAATGCCCCCAAAACAAGTTAACAAACAGAAACACTTGTATCTGATTTTTTTCTTTCCTTTCCTTATAAAGAAAACTTTCTTTCTGTGGAATGAAATTCAAATAAATATTTCTGAGAGTATATTTTTTCATAGTTCATTTTCAGGTGGATTCTTAAATAGTCTGTTGGGCTGAAACCTGAGATACAATTCTCTGAAATAAATTTCAATTCTATCTAATTGAGGGTAAATAATAAAAAGGACCCAATTCCAATTAGTGAAGATGATAATACAATAAACTAACCTTTGTGATTTGTTTGCCAGGCTCAAAAACTCCCCCCCAAGTTGAAATTGAGGATTGAAATAATAAATACAAGCATGCCTTATCCTTTCTAGTGTGAGATTGTTACTAGAGTGCCATCTTCAGTGCAATGTACAAAGGTAGTTGTTTTTTTTTTTTCCCTTTATAAAAAATTAAACATGAGTGAGTCTTCTTTTTGGAAGGCTAACACTAAAAAGTGTTATGAATCAGGGGGAATTTTACTATATTGCTCATCTTACATGAAGCCTAATATCTAACAAGTGTTTTGGGGTTATTGATTTGTAATACTAGTATGTAGTGGATATCACCTGTTAGTAAATAAATACAATAGATAAAGTATTTAAAACTTGAAGACAAAACACATCTGATAGTTTGTCTTGAGTGATTTTAGTATTTACATCAGAGAATTATTAGTATCTTAGCATTAAAAATGCATTCCAAGATCATCTCATCCAAGCCTGTATTCAAATACATTTTCTTGAATGATATCCATCTTTCTTGTTAGAACCACTCTCAACTTAGACACTGCCATGGTTAAAGGAGCCTACATTTTGTAATTGTTCATTCAAGTTATAGGCTGCTCTAAAACCTTATGGAAAATGTACTTATTCTGCAATGGAATGTATCCCTGTAGCCTTACCACAGATCCTCATTCTCCTCCCTGAAACATCCAAACAGAGTACTACAATGGAAATAAAATTACTATGTGACAATCCGATCCTACACAAGAGTGGACATAATATATTATGTGAACTTGGGTAAGTCATTTTCCCCTTTCCAGCCCTAGTTTCCCCTTAAAAAGACAAGGGATTGGGACCAAATGATCTGGTTCCAAATTGAATAAGTACAAATACTCCATCTTCTGTGATGGACCTTCAACACTAAAGATTACTATTCACCAGTAGGCACTTATTTTACCTCTGTTCTGATAATGATGAAGATGATGTAAAGCCATTTAGTGCAGTCTCACTCAGTTATAGAAATAGCTTTCTCCAATGCATTTATACATTAATAACCAGATGAAATCATATACACATTGGAGATTAAATAATCAAGTTAGTGATCACACATTTTACACTGCAGAACAAATTAGGCAACCAAGAAAATTAAACAAGAGTGAAAATGCTGTCTATGAGCTGATCCTACTTCCCCGATGATGCATACATTTAAGTCTATAAAAAGCCAGCAAGTTTAAAGGGAGGTTGTTGACCATGATGCAGTTTTAATAAAATGCCTTCATTTTGGTTCTGTAAAGAAAGCTGTCTTTTCTTAAAAGCACACTAGAGTTCTATTCTTAATTCTGATGGTTTTTATTCAGTTTGCAACACATGATTCTGTGTAACTGCTTAGTTACATATAGTAAAAAAAAATGCTTTGTGAAATTTCATGGTGAGAATTGATACAGCAGCATTTCAGCAGCTGTGCCAAATCTGAGCAAATGAATATTTTCTGAAGTAGAGAATGAAAGGAGAAAATAACAGCCATGTTTATGAAAACACATGGTAAAACTGACCAACATGTCAGCAATGATATACATCTGTAGTTACTTCAGAGATTCAAGGGTAAAAAATGGATTTCTCTGGATCCAGAGATCATGAGCTAAGACATGGAACTCTAATTATTGGGAAAGGAAATCTAAAACACAATAAATATCTTCCAAAAATTGGCTTTCTTTCCCTGATACATCACTCTATCTTCTTATAATTATTTCTATGTCAGCAGGACTTCCATTTAAATCCATTACTTGCTGCATTAATTTTCTGTATTTCTAGAAGTTATAGAAGGAAATAGGTGGAGTATGATAATTCTTTTTCTAAATAACTTAAAGTTTCCAGGATATAAGGTAGTATACACTTTGTAGGAGAATGATGAATAAAATGACTACTAGCCTCTGTGGGCTAGAGGGGAACTGATGAGCAAAAAAATGAAGATGCAGGGCTGGGGTTGTGGCTCAGCGGCAGAGCGCTCGCCTTGCATGTGCGCGGCCTGGGTTCGATCCTCAGCACCATGTAAACATAAATGCATTGCATTGTGTACAACTAAAGTAAATAAATAAATGTTTTTTTTTTAAATGAAGATGCAATGTGGAAAATATACAAAACCAAAATGCTCTCTAGTGTGGTTATAGTACAATGGTGAATATTGGATTGGACTTAGAATCCTGGATTTTTCTATGTATTGCCACTAACAAAACCACAGTGAAAAATTCTCCCTAAGCTAGTCCATGCCATAGATAGTGCTGGCTATTCGTAACAGCAGAAGAGAAGAATTTCCAGCAGGGAAGACTTGGCAAATATGAAATATCCTGCTATGGAGCAAGGAGATCCATGGCAGATACACGGTTTCCTGGGGGTTCATGTCGGAAATGGCTTCTGAAATAGGCACTTAATAATTTTTGTTGAACTACAATTTCTGAAAACAAACAAGAAGGCCTAGCAGCATTTTACTACAGGATTGGGAACCCAAATGTTTGTACTGATTTATTTTGCTCCCTATCAAACTACATTATGTGTATTATGCATGTTTTACCACTTATACTCATTAAACAAAAATACTGCTTATCATTATTTTAACAGCTAAAGCAGTATCAGAAGGCTCTGACAGCCAGTCAAATAATGATATCAGTCAACCAAGGGAAAAAAAACTCCATGGGGGCTGAAAAGCTAACTAGATGTGTTATTTGACCTGTGAATTCTATGAAATAAATAAATAAATAAATAAATAAATATATAAAACTCATAAATTACTACTGCTGCATTAACACTAGTCTGTATTTTATATTCAATTAAAATAAATAAAGCAGGATTAAGAATAATGAGAAAGAGGTCTAAGATTTCACATATTTTACCATGATTGCTCAGCAACTGGGTTATATCTAATAAGTAAACATTTTTTTTCTCTGCATATTTCTTTGTCCTTATCCTCCTCCAATGCTAACTTTGGTTTTAAGTTCTTTAGGTATAATTTTCAACCAACTATTCCTTCTTTTGTTAAGAAAAACTGAATGTTGCAGTAATTTCTAATCAAATCCTCACACAGGGTCTCCTTGCTTTGGCTTTAGATGCCTCTACATGGTGCTCTGAATAATGTTTGTGAATGGTAATAACAGCATTGATTTGCACCATTGTTGGTTGCCTGGGTAGCATACAGCAACATTTATTTAGTAAGCTTGCAGATTGAGGAAGATGGTGATGAAGTTAACATATAAGGAACAGCAAACTTGGATCTCATGATAGCAAACGTTACTGAAACCCAAGGAACTCCTGAGAGACAAATTGGGCCTAATTGACACTGTATATGACACAGTGGTCAAGTTTCAATTTAAAGTGAAAGCAAAATGTACAGCAATTATCTGCCATAATATCTAATTTGATTTGAAATTGTAGGTAGTCAAGAAAGAAACATTTTAATTGTTAAGTATCTATTTCCCTTTGTATGTAATTCACTGCTTGCATATGTTGTTCATTTTGTGTGCATACATGTGTGTGCATAGATAGAGCTTGCTTATCCAGATAAACTAATATAGTAATTGCATATGCTATAAAACAGATTATTTCCATTTCTTTTTAAACTTGAGTTTCACTAATTTCACACTAATAAACACACTGAATGACTACAAATATTACCTATAAGAAAAGACTTTTATTTGTGAAAACAGCATTAAAGTTACTGCATACCAACTCCAGGATTTTAGCACAATGGTTCAATTTACATGAAACAATGATGGAAATATACATTGCAATTCTTAGTAGGGAGAACAGAGCTTACTGTGATTTTCAAACGTTTCCATGAGCAATATCCACAGCACAACATGGCTACCTTAGGCTGCTAACCAGCAGCATCTGAGATAAACTAATATTTTTGAGTTGCCAACTAAGAGAAGTAAGTGTAATGTTCAGAAATTTTAAAAGACTATCTTCTTTCTATAAGTAAATTAAAAGGAATAATGCATGTTTAGTCATTATGTATTCATTTTATCTTTCTGAAGGGTTAATTCATGAGCTTTTTAAAGTAAAACTGTTTCTCATTTTTTTCTGGATTAATGGAATCACCTGAACTTCTATTCCTATCTAGGCAGTATCTACAAAAGTAAACTAAAGCCAAAGAGTGAGTAATCCTCTCTTGGTTCTACATTTTATACTCAGTGAATCTGGTAATTATCATGTAATGAGAAGTTCAAATCTTTTCATTCTTAATAGCAATGATTTTGACCCAAAATATTCAAGTGTCTTAAAGCCCCACTGTTTTTTCCTTCTGCAGACACAGGGACAATGAATTAAAATAATTTAAAAAAATAATAAACTAATTTTATTTTATATAAGATAGAAGATAGAGTTTCCCTTCTTTAATTTCCCCTTCTAAAATGCAGTCCTATCAACTAGTGGAAACTAAATTGAAATGAAAATAATTAATAAATAAATAAATTTCAAAGTTAGATAAAGTGAAGTTTGAATAAAATAAGTTTCAAAAGTCATTTGATCTCCTATTTGCATTTAATTCAACAAGGGACAGATTCCACAGGAAATATGAATTTGAGGATTAATGATTATCAGGTAAACTTGATATATATCACCAGTTATTCTCAGTAAGTGACACCACAAACAGGATATTTTAGTTCATCCCATCTGACCATAGTGACTAATTGAATGGGCACTGGAAATGAAGTCAACTCTTGATTTGATGCCACTTGTCTACATAACAGACTGGCTGACACCCAAAGCCTGTGCTCAATACTCATAAAAAACAAACTAAAATAACAAAATCCCATCATATATCTCCTGTGACACATAAGACATTTAGTCCAAAAGTACTTACACATGCTATCTATACTTTTCATGCCTTCAGCACAGCTATGCATAGATGTAAGGCCACAGCAATCTTCATTTATTTTCCCTCTCTGTTACCATCTTTACTTCTCCTCCCTGAAGTACACATTCCTTAAACCCACTTATTGGTCAATACTGTCTGTTATATTCTTCTGTGCCCTCAAATTTGTCATAAGGTAATTGGTTCATTTTCTACAACCACAATATCTTTATAAAGCGATGGATTGATAATTTTGGTTATCTTCAAAAGAACAACAAAAAAAAAACTTTAAAAATCAAAAGTCATTCATAGACAGGTAAATAACCTGCAATCAGTCAAGCTGGTTATGGTACACAGAGGTTCTGTAGCTCTACTACAACTATCTAGTAGATAGTTAAAATCAAATACTAATGTTTGCTTGTCAGAAGTTTATGTCAGATTCTAACTGATGAATGAGAATGGGCAAGAATCAAAGCATGTTGATTTTGGCTCTCTCAGACTCTTTTTAAAGAGGCTGCCACTGGGAAGGAACACAGATTGCCAAGATGTTTGTAAGGAAAGCATCTTTTAACAGAGGTTTAATAATTAAGTTGGATTACAAACGATATTCTAAAAGCTATATATCTTACTCTCAAATCTGAGTGGTGTGACTGATTTGGATACTGTTCTATTTCTTCTGAAAAATAATGAAAAACAAATATATATATATATATATATGTATATGTATATATATCACACTGTGGCTTCAGAAATATTGTAGCAAACAATTTTATTAATACTTTCATAAAAGTGGCACTTAGTAAAGACTTCCTAATATCTTGATGCAATTAAAACCAAACAAAAGTCCTTAAAAATGTTCCTTTCTGTGAATTACATTAGATTGTATATAATTACTTGATTTTTTGATTTATAAACTAATCTAAAATACTAATAATGAAATCAGGGTAAAACCAACATAATGTGTTTTCTTTAGTTTATTTCAAAATATTGATTATAAATACATTCTTAATATATTTTCTCCCCAACTCTTTGGATGCAACAACAATAACAACAACAACAACAAAAAAAAAAACAAAAAATAAAACAAACAAAAAAACTCACTGTGCTCATTTCATACAATGTCAATGTAGAAGTCATGCAAAAGATATTATAGATTAGTAATATTGCCTTACATTTCTAGGTGTAATCTGTTATTTCTGAAATTCCTGTTGATGTTACTCATGAAACCAGGCCCTGTATAATTTATGTATCTTTGTGGCTTAAGAAAATTAAATGTTTAAAAAGCAACAAAATAAAGATGGTCTTAAATGATTTTCTAATTAATATATTTATTCACTTTATTATTCAGAGTGGAAAACTAAATATAGAATATAAATTGCCTTATAGACTTGAATCACTTTACTTTAATAGCTGCTTTCTCATAAAATTACACAAAGATTTACTTTTAAAGAATTGAGTCATCTTTATTGATTTCATAAAAAAATAATTTAAAACTTGATTTATTTTACACGGACACAATATATTATCTCAACCCCTTCATTGATTTCATAGGATCTAGTTTTATTTGCAACTGTTCTAACACAGTCCATACACATGAATATAATGCCAAGAAGCCCATGATGTGTCAGAACACATTAGAAATGAACACTTCTTGGATTTTCAAGATTTGAATCAAAGTTCTACTAAAAAATGCTGTACCAATGTACATGTAATACCTCAAGGGGTTAAACTAACATCAAGGTTATAGCTGAAGCCAACAAAATGTAGATACAGTATTTTAACTGCTCTTGTACTCCACTCAGAACTTATGCCTAACTACATTATCATAAAGTGTACAAGTAGAACTAATGAGAGACAGGTGCAAAATAGTACACACTGTATAATGTAGGCACAATGACTTTAGTTAAGGAAAGTATATCAGCCTTAACCAAGGATTTGTTACTTTCATTTACAATTAGAACTTCCAAATAACTACGTACAATTAAGTTACTTTGAAGAAACACTTTGAACATTTATACCTTTCAGCAGGAGTATGGAATAGCCATATACTACAGCAAGCTTTGAGATGGTGGCAGGTACTCTTGCCATTGACAATTCTGCAGAAACCTTGAAATATCTTCAAAGCACCACCACACTAAATAAAAGGCATCATCCAATGACCTATTATCTCCAGATCATGGAGGGAGTTTTCTGGTTCCTCCCATAAGTGTCTATTTAAGATTCCTCAATCCATACTTTATTGACAGGATAAACTAAAACACTTTCTTTGAAGCCTTTGCATCTCTACCCTGTCAGTATGCATTAGGAGCCCTTTAATCCATGGATGCATGCATGCGTGGTAATGGCATATTAAAAGTCCTTATGAAATTGCAGATGAAAACAAGCTGTTGAGCACACATCTTGTCTTTTCTTTTGAGATCAGAAAGCAATTATTTGGATTTTGTGATATTCATATAAAGTTTTCACAGACATTGTCATGAAAATTAAAATTACACATTAAAGTTTTAAGAGCACCAGCACATACATATGGAGAATTTTTTCCTATTAAAAAAATCTCCAAATTATCTATATATGTGAATATATACCTAAATACACACACACACACACACACACACACACACACACACACACCTACCTACAAGAACGCCAATTTTTTAAAAAATTTTATATCTTAGAACAAACACATAAAGCCCTGAAATTAATGCTTAACAGAGGGATCACTGTTACAACTTTAGCCATAATATCATTTTGGAAGCTGCACCAAAATATCTGCCATTTGAAATTCATGAATAATGACTATGTTCACCTTCTTGGTTATCTTACTGATTAACAGAGTAATTTATAAGAGATGGATATACACACAAACATACACACATGCACACACACATATAAAGGCCCAGAAGGCAATGTGTTTCTGGATATCACTTTGCTAATCAAGAGCTCCTAAAAATCTTCAATATCCCCTCTTATCAAATGCTTCATTCTTTTGAGCAATTTTTACATAGAACATAACAGTACAATGAAACTCGGGGGCATATCATTTGCAGTTGCACACTGTGAACTCATCTGACACCAATGCAAGCATTTTACATTGTGGCTTTGACAGCCAAGTTTACCATGATGTTTACAGTTCTACTAGATTATCTGACAGTAGTCAGAATGATGAAAGAACAGGATACTGATGCATACAAGATACTATTAATCTTAGTCATTAATTTTTTTAAATATTTGTAGTGAAAACTATTTGAATTAAGCTCATAGAATCTTGAAAAGCAAGACAACTGTTGGCAAATAACAACTGCCCCAGACATAATACTATAAAACTAAGGAGCCTATTTAAAATGCACGATTGATAACAAATCTGAAGATAATATGCTAACTTCACAAGAATAGCACAGAACTGAATTTTTTGTATTTTTGTTTCTTTTTTTGTATGTTTTTTTTTTTTTGCTTTTTGTTTTTAAAATTTACCTGATCACAAAGTCCAACATATTTCTGTACACATTACCTTCAATTTCAGTTTAGTATAGTTTTCTATCTAAATTTATACTTATTGATAAATTCAATGTGATCAGGAAAACAAGTCAGGCATATTAAATACATATTAGAGTACATACTTTCCTATTTAGTATACAAAGTACTTCATAAATATGAATTATGTTATAAAAAATAGCTTTGGGTGCGCTCACATGGTAAGCACTTTGCTAATTTTGGACAACCTTTAAGGATTGTGGGTATTTCACATAACTGAGAACAAACTCTAGTGTGTTAGTTTAGTTTGAGCCACGTTTAATTCTGATAAACATCATGTATTTCTTCAGATCACCACAAACGCTATGGAACTCACATTGATTTCTTTTTTTTTCAATTTTAGGTTTTTATGTATAGACAGGTAATGCTTAGAGTGTTCAAATTTATTTATAGTTATGTAATGCATGATATATTTTAAACAAGTATTTGCACAATTTAACATTATAAATCCAGTGGTTTCAAGATGCAGGCCATAAAGATTACCAATTTACAAATACTATCGAATGTTCTCTCTTTGCATGCTATTTTTTTTTTACACTTTTCAGATAATCTTTACACAGAGTTGTTACAATGCCACAAATCAAAAGGATTATTCCAGTTCCACCAACTTAATCTACGTGCAAGATGAAGGACCCAACTGAGGTACAAACACTGGTACCAGTTTTCTTGAGTTTGCTTTACAAAGCACAAAGAGACGAAGGTTTTGCATTGGGGTACAAAACGGATTTGCCTCTTGAGGTTAAATTCAGTGTATTTTGTGTATAAAGCATCCCTTTGGCAATAGAGTTTGCAGTATCCCCACAGGACTCCACAGTATAGGTTTTATGTAGTAAAATCTATTAAGGAAAGTCTCTTCTACTTGACATGTCTTTGTAGCTACAGTTAATGAGACACCCTTGGAAACACCTGCCTCTATGCCTATTGATAATATAGTATTTGGAAGTTAGAAGTCAACAAAAGGCACTTTCATCATTAAATAAATGTCCTCTGTATGAAGTTAGATTGCATGACCTATATCTTGTTCAAAGCTGTTTGCTCCTCAAGGACCTGTAGGTAGTCAGGGGAACTCTGAAGTTTCGCCTTCAGTTCAAAATACTCACTCTTCCTTTGTTCCACAACGATTTTACTGTGGTTGCCACCTATCAGGGACTTCTTGTTTTTTTTATCTTGTTGTTTTTCCGGATAGCGGATCTCAAAGCCACTGACACCTATGCTATTATACTCCTTTTTGCTTTCAAGAAAATTTTGAATAAACACGTTGGAATCCCTGCTAGGGAATAATTCATCCAGCTCATCGATTGTGCTCAGTCTCTTCCTGGTATCCACATGTAATAAATCTTTCTCCTTGTCAGCAACATTTCGCATAATGACTTTCTGTCCCGGAGGATCTGAAAACATGAACCCGGTTTCTGACTCTTTCAAGCCACAGGTGTGGCTCTTGCTCATCTGTTCTATAGTTTGAGGAATGAAAGCTTCTGTGCTCAGTCCATCCTTTTTATTGGTTTTGTGGTCATGCTTCCTTAGCTGTAGCTGCATGGAGCCACACTCAGGATTCCCCAGACCTTCGTGTTTGACAGTAGGTTTCTTGTTGCGTCGCAGCACAAAAACAAGAAGGCAAAAAGCAACAAACACAGTTAAAATGAGGACCACTAAGATACTTAAGATTAAAATAGATAGAGGCACGGGGCCACCAGGAGGACTTCGAATGGGACCCAATGGGGTGGTGAATGTAATAGCAGGTGCAGGGCTCGTAAATGGTGCAGATGGCTTGTTTAAAAGTTTGGGACATAAGATTTCATTTTTGAGGGACTTCAGTTCAATGTTGGCAAACTGAACAGGTGTCTCACATTTCAGTTCTTTCACAACAATCCCATCATTCAATTTCTCCAGCCACAGCTTTAATGCCACCAAGTCACAAGTGCAGTCCCATGGGTTGCCCTCCAAGTCAATCTGTGTGAGAGACTGAAGTTGATCGAGGACCCCACTGACAGGTAGGTACATGAATTTGTTGTTCCTCAGATTCAGTCTAGCAAGGGGTGCTCCAGAAAAAATGTAAACAGGCAGGCTCTTTAAGAGATTATTATTTAAATACAGTAACTGCAAATTTGGCATGGAGTCAAAGGTGCCTGCTAAGATTTCCTTAATCAAATTGTATTCCAAATAAAGATACTGCAGGTTATGAAGTCCCGAAAATATTTCAGGATAGAGTCTTTCAATCTGATTGCCATTGAGATACAACCTGCGTAAATTAGTAAGATTGTGGAATACGTCTCCTTTGATCATTGTAATCTGATTGCTGCCTAAATGGAGCAAATCTAGTCCTTCGAACTCAGTGAAGTCTGAGATGTCCACATCTTTGATGCTATTGCCATTGACATGCAATTTCTTGGCATTTAAAGGTTTCGGTATTAGTTCAGACATGGACTGTATATTTTTCTCCTGACAGTTCACACTCAGTCCCAAGTCTGAAGGATGTGTTTTGCAAAAGCAAGGTACAGGGCAAGGTGTAAGAGGAGGCACCCTTGTTTGGTAAGACACAATCTGACTGAGATTGCGGTTGGAGAGGGCTTTACCTGCCACGATTCCAGAGATTTTGGAAGGATTTGTAGTTTTTGGTGGCTTGGTCACTAATCTGTGCAAGGATGTCTGTGTTGTGTGACCATTGGGAGTGGTGTAGCCATTTTCCAGTTGAGATGGAGGCAGGATGCGCACATCAAAATCACTGCCTGTGCCCATGGGGCATAATTCTTGTTTGTTGGTTTCTTTTAAAAGCCTTCCGTATAAGTCACTGGGAGTTTCGCAGATAGCTTCTCCTATGTAAATGTTATATGGCATGTTCTCCAGCCAAGCTTTTAAAGGCAACAAATCACAGCTACAGTTCCAAGGGTTATCTTCCAGTTGCAGTTCAACCACACGGCCAATGTGTTCCAGAACTCCAATATAGGGGAGCTTCTGGATTCTATTCCCTCGTATATCCAGATGGGTCAAAGATGCGAATCGGAAAATATTATCAGGAAGGAATGAAATCAGATTGTCATTAAGAATGAGAACTTTCAGTTTGTGGAGCTTATTGAAGGCTCCTCGTTCAATATACTTGATTAAATTGTAGTCAGCCTGGAGATACTCCAAATTCTCTATGCCAAGGAAAGTGTCAGCTCGGAGAATCTTTAATTCATTGTTGTTCAAGTGCAACTGCTTTAATGCACTGAGCCCAAGAAAGGCTCCTCCCTCAATGTTCTGCAGTTTATTATTTCCCAGATGCAGAGATACTGCATGTGAAAAATTCAAGAATGTATTTGGATAGAGAATATTTAAAAAATTGTTTTGGAAATTGAGGTGATAAAAATTAGACCAAGGTGGTTTCAGCTGATTTGGTCTGTAGACTGAAACCTTCTCACAGTTGACATAGAGCACATTCTCAACTGACACGCAGGAGCATACATTGCAAATTTCCACCGATATGTCAGAATCTGCATTTGTCGAAGAAATCAGGGCTGACAAAATCAGAAAGAGCCAAAGAAACATCTTCTTGCAATCAGCAAAGAACTTTATGCTTCTGAATAAAGATAAATAATCTAAAAAATAAAAAGAAAACATTTTTTCAATGGTCATTACTTGAAAATTTTTTGTTTAAATCATATTATAGTGAGCACATGGCTATAACTAGTACCTTGTATTTTTTAAAGCACCCAAAACTCCAAATATTTGCACTCAGTTGAACAATAGCTACCAAAAATGATACATATTTTATTTCCATACCTGTAGTTTATAAAAAATTTGTATGTGCTAAATACACAATAAAAAATAGGAAAATAGTTTATTAATCATACTTACATCTTAACAATCTGAATTTCTTTTTTACTTGACCTACCAAACCCTGCCTTTTCTATTTACAACTCAAATAGCCATACCCTGGACCATGAAGTATGCCATGTCCTATGCACCACAAAAGCACTGCAATTAGTGGATATCTAAACTCTAGGCTTGTGTTTAGAGAAGCTGAGCAGATGCCATATTAGGGCCCAGGTGGCAAAGGATTGTGGTAATGGAAGGACTGGATTGATGAAAAGACCTATATAGAATTTGCCCTACAAAAAGATATGCCTGAGCTTCAGCTCATAGGTAGGCACACTGCCATTAATCAGTTCACTCTTATACACTGCTACCTTCAAAAGCACAGATGACCCTGTGGGGTTCTAGAAAAACAACTGAGTAGGGGATGGCCAAATTTTGTTTTCAGGTGAATAAACAGCATCTAGTTGCCTGGCAGTCATGTCCCAAATAGGAGGTTAAAAGAAATTCTTTTGTCCTTGCATCCCTGAAAACATGAGAAGAACCTGCTTGCTCTTGCATTGCTTAGCTGTCTTCAGGCAGCCTTTTCACACCTAGAACTGGCTCTCCTGCCTGCCCAGCCCTCTCCTGTTCCTTTATTTGCCACTTTGAACGCAGGTCCAACTGAAGTTTGGGTCTAATGCTTATCTCCTTCACATTGACCACAGACTGCCCCTGCTGAGGAAAAGGAGTTCACACACTACAATTTGAGTAGCTTAATCTGCAGAACCAGATACAGCACATTTTCTTTCTAAAGACATCAGTTCCCAAATACTCTCCCAATATTATCTGCCCATGTCCCTGTCTGTAAACAAATTGTAACTTCTGGGTAGAGTTCAATGCTTAGCAAATTAACCAGCTGTAGTCCATTTCTTAAATATCACACACACACACACACACACACACACACACATTCATACACACTGTATGTTTTCTTCACAGTAAAGATGAAAAGGAACACAAACCGTGTACATTCTATTGATGCAATTTTAGGCATATGAGTCTTTTCTTTTTCATCGTGAATGGAGAGCTGGCTGCAATTTGAATATGATTACCACCAAATATTAATAAAATAAATAAAATACCCAGAAATACGCAATGAGGGAATGATGCAAGAAAAAAAAAAAAGAAAAATAAATAAAATACCCAGAAATACACAATGAGGGAATGATGCAAGAAAAAAAAGAAAAAGAAAAGAAAAGAAAAAAGCAAAAGTGTCTCACAGAAACTCCTTTGTTTATTTTGCTCATGAGGAATCAGCTAGTGGTAAAATGGAACATATCTCAAGGTAGACAATCCATTAAGCCACCACCCAGGAAGATTTGCATTTTAAGTAGTTTAGTATAAAATATAGCCAACACTGCTGAAATGCTACTTGGCTGCCATATAGAGGTGCATTTCCCCTATTCACTATGAAGGTATGATTGACATTTCAAAAAGAACTCAAAATTCTTCAGTATGACATCACCCAAGCAAACTTTAATTGTAAAATCAAAATTTCACTTGATCTTTTTTACCTTGATGTGATTTTCAACAGCTATTTTGGTTCAGTTGAGTCATTTCTTGTTATTAACCACCACCACCAGCACCCAAGAAATGGGAAAAACCAAAAAGCAACCAAACTAGAAAACAAAACAAATAAAAACCACCAACAACAAAAAAAATCTAACCCAAATTCGGTACAAAAACAAGAACC
The DNA here is from genome assembly GCA_025594165.1 of Tamias sibiricus. Lineage (NCBI taxonomy): Eukaryota > Metazoa > Chordata > Mammalia > Rodentia > Sciuridae > Tamias > Tamias sibiricus. The sequence continues at coordinate 133,387,280 of CM046667.1, forward strand.
AACAGCATCAACAGATCTGAAAATGCATAAGGAGCTTTCCTCTTCCTAATAATTTCTACTTTAAGCAGCAAAGGGGCAAAAAGGCAGAAGGACAAGCTAGGAAGTTCCCAAATGCAGCTCTTGTGAAACAGAGGAATCCGAAAGCAGCTGGAGGAGCAGGCAATGAAGAGCAAGAGTCGGTCCGCCAAGGAGAGAGGGATAAAAGCACTGAAAGGGCAAGAGACATGGAGAAATGGAAAATGGAAGAAAAAGAGCTCAGAGAAGGGAGCTAAAAAGAGGGTAAAAAGGCGTACTGAATGTAAACGAAAAAATACGCACATTCACAAGGCACCGCTAAAGCATGCACTAAAAATTGTGGGGGGAAAAAAGGCAAAAAAGAAAACATACTAAGTACGAGTTGGGTACCAAGAGCCATCTCTCAGGTTGCCAAGAGCGGTCTGTCTCCTAGTCTTTCCATCTTTCTGTGCCCAGCAGGACGCTCAGATTCGCTGCCGGCCAGGACTGCACAAAACCTAGCCCAACCACAATTTTGGCATATACCAACAGAGCCCTGCCTGGAGCTCAGCGCCCAGGCAGAGGGAGCTTGCCTACCGGGGACTGAGCACCAGCAGCGGCGTCGGTGGATCGAGGTGGCGGCTCCCCTGGAGCTGACGAGGGAAACCTGCAGGCCCCCCTCGAGAAAGGGTAGAGGTGTGGAGAGTCCACGGAGAGACTCAGTCGCTACCGTCCCCTGTGCGCTACTTCGGGCCGGCGGCGACGCGGTTGGAGGGGCCACTGGCGCTGGCGCGTACCGCAATGTTTTGCCGCAACCCGGTGCCCAGAGCCGGCGCGCAGCCCCCTCCCCGGTTCCTGGTCCAAGCAGCCAGCCTCGCGGGTAGGGTGGAGGAGGCGGGGTACTGTGCGCGTTGTCGCGGGGGCCTTCAGCCCGGCTGCTCACACATTTCCCAGCGCGCTCTCGTCCCACAAGGAGGTAGCTGCTGGAGTTTCCTTTGGCCTCTCCAGACCGTGGCGTGCAGTGCTTTAGGAAGAAGGAAAGATAACTAGCCCAGGTCGCGAGCGCGATCGCACTGGGACGTCACAGATCCATGTGCCACAGGCAAGTGACCCGGTCGCTACGTGGCCGCGAGAGAAGGCTCAGGCACCCCTTGCCCGCCACCCCCTCCCCTGGCCAGCTTCACAAAACTGCTCGCCAAGCCAGAAATCAGCTCAACATTTAAGCGCCTTGCAAAGTCGTGCTGCAAGCGCTCGACCCGGCTTTTCAGGGCTTTTAGAGTTACCCACCGACTCCTCCTCTCCAATTCCCCGTGTTGGCGAGTCTCAGCAATCTCTGAACAGCCCGCGGGCCACTGCCTGAAGCCCCACATCTACGTCCACGCAGAGTGCCTGAGAGTAGGGTGCAGAAAACAAAGCCCAGCACAGCGCAGCAGCCCCACCAGCCTGAGCTGCCAGATGCCGGAGACCAGGACACTTTCCCTGCCAACCCCGCCGCCCAGGGGGCAGGGATGCTAAGGGCACCCGGATTCCTCCGGTCTTCAGGGACAAGCGACAGTGGGCAAGCGAGTGGGAGGTGTGTGTGGGTTAGCTAACACGTCCACTTCGGCCACGCAACCGGCCCCAAACCAACAGGAGTCAAACTAAAAATAATAAGCTACCTGCCTCCCTTCGTGCGCGCGCGCACACTCATGCGCGCACGCACACACACAGACACACACACACACACGCGCACACACACAGACACACACACGCGCACACACACACACACACACACACACACGATGACAATCCTAGCCGGTAAGAGAACGCGCGTGTCGCTGCAGCTCGCGCAGTCCTCACTGTAAATTCACCCACCTCTGGAGCTCAGCGCCTAGTGCTGAGCCCGCCGCGCCACAACCGGAGCTGCAGTTTCCGCGATGGTCTCTACTTGATCTGGGATCCAGCTTTTCCGCGCTAGCTCTCGGGTCAAACCCACCGAGCAGCCCCAGCAGGCGAGCAAGCGGGCAGCGGCGCGCGCGCGCGCACCCGGCCAGACACCGCGCGCGCACCCAGACCCTCGCACACGGGCTGCACCTTTACATACACGCGCCGAATCCCCGCCCCCGCCCCCGCCCCCTGGCACACACGCAGCCCTCCCTCCTGACACTCAACCACTTCGACCCCCGCCACATTCCTGATCCGCCAGCCCCCTACCCCGACACCCCCACTTGATTCCTCTTCTACCCACACACCAAGAAAGACTGCGCGCTTTCCTCTTGGCATCCGCCCCCTCTTTTGCCTATTAGACCCCTAGGGAGGAGCGACCCCTATCCTCAGGCATAGAAACCCCAGTTCCCTAATGCGGGCGCAATAGCCTCCATCCACCCTCGGCCCACCATAAACGCACACTACAGTCTTTTCTCGTCCCCAGTCTGCTAAGAAGGAAGGAACACACACACACACACACACACACACACACACACACACACACACGGGGCGTTCCTTTGAGAGAGCAACGAAGAACCCAGGAAAAGCCAAAGAAACATTGGAGAGCCTGGGGGAAAGGGCAGCCAAGGGAGATAGGGTCGTCGAGTCTACGCGGAATTGAATAATTCCAGAATGGAGGGGGGTGAGTCAACAACAATGACATTCAAATACAACAATCTCACTTGGGTTTTGTATCGCGGGTAAGGTACCTTTGGCTAATAGTCACCCTGCAGATCTGAGAGCTCCGAGAATACTTCTTGGTAGCCGGCGATCCTGGATGGAGCCTTCTTGGGACCAGTTTTCTGGGATCCAGTAGTATTCGCACTCCCCCTACCTGTCTGCGCGTAAGGGGCCGGGGTCTTTAAGGTAAAAGTGTGAGGCTTTAGCTCAAAGTGAGACTATTTAGCCGAGTTAGAGGCAGACGGATTAATACTCCGCATTTTAGAATTCTGAGGGCATTGGGCATTTGGCATAAAAGGGGTTAAGCAGGATGATTAGGGAACTGGGGGTGGGGAAAGGGTAAAGGGGTAGGGGGAAAAGAGGTGTGGGACTGGGAGAGATGCCGCACTTGCGACCAAAAGAAAAAAAAAAAAAATCTGCTTTGACTACTGAGCATGCCCAGTTCCCAGCTCAAGCCCTATAAGGGAGGCATTGTGTGCGTTCCACTTCTCCGGGCTTTGGTGGTGACCGGGAGGGGACTTTGATGGGGGGGGGGGGTGGGGGGTGGATAGGAGACGTTAGGAAAGGGGGGGGGGGGGAAACCAGGTTTGAAGCTGTGGGACTGAGCTGGAGGGATCTTGGAGAGGGAAGGGGAATGGCCCCCAAAGGATTCATTGGGGAGACAGAGGTGAGGAAATGAACTAAGAAAAGTGACTTCAGTAAGCCCTTTATTGTCTATATCAAAGGAGCTTTCGCAGCTGAATCTGAAATATACCGAGGCTGCAGATCCAGCCTATGGATTGTATAGGTCCCTAGTACCCATTTGTTAGTGCAGCCATGAAAAGGTGGGAATGTCCCCAGGGAGGGCTGATGTTCAAACCAGTTTAATGCAGATTGGTAATTTAGTTAATAAACTTAAGAAAACAAATAAACCCTGGGAAGGGGTCAGAGGACTTTTGCTGTCATGCATGCCTTTTCAAATACCTGGCTTACCTTTTGCTCCCTTCCCCCAACCATGCTGTTTTTATAGGGTGGTTGGCTAAGAAGAACAACTCTTTCTTTACTTTGTGTCTTTGAGAATAAACTGGCTTTAAGTAAATGGGGCCAAGTCATAACCAGGAAGTATTTCCCTGGGACACCTGGTAGCCCATTTGCCACATTTCAGGTACTACAGCCAGCTGATTTCTTCAGGACCCATGTTCTTCCCACTTCACTTATTCAGATTCCACTGGCTGTAACTAACAATAGGGTATTGCCAGTATGGAGAGATGTTTTCTTTTCTTTTTTCTTTTGCTTAAAAATGAAAAACTCTTTAAGCTAAAACTAGCAATAGCTTTGAAACCAGAATTTGGCTGTCTGCCTGAACTCCTACAGTTAAACATTTACCATAATTGGTTGATGTTTAAAGGCCCAAATATAGGCAAAAAAATCTGATGGGCAAAAGATTTATTATAATTTTGTCAATAATGTCTTACCTTCTATATTGTCTGTAATATATATTCATATATATTTTATTATTTTTGCCATTTTCATCATTTCATGGGACTGCCTTCCAGTTATATTTATGCAAATATTGGCTGGTAACAGCATGTATACAGAGATGCACATACAACATTTAGGTAAATATGCATATATACGCATATTTCTTTATGACCTTAGCAAATAGTGCATCCTTTATAAAGAACACTTTCTTCACCCCCAGTCCCATTGCCTTGAAAATTTTCATCTTCTCTTTTAAAAACAACCTAGAGACAGAAATTGAGTGGGCAGCAATGGTGAAATGTGCTCTATTCAATGTGAAACCCATTACGAAATAGTATTGCTTAAAGAAACACCAAAGGATCCCTCCATAACAACATATGTACTTGTGCAGCTCCTCTTAGTGAGGCAAAATGTGTTTCCTCCATAGGTAACAGCAGTATGTTGAAAAAATCTTGCTACTGTTGTACATTTGAACAAAACAGATCCTTCTAATTAAGAACTCACATTTGCATTATATTGCATAATGCAATTTGGAAGTGGTAATGGACACCAAAACAAGTTGGCATTTATTCTAAATGCAAAGGATTCAGGAAGCTACAATATATTTTATCAGGATGGGCGAATTGTTTGTCCTTACTCTAAATGTTAACAAGATTCAATAGAATGAGCAAAAAATATTTACCTGAAAATATAATGCACATTCCATGTACCATGATAGCTGAAAAGGCCAGATTTGGACAGTAAATATTGATGATTTAAATGCCTATCTTTCTTCAACTTTAAACACTGTTCTGAGACTTGAGCATATTTAACTGCAATAACTGTGTAATGTTATTTTTTGTATGGGTATGAAAGCAAGTGCAGCTAGAACACTGATAAATTGCCATTAATAATAGTGCAAAGAATTTATCAGTGATTAATATTCAACTCATTAAATGGATGTTTAAAAAGATTTAGTGGACACAATATAAATTAAGAAACAACTTCGATGTTTTATGCGTCTTTTGTTTTTAAAGTAACTTAAAAACCCAACCCTTGAGTCCTACAGTCTTTTTTCCACCTCCTAGATCTATATGTGACATCCATATAGAACAATAGTGAACTAAGTGGAATTGCTAGCTTTAAAAAGGAAGTAAATACATAAATAAACAAAAGTGTTAAGAAAACTTTAGCACTATATATGGCAATTGAACCAAAAACAAATGTTGTGTTCCTCAAACATATGAATGTACAAATGATAAGATTTGTAATAACTTCTTCATGTTTCTCCAGGTGTTCTACTGAGCTTAATCTTGGCTTTGCAGGAATACACCTGGAACCACCATAGGGCTGTTCTGATATAAGCATCCCTCCTTCAGGGAAAATAAACAATTGCACCAGGAATTTCAACAAGATCTTGAATATTCTTAATTATAAAGGAAGTTTTAGTCATAAAACACTATGGACACAAAATGATTAGCATGCCAATGAGTCTTGGCCCTAATCAGTAGTCTTCTGCTTTCTTAGTATCCCTTGTTTATTTTACCTTGTCTTACTACTGTTTAGCCTTAACTTTTGTATCTAGGTATCACAGATCACTCAATTTAATATTGCAGATTCATTTATCCTCTGGCATTTATTTATTTATTTATTTTATTCTAATTTGTTATACATCCTTACAGAGTGCAATTCATTTCATATTACATATAAAGAACACAATTTTCAAGTCACTGGTTTTACACAAAGTATTTTCACAATTGTGTCTTCATACATATATTTAGGGTAATGCATCTTAACAATTATGAACTTGGCATTTCTCTAAGTCGAATACAAAAAAAAAAAAAATTCTTAGGTTGTTAATACATCTGGGAAGAACCATTTCCATGATCAAATAAGTTTCATAGATGGTTGGTTACATACAGCTGACATATTTCTTAACTTTGGGATTTTAAAAAACATTTAATTATGTTAAAATTAATTTTTATCTACAAAGGGAAAATCATATGATACATAACATTTTACAAACTTATTTGACAGTAGAACCCATTTTTTTTATTACATTTTGAGAAATTTAGACTAATTTTTTTTTCGAATTTTTGTAGAATATAGGTGCTGAAAGAGAGCTTTCAGGTCATAATCTAACTCATACAATGGAAGCTACTACCTATTAAATGCTGCTGCTCAGTCATGTTGTCTACAAATATATTTTTTTATTTAGTCCTATAAGCAAGGGAAAGATCATTATTATTCTTATTATTCTTACAAAAAAAAAAAAAAAAAAGATGTTCAGGGGGACCGAATAATTTGTCTGAGCTTACATCATGAATAAGTGATAGTCAGATCTTTGAGGTCTTTCTGCTACTCCACAATTTCTTTTCCAATGCGGAATCAGGGCACTTTTGGCTTTGAAAGCAGAATATATTTGAAAGCAAAATGGATTTTCCAAAGGTAAATACTTGGGACATAAAAGTTTGCAGGTATTAAAGTGTCAATATTTAGCATAAGAATAAAGTAATAAAGAATGTCAAAAACAGTTTGCAACTATACATGACAGATAATCTTAAATAAACCGATTTTAGTATTTGCCAATAGTGGGCTTGTTTTATCCATTCTTCTGTCATACCTGAGTTGATTCTGAATCTGTGATGAAGTCTCAGTTGTCCCTAACATGGGACAATTTTGCTACCACCAAATGGAGGAAAATAAAGGAGTAATGTTCTTCCTCAGACTTACACCAGAGTTAAGGCATTAAAAAAAAAAAAAAAAAAAAAAAAACTGTTATCCAATAGGATACCAAATGAATTGGAAAATGTGATGTAGTTGATTATTTGATAATATAAACTACCTTGTCCTTCCTTTCCCCAGACTTCATTATGCTGCAGCTAGTAATCTGTTGTCCTTTTCAAAAACTAAGGTGTCAGTTGTTAATAAAGTCTGTCCGCTCCAGTCAGTGGATGATGTTTTACTTGATATTTCATTCACAAATCATTATTTCTAGAAGAAGAATAAAGAGGTGTGTATTGTGTTGAAGGATCATTGTAATTTTGGCTTATCAGTAGTCCTTGTTCATATAGTTCAATAGTACCACCTATGCTGTGTAGAATATTATTTAGCCTAAGCCACAGATTCTCACATAGTAGCATCTCTGTTTTATTAACACATTTTTCTTTCTTTGTGTTCTCTACTTGGAGAAATCACATCTTACTGTCAAAGATTATGGCTGAGAGACAACTTGAAGATAATAAAGATCATGAAATAAAAAGTAGGAAGTTAATAGCTAAATATCTACCTTGAGAATTATTCCATGATCTGTGCATGTTCCTTAACAATCAACCAAAGCTTTGTCAGAGAGACAGAAATTTGATGAGAATCCTTTCATTTTTAACATGTTTAACTTTGTCTGTGTAACCAGAGTGGTATCCTCAGCTAGCAAAACATTTTTTTTTTGTAAAATTATTGAGGGTCATTTTCTGTAGAGTATTATTCTTCCTTAGAACTACAAACTTGAACCTTTCTTTCAAAATTGATATTGTTATCACCCTTCCTCTTTTATTTTAGAGACTCCTTTTGGACAACTCAAAACTTGGGTCAAAATCAGGGGCATAAAACAAGGCAGATGAGACATAATATGAAGACAATTGTTATGGTGTGACTGAATCCCAATTACTATATCAAAAATAAAATTTATCCCTTTCCAGGCCTCAAAGAGTGAGTCAGAGAAAAGCAGCACATCTGTGTAAGCTAGTGTCATGTATTTGTGATTGACTATCTTCTTTTTCAGTTCAAAATTGGAACTTCTAATTCCCTGCTCTGACTCAAATTGAGTAATGTCTACCCACATAAGGTTGTCATGAGAACTGTCCTTAGGTCCCATGATAGTGGATCATGATATAGGAAAACTTATCATCACAGATAATTTCTGCTATCTTTTATGTGTATAGTGTTCTTGTTAATCTGAAATTTGTGGTGTAAAGGGGCCTTAATGCTTTTCAATTTTAACCACTCAGTAGAAACTGAAATCTTCATCAGATGAGTCCATGATGGGGCCTCACTGGGGGTGAAATCTCCCAGAAAATCATAGAATTTTTGAAATCTTTGCTGTTTTACACATGTGAAAGCAACATAAAATTGAATCTATCAGTTTAAAGATTATGAAATTTTACTCTAAGTAGACTTGGAGTTAAATTCTTCTTGACTATTTAATAGTTCTGAGGTTTAGGGCAGTTAACTTCTCTCAGCTCTTATTGTCTCCTCTGTAAAATGAGAACAACTCATTCAGTCTCCCTGAATTGTACAAGGACTAACTAATGCAGTGTTTGTCAAACACCTAGCACTGTGTCTTTCTGGCAAAGTGGTATTATTTCCTTCTTTGCTTAAGCAGAAGCAACCTCTGCATATGCAAAAATCTAAGAATGCAGACAATATATCCATTTCTCTCCTGAGTCTGTGTAAGGCTGGTTTTTAGAAGAGAGGATGGTGGGACTAATTGTGGGGTTTATTCTTGCATATTTTAAATCACTTCAAAATCTAGAACTATTATTTTTAAATGAACTTGTGTGTTCTTACTCTTCCTGGTATCCTCTGTTTAATTTTCTATTCTCATTTCATTTATTATGAGTTTTTCAAGAATTAATTTCAACAAAAATTTTCATTTGGGTTTCTGGAAGGAGTGGGCATTACCATTATTTCAGCAAAGTTACTCATAATGGCCTTGGGGGGCATTTATTCTGAATCTTGTCACTCAACATACTTTTATGTAAACAGGAAGAAAGAAAAGTGGAAAATATCCAAATAACATATGTCTTTATTTTTTATAATGCCCCCAAAATATTCAAGTGACTTGGGGGCATCAATTTTATTAATTTATTTATAAAAATGTCCATTTTTAGAAGTGTAATGATATAAAGAACTAGTATTTTTCTAAAGTTATTGTGTCATAAGAGTGACATGATTTATTTCAGACAAAAGAAAGTCATACCTAAGAAGATGTGATGCAATTATACATAAGATCACATTAGTGAGATAAATTATATGCAAATTAATTCAATATCCGTCATTCAATAACTATTCAGATAGATATAATGCCTCCTATATCTACTGTTAATTGACTTTTCTTAGAATATTTATTGTTGGAAATGTTGACTCTAATCTATTATCTGGGTACTATTTGTAACTTCCTATAGTAAAAATATTCTAAGGTAAAAAATGTTCAAGGGATGACCTCTTTTTCAATGATTTTTTATTCCACAGAATTAAAGTTGTGGGACATCTTACTTCCATTTATATCCAAAAATATATAAAATTTCATTTTTGTTATCTTTATGGATAGAAGAATATCCAGAATGCCAAAACGGTAGGATCCAAACACTCAGGGGAATAAGGAAAAGTTACAAATGGACCATATAATGATGACTCCTTTCATTTTTCTGCCTGTGTTTGCAGATATGTGAGTTTCCTGAGCCTTGAAAAAAGAAGAGTCTTATTAATAGTCATTCTGATTTTCTCCTTGAGAATCTGTCTTATGTGACATTTAGCAGAGCATTCCTGTGTGAGGGCCATGGTTCTGTGATTCTGATTTTCCATTCATATCCCTTCCTGGAGACTTAAGGAGGGATTCTAGATTTAGGTGTAGGAAACACCATTCTCTAGTTTAAAATTTGGGGAATGTCAAGATTGTGCTGCTTAGTTGTGTCTTGCAAACTGAAAGACCTATCTGATAGGTCAGAAGTCTATGTTATCAATGACATTTAAACTTCATATTAAACATACTGACAAGTGTTTCTCTTTGATTAAAAAGTGTCAAAGTTTATTAGATTTTGTAAAAGAAAATAAATTTTGAAAGGGGATGGCATCTTACAAGAGAAGTCAAATTTGGTAAATATATTGGAATCTATATGGATATAATTTCATGTTATTTCCACAGTAGCAAAGAACTTACAAGACCTGGTGGTTAAACAGATTTTAGCACAAAAGGTAAATGTATTTGGGTCTCTTTCTTAGCTCATTATTAAATATTTTTGTATAAGTTACCTCCAATTCATTAGCAATTCTGCTTTCAACATTTATTAAGACTCATGGCAAGAATGGACTAGCCTAGAGGGGAAGAATGGATAAAGGAGAAACAAATGATTTTAGTGTAGTCATGCATACAACTTATAAATTACATATAACTCTCAAGTAGGTTTTTGTTATCATTCAAAATATTGCCTACTTCAAGTAATTAACTTTTTGTTAACCAAGCAATTTCAATCCTCAGAGTTCCTAGGAAGCCACATCATGTCATATACCAAACATAAACTGTCCAGAATTTAAACAAATCAGTACCACTCACTCTTCCCATTCTTGATTCGGTGGATGATTTGTTACCTGCACATTTAAAGAGTCAATGCTGGCTTTTCCTACTGTATCCTAGGAACAGGAAATTGCCTTTCCTTTCAGACTCCAAGAACTTCATTTTAGTTAAGGTAACCTTACTACAAATAATTTGTTCAACCACTAAGTTCAGTTCATTAAATTTTTATTGAACGTCTGTTGCATATCAGGCTTTGGATACCAAGGTGAAAAGAACTGCCCCTGTCCTTCAAGATCACTTGTGTTAGTGATAATCAGATGGGACTATGTCATGATATGTAATATTTTATAATGTATTAAATGAAAATGCCCTTGAACTATTGTATAATCATCTCTAAACTTTACCAGATTTTTCACTTTTATTAAATATTGTGAAATACCATAGTTGAAGGCAATAATATTAGGCTTCCATGGCACATATTCAAGGAAATTAAGAAAATCAGAACATTGCCTTCCATCAAATGGTAAGGTCACCAACTTGTATGTCCTTCTGGAGATGACATAGTCCAAAACTTTGATATCCCTCCAGAATACAGAGTCAAAATTTACTGTGTGCCAGGCATATTTGGAAAGGACACTAACAGGAAATGTTCTATAAAATAAGAAATTAAATCATTTGGAAGGGCCAGAAATTGAAAAAACTCACATAAGTAAAAGAAACAAAATGAAACAATATACTAAAACAAAAAAGATCTTCTCAAATTTGATGTCCAAATTACGAAAACTTCACAAAGTATGATATAAGAAAGAAGAGAAGCTCATGCTATTTTAATGAGTGTGAACATTATATAGATGTTATGGACATGGCTTCCCAAGTGGAACTGAGAGCAAGATTAAATTGTTTTCTCTACTTTGTATATACAAGTGATTAAGAAACAATAACTGAAAACCTCAACTTCATCTCAGGAAATAAGATCATCTGAAATGTGTATCCTAAGTATAATCAGATATGCTTTTACATTATTACTTAATTTTTAAGTCAATTTACATAAAATATCCACAATATTTAAATGGGTCTTTTGATAAATATTTAAGAAAAAAGAGGAATCTTTTTTTTTTTTTTTTTTTTTTTTTTTGTGGTACCAGGGATTGAACTCAGGGGCACTTGACCACTGGGCCACATCCCCAGCCCTTTTTTGTGTTTTTATTAGAGACAGGGTCTCACTGAGTTGCTAAGTGCCTCGCCATTGCTGAGGCTGGCTTTGAACTCGCGATCCTCCTGCCTCAGCCTCCCAAAGTGCTGGGATTACAGGCGTGCGCCACCGCGCCCGGCAAGAGGAATCTTAACTGAAATTATTTTACCATTGCTGAAAGTAGATTCCTTTATATTTTTGTTTGTTTTACTAGGTCAAAACAGACAGTAGATTTAATTATTCCAGCCATTTGCCTTTTGACTCCTACCTCTGCCTGACAGTGATACCTTCTAATTATTATTTATGGATGTCAAGAGACTTTACACTTTTTTCTTAGCATCATGTTTGACTTGTGCATTTCTTCAGCTGACCACCAATAAACAAGTCTTGGGTGAGTGGTACATTCGAGTTTGAGCAAGGATTTCTGTTAGAACTTTGATAGTCAAAATTTGCCATTACTTTTCTCAGTTTTATTGATTTTCTGCATAAATAAACTCCTTTCTCACCCCTTTTTACACACCCTTCCAAAAAGGAAAGAAAAGATAAAAGGAAAACTAAAAATGTAGCCATGCCAAAACATTTGGAATTTGGCATCTTACTCTGAAATCCCCTGTTGCTATTCAATCAACTTGAAGTTTAATTTTTTTCTTTAAATAAATTATTTGGGAAGAAAAACATATTTCCCTGCTGTTGCTGCTGTACTATTCTTTGACTGATTTTCAGTTTATTAGTCATTCATCTGGATTGGTGCCTGTATATTTTCCAAAAGGCTTAATACATAAAATTATTTTTTTGGCCATATTGAATCTTAGCTCAAAATTATACTTTTTCTGTATTTAAGAGCTTATTAGTGCCCACAAAACTCTTGTAGACTATTAAAAATTCATTATAATAACACCGGTTAGAAGAAACTAAGGAAAATTCAATTAAGGTTACATTAGTTGATAATTTAAGAATTAGAAAAAACAAAAACAAAAATTATTTGAAAAAAGTAGATCTCCTGATTCTCAGTCTGATATGCTAAATTTGTTTTTTTCTGTGACTCTAAAAGGTGGGTAATTATTATACAGTCATCAGAGATGGACAGAAAAATGGTCTTGGGAAAGAAACTGGAGACTGGATCCAACTCCTACTGCTAGGGTAAAGGGCAGGGGTTAGGTCACTACCAACAGAATCAGCAAGTCATAATAAAAATTAGGTCCTTTGTTTCTCTTCCAACCTTGCAGCCTCCCTCTAAGCACCCCCATTGGCTAAATCTGACAGGGAACCAGCTAGGAAAGGCATGTGGTGTGCAGTCACAAAAGTGTGTATAGAAGCATTTATTTGGAGCTGAGAGACAGCAGCTTAATAACCAGCAGGGCCTGCTCTTTGGCTACTTATTATCCATATCCACCCTTATTCATATATTTTTCATTACAACAACAAAACAACGTGCTTTCTATCCTGTCTCCGAATTAACATGCTTTCCTTTGTGCCCTGCTGAAGTCCTGACAATCATGATGTCCATCTGTAGCTGATAAATGCTCTTTTAATGTCACCTAAAGATTCCTTGACTTAAAGACTGAATTATAAATTTAACTTACAGTAAGAACCCTTATATACAATAACAAGAGCAAAAGAGGAGAGAGGAGAAAAACTGTATATGTGTATGCATATGCACACACACACACACACATATATATTTCTGTAATGAGTGTGTAATGGGCCATATATGTGTGTGTGTGTATATATCTACATGTACATATATATAATATTATGTTATATATTTACTTGTGTACATACACACACACACAAAATTCAAAAGAGGAAATAGTCATTGCTGCTACAGAACATTTTCTTTTATGATGCTGTAAAAATACTTATAACTACCTTCTTTCTCTACCCCTTCCATGTTTCCATTGTTCTAAACCAGGACTCAGATGGTAGGTGTCCTTTTCCTGATAGTGGCATCCTCAAGTGGTCTAAATCCTTAGTCCTGCTTCCCTCTTTAGTTGAGTTTCTTGTCCATTCATCTTTTCTCAAGGTCATGAAAGTACTAAAAGACAACACAGAAGCACTAAGAAGGCCATTTCACACATAGTCATTTCTTTTTTATTATTATTATTTTTTATTTATTCGAAGTTGTATATACAACAGAAGCATGCATTACAATTCATAATACACATATAGAGCACCTTTTTAACATATCACTGTTTGTATACAAAGTATATTCATACTATTCATGTCTTCAAACATGTATTTAGAGTAATGATATCCATCTCATTCTACCATCTTTTTTCCCTTCATATCCCCTTGTCCCCTCCCTTCCCCTCCCTCCCCATTGACCTTTCTAGTGTTCCTCTAATCATCTTATGCTCCCCGAACAAACCCCACTGTGAATCAGCCTCCTTATATCAGAGAAAACATTTAGCATTTGGATTTTTGGGATTGGCTAACTTCACTTAGCATTACATTCTCCAACTTCATCCATTTACCTGTGAATGCCATTATTTTATTCTCTTTTATTACTGAGTAATACTCCATTGTGTGTATATACCACATTTTCTTTATCCACTCATCTACTGAGGGGCATCTAGGTTGGTGCCACAACCTAGCTATTGTGAATTGAGCTGCTATAAACATTGATGTGGCTGTGTCCCTGTAGTATGCTGTTTTTAAGTCCTTAGGGAATAGACCCAGGAGTGGGATGGCTGGGTCATAAGGTGGTTCCATCCCCAGTTTTCCATGGAATCTCCATACTGCTTTTCATAATGTTTGTACCATTTTGCAGTCCCACCAGCAATGTATAAGTGTGCCTATTTCCCCACATCCTCTCCAACATTTATTGTTGTTTGTGTTCTTGATAGCTGCCATTCTGACTGGAGTGAAATGAAATCTTAGAGTAGTTTTGATTTGGATTTCTCTAATTGCCGGAGATGTTGAGCATTTTTTCATGTATTTGTTGAATGATTGTATGTCATCTTCTGAGAAGTGTCTTTTCAGTTCCTTGACCCATTTATTGATTGGGTTATTTGTTTTCTTGGTGTTAAGATTTTTGAGTTCTTTATATATTCTAGAGATCAGTGCTCTGTCTGATGTGCATGTGGTAAAAATTTGTTCCCAATTAGTAGGCTCTCTACTCACCTCACTGATTGTTTCTTTGGCTGAGAAGAAGCTTTTTAGTTTGAATCTATCCCATTTATTGATTTTTGATATTAATTGTTATGCTACAGGAGTCCTATTAAGGAACTTGGGACCTAATCTGACATGATGGAGATTAGAACTTACTTTTTTTTCTGTTAGGCGTCGCAGGTTCTCTGGTCTAATTCTTAGGTCCTTGATCCTCTTTGAGTTGAATTTTGTGCATGGTGAGAGATAGGGGTTTAATTTCATTTTGTTGCATATGAATTCCCAGTTTTACCATTACCATTTGTTGAAGAGGCTATATTTTCTCCAATGTGCATTTTTGGTGCCTTTGTCTAATATAAGATAACTGAAATTATATGTATTAGTCTCTGTGTCCTCAATTCTGTACCATTGGTCTACCAGTCTATTTTTGTGCCAATACCATGCTTTTTTTTTTTTTTTTTTGGATAGGCAGAATTAATATTGTCAAAATGACCATACTTCCAAAAGCACTATATTTAATGTAATTCCAATTAAAATCCCAATGACATTCCTCAAAGAAATAGTAAAAGCAGTCATAAAATTCATCTGGAAAAATAAGAGACCCAGAATAGCTAAAGCAACCCTTAGCAAGAAAAGTGAAGCAGGTGGCATCACTAGGCTACACATAGTTATTTCTACTTATATTGTGCAGCAGCAATGAAAATCCTCCTTGGTAATCATGATAAAAATTCAGAGATAGAAAAAACTATAGGTGGCAGATAACTTTTGTAGATATTTTCTTTCATAATATTACAGTTTATTAAATTAGAACTTTTATTGATGCCAGCCTTCCATATCTCTTTGCCTGTCATGGCTATATTATGCAACATGGGAAGGATTGTAGGCAGTAGCACATATTGTGCTGTGAATCTGTTAGAAAATTCACCAAACTCAATGGATTTATCACGGATAAATTTTTTAAATTAAAATTTAAGGTAATTGTAGTGATTTCAAAGATTACATTCACATTTCATTTGCAATCATACCAAACTAATTCTATGTCTACTTGATTATAGTTAATGGGTAGATTTGAAATTTCAATAATGAATATATTTAAGGGAACTGTACTATCCTTCCACAAGTTCAGAGTCTTTGGCCCAGGCTATTAGTCTGACCGTTCCTCATTTTTCCTGTACACTGGCTTTACACATTACCTCATATTTCTCTCATCTTTATCATTTGTGCCATCATCTTTGCCTCTGAGGGTCCCCTTTCCTGGAAGATCAGTTGTAGAATGGAGTTAACAGTTTTTCTTTTTATTGTCCTCACACCTACCTTTTGTAATTAAGTGTCGTCCTCTTAATCACTACGAGGAAAAACACTGAGATGAATAGAAATGTTTCTGTTTGCTTGTGCAACAAATCAGTTTTGAAGATTTACTTTTCCCCAAGATCTGTGGTGAGTACTAGAGTTACAGCAGTGGAACTAAATATCCCATGACCTTATGGAGATTATAGTTCTAGTAAATCATTTAATGTCACTGATACACAGCTCAAAGTCTTTCAAAGTTATTATAGTCATTGTCCTTTGTCTATAATTCCTTACTTTCTTGCCCAAACAACATAATATCATTGTTTCCTAAACAAAATATTGCCTCCCCATTCTTATATGAAGAGAGAAAATTTTATATCAGAACTATTTAAGAAAAATTGTAATGCATGCTCATATGGTATTGGATAGTAAGCTTAACTGCTTAGACTCTTATCCAAAGTATATTCAGTCCTCTACTAGTATTATGCTTGAGAAGTTCAATTATAATTTTGAGTTTCTAGAAATTTCAAGTGATCCTCCAGGATCACTTTTATAATCTTTCTGAGTTCTTCTCTCTTTCCCACATGAAGTATGCTTTTATAATCTCCTTGCTTAAGGCAAGTAGATCCTACCTAATTCATAACTTTAATCTCTTCTAGGAAGTGCCCAGATTCAAGAAGTCTTCCTCTTCCTCTTTCTGGCCTCTGCTCTGAATTGATTTTCTAAAAAGTATTGACTAGCCATATTTAATATTGTTTCTATATTCAGGTAAAGTGTGATTCTTTCACCAACATTTATAGGATAAATTGCCATTAGGATGGGCCTAATCTCTCTTTGTTTCCCAAATTTTAATAATCCTTGAATGTGTCTTATGTCACGCACTGTTAGGTGCTTTGTGTGAGTCAGTAGTGTACAAGGCTGCCAACAAAGCAAATAGGCATTATTAATAACAGTGCAGTGTTTGTAATACAAGATCATTTTGTTTTGTTTTCTCTTAGTCACAGCATAACTGGGGTAATGTATTACATTCCAAGTTCCATACTTTGGTAGAAAGCATGTAGGATGAAAATTTTAGGTTTTAGAAACCATGTCAGAAGAGAAACTATTGAAGGAATTGATGGAATTTCACCTGTAACCAGGGAAGTTTGACTCTCTTCAGTCATTTAGAGAGATACTTTATTGAAAAGAGATTAATATCCTATATGTCCACAGAGGTTATAACTATGTACAGTAGATGCATGACAGAGGATGCAATATGTGAACTTATATTAAGGTAATATCTTATGATTAGAATTGTCCAAAACTGGAATGGGCTACTTCAGCAGAATAGGCACTGTGTGTTTCTTATAGGAACTATTTGGCTGAGAAATTGCTTTTGGGGAATGCTGTGGAGGAAATCCAGCATTTAATTAGAAATTTCTAAAGAAATGCATGGATATATGAAAAATATAGCTTGCCCATAGGTCTATTTTACTGCATCTCTAAGTATGAGCACCTACAGTTCTGTGTGCTTGTGAATGTCCTGGGATTAATACTTCAAACTGAATTGAAAATGCCACATCCTCAACAAAGCTTTCAGCTGAACGTTTCAACCACATGTACTTCCTTAAAACACTGTAAGCATATCATCAGTTTGTAGAATCAAGCATTTTTCAGTCAATCCCATTGTAATTCCATGCAAATTACTATAGGTTTCTGATGGTAATATTCAGTGCACTTTAATCATCCTTTCTCATTAAATTAAATTAGGCTTCTCAAGGTACTATTGCCCTATCTTAGTATTGACCTCTCCCAGTGCCCATCCAGTTGTGTACAGTTTATATAGCCCAGTGTCAAGCACAATCTAAGTGATTCGTGTGTATCAGTGGAATGGAAGAGCACTGGGTTAAAATGTTAAAGATAAGACAATATGTGGTTCTGACTCAGTTGTTACTGGCTAGAAAGGTTCATTTTGGGTGAATAGCTGATAGATATTTTGGGACTTTTCTTTAGAAAACCTATCACAAGTTATATACTTAAAGGCCTAGTAAAACAGCTGAACATAAGGGAAAAAAAGTTTGAGCTGCTTTAGTCTTTTACACCTAAAGGGTTCATGCCTATAAACCAATGGCTTATTTCTTTTTTTTTTTCTTCTTTGTAAAATTTTTATTTATATTTAGTAGTATGTATTACAATTCATACTACACATATAGGCCATCTTTTTACATAAAATAGTTTGTATACAAAGTATATTCGTAGCATTCAAGTCTTCAATCATGCATTTAGGATAATGATATCCATCTTATTATGCCACTTTTTTCCCCCTTCCCCCCTTGCACCCTCTCTTCCCCTCCCTTGCCTTTGACAATTATAGTGTTCCTCTAATCCTCCTATGTACCCTGACCCAACAATAATGTGAACCGGCCTCCTTATATCAGAGGAAACATTCAGTATTTGGATTTTTGAGATTGACTAAGTTCACTTAGCATTATATTCTCCAAATTCATCCATTTACCAGTGAATGCCATTATTTTATTCTCTTTTATTGCTGAGTAAAATTCCATTGTGTATATATACCACAATTTCTTTATCCATTCATCTACCGAGGGACATCTAGGTTGGTTCCACAACCTAGCTATTGTGAATTGTGCTGCTATAAACATTGAGATGGCTGTGTCACTGTAATATGCTGTTTTTAAGTCATTTGGGAATAGACCCAGGAGTGGGATGGCTGGGTCATAGGGTGGTTCCATTCCCAGTTTTCCAAGGAATCTCCATACTGCTTTCCATAATGGCTGCACCATTTTGCAGTCCCACCAGCAATGTATGAGTGTGCCTTTTTCCCCACATCCTCTCCAACATTTATTGTTGTTTGTGTCCTTAATAGCTGCCATTCTGAATGGAGTGAAGTGAAATCTTTGAGTAGTTTTTATTTACATTTCTCTAATTGCCAGTGATGTTGAGCATTTTTTCATGTATTTGTTGATTAATTGTGTATCTTCTTCTGAGAAGTACCTTTTCAATTCCTTCACTCATTTATTGATTGGGTTATTTGTGTTTTTGGTGTCAAGTTTTTTGAGTTCTTTATATATTCTAGAAATTAGTGCTCTATCAGATGTGCATGTATTAAATATTTGTTCCCACTTAGTTGGCTCTCTATTTACCTCACTGATTGTTTCTTTGGCTGAGAAGAAGCTTTTTAGCTTAAATCTATCCCATTCATTAATTCTTGGTATTAATTCTTGTGCTACTGGATTCTTATTAAGGAACTTGTAGCCTAATCCAACATTTTGGAAATTGTAGCTTACTTTTCCTTCTATTAGGTATATTGTCTCTGGTCTAATTCCTAAGTCCTTTTTTTTTTTTTTTTCCCGTGCCATTTATTTATTTAGGTAAGAACATTTTACATGAATTCTAACCTCTTAACACATTTTTTTATAATTTTTAATATGTACAACTCATAGTGCATATATTTAGTATCTTTTTATATACAACTGTTTGTATACAAAGTATATTCGTACAATTCAGGTCTTCAATCATGCATTAAGGAAAATGATATCCATCTCATTCAACCACCTTTTTTTTTTCTTTTCTCCCCCTCCCTCCCCTCTTGTTCCCTCCCTTACCCTCCCGTCCCTTGACCATTCTAGTGTTCCTCTAATCCTCCTATGTACCCCCCATCCAGCAATACTTTGAAATAGCCTCCTTATATCAGATAAAACATTTGGTACTTGGATTTTTGAGACTGACTAAATTCACTTAGCATTCGGTCTTCCAACTTCATCCATTACCTGCAAATGCCATTAATTTATTTTCTTTTGTTGCTGAGTAAAATTCCATTGTGCGTATATACCACATTTTCTTAAACCACTCATTTATTGAGGGACATCTAGGTTGGTTCCACAACCTAGCTATTGTGAATTGCGCAGCTACAAACATTGAGATAGCTGTGTCACTGTAATATGCTGTTTTTAAGTCCTTTGGGAATAGACCCAGGAGTGGGATGGCTGGGTCATAGGGTGGTTCCATTCCCAGTTTTCCAAGAAATCTCCATACTGCTTTCCATAACGGTTGCCTAAGTCCTTGATCCACATTGAATTGAATTTTGTGCATGGTGAGAGATACAGGTTTAATTTCATTTTGTTGCATATGGCTTTCCAGTTTTCCCAGCACCATTTGTTGAAGAGGCTATCCTTTCCTTTCTCCACTGTACATTTTTGGCATCTTTGTCTAATATAAGATAACTGAAATTATACATATTAGTCTCTGTATACTCAATGCTGAACTATTGGTCCACTAGTCTGTGTTGGTGCCAATACCATGCTGTTTTTGTTACTATTGCTCTATAGTATAATTTAAAGTCTGGTATGGTGATGCCACCTGCTTCACTTTTCTTGCCCAGGATTGCTTTATCTATTCTGGGTCTCTTTTTTTTCCAGATGAATTTCATGACTGCTTTTTTTATTTCTTTGAGAAATGTCATTGGGATTTTGATTGGAATTGCATTAAATCTGTATAATGCTTTTGGTAGTATGGACATTTTGACAATGTTAATTCTACCTATCCAAGAACAAGGTAGGTCTTTCCATCTTCTGAGGTCTTCTATGATTTCTTTCTTTAGTGTTCTATAGTTTTCGTTATAGAGGTCCTTCATCTCTTTCGTTAAGTTGATTCCCAGGTATTTTTATTTTTTTGATGCTATTGTAAATGGAGTAGTTTTCATCATTTCCCTTCAGAGGCTTTGTCGCTGATGTACAAAAATGCCTTTGACTTATGGGTATTGATTTTGTATCCTGCTACTTTGCTGAATTCATTTACTACTTGTAAAAGTTTTCTGGTTGAGTTTTTTGGGTCTTCTAGGTAGATTATCATGTCATCAGCAAATAGTGCTAATTTGAGCTCTTCTTTTCCTATCTGGATCCCTTTAATTTCTTTCGTCTGTCTAATTGCTTTGGCCAGAGTTTCCAGTACTATGTTAAATAGCAGTGGTGAAAGGGGGCATCCCTGTCTTGTTCCAGTTTTTAGAGGGAATGCTTTCAATTGTTCTCCATTTAAGATAATGTTAGCTCGGGGCCTTGCATGAATAGCTTTTATAATGTTGAGATATGTTCCTGATATTCCTAGTTTTTCCAGTGTTTTGAACATAAAGGGGTGTTGATTTTGTCAAATGCTTTTTCTGCGTCTATTGAGATGATCATATGATTTTTATCTTTAAGTCTATTGATGTGATGTATTATGTTTATTGATTTCTGAATGTTGAACCAGCCTTGCATCCTTGGAATAAACCCCACTTGATCATGGTGCACTATCTTTTTGATATGTTTTTGAATCCGATTTGCCAGAATTTTGTTGAGGATTTTTGCATCTATGTTCATTAAAGATATTGGCCTGAAGTTTTCTTTTCTGGCTGTGTCTTTGCCTGGCTTTGGAATTAATGTGATATTGGCCTCATAGAAAGAGTCTGGAAGAGCTCCCTCTTTTTCTATTTCTTGAAATAATTTAAAGAGCATCGGTATTAGTTCTTCTTTGAAGGTCTTGTAGAACTCGGCTGTAAACCCATTAGGACCTGGACTTTTTCTTGTTGGTAGTTTTTTGATAGTGTCTTCTATTTCTTCACTTGAAAATGATTTATTTGAATTTTGTATAGCCTCCAGTTCCAGTATGGGCAATTCATATGACTCTAGAAATCTGTCAATGCTTTCAATATTTTCTATTTTATTAGAGTACAAGCTTTCAAACTAATTTCTAATTATCTCCTATATATCTGAGGTGTTTGTTGTGATATTTCCTTTTTCATCAGATGTTAGTAATTTGTGTTTTTTCTCTTCTTTTTGTTAGCATCGCTAGGGGTCTGTCAATTTTATTTATTTTTTTTCAAAGAACCAACTTTTCGTTTTGTCAATTCTTTGAATTGTTTCTTTAGTCTCAATTTCATTAATTTCAGCTCTGATTTTAATTATTTCCTGTCTTCTGCTGCTCTTAGTGTTGATCTGTTCCTCTTTTTCTAGTACTTTGAGGTGTGATGTTAAGTCATTTATTTGTTGTTTTTGTTTTCTTTTATTTTTAAAAAATATGTATTTATTTGCTTTACTTGTACATGATGAGTTTATTTGTACGTGGTGCTGAGGATTGAACCCGGCCGCGCACATGATAGGCAAGCGCTCTACCGCTGAGCCACAACCCTAGCCCCTTGTTTTCTTTTAATGAAGGAATTCAGTGCTATGAATGTTCCTCTTACTACTGCTTTCATAGTGTCCCAGAGATTTCTATACAATGTATCTGTGTTCACATTTACCTCTAGGAATTTTTTAATCTCCTCCTTGATGTCTTCTTCAACCCCTTGTTCATTCACTAGCATGTTGTTTAGCTTCCAGCTGTTGGAATATTTTTATATACATATATTTTGTTTTATCATTGATTTCCAATTTCATCCCATTATGGTCTGATAGAGTGCAAGGTAGTATTTCTATTTTTTTTTTTATGTTTGCTGAGTGTTGCCTTGTGACATAATATATGGTCAATTTTAGAGAAGGAGCCATGTGCTTCTGAGAAGAAAGGGTATTCACGTATTGAGGGATGAAATATTCTATATATGTCCGTTAGGTATAAGTTATTAATTGTTTTAACGAGGCCTAAAGTTTCTTTATTTAGCTTTTGTTTGGATGATCTATCCATTGGTGAGAGAGGTGTGTTGAAGTCCCCTAGAATAACTGTGTTGTGGTCTATTTTACACTTTAACTTGAGAAGGGTTTGTTTGATGAATGCTCCATTATTTGGGGCATATAGATTTATAATTGTTATATCTTGTTGATGAATGGTTCCCTTAAGTAGTAAGAAATATCCATCTTTGTCCCTTTTGATTAGCTTTGGCTTGAAGTCTAACTTATTTGATATGAGAATGGAAACCCCTGCTTGCTTCCATAGCCCATATGAGTGATAAGACTTTTCCCAGCATTTCACCTTCAATCACTTGATGTCTTTTTCTATGAGGTGTGATTCTTGGAGACTGCAAATTTTGGGGTCGTTTCTTTTAATTCAGTCTGATAATCTGTGTCTTTTGAATGATGAGTTTAGGCAATTAACATTCAGGGTTATTATTGATATGTGATTGTTATTTCCATTCATTTTTAATTGTATTATGTTATTTAGCTTGATTCTGATTCTCCTCTGGTTGGTAATTCCTTTAGTTTACTATTTCCCTTTGTTAATTTTCATTGTTATTTTTCTCTTCTTCTTCATGGACAATTTTGCCCAAGATGTTCAGAAGTGCTGGCTTTCGAGTTGTGAAATCTTTTAATTTGTTTGTCATGTAAAGTTTTTATTTCATCTTCAAATCTAAAGCTCAATTTTGCTGGATATAAGATTCTTGGTTGATATCTTTTTTCTTTCAGAACTTAATATATGCTATTCCAGGATCTTCTAGCTTTTAAGGTCCGGGTTGAAAAATCTGAGCATAGTCTGATGGGTTCCCCCGTATATGTAATCTGCTTCCTTTCTCTTGTGGCTTTTAATATCCTCTCCTTGCCTAGTATATTAGGCAATTTCATTATAATGTGCCTTGGTGTGGATCTGTTGTGGTTTTGTACGTTTGATGTTCGGTAAGCCTCTTGAACTTGGTTTTGCCATTCATTCCTCAAGTTTGGAAAATTTTCTGCTATTATTTCATTGAATAAATTACTCATTCCTTTGGTTTGAAACTCTGCACCTTCTTCAACACCAATCACTCTTAAGTTTGGTCTTTTTATGCTGTCTCATAATTCCTGAATGCTCTGTTCTTGTTTTCTTACTAATTTTACCGTGTCCTCTAGATTTTTCTCCAGGATATATATTTTGTCTTCATTATCTGAGGTCTTTTCTTCCAGGTGATCTAATCTTTTGGTGATTCTTTCAATTGAGCATTTAGTTTGGTTTATTTCTTCTTTCATTTCCAGAATTTCTGTTTGGTTTCTCTTTAGAATCTCTATCTCTCTATTAAAGTAATCTTTTACTTCCTGTATTTGTTTTTGGAGTTCTTTGTCAAAATGCTCTTTTACCGCCTGTATTTGCTCTCTCATCTCATTTTTTTTGTTCATTCTTAAGATCCATAAACATTTGGAATATGTAATTTGTAAATTCTATCTCTGGCATTTGACCAACTGTGCTCGCCATGGAATCTACTGAGGGGGTATGTTGATTGGTTTCTGCCACTTTCTTCCCTTGCTTCTTCATATTGCTTGTGTGTCTATTCTTCTAGCACTGTGGGACCTTGCCTATTTCAATTTCACCTTATAGCCTTATGTTTCTCCTGTGGTACAATGCTGTCAGATCCCCTTATAAATACCTTACACTTTAAGGTCTAACACTTTCTTTACATCAAATCCCAGTTTGATCACAATGCACAGATCGAGTTAACTCAGGTATTGTTTCCAATTTATTCTGTATGCTTGTGTTGGGGTTTACAGTTTCAGTATTGGACACAGAGATGATATGTTTAGATAGAAGGAAGTGAGGTTATTGAGATGTTCTTTCTTAGGAAGTATGAAAATAAAATTGTATGGAAGTGATTTAATATCAGCAGATGGGAGAGGAAAGAGAATGGAGTGAGAGATTTAGAGGGAAAATCGATTTATATATAAACCAAACTTATTTAGCCTTTGAGAGAAGGAAAATAAAGAAAGATGGAAAAGAAAAAATAAAAAGGAACAATAAAAGATAACAACGGAGTAAGAATTAGTGTAAGAGAGAAGAGAAAGTGAGTCAAGAAAATAGAGAGTAAACTATATATAACACTGCTTTGCTGTATATTTCAATTGCCCCAGATCTAGAAGTCCCAATTTCTGCATATAACTTGTTTTCACCTCTAATGAGTACGCAATGACAGGGTGTAAATAGAGAAGATGAGGGCAGAAGAGACTAAAGTGAGTAGGGAAGAAAAGAAACAGGAACACAAGCAAACAAATAAGCACACTACCAAACAGAAAAACAAAACAAAACAAAACAAAAACAAACAAACAAACAAAAAGAAACAAAAAAAAAATACCAAAAAAGAAAAACAGAGTTAAACCCAGGAACAAGTCTCAAATAAACAGGACCCTGGGAAGCCCTTCTTTTTTCCCTTCCAGTTTAAGCCATTTGTCCCGGATTACGCCCAGACAGTCACAGAGCACCAATTAGTGGGGTCTAGTCTGCACCTTTGGCCAGCGGCAGAATGGCACAGAGGAAGAGTGGCTGGGGGTGGGGGTGTCAGTACATGAATGGCACCAGGAAAGCGTTCATCCAAAAGGCTCGCATTCCCCAAGCCCGCCCCCAGTTATAGCTCTTGTGGTTGCTGCGCTGGCCTCAGGCAGGCCCTTCCCTGCTTGCTGCCCGCACACATCTCACCCAGGTGTGTGCTGTTCTCTGGGCCCTGGACGGATCCTTGGATGCCTGCAGCTGTTTTTCTTCATTGTTTCTTTGTCCCGGTCAGCAGAGGCTTTCCTCCAAAATGGCGGGGCTTTCCCCAGTCTCAACAGCACAACCCCAGACCTGTGTGTCATTCCAAGGCCTGTAGGTCCCGTTCGACAATTTACGTGAAAGAAGTCTGTGAGGCTGCTGCTGGCATCTGGCTTTCTTTTTATTCTGCGCTGTTCGAGGCCGTGGTCTTTACTTCCTGTACTACAATGCTACCACGGCCGCTGCGCCACTAATGCTGGTTCGGTTTGTGGGCCACTGGCACTGGACTCCGTGAGTCAGCGGTCTGGAGTTCATTGTATTTCACCATCTAGATGTGCGCGGATGTCTCAGCTCCCTCCCAGTTGTGGGAGTGTTGCTAGGAACGCGTTCAAACTTCCCCCTAGCCTCTTTTAGTGACAGTCTCTGGAGAGCACTTCTCTGCTGTCCGCCATCTTTCTGCTCCCCCAGATTTCTTAATCCAATGGCTTATTTCTCTTCACTTTAATTTGTTTGCTAGTGGCTGGTAACATTCCATGAATTTTTCTCTTCTTGCCCTTGCAAATCAGTGAATAATTGCAGTTTCCCATGCCCCATAGTAAGTTAAGAAACCTCACACAGCTGGTTAAACTATTGTTTTGGATAACTTATGAAAATTTATCAGTGAATAATGATAATAAGAGTAACTGTATCCTGATTTTAAATGATTTATGCTGCCCCTCAAAATAAGTCCCATTGTAAATACACACAAATTACTGTAGGTTTCTGATGGTGAATTCAATGTACTTTAATAATCTTTTCTTTAAATAATTTTTAATCAGCCAATATTATACAATCTTGTATGCAATTTAAAATGTCATAGATAGTGGTTGGGCAATTTTTATGTTTCAGCATTTCTTTTAATATATTTTTGGTGTAGTTTTTGTTTCATCTCAATGCTTTTGTTGTAACATCTATTTCAAGCTTATAATAGACATAAAGGCCAGAACTTAAAAACTGTTTTGAAAATAATCCATGGAAAAAAAGAAAAAAAATAGTAATGCACAATTACTAATGTAGTCTAAAGCAGTAACACATGATGAAACAAACCTCTTCTATCCATCAATAGAAGATACTACTTTGAAAGAAGCATAGTTATGCTGGGTGTGCTAGTGCATGCCTGTAATTCCAGCAGCTGGGGAGGCTGAGATAGGAGGATTGTAGGTTCAAAACCAGCCTTGGCAACTTAGCAAGGCCTTAAGCAACTCACTGAGACACTGTCTCTAAATAAAATATACAAAGGGGGCTGGGGAGGTGGGGTTGTGATTCAGTAGTAGAGTACTCACCTTGCATGTGTGAAGCACTGGATTTGATCCTCAGAACCACATAAAAAGAAGTAAATTAAATAAAGTTATCATGTCCATCTATGACTAAAAAAATATTTTAAGAAAGGGCTGGAGATGAGGCTCAATGATTAGTTCAACCCATAGTGTAATAATTAACCAAATAAAGCTTAGTTGCTATTTTCCTTTCAAAAGGAAACCTAAATGTTATCAATGGTAGGATGGCAAAGTTAAGGTCATGACTTAGTATTATATGTTCATTTGCATTTACCTTTTAATTTATGCTTTTTAAAGTCACAACTTAATTCAGCAAATTCTTATACACTAGATGCCTTTGGCTATCCTAGCACACCTCTGAAGTCCCACAGCTTTTGTAGTTTTCCCAGGTTGCTTAGAGAACAGCCAGCCTTTTACCCATTCCATCCCATGTGGTTGTAAAACTTCTTCCCATCCACATTTTGTAATCTACCTAATCATGTACTGTGCTAACAGGCTATTGGATAGCATTTTCTTTGTGTTCTTTTCACTCTGTACATGTCTTGGTTTTATACTTTGCATTCCTTTTTATTTTTAATTCCATTTTTAATTGTCTGATATAGGTTGCTAAGCTCCAAGAAGCAATCAATGTGATTCATATTGTATAAAGTTATACAAAATTAGACTCCTAATAATTTTAAATGATGAATGCATACTTTTAAAAGGAAAATGGTAACTATACTTCTTTCAATTTAATATCTATTAGTGGATAGAAGAGGTTTGCTTCATCATGCTGCAGTAGATTTAACAAAATTATTATTTGTCTCAGTGTTATGACTTATTACTGTGTTTTTTCTTTCTTTTTTTTTCATGGACTATTTTTAAGTAGTTTTAGATTCATAGCAAAACTGAGTATGGAAGGTACAAAGATTACCCATATATAGTCTTCCCCCAAGTGAGCATAGTTTCTGCTATTATCAACATCCCCCACCACAGTTTTATCCCTGCTATGACTGATGAACATGTATTGAAACATCATTATCACCTAAAGTCCATAGTTTACACTAGGATTCATTTTTTATGTTGTACATTCTATGAATCTGGACAAACATATAAAGACATGTACCCGTCATTACATTGTCATACTGTGTAGTTTCACTGCCCCTAAAAATGCTCTGTGATCTGCCACTAGGTGTTCAAAGTGTCTTCTAAATTTCTTGCATCATTTATTATATGAGTGCCTGAATATTAGGATGCTTGCATTTTAAATGAGAAAGAAGTATTAACAATGCTATATGTTATGGTTTGGATATGAAGTGTCCC
The DNA here is from genome assembly GCA_025594165.1 of Tamias sibiricus. Lineage (NCBI taxonomy): Eukaryota > Metazoa > Chordata > Mammalia > Rodentia > Sciuridae > Tamias > Tamias sibiricus. The sequence goes on from CM046667.1 coordinate 133,415,250, forward strand.
TCAAAAGGTCACAAGTGAGACAGTGCAATAAAGTTTGGAGAATAAATGATTGGGTCATAGACTTAATCTAATCTCTGATGGGATTAGCTGAATGGTAACTGGAGGCAGATGGAGTATGGCTGGATGAGGTGGTTCATTGGGGGCATGGCTATGGGGTATTTATTTTGTATCTGGAGAGTGTAGCCTCTCTCTCTCTCCCCTCCTCCTCTCTCTCTCTCTCTGCTTCCTGATCTGTGAGCTGCTTTCCTCTGCCACACTATTCCACCATGAACCCTGAGGAATGGAGCTGGATTTCTATGGAATAAAACCTCTGAAACTGTGAGCTTTCAAATAAACTTTTCCTCCTCTACAGTTGTTCTGGTAGTGTCCTTTAGTTACAGCATTGAAAAACCTGACTAAAACACCAAAACACTTTTAAAATCTACCTTATAATTCCATGTAGTAAAAACTAAAATTTGGCCACACACACACACATGCACACACACACACATATGTGTACATTATGTACATATATATGTACACCCTATATTGTGTATATACATATATGTAGTATACACATAGTTTATGCATACAGATAATCAGATGTAAAAGCATGCTTTCTTTGAATAATTATGCCTATATGTTAGATAAAGCTATATTTAAACGAATTGCCAATGTATAGTAATGTCATGACTACTCACGCTTATAGTGTCTGGTACAGGTGTACAGGTACATAGACATAGTCACTATAACTATACAGTTGAGCACTTAGAAGAGAGTGTGCTTCATAACTTAAATATACATAAGTGGTTAAAATAGACCTAACACCTCAGTTTCAGTGTGTTGTGATAATCCATGCCAAGAAGGAAAACAAAGTTTATAAAAAGTTTGCTTTCACGTGTTCTGTTTGAAATCTGCTGGCACCTTCAATTTTGACTATTTAAATACAGCTTCCTCCATCACAGCTGGTTGCCTGTGAATGAGAATTATTTAAATACACTGCTAAATTTTCTAAATGGAATTTTTAGAAATTCAACATTATGCATCTGCATATGCAATTTCAGCTAAATTATAATACAGCATAGTAGTAATATATTTCTTACTTTGCTAATTACTTTATTAGCTAATTAGCATTAAAACAGATTGCCAGAATACCTAATATGATTTCTTAACTGCTGCTTAGTGGTAACAAGTAAAACTGCTATCACTGGTAATGCACTGAGAGATTTTAAAATGTTCTTGTCATAGCAATAATAATTATAAATGAGTTTAAGTTAGGTTGCTATACTGTTACAGAATGAAGAGGGCATAGAGCCCACAAGCTTTATGAGAATGAATGACTATAGTATTTGACCTATTTGACAAGTTGCTTATGATGAATTTGATGATCCTAAGAAAACTAGGAAATTTTCAGGCAGATCAGTAGGTCAGATAGTGTAAATAAAAGAGGCTGTGTTTGGAGAACTTTTGTTTTATTTTTTCTTTGTATGTCTCCTATTGAACCTAGCACAATTCATTGCATATAACAGGTAATAAACCAAGTTTTGCTGAATGAATGGGTGTGTAGAGTCCAAGATCTGTGCAGAGCTGAGATGGGGCACATAGACTATACTTGCTTCTTTTTTTTTCTTGGTCCTTGAGAAACATGATCTTGCGGTGGGGTCTTGCATACATTTCTATGGAAACCATTGTAGGAAGAATGGGCCCTGTCCTTAAAAAGCTGTATTAAACAAGAATCACAAAATATGTATGATATTTTAATAATATGGAGTCATTTATGTATGGATATATTCATGTATATTCATACTACCATTAAGCTGCATATATGCATATATTTATAATTAAAATATGTTCTAAATCTTTAGCATATAGCTTCAAGCAACAAACATTCAAAACTTGCAATATCAGCTTTATTTTTGACTTCATATACTAAATTCCTCTGTCATATTTTGGCTGTGTGGTTATCGTAGTGTCTTTTTTCTTCAAAGCTCCCATGTAACATTTTGTAGAGTAGAAAATTAATTATTTTTGTGTCCATACAAAACTAAATTCTAATTTTGGCCTTTCTTTCTACAAGCCACGTGATCTTACAAATATAACTTAATCTCTTTGAGGTTCAAGAGCTTCATATATGAAATGAGTTAACAATACCATCTATATTATGAGCTTATTGTGATAATTGAGATCATATATGTAAGTCACCTACCCAGTGTATTTTTTCAATGAATGCTAGTTTCTTTGCACCTGCTCACCACAACATGTTTGCATGCATTTCCAGTACAGTTTCATTGTCAAATCCATGAATCTTTATCATAGTAAAATTATTAATTTATTGTTCAAAGGTACTTTAAAATATATTTATGTACCTAAAACCTGGTGCAATTCTTCTGTTCAGAACCTTTTTATTGTTAATCACTACATTATCTGTCAGTGATGTTATCATCCAACAGTAGACATTATCACAATTTACTTACATTTGTAAACACATTATAACATTTAAATTGTGTATCTATTTTAGTAAGCTACTTGAATATATTGGAACAATCAGCACAGTTAAATTTGTAGATAAAATGGACTAAATGCTATTTTTACTACTCATGGGTTAGTCTCATTAGCTACATAATTGAACCTCCTAAATCTTTTGATAAGATTTAGGCATCATCTTTGCTGATTTCATACTCTTAGGCAATCTAAAATAATTTACTACTGGACATAGCAGAGGAATGATTCAGTCTGCCTTTTGGTCCTACTACAGACAGACATAGCATAGACTTCACTTAGTCATGAGGAAGGAGCCAAAGTTTACTCTGTTCAGCTGACTATACATTTGGAGATTACACTGCACAGAACAGTGACTCTCACAGTCACTATGTTTGGTAGGGCCTACTTTGTAACACAGTGAGGGAGTACCTGGTTTCCTGGGGTCAGAGCTATCTGATGAAGCATAAACCCCATGAAAGAAGTTTTGACGGGTTGGTGATTGTTTAGTTAGTACAAGGTTAGTGATTGGCCAAAGGCATAGAAGATAATGCTCAAGGCCAGCCCAAAGTACAAGAAACAGCTGGCTAGCCAGAATAAAAATAAAAATAGAAAACAAAATGGGACAGTGATTCTAGGGTGTAAGCCACTTCAGGGGAATTCCATGACTGAAAATGGATGATTCAGTAAGTTGCTATAATAGGCCTGAGACAGTATGAATGATGAATGGTAGAGATCTTTTTGAAATGAGATGTGAAGAACAAATATTGTTATGTGAGTAAGGGAAGTTGAATTGATACATAAAGCAACCAGTTTCCTTTGTTAAGGTGACCAGAATTTCAAGAAAATAATTAGCACTACACATAAAAATGTACAACTTTATGTGAAATTGTTCTGAGCTTGTTACATGAGCAGAAAAAAATATTAAAATTTGTATAGAATTTTAAGGACCCTACATTGCTAAAACAATATTGAAAAAGAAAAACAAAATTAGAGACATTATGCTCTCCAATTTATAAACATATTACAAATTTATAGGAATCAAGATAGTGTGGTACTACCATAACCACAGACATATAAACTAATGGAAAAGAAACAAAACCATATGTAAAGTCAAATGACCTTCCAAGTTGCCAAGACAACGGAGAAAGGACAGTCATTTCAAAGAACAGGGCTGAGAAAACTGCATGTCCACATGCAAAAGAAGGAAATATGACTCTTAGTTTATGCCATATACAAGTGGCAGCTAAATATAAGACCTGAAAGTACAATTCTTCTTTCAGAAAACAGGAGAAAGTCTTCATGACATTGGATTTAACAATAATTTCTTACATATGGTATCAAAGATGTAGACATCAAAAGCAAACATATACTGATGTGTACATATATCCTACCAACTTGTGCACATTAGAAGAAAAATCAGCAAAATGAAAAGTCAACGTACAGAATGGGAAAAAATCATAAATCATTCATCTCATACTAGGGTAATGTGTAGAACATATATAGAATGCTTATAACTCAAAAAGAAAACTCAAATGATTAAAAAAAAAGAAAAAAACTTGTAAACATTTTCTCTAAGATGCAGAAATGGCCCACAGGTATATTAAATGGGAAATTTGTACATTCATATGACAATATGATATCACCTCACACTCATTAGGATAGTCAATATAAAACAAAGAATAAAACCCACAAAAATGGTATTGGTGAGTGTATGGAGAAATTGCGAACTTGTGCACAGCTAATAGGAATGATAATAGTATAGTATCTAAGGAAGACAGTGTAAAGTTTCCTCCAAAAAACTACAAATATGATTATCATATTATCCAGCAATTTTACTTCTGGAAACACATCGAAAAGTATTAAAAGAAGGATCTACAGAAGATACATATCTGTGTACCCATGTTCCTTGCAACATTGTTCACAGTAGCTGAGATGGACGCAACCAAAATATCCAATGAAAGATTAATGGATAAAATGTGGTATGTACATACAATGGAATACTAGTTCACCTTTAAAAGAAGGAAATCATGTAACATGCTAAAGTATGAATGATCTATAAAGGTAGGCCATTCACAGAAGGATAAATATGATTCCACTTATATGAAATTGAAGTTAGAATTTTGGAGAAAGACAGAATAGGAATTGCCAAGGATTTGGTGGAGGGAGAAGTGAAAAGTTGTTGTTCAGTTCGCATAGAGTTTCATTATTGCAGGATGACAAATGTTTAGAGATTTGTTATATACAATATTAATGGAGTTAGCACCACTGAACTGCGAACTTAAAATAGTTAACAGGGTAAATTTTATATTATCTGTTTTTTACTATGAACTGGTGACCACAGAAAACAAACCCCCCGAAACCATAAATATTAGGCCTGGCGTATGTGACATATTTATACATCAAGTAGATTCACATTTGCCAAAGGCCACATAACCACTGAATTGTGAGCTGCAAACCAGATTTTCTATTTTTTTTCAATCCAAAAGGTGTCTCTACTAGACTTTTATAGCTACCACTTATTCTCTGCTAGTGTGGCATCTGACACATAGGGACTACTCCAGTAAAAATGCTGGAAGAAATGAATGCTTCCTTCATTACCTAATCACTTCTCCCTTTATTAAAGGAAAATATTTTAGTCAGTTTTTTAGGTGCTCGTCAGAACAAGCAATTCTGCATGCAAATTATTTGATTCCTGTTAAGTAAAATGTATGACACAAGAGCACTAAAATATTTCAAAACATAACTATTCTGGAGAGAGATTTAAAAAGTGACTAAAGTGGAATATTATCATTAACTGTCTCCATTTGACACAGCCTCCATTGAGTGTCTCATTTTAAACATGTAACATTTCCCACTGTGGTGCTCATTGTTCAAAAATGCATGCTTGCTATTGATTTAGAAGTAGATGTAAAGTAATATTTTGGAAGCTTTGGTTTTCCACCAAGTATTAAAAATATATATATATGTTATATTTTTTTTCAGCCACCAGGTGGCATGTGCTTTGCTACTAAAATATACAATGAAAATGTATAATAAAAAGATGTATCCTAAAGAGATAAATTATATCTAATTTTTCATATGTAACAGGAAGATAATGATAGTGGATATTGCCATGAATTCAATCAATGAAAAGCTACATACTGAAAGATTTGATAATTATGAATATGTCACTTAAAGTTAGTAGCTTTAGGGTAGACATTTATCCTAGGAAAGAGCTCATAAGTAAAATTTATAATTAATTTAAAATAGTTGAGCATAATTATTTAAATTTATACTTTCTTAACATAATGTGCTAGTCTTGTAAAATGGAAGCAAAATAATATTTTTTCTTAATTTTATTGTAATTTATAACCCTCATTATCAATGATATATCAACACATCATCACCTAAGTATCAGAGTAATAAAGGAAAAGATAGCCTTCCCTTAAAGAAAATTCTCAAATGATAAGAAAAATTAGAAAGTATCTATTCATTTATCAAAAAAATCATTCTATAAAATGATTCACAGCAGTATTACTTAAAAATTGAATTTCCTTAGCATATTTAAAATTTCTTTTAAATTATCACCACAAAGGTAAAGTAAACCCTCAGAGGCTGGAGAAGTATTTGGAGAAAAGGCAAGATTATATTAACCATTTCCTCCCCTCTCAGTAGTTTACTATTCTTTCCACTTGCCACCTCAATTTAAAAACGTTAAATCCTTTTGTGTTCACTACTCAGGAAAGTCATTACAAGGCAGGAATCAGAAAAAAGGGAATTTTTTCAGCTTGGGCTTTCCAATAATTATATTTTTTAAGTAATGGGCTATGACTACTTTTTAAATATTTATTCTATTAAACTCCATATTGTATGCCCTCTTTTTTACATTAATTTTTAAAAAGTCTTTTGGCCACAGTACCTTTATTTATTTATATGTGGTGTTGAGGATTAAATACAGTGCTTCACACATGCTAGGCAAGTGCTCCACCACTGAGCTACCGCCCCAGTCCACATTAATTTTTGATTGACAAATAAACATTGTATATATTTATGAAATATAACATGTTGTTTTAAAATGTATAAACATTGTAGAGTGGCTCTGTTTTAGTCAGTTTTTTCATTGCTGTGACCCAAAGAGCTGAAAAGAACAATGTAGAAGAGGAAAACTTTATTTGCAGCTCCTGGTTTCAGAGGTCTCAGACCATAGAAGGTCAGCTCTGTGCCCAAGGTGAGGCAGAACTTCATGGCAGAAGGGTGTGGTGGTGAAAAGCAGCTCAGAACATGACAACGGGAAGCAAAGAAAGCTCTGCTTACCAAGGAAAAAATGTAAACCTCAAAGACACAACCCCAGTGACATACAGTCTCCAGGCACACCCTACCTGCCTATAGTTACCACCCAGGTAATCCCTATTAGGAGATTAATCCACTGATTACGTAGATTAAAACTCATAATCTGATCATTTTACCTCTGAATATTCTTGGATCATTTCACACATGAAGGTTTGGGGTATATGTTATATCTAAATTATAAGAGGCTCAATCGATCTAATGAACATATTCATTATTTTACATACATAATGCTTTTTTTGTGTGTAGTGAGAATGCTTTAAACATTTTATCATTTTCAAGATAAAATAGATTGTTATTTAGTACAGTTCCCATGTTGTACAGTGGATGTCTTAAAATTATTCCTTCTAACAGAAAATTATGTGTCCTTTGACTAACATTTCCCCAATGTCTCCCATTCTTGGTAACCATCCCAGCTCTTACATACCACCATTTTACTCTTTACTTTCTATGAGTTTGACTTTTGTGTTCCACATATAAAAAAAATCATGTGGTATTCGTCTTTTTGTGGTTGGCTCCAGATTCATCCATGTTCATACATGTCTTTGCAAGTGAGAAAATTTCCATCTTTTTAAAGGCTAAAGAGTATTCCATTGTATTCTATACCACATTTTCTTTATCCACTCATTAGATGATGGACACTTATTTGATTCAATATCTTGGCTATTTTGAACAATGCTGCATTGAACAGGAGAGTGCACATGTCTCTTTAACATACTGATTCCACACCCATTGGATATACTTGTAGTGGAATTGCTTAATTGTATTGCAATTATATTTTTTATTTTATTGAGGAAACTCCATTCTGTTTCCATAATGACTGTATCAATTTACATTCCCATCAACAGAGTTCCCTTTTCTCCACATCCTCTCTAGGACTTGGTAATTTTTGTCTTTTTTTAAAATAGTAATTCTTATTGGGGTGAGGTGATATATCATTGTGTTTATGATTTGTTTTTCCCTGTTGATCAGTGATGTTGAATATTTTTTCATGTACCTGTTGGCTACTTGTATGTTTTCTTTGAGAAATGTCTATTCAGGTCCTCTGACTATTAATCTGATTATTTGTTTTCTTGCTACTGAGTTGTTGGGGTTCCTTCTATAGTTTGGATATTAACTCCTTATCACATGTATGGTTTGCAAATGTATGTTCCCATTATGCAGGATATCTCTTTACTGTGTTTTTTGTTTCTTTGCTTTGCAGAAGGTTTTTTAGTTTGGTATAATCTCATCTAATTATTTTTGCTTTTGTTGCTTGTGTTTTTCAGTTCATACTCAAAAAATCATTGTTTAGACTAATGTAACAGAGCTTTTACCTAATGTTTTCTTCCAGTAGTTTTATAGTTTAAAGTCTTATGTTTAAGTTTTAATCCATTTGTAATTTATTTTGGTGTATGATATGAGATAGGGTGTAATTTCATTCTTATTCATGTGGATATTAAGTTATCCTGTTTTCTCACCATTTAATGAAAAGACTCTTCCCCATATCTATCTATATAGATATATATGATTCCAATAGCACATAATCTGTTCATGTGTATATCTATCTCTCTCTCTCTCTCTCTCTATATATATATATATATACATATATATACAATATATATATATATATATATATACATGTCTATTGTTATAAGCACTCATTCAAATGAGAGTTAAATGGAAGACAGAGTATCAGCAGGTGTGAGGATATCTACCCTGAAATTCATTTTTTCTTAAATATCTCTTAGAAATGTCATTAATAATGTTGGCCTCATAAGTATTTTATTCTAACTCCTTTATAAAACTACTGTTTATCTTTGAAAACAATATATATATATATATATATATATATATATATAGAGAGAGAGAGAGAGAGAGAGAGAGAGAGAGAGAGAAAGAGAGAGATAGATATACAGATGAGTGAAGATTTATTAAGGAAATTGTCTCACATGATTATAAACATTGAGAAGTCACATGATAGGCCATCTGCAAGCTGATACCCAAGAATACTGTTGATGTGACTCAGTCCAAGTCTAAAAGCCTCAGAAATGGGGTAGCTGATGGTGTAATTCTCAGTCCAATGCCAAAGTTTTGAGAATGAGGAAGTAGTGGGATTGCAACTGATATTAAGTCCTGAAGTCCTGAGATTGGAGAACTGAAAAGGCATTACTTCTAGGTGTATCTGTGACAATATTTCCAGAAGAGATTCTTGTATGAGTTCACAAAATGAATGGGGAGAACCTGTCTTCTGGTTGGAAAGGCAACATTCAGTGGGCTTGGGCCTGTATAGAACAAAAATAAGGAGAGAAAATAATTTTCCCTTTCTCCTTCCTGGGGTTAGAATATTCTCCTCCTCCTACCCTTGATATAAGTCATAGGAAAATATATTTTGTTTTCAAAGATAAACAGTAGTTTTATAAAGGAGTTAGAATAAAATACTTATGAGGCCAACATTATTAATGACATTTCTAAGAAATATTTAAGAAAAAATGAATCTCAGGGTAGATATCCTCACACCTGCTGATACTCTGTCTTCCATTTAACTCTCATTTGAATGAGTGCTTATAACAATAGACATGGCTATAATTGATAAAATTATACAAGATGATTAATAATTTTCTCAGACATAAAATATGTTCTAAAAGTGGAAAGAGATATGTCAATACACATGCACAGACCTTATTGCAATGGAATATAAGTGTCTAGACAGAAAATAGCATAATATGTTACTAAAGTATATAAAGGAAGAAGGAGAGCTATGTAACATGCTCAGAAATAAATTTCACTTAGATAGACTTTTGCTGTCTGCAATTATTTATAAGTGTGGTTGTGTCCATGTGTATGTAGGGTAATTTATGGTTTTGTGCTTTTTGGTACCAGATATTTACATGTAACCAGCAGGACCTCCTCAACCCAATTAGTTGTCAATAATAATGTTTTGAGGTTTTCCTGAACTTGAGGCTTGTATTAGTCAGCTTTTAATGACTACAACAAAATTCACAAGATAGGCTACTTATGAAGAATAAGGTTAATTTACCTCACAGTTATGGGCATTCAAGAACTTGCACCTGTATCAGCTTGGTTTTGATGAGGCCCCTTGATTGCATCACATTATAGCAGATGGTATGTGTAGCAGCCAGTTATTATTATCATTATGCATTTCTAAGTACAGTTCAGGACCTTTTACACCAAATATCATGAGGTTGATACTAGGATTAGTCATTTATGAAGATGCCAGATCATTTTTTGTTATAAGAAGGTCAAAAGGAGAGACTGGTTAGGGCCAGGCTCAGGCACCAATAACAATGCTGTCATAATAACTAACAAGGGTTTTCTGTGAGAACTACCTTGTTCCCTTTCAAGAGAACACCCCCAATTGTCCTAATAATAATTCACTAATCCCACTTTTTGAAGGTCCTTACTATCTCCAACACCACCATACTGGGAACCAAGACTACAGTACAGAAACCTTTAGGGAACATCCAACCTTATCCAAATCTTAGCGAGATTTCATGAGAATGACAAGAAGCCCTGTTGAGAATGACTGTGTTTGAACTCTGAAATGAGAATCTCATGTACCTTAATCTACATAATTACCTATAATCAACACTGCAGGGGCTACAGAGGGCTTTGTTATCAGTCTCTGCCATGGTGAGAGGAATAGTTCTTATTCTTTCTGTATCTATTCTTCTGTCCTAGGAGGCATTATTTTCAATGGAATTTCCACATCTTATTGTGTCTGCTTTAATTACTAAGCTTAGAGAGTCATTAACCATTGCTTACCAACCCCACAGATGACTATATAATACCATGGTTATTCACATGTCTAACTTCAGCACTAAAAGGAGTTGTCCATTTTCTCTGAAAGACACAATAGTAGAAAGGAGCCTCTATCATGTTTTTGTCCATGCACCATGTGTAAGAATCTCTTCTAGTCATTTACATGAATTCATTCTTTTATTATTCATTACATACTACATGTGGTTCTTTTTAGGAAAAGGTCAATCACAAAGAATTAAAAATTGATTTCTGGGTTTTCTGTGTCATATTACTTGCTTAACACCATTATGCATTCCTAAGTAGAGTTCAGGACTTTTTACACCAAATATCATGAGGTTGATACTAGGATTAGTCATTTCTGAAAATGCCAGAAAATATTTTATAAAGAAAATCATGATAGAACTTGGAATTAAAAGGTGAATGACAATTTGATGTGAGTCATAGGGATGAGACTAGATCATCAGAGGGAGTACTGTGTGTAGAGAAAGTTTTTTATTTTTCCTTTTCATTGGTTGTTTTTAGTTATACATAACAGTTGAATTAATTATGACATAATTATAAAGACACGGGATGTAATTTTCTCTAATTCAGTCCCCAGTTTGCCCCCTTTGATCTTTGCTTCCCCTCCCCTGTTCTGCTTTCTCTACTGATATTTCTGCTATTGATTTTTAGTTTGCTGTTTGTTTGTTTGTTTTTTCTTAGATATTCACTGTGATATATTCATGAATGTATATAGGAAAGCTAGGTCGGATTTATTCCACTGTTCTTCCCTTATCCCATCCTTCCTCCCTCCCCCTCAATCCACTTCTTCTACTATACTGATTATTCTTCTATTTTGATGAAATCCCTTCATGTTTTTCCCTTGAAAAAAAGGCTCTTGAATAAGAGTATTTGGCATATTTTAGGAATGATTAAAAAGTTTGGTCCATCACATGTAGTAAAGGAAAGATCATTTCAGAGGCATATGTCTGAAGCATGCACTCTCTAAGATAGATGAACCAATGCAAGCCATTTAGCCAGTGAATGAACTAGATGGCTGCCCAACCTCTCCATTCAACCTGGTGGTTTCTTTGTAACTTGTATAATAATTCTCAAAAAGTATTGAAAATGAAGTTTCTGTGTGAAAAGAAAGGCTCTAAAATAAAGTAGAATGCTAGAGCTGGGGATGAAAATCAGTTTAATTTTGAGCAAAATAAGTGATGGCATGGAATTCAGTGGAAATTTGAAATAATGACATGGACAAGTCCACTAAGTGCTTTCTGGAAGAATAAGAAAAAGCACTCCATAAAATTTTTAATCATGACCCTCAAGTAAAAATTCAGAGAAGTTTGGAAGAAAATGATACTTAATTTCTACTCAAATATAAGTATTCTGTATCATATTTTAAAAGGGTAGTAATTATTTTCTGTCATGAATTGCAATATTTTAAGTCTTAGACTGTATTCCTCAAAAATGTAAAGGTCTATTTTAATCCAATTTTGTGTCCTACACTGTCTTAAAATATTAATTTGAAGGTTTTTTTTCCAAACCTTTACATCATCCTTATATGTATTATTCATTATTATTAATATTATTTGCATCAATGTAATTCTTTCAGTGTACTGAACAATTCTTTGGCTGAACATTTATATTTTATGGAGTCTTTTGGTTATAATAAATAAGGTAACCATAGTTATTTTAATAAAGTAAACTTATACTTTGTTGTTTTCTCAGTCACTTAGGGTAAAGCTCCACCTGTGGAATTTTGGGGTCAAAGGGTCTGAATGTTATATTTATCTTGATATGTGTCACCAATTACCCATTAAAGGGTAGTACTAGTCATAAATAAGCATGTCTTTTCACAATGTCTCCTGAATTGATTAATTATTTATTTTTATTTCCTTAATATACAAAAATTTGCAAATTGCTTTCATTAAATTTTGCATTTCTTTAACTGCTGACCAACTTTAACTTATTTTTCATGCATATTTACTTTTTGTATTTGTTTTGAGAACTGACACTTAAAGTCAATTGATAATTTATTGCCTATGATTTTGCCATTATCGCCTACATTTCTTCATTCATGTAGTTCTCATCTAGGTAGTTAGCATAATTTTTTTCACATTCATAGACATAGTTCTAATGGGCAACTCTTCTCCACTGGCTATTTTACACATTAAATTAGTCATCCCTGAAATGGAAAAATAACTAGAAGAATGAGAATAAGCAGTACATAGGCTTTTTAAAAATACCCCCATTAAGAAAGTTAGTAAGTGATGAAATAATCTTCAGCCTTGAGTATTTCACTAAAATATAAGAATGTTATGGCAACTGTGATGGATTGCTTTAAAGTTGAATATTCATATTTAGTCTCCATAAATATGCAAATATTCAATTAACTATTTAAAACTTAGCTATAATGAAGATTTCATTGGACAATTTCAAAGCACAATCTCTTTATATGTGTTCTTAGAGACATTCAGTTAAAATGGAAAACATGGATATTGGTGATAAATATTTCACATTCTTTTCTAAGCTATTCTTGCAATTGTATGATGGGATTTGTTAAAATTTCAAATAATGTTGATATTCATGGAATATATGGAGTTATTTCAGTTTATTTTGTACAATGTACAAGATTCGGAGGTAGAATATCTTGTACTATTACTAATTGTAGTAATATCTCAGAGACATTAGGTCATGATCATTTGAACTAAAATATTTTAACTTCACATAAACTGTTTATTAGAATGATACAATAAGAAAAAATGTTAAGGAATTTAAAGGCAACATTCAGTATGAACACTATATATCAATTTGTTGACCATGTCTTCTATATGAGAATCTCTTTTAGACATTATATATGTATTAAAGCTTTTAAGACTCATCACAACACTGCATGGTAGGTACTGTTACTAACTGCATTTTATAGATGAAGAAACTGAGGCACCTGAAACTTGAACTTGAGCAAAAAGTTTACAATATATGATATTTAGATGGGAAGGGTGTGCATCTACTTTTCATTTTTCCATTGTTTTCAAATTTTCTTGTAATTCCACTTGCATTCCTTTTATACTGGTGAAAACAGAATACGTTTTGAAAAAATGTTTGCATCTTTCTTGCTAAGAGAGGTACGCATTAGTTTCATACCTGCTCAGATAGAAGACAAGTGTCAGCTTTAGTTATCCACATGGACATATGAGTAGTTACTATTTGTTTATTCAGTTTTACCCACAGGATACAAAAACAGAACCACCAACATGAGAAAAAAATCTGTCCCTTACTTTGTTAAATAATAAAGAAAAAAAGACATGATCGATCTCACAAGAGGAGTATGCAAACAAACAACCTCCTGGTGAAACCAACAAAAAAACTGTGGTTAGGCAGAATTTTTCTTAGAGAAAAGAAAACAATACTTTGTTACCAATTCTAGCTGAAAATAGAGGATGTCACAAAGATTTTTTAGACCTTATCATGATGTCACCTGCAGTAAAAATATGCCCCCTTTTATTCTCAGAACTGAAGTCTTTGAAATCAGAGTATTGTTTTTTTACAACACAGTTAAATCTAGCAAAAGGAAAAGTGGCTACCTAAAAAGGCACCCAAATAATGGGATACAAAGCAGTTCAATTTCTTTGTTCTCCACAAGCAATTATTGGGTGCATAACATGTAAAAGGGGCAGAGAGTGCTAGGCCCTAATAATATAATAATAAATAAAACATACTCCTTGTTTCATCAGAGGTTTTTACCTAGAGGGGATATAAGCATAAAACAGTTCATTTTATAATAATGGGGCTAAACTTAAGAGATGCTTTCAAAAAACTACTGATGTTCAGGAGAAATGGGATAAACATGTACATCCAAGGGACTGGAGTTACTACTAGGTAGAAGGACCTAGAATGCCCAGTCTGTAAACTCAGTGAAGACAAAGACAACGTCTATTTTGTTCTCCATTGCATAACCAGAGTTTAGCCATTATCTGACCTTAAAGGATGGGAGGAACAAATTTGCTCTATGCCATACCCAGTCCCAGATATTTCTATGAGAACAGGTGTACACATGCAATTTGTCAACTCCTGTTCTAATAGAAACTCATGACTCACAAGCTGTAAAACTTTTTTTTTTTTGCACTAGGAATTGAATCCAGGGGTACTTAACCAATGAGACACGTCCCCAGTCCCTCCCGCCCTTATTTTGTATTTTATTTTGAGACAGGGTCTCACTAATTTGCTTAGGGCCTTGCTAAGTTACTGAAGCTAGCTTTGAACTCATAATCCTCCTGCCTTGGCCTCCTAAACTGCTGAGATTACAGGATGTGCCACCACACCTGGCCAAGCTGAGAACGTTTACATTTTAAATTGTTATTGAAGTATGTACATCATTTCCTAGACACTAAGCTCACAAAGACTAAATGATTTACTATCTGGCCTTTTAGAGGACAAGTTTCCCACCCCCAGTTATGGAACCTAGAAAGCAGAGAAGGTGAATGGGTTGGTAACAGCCCTTCTCTCACACTGCCATTTTTAGTACACGAAACATGTTGAATTTGTGGTTTATGTAGGGATGTCTCCAGCAACCATAAAAAGAATGAAAAAGACCAATATGGTTCCTGACAGTTAGTGAGTCTCTTAGAAGTCACTGGCTCAAAAACAAAGACTGACTAGACTCTGAGCTTTTTAAGTGTAAGGCACTGCAGAAGTTATTTCTTCTCTGTATGTTCCACACCCAGCATAGGGTCTGCTCCTTTGTAGGCACTCAGTAAGTTTTTGATGGATGAATGAACAAATGAATTAATCAAAGAGGAGGAAATGACTTTTTATTTTAATTTTGTCTGCACTGAAGTTAACTATTCAGCGTTATTAATTGTGGAGGTGAATATGTTAGCTCTGCAGATTCATTTTAACCTGGAATCATTAGTTGTAACAAGTCACATCCTTCCCCTCCTTAAACTACATGTTCATGTCTTTTGCTTTTGTGATCACCCAACTTTTATCTCCTAATTTGTCTCATGTGCCTTTAATAGAAACTGCTTTCATCTCTCTGGTTTTAATTCTGATTTCCTTTTTGAGACTTGGAACACCTATCTCAGCATCCAAGAAAGATAATTTTAACTTGGATAATAGAAAATATCACCTATAGTTTTCAGTCCTATTGAGATGCTATGAATTGTATGATCTGAATATGGTTACTGGTTTTAATTTAAATGAACAAAATGAAAATACGCTCATTACTTTTGAAAAGTCAAACAATTCACAAGCAAAGGCAACAGTTAAAGTGTGCTCTACTCTCTCATCCCCTTCACCTCCCTTACTCAAAAAGGATAGGTTTTTGCTAAACAGGCATACCTTGCACTTGTTTTTGTATGCATTTACACACACATACACACAAATAGCACTTCATCTTTTGTTTTGAGTAAATAGGGGGAAAATGTCATCATAGTTTATATAGAATTTCAACATTTTCCCCATGAAATTTTTTTCCATGCCAATAGCTCATTCTATTGAATATTTCCATAATTCAATAGCATGCATGTATTATAACTAATTTATTTAATTGACCTTTATGGTTGAATTTAGAACCCTGTAGACATTCATCTGGATTTTTTTTTTTTTTTGTTTCCTCCATTGAATAGCCACTTATTTTATCTTTTTCCATCTCCCTTTTTATCCCTTAAATCATGTA
The DNA here is from genome assembly GCA_025594165.1 of Tamias sibiricus. Taxonomy (NCBI): domain Eukaryota; kingdom Metazoa; phylum Chordata; class Mammalia; order Rodentia; family Sciuridae; genus Tamias; species Tamias sibiricus. The sequence goes on from CM046667.1 coordinate 133,431,460, forward strand.
GAGATTTTAGATAAGAGGCTTCCTAGCACACATCAATTTTCTTGGAATGGAGTGCCTCATTTATCTGTAAAATGAAGATTAATTTTCTCCCGAGAATACTTTTTAATATATCTTCCTTTGTAGGCCATGTTTTGATTATATCTCAAACCATTCTGTGGGCCTGGACTAGAATTTTTGTCAATTTTCTGATGATACTTTTAATTTAAACCATCGGTCTATCTTTTTTGTTTTCCTGAATTAAGTAAACAGTAATAGAAGCAGAATTAAATTCAAATGTAGGACTGCTTTTAGGCTGCCCACATGATATAAACTGCTAGATGGAAATGAAAAACCTTCAGTCTCCAACTAAGAGTGATGACTCAGGCAGTAATATGTTAAGTGCAATACTAGAGGGCATGACTGAGAGAGCTGTGGGAGAGCAGAGGAAGAGATTTTAATTCTGCTTTGTGGAGTGAGTGAAGGCTTCTGAGAGGAGGTGACAATTTAGCTGAGCCTTGAAGGAATAGCAGGCAGTTACCAATAAAAATTATTAAATGTCTAATGAGCTAGCATCACATTGTATCTTTCTATATCTTAAACATTATTTAAAATGATGTAATGTTATACATCTTAATCAGTTCAAACACCATAATAATAACTTTTTTGTTGTTTCTTTTTTCTTTTTATTTTTTCATTCTTTTCAGTTACACATGACAGTAGAATCCATTTTGGCATAATTATACAGGCATGGAATATATCTTGGTCTAATTCAGACCCCAGTACCTCCTCTTCCCCTTCCCTCAACCAATCCTCTGCTCCTTTCCCTCTGTTGATCTTTCTGCCATTTACCCATAGTTGCTTTTTTAATTATTTTTTTCTGGGGATTAAACTTTGAGGCATTTGACCACTGAGCCACATCCCCAGCCCTATTTTGTATTTTGTTTAGTGACAGGGTCTCACTGAGTTGCTTAGGGCCTCACTGTTGCTGAGGCTGGCTTTGAACTCGCCATCCTCCTGCCTCAGCCTCCTGAGCTGCTGAGATTACAGGCATGCGCCACCACTCCCAGCCTTTTTTTTAAAATTACTGTGTTGTGGATGTACATGATGGTGAGATTCACTGTGGTATATTCTTATATGTACGTAGGAAAGTTAGGTCAGATTCATTCCACTGTCTTGAATGTGTAAACACAACATGCCAGGTCCAAAGTGAGGTCACTCCATGTTTTCTTTCAACTTTGTAATAGCCTTGAGAAACAGGAATTGTTTCTTCATTTTACAGATGAAGACAAAGAAGCAGAGAGATACGGACTTGATTGAAGACATTCCATTTGCAGCACCTTTTTTAACCATCAGAGTAGACTGCTCAGAGAGTATTGAAGATTCAATATTACAGATTCTCTAATTTACCTTCTACAAACAAGCACACTAATTGTGCTCTTCTCTTTCCTCAGGAAAACGTCTTTAGGCAAGATGTTAATATCCATAATAATTTACAAGATGACTTGAAGATAAAATGCATTTAGAAAGTTTGTCCACTTCCTTAAACTCTCAGAAACATGTATCTTTTAAAGTTCAATTGTGACATTAAACATTTGCCATTGATCTTTCATACTTCCTCCTCTAAACTTGTATTTCCCTGCCAGTCTTCTGCTATGAATTCTGAGCTAATGTACGCTATTCACTGCATTAACACATTCTGGGATTTGTCCGGAACTCAGAACCATTTCAAATTCTCTGAGGGAAAAAAGTGCAAGTTTATAAATTCATGGATTAAAAAATTTATAGCCTATTATGACAAAGAGATTTTAGGTTTTCATGCATGATGTGATAGAAAAAGATAACAGAAGAATGTCATTCAGTGTTAATATTCACATTTCATTTTATTCTAATTGTGTGCAAATGAAAAGGGTCTGTGACCATTTCAGAGGGCTTTTTAGTACTCATTAACCACATATAAATGCATGGGCAGTGGTGTGCCCTAGAAATTGCCTTGAAGGTGACTTGAATGTATAGCTTTTGGTTAAAGGGTAGACCTTTCCTTCTGGCCTCATCAATTCTTTGGCCCTCTGTAGTTAGAATTGCTAATAATCGTGGAATTTATTACTAGCTCTGATGAGGTTTAGGGCATAGTCTGTGCACCAGGATCAAAATAAAAGAAATGCTGCTGTGTGATTTGGTGTGTGGGACCTCAAGCCACATTTAAATGGCACAGCCCTAGCCCTGCAGAGATCAAATTCTAGGGAGTTCAGATTGGTTCCCACACATATGTCCTTTTTTCCATCTACATCATACCACATGAAAGCCCTCAAATGCTTCAGATTTTTATTTGTTTGCTTTGCATCAACTTGTTGGATATTTTCTTTTATCCTAAAACATGCTTTACTCTTTGAAATTTATACAAACAATTTTGGGGTATATTTAAATTTAAAAAAATATTGATAATTAAAAATAAATTACATATGTCATTTATGTCCATGTAATATATTTAAACACAGAAATATATATAACTTAACAGGATCAGACATCTTTACAACTGCTACCAAGTCTCATGCATAAGTTGTTTTGAGGCCTATTTTTTTTTATTATAGTATATAGCATCTTTAGGAAATTGCATAAATATTAAAATATATAGATTTATGTTTTTCTTTATGGACTAATTTTATGTTTGCATTTCAATAGATAGCTTAGTTTTCATAGTTTTGAGGTTTAATTTAATTTAGTGTATAATATATATGTCTTACTTTTTCATTCTCCTTTTGGTTTGTGGCATGGTTCATTAACTTTGATATATGGCTGTAGTTTTCTGTACTATTCCACTGTGTGCATATAGTAAAAGGAAGAAAAGAGCAGGAAAAGAAAGGAAATAACTAATTTTTGAATATTGTTTTTCCCCATAAACTTGCACCAGTCTCATTAATTCTGATAATTTATCAATAGATATGTTAGGAGTTTTTAAACAAAATGTAAGAAATGTATTTCTCTACATTCTTAATGCCTTAGTTACTTTTTATTGCTTTTCACACTGTTTAGAATATCTAATAAGAAGTTGACTATGGGTAATAATACTAAACATCCTTGTCTTAATCCTATTCTCATAGAAGAAACATTCAACTTTCCACCAGTAAGTTTATGATTTTTTTGGCAGCTTGTATATTTTTTTGTAAAACTTAGGGGATTTTTTTTGTGTTCAGAATTTTCTGAGCAATTTATTATTATTATTATTATTGGTATTGGGAATCGAACTCAGGGGAACTCAGCCACTGAGCCACATCTCCAGCCCCATTTTGTATTTTATTTTGAGACAGGGTCTCCCTGAGTTGCTTAGTGCTGAGGCTGGCTTTGAACTCATGATCTTCCTGTCTCAGCCTCCCGAGCCACTGGGATTACACGCATGCACCACCATACCTGACCAATTTATTATTATTATTTAAAAAAAATTTTTTTTTAGTTGTACATGGATACAATACCTTTTTTTTTTTAATTTATTTTTATGTGGTGCTGAGGATCAAAACCAGTGCCTCTAGGCAAGCACTCTACTACCAAGCCACAACCCCAGACTTGATTTATTATATTTTAAAATCATGAATGGATGCTGAATTTTGTTTTCTATATTTTCTTCATCTACTGAAATGATTATAAATTGATCATAAATTTATCTGTGAATATGCTAATATATTGATTTATAATTTATTTCTCCAATGTAATATAAAAATCATGCTTTCTGTGCTAACCACAAATTAGTTGTGATGTAAAATCTTTTATATCTATTGTTATTTTCACTTTGCTTATGATTTTTAATACAGTGTTATGAGTGAACTGATATACTTCTTTTTTTCCCCAATTCTCTTATTAAAAATTGGCACCAACACATAAAAAATATAGTTGGGATGTGTTCCTTTTACCATTTTATTTTTTAATTTTCTTCAAGAATTGTTTGAAACTATTGAATTACTTATTTCTTCATACTGATTCAATATCTTCTTATATTAAGAATATTCAAGATTTCTGTTTTTTAAAAAATAAAAACTAATATTTTTTGGCTTTATATGATATTTTTATCAAAAGGATATTGCATAAAATTAATTGAAAATACTCCTTCAGTATCTATACAATTGTTCCATTCTAATTCCTAATAATTGTTAATGATTTCTTTATTTTAATCTTACCTGACTTTTCAATTTTATTGTTCATTTGCTGAAAACAATATCTTTATTGTCAATCCTTTATATAATAATTTTTCTATTTTACTTATTTTTGCTCTTAATTGAATTATTATATTTTTATGTCTACTTTGAGTTTATTTTCCTTTTCTATTTCCTAGAGACAATATTCCAAAGAAGGTGTGCCTTTCTAATTTCCACCAGTAATGCACAAAAATTCTAATTTCTCCACAGATACACCAACACTTACCGGTATGTGTCTTTTTTTTTTTTTTTATAGTTATCCAAGTGGATGTGATATACTACGGTTTTGTTTGTGTTTTACTGATAGCAAATAATGGTGAGCATCTTTTCATATACTGACTGCGGAAGGCCAGCTTCCGCGGAGATGATAGGGTGAATCCCATCGATGCTGATGGAGAGAGTTGGAGAACGTGGCAAGAATTCACAAGAGTCAGGCTGCAGAAATCCTTCTTCTTCTTCTTTTTTTTTTTACTTTGCTCCTCATGGTTTTTATACATCCCAGCAAACACAGCAATTCACCTTACAGCTATTGGAGGTTACATTAAAGAATTTCAGGAAACTCCAGGGTCATATAATCAGGGGAAAACAAAATATTTATCCTAAGTACATACTACTGGTTAATCTTATCTACAGGCAGAAGAGAACATTCTAAAAACCTTAAAGCTTGTATTATCTAAACTAATGTTAAAAAATTCCTCAACTCTAAGCATGCCTACTCATAAAGTTTTATTGCCCTAGTATCTTCTTTAAACTTCAACTGGGCCTAGCTTTTCTGGCTTCTACTATGTCCCTATAATAACTTTTATTTTGGGGCTCAGGAAGAAAAGAGATATGGTTGTCAATATCCTAAATTTACTAAAGGATAAAGAAGAGTCCTTTACAGACAAACAAAAAGACCATTTAGCTTTTTCAATGGAGAGAAGTTTAAACAATGGGTAATGCTGCACCCTGCAGAGAGGGGTTATTTGCAAAAGCTAATCTTTAGCTGAAAAAACTTGTTTTGCTGGTTTAGCTCGCTTCTGGCTAGATTCCACAGGGCCATATAACTGGTTTCATTTTTGAAAGTTAAATGTATTCACAGCTGGTGGCCATGTAGCAGAAATACATATAGATAGGAAACTGCAAGAGCATATACAAAGTTAATTCCTCTATAGTCACATAAAGGTGGCATTTCTTCAGCAAAGAGGAGACAAGTTCAAACTTCCAGGAGTTTTACTGGAAGGAGCTCGGGTTCAAACTCAATTGCATAAACGAGGAAGAACTTGGGTTCAAACTGCCTCGAATTAACGGGGAGGAACCTAGTTTGATTCCTGTGTTGAGAGATGCCACAACTGACTTGTACATTATGTTTGATGTTCAAGACCAAATGTCTGTTCAAAGCATTCAGGTATTCAGGTTTTCTATTATATATATATATGTGTGTGTGTGTGTGTGTGTGTGTGTGTGTGTGTGTATAAATACATATATTAAAATGCTGACACCTTATAAAATATATGACAATAAATTTTTCCCATTCTTGTTGGTATCCTTCAAAGCAGAAAAACTTTGAACTTTTTTATTTGTTATAATTAGTTATACATGACAGTAGAATGCACTTTGATACATTATACATAGATAGACTATAATTTCTCATTCTTCTGGTTGTACACGATGTAGAATCCCACTGTTCATATAGTTATATATGCACATAGGGTAATAATGTCTAATTCATTCTTGTATCCTTCCTATCCCCTGTACCCCTTCCACTCCCTTCACTTCCCTCTACCTAATATACAGTAACTCTATTCTTCATAGTCCACCATCCTTATTGTGAATTATCATTTGAATATCAAAGAAAACATCTGACCTTTGGATTTTTAGTTTTGGCTTACTTCACTTAGCATGATATTCTCCAGCTCCATTCATTTACCTGCAAATGCCATAATTTCATTCTTCTTTCAGGCTGAGTAATATTCCATCATATATATATATATATATATATATATCTCACACTTTTTTCAACCATTCATCTGTTGAATGGCACCTAGGTTGGTTTCATAGTTTAGGTATTGTGAGTTGAGCTGCTATAAATATTTATGTGACATTCTCACTGTAATATGCTGATTTTAACTCCTTTGGGTATAGACTGAGGAGTGGGATAGCTGGGTCAAATGGTGGTTCCATCCAAGTTTTCTGAGGAATCACCATTCTGCTTTACATAATGGTTGCAACAATTTGCAGTCCCACCAGCAATGTATGAGTGTACTCTTCTCCCCACATCCTCACCAACATTTACTGTTGCTTGTATTCTTGATAATTGCCATTATAACTGGAGTGAGGTGAAATCTTAGAGTAGTTTTGATTTGCATTTCTCTAATTGCTAAAGGTGTTGAACATTAAAATATATTAATTTATTGTATTTTGTCTTCTGTGAAGTGTCTTTCAATTTTGACATTCCATTTATGTATTTGTTCTTTGCTTCCTTATGCATTATTTGTCATATGTAAGAAACCATTTCATAATCCAAGTCACAAATATTTGCACCTATGTTTTTTCTAAGAGTTTTATGGCTTTAGCTATTACATTTGGGTCTATGGTCCATTTTAATTTAATTTTGTATATGGTATAAATCAGGGTCCCAAACTCACTCTTTTGCTTGATTAAATCCATTGCAACTATCTGCTCAGATTTAAAGAGTGTGCACATAGTCTTCATCTCTCAGTGACTAAGTTAGACTCACATTGTAAAACAAGAGCATACAAGAGATGATACATATCAGTCCTTCCACTGTTGTAAGATATAACCTGTCCTATCTGGGGTCCATTAAATACACATATAATCAAAATTATATACATATATGATATATGTATATTATAATATATATAATATACATATATATGTATGTATGTTTATTATTTTGAGGACAGAGTTTACAATTGTAATCAGACTCATAATAGATTTTATTTAACAAAAATTTTTTAAAAATGAAGTTTAAAAGACTAGTTATTCTATGTCACCTCTTTAAAGGGTGGATACTTTTCAAATAGGGGATTCAAATATTAGTTTATAAGAACAGAGGACTTTGGTGGATCTTTAGGACTTAGCTAATGAATAAAGATTGCTAGTACATAAAAGCAGGTAGAACTCACACTCTTCCCGCATATCACAACAGCAGATAATTAATAACAGTACATGGTATTCATGTTTCATAGATCAACTTTTATCTAATTTGAAATTTTACACATTCTACTCTTAAAGACCTAAGTTGTCCATTTTACATCAAATCTTGAGTTGATGTAGAACAGGTAAGAAATATATACTGTACTATATATTTTGAGCTATTGCATAATGTTTTTTCCAGTCAGAAAACAGTTCATTTTGAACAATGTTAACATTCTCAATGAACATCAGTGTTTATTGTAAAGTTATTTGAATGTTTTAAATCTATTTTACTTTGTCATTATTAGGAAATAAAATGAGAGGAAAACTGTAAATCAAACATGCTGATGCATGGGTCTGATACACAATAAAATTGAGTTAAAAGATAAATGGTATTCACTCAAAAAAAACTATAAATTTTTGCTTCAATCAGTTTTCAGCACAATGACTATGTATTCAAATCTGAAGAAAAAGAACCAAATTAAAGAAGCACATAAAATGATAAGGGTGTATTGCATTCAGTTTGTTGTGGAGTCTCAAATAAGTGGGGTATAAGCATTAAATTTTTTTTGTTGTTTGTTCTTCTGTCACTGCCCTCAACCAAGCTTATTGAATGTCACTTTTCCATGTTTCAATGAAGTCATGGACAGATTCCATAAGTCTCTGGTCACTTTTCGCTATTAAAGCTCAGTCAAGTTTATAGTAGCAATCTCAATCTATAACTTGCATTTCCCTTCTTTTCCTTTCAGCATTGGTGCTGAGACACAGATAGTTTAGGGGCAACAGGGAAGCTTTTTATAGAACTACTTTCCTTCTCCTTCTTTGAGGCCTAATTCTTTTAGTGTGTTGAGGTTGACAGGAGGTGGAGTCAAATGGACACATGAAAGAAATCTCTTTCTATTCTTGGCTTTGATTGCAGTCCTGTTGTTGTTGATGATGGTAGTCATTGCTGCTTCTATATTAATTTTTCCAGTAATATTTTCTGTAATAACGACATCGAATTGCTGAGTCCATATATTAGTTTTGCTCAGTGGATTTATTTGCATATTTGCTTAGTGTGGTGCGTGAGGAAGTGGTCCTCTTCCAGTGAAGTTCTGCTTTATCACCCAAGGAATCATTCAAAATGTGTGAAAGCATTATTGATTGTCAGGGTGACTGAGACAACATTTTGTGTCCAGTAATCAGAGATATTAAAAATTGTGCAGTGTGTAGACAATCTTCAGAGAATAGGAATATTCCAGTACCCAGGGCCTTCCTCCACTGAGAAACACTGTTAAAATATTGAGATATTTCTTTGTTGGCAAATTACCACTAACTTGACATCTCCTTGGCCCTTCCTGTAACAGTGCACCCCTGCAGAATCGAATTCATCTGTTCATCCCCATGATCCAGCAAATATAAGGGTCATGATATAAGGGTCATGTCTAGCATAGCAAGATGCCATCAGGGACTTACCCTGATTCAGCACCAAGGACAGAGCACAGCCTGGTTGTATTATACCTAAACAGAAACCAATCAGTATTCATTGAAGGAATTGTTATTGACTGATTCCTTTGCTCTCCTTTCTCTTGTCCTCTTAAACACACTAGCAACCTTGAGGAAGGAAAGATTTTGATATGATGAGCGGAGGTACCAGAACAAGATGTACTATCATTTGGTAATTTTAGTGAGCCCCTAGATAAGTGTCTGGTATAAAGTTTTGGCAAGTGTCTTATGAATATGGAGATTTTAATCTTTGTCTTCTGCTTTACATTCCAGATTGTCATTTTGTGGAAATGGAAAGGTATTACATAACATCCCATAGCATCATGGTAAAAAATCAAATTTGAAAGTAAAAGGTAATTAAGAACTTTTAGCATATTTAAACTAGCTCTCTGGGAATAGTGCCCAGTTTTCACAATTCCACTTTAATACATGTTTCCTTCTCCCCCTGGGAATGCATTATGAACATATTCCGGTGACTAATATATAGAAGATAGGCCCTCTAATTTTAATCCACAAACTTGTCATAAATTAGACACCAGGACCCTTATTACTCTGTGCAATTATGAAATAGTTCTAGGCTGAAAGTCAACATAGTCATTCAAATTGTGCTTATGTCATTAATGAGTGACATGGGGCATATAAATGAGGTGGGGATATCAAGGATGAGTATTAGTTTGTAGCTTGCAAAAATGTATGAGCGGTAGTGCCATTTACTGAGATGGGATTGCTAGAGGAGCAGATTGTGAGAAGATCATGAGTTTTTAGTTTGGTACATGCTGAATTCAATATGCTTTTGAGGGATCCACTTAGAGATATTCAATAGCCAAATCGAGCCTTGTTTTATAGTTGAGAAGAAATGTCTGAACTAGGGTCATATATGTGAAATTAACTGTGTTTGGATGAAAACTGAAGTCATAGAAACGGGTGGAATGGTCTAAGAAGATACAAAGTAAAATGATAGGAGGAACTGAGTCTGGCTAATGTGGAATTATAGCATTTCATGCTTAGATAGAAAAAAATGATCCAGTGCAAGAGAAGCAATGGATATGAGAGGAAAAAAAAAAAAAAAACAGGAGGAGGGAAGGTTAACTTACTTCTTATTTTTACACACTCTTCATTCTCCTATGTGTTGATTCATTACCTGACTTCCTTATCTATCTTATTGCCTAAGCTTAATAACAGCAAATTTGTTCTCTGCTTCAGATGCATATTTGTGCACTTGTTGCTGTCCTTTTCATCTGCATTTTTCTTCTTTGAAAAATGTGTATTAAGTCTTCTAGAATGTCAGAAAGATGTTTTCTGAAGCATGTGGTTCAACTGGTTTGCTCAGAGAGAAAAGGATCCCTGCAAATGTGCAGCTTCCATCTTATATGAGAGAAGGCATTATTACTGCTTTTTCATTATTTGCATCCTGCAGTTGCACATTTTTTCAGCAACCTTGAGCACACACTTGCACTTGCTTCATTAGGATGACAATTCACATTTAATTTTATGCAATTAATGAACAGCTGTGGTAATATGCAAAGTTAAAGAACTTTACCATTTATGACACAATGCAGCAAGCATCATCTTTATTTGACCAGTTTATTTTAAATCTGTGAGAACATATATTCATTCATTCTTTTTTTTTTTTAATTTCCCAAGCAGGGAGGATGAATTTGAAAATCAAATAAAAGAGGCCTATAGGGCACCAAATGTACAAAATTACAACACATCTACACCAAGGCACATTATAATGAAAATGCCTAGCATACAAAATAAGGATAGAATTTTAAAGGACGCAAGAGAGAAAAATCAGATTACCTATAAGGGAAAACCATTCGCATCTAAGCAGATTTATCAAACCAGACCCTCAAAGCCAGGAGATCCTGGAATAAAATATAACAGGATCTAAAAGATAAGGGATGCCAACCAAGAATCTTTTTTTTTTTTAGGCTGTGGAATCTTTTTCTTTTTACTTTCACTTTGTACAAGTGTATATGTATAATTTTTTTGCAGTACAGATAGTTTAAAACATTCTTTTGTGATTTCAATACAATCATAAGACTTAATCTATAAATTGCACTTTAGACATATTAAAAATTCTCTGAGGCAGGAGGATCGCGAGTTCAAAGCCAGCCTCAGCAATGGCGAGGCACTTAGTAACTCAGTGAGACCCTGCTTCTAATAAAATACAAAAAAGGGCTGGGGATGTGGCCCAGTGGTCAAGTGCCCCTGAGTTAAATCCCCACTACCAAAAAAAAAAAAAATTCTTAACTTCGCATATATCAAAATTTTGTACAGACAGGGGGGGTGGGGGTCACGTACACCTTTCCAAGGTCCTGTACGTGACTGGGCATATTATAATTTTGTCAGTTTTTAAATTTTTTTTATTCTAAGATGTTATAAATGACAGAAGAATACATTACATTTCATATTACACATATAGAGCACATTTTTACAAATCTCTGGTTGTATGCAATGTAAATTCACACCATTCATGACTTCATACATGCACTTATAATGATATCCATCTCATTCTACCATCCTTTTTTTTTTCTTCATCCTTTTGCTCCCTCCCTTCCCCTCCCTCCCCATTGGCCATTCTAGTGTTCCTCTAATCCTCCCATGCTCCTCATCCCAACCCTGCTGTGAATTGGCCTCCTTATATCAGAGAAAACATTTGGCATTTGGCTTTTTGGGGTTGGCTAACTTCACTTAGTATTATATTCTCTAACTCCATCCATTTACCTGCAAATGCCATGATGTTATTCTCTTTTATTGCTGAGTAATACTCCATTGTGTGTATATGCCACATTTTCTTTATCCATTCATCTACTGAAGGGCATCTAGGTTGGTTCCACATTTTAGCTATTGTGAATTGTGCTGCTATAAACATTGATGTGCTGTGTCCCTGTAGTATGCTGTTTTCAAGTCTTTTGGGTATAGACCAAGGAGTGGAATAGCTGGGTCATAAGGTGGTTCCATTCCCAGTTTTCCAAAGTATCTCCATACTGCTTTCCATATTGGCTGCACCATTTTGCAGTTCCACCAGCGATGTATGAGTGTGCCTTTTCCCCACATCCTCTCCAACATTTATTGTTGTTTGTGTTCTTAATAGCTGCCATTCTGACTGGTGTGAGATGAAATCTTAGAGTGGTTTTGATTTGCATTTCCCTAATTGCCAGAGAGGTTGAGCATTGTTTCATGTATGTGTTGATTATTGATCTTCTTCTGAGACGTGTCTGTTCAGTTCGTTGGCCCATTTGTTATTGGGTTATTTGTTTCTTTGGTGTTAAGATTTTTGAGGTCTTTATATATTCTAGATATTAGTGCTCTATCTGATGTGCATGTGGTAAAAATTTGTTCCTAATTAGTAGGCTCTCTGTTCACCTCACTGATTGTTTCTTTTGCTGAGAAGAAGCTTTGTAATTTGAGTCTATCCCATTCATTGATTCTTGGTATTAATTCTTGTGCTACAGGATTCTTATTAAGGAACTTGGGGCCTAATCCAACATGTTGGAGATTAAAGCTTACTTTTTCTTCTATTAGGTGTAGTGTCTCTGGTCTAATTCCTAGATGCTTGATCCACTTTGAGTTGAATTTTGTGCATCGTGAGAGATAGAGGTTTAATTTCATTTTATTGCATATGGATTTCCAGTTTTCCCAACACCATTTGTTGCAGAGGCTATCTTTTCTTCAATGTACATTTTTGGCGCCTTTGTCTAATATAAGATAACTGAAATTATATGTGTTAGTTTCTGTGTCCTCTATTCTGAACCATTGGTCTACCGGCCTATTTTGGTGCCAATACCATGCTGTTTTTGTTACTATTGCTCTGTAGTATAATTTAAGGTCTGGTACAGTGATGCCACCTGCTTCACTCCTCTTACTAAGGATTGCTTTAGCTACTCTGGGTCTCTCATTTTTCCAGATGAATTTCATGACTGCTTTTTCTATTTCTATGAGGAATGTCATTGGGATTTTGATTGGCATTGCATTAAATCTGTATAGTGCTTTTGGTAGTATGGTCATTTTGACAATATTAGTTCTGCCTATCCAAGAACAGGGCAGATCTTTCCATCTTCTAAGGTCGTCCATAATTTCTTTCTTTAGCGTTCTATGGCTTTTATTATAGAGGTCTTTCATGTCTTTGGTTAAGTCGATTCCAAAGTATTTTATTTTATTTTTTGATGCTATTGTAAACGGGGTAGTTTTCCTCATTTCTCTTTCAGAGGATTTGTCACTGATAAATAGAAATGCCTTAGATTTATGCTTGTTGATTTTGTATCCTGCTACTTTGCTGAATTCATTTATGAGTTCTAGAAGTTTTCTGGTTGAATTTTTTGGGTCTTCTAGGTATAAAATCATATCATCAGCAAATAATGATAATTTGAGTTCTACTTTACCTATCTGTATCCCTTTAATTTCTTTCGTCTGTCTTATTGCTCTGGCCAGCATTTCAATTACTCTGTTGAATGGAAGTGGTGAAAGAGGGCATTCCTGTCTTGTTCCAGTTTTTAGAGGAAATGCTTTCAATTTTTCTCCATTTAGAATAACGTTGGCCTGGGGATTAGCATATATAGCTTTTACAATAGTGAGATATGTTCCTGTTATCCCTAGTTTTTTCTAGTGTTTTGAGCATGAAGGAGTACTGTATTTTGTCAAATGCTTTTTCTGCATCTATTGAGATAATCATATGGTTCTTATCTTTGAGTCTATTGACATGATGAATTACATTTATTGTTTTCCGTATGTTAAACCATCCTTGCATCCCTGGAATGAACCCCACTTGATCGTGGTGTATTATATTTTTGATATGTTTTTGTATCCGTTTTGCTAGAATTTTATTGAGAATTTTTGCATCTATCTTCATTAAAGATATGGGTCTGAAGTTTTCTTTTTTGGATATGTCTTTGCCTGGTTTGGGGATTAGGGTGATATTGGCCTCATAGAATGAGTTTGGAAGTGCTCCTTCTTTTTTTATTTCCTAAAATATATTGAAGAGTATTGGTATCATTTCTTCTTTGAAGGTCTTGTAGAACTCAGCTGTGTATCCATCTGGTCCTGGGCTTTTCTTGGTTGGTAGGATTCTGATGGCATCTTCTATTTTGTCGCATGAAATTGGTCTGTTCAAATTATGTATATCATCCTGCTTAAGTTTGGGCAGATCATACAAGTCTAGAAATTTGTCAATTCCTTCAGTGTTTTGTATTTTGTTGGAGTATAGGTTTTCAAAATAATTTCAAATTATTTCCTGTATTTCTGTAGTGTTTGTTGTGATATTTCCTTTTTCATCACATATGTTAGTAACATGAGTTATCTCTCTTCTTCTCTTTGTTAGCCTGGATAAGGGTCTGTCAATTTTATTTTTTCAAAGAACCAACTTTTTGTTTTGTCAGTTTTTTCAATTTCATTAATTTCAGCTCTGATTTTAATTATTTCCTGTCTTCTACCACTTTTGGTGTTGGATTGTTCTTTATATAGAGCTTTGAGATGTAAGTTTAAGTCATTTATTTGTTCACTTTTTCTTCTTTTGAGGAATGAACTCAATGCAATGAACTTTCTTCTTAGAACTGCCTTCAAGTGTCCTAGAGATTTTGATATGTTGTGTGTGTGTGTTCTCATTCACCTCTCAGAATTTTTTAATCTCCTCTTTGATGTCATCTGCAACCCATTGTTCATTCAGTAGCATATTATTTAGTTTCCAGGTGTTGGAGTAGCTTTTATTTCTTATTTTATCATTGATTTCTAATTTCATTCCATTATGGTCGAATAGAATGCAGGGTAATAACTCAACTATTTTGTATTTGCTTAGAGTTGTTTTGTGGCCTAGTATATGGTCTATTTTAGAGAAGGTTCCATGTGCTGCTGAGAAGAAAGTGTATTCACTCGTTGAAGGATGAAATATTCTATATAAGTCAGTTAAATCTAAGTTGTTTATTGTATTTTTGAGTTCTATAGTTTCTTTGTTCAGCCTTTTTTGGAAGATCTATCCAGTGGTGAAAGGGGTGTGTTAAAGTCACCCAGAATTATTGTGTTGTGGTCAGTTTGACTCTTAAACTTGAGGAGAGTTTGTTTGATGAACATGGATGCTCCATTGTTTGGGGCATATATATTTATAATTGTTAAGTCTTGTTGGTGTATGGTTCCCTTGAGCAGTATACAGTGTCCTTCTTTATCCCTTTTGATTGACTTTAGCTTGAAGTCTACTTTATTTGATATGAGGATGGAAACCCCTGCTTGTTTTCTTTGTCCATATGAGTGGTAGGATTTCTCCCAAAAACCCCTTTCACCCCTAGACTATGGATGTCTTTTCCTATGAGATGAGTCTCTTGGAGGCAGCATATTGTTGGTTTTTTTTTTTTTTTTTTTTTTTTTTTTTTTTTTTTTTTTTTTTGATTCAATCTGCTAGTCTATGTCTTTTGACTGGTGAGTTTAGGCCATTAACATTCAGAGTTCAGAGTTATTATTGAGAAGTGTTTTGTATTCCCAGCCATTTTTATTTCTGGTATTTACCTTGACATGGTTTCTCTTCTGATTTTTTTTTTCCCTTTAGTGTAATCCCTCCCTCTGTTGATTTTCATCATTTTTTTCTTTTCCTCTTCATGGAATATTTTGCTGAGGATGTTCTGTAGTGCTGGCTTTCTACTTGTAAATTCTCTTAACTCTTATTTATCATGGAAGGTTTTTATTTCGTCCTCAAATCTAAAGCTTAATTTTGCTGGGTATAAGATTCTTGGTTGGCATCCCTTTTCCTTCAGAGCTTGGAATATGTTGTTCCATGATCTCCTAGCTTTGAGTGTCTGAATTGAAAAATCTGCTGTGATACTAATTGGTCTCCCCCTATATGTGATCTGATTCCTCTCTTTTTCGGCCTTTAAAATTCTATCCTTTTTCTGTATGCTAGGCATTTTCATTATAATGTGTCTTGGTGTAGATCTGTTATAATTTTGTACATTTGGTGCTCTATAGGCCTCTTGTATTTGGTTTTCCAATTCATTCTTCATGCTTGGGAAATTTTCTGATATTATCTCATTGAAGAGGTTGTGCATTCCTTTGGATTGAAACTCTGTGCCTTCCTCTACCCAATTATTCTTAGATTTGGTCTTTTGATGCTGTCCCATACTTCTTGGATGTTCTGTTCATGGTTTCTTACTATCTTCATTGTGTGGTCAACTTTATTTTCAAGATTATATACTTTGTCTTCATTATCTGAGGTTCTTTTTTCCAGTTGATCTAGTGTGTTGGTGATGCCTTCAATTGTGTTTTTTTATTTGGTTAATTGTTTCCTTCATTTCAAGGATTTCTGACTGTTTTTTTTTTTTTTTCTAGAGTTTCTATCTCTTTTTTGAATTAATCTTTTGCTACCTGTATTTGCTCTCTTATATCTTTGTTGTAGTGGTCAATTTTTGCCTGTATTTGCTCATTTAGATCATTCTTTGATTCACAGATCATTTTAATTATGAATCTTCTGAACTCCTTCTCTGATATTTCTTCAACTTCACTGAGCATGGGTTCTGTTATTGTAGAATCCTGCTTTGTTTGGGGTATTTTCCTCCCCTGATTTTTCATGATATCTATTTGCTTTACTTTTTTGCAGTGTAGATCTGCGTTATTAGTTTCTTCCCTATATTCTTATAATACCCTTGCAGGTTGTCTGTGCCTCCCCTTAGTGCTGGACTATCAGAACCTGCCACTGACCCTCAAAGTATGCTACCTGGAGCTGGGTTCACACTGGTTGCTGTGGGTCGAACTGGTTGAGTCTGAGTTCCTGTGGTGGTCTGTGGCTAACCACACTGGGGTGAAGGTCAGTGGGACTGCCCTTGGCCCGCCTGGGCTCAGGCAGAGTTGGCAGTTCTGTCCTTGCTGTGTCCTGCTCTGGGTGGAGTTCG
Source organism: Tamias sibiricus (assembly GCA_025594165.1). NCBI lineage: Eukaryota > Metazoa > Chordata > Mammalia > Rodentia > Sciuridae > Tamias > Tamias sibiricus. The sequence continues at coordinate 133,448,120 of CM046667.1, forward strand.
GAGGGACTGGATGGAGCCTGGGCCTGGTGGCACTCTGATGTAGGGCTGCCCTGGGCCTTCCTGCACTCTAAGCAGTGTTGGTGGTTCTGTCCTTGCTGTCTCCTGCTCTGGGGCAGAGGTCTGTGGGGCTGGCTGGTGGCTGGTCGCACACCAGTGGGCATAGGTGGGACTGACCTGGGACTGGCTGTGCTTGGGTGAAGGTCCGCGGGGCTGCCCTGGGTCGGCCTGGGCTCAGGCAGGTTGGCAGGTCTGTCCTTGCTGTCTCCTGCTCTGGGATTGAGTTCGGCGGGCCCAACCAAGAATCTTATATCCAGAAAAAATAAGCTTTAGATTTGATGAGTAAATAAAAACCTTCCATGATAAACAAAAGCTAAAAGAATTTACAACAAGAAAGCCTGCACTACAGAACATTCTTGCCAAAATATTCCATGAGGAGGAAATGAAAAACAACAATGAAAATCTGCAAAGGGAAGAACTACAATAAAGGAAAAACCAACCAAAGAGAAACCAAGTCACGCTAAATACCAAAAATTAAAAAAAAAAAAATGACTGGTAATACAAATCATGTCTCAATAATAACCCTGAATGTTAATGGCCTAAACTCACCAATTAAAAGACATAGGCTAATAGATTGGATTAAAAAAAAAGACACAATAATATGTTGCTTTCAAGAGACACATCTCATAGGAAAAGACGCCCACAGACTGAAAGTGAAAGGATTGGATAAAATATACCATTCACATGGTCGGTGTAAGCAAGCAGGGGTCTCCATCCTTATATCAAATAAAGCAGACTTCAAGCCAAAGTTAATCAAAAGAGATAAAGATGGACATTTTATACTGCTTAAAGGAATCATACATAACTGTTATACAAGACATAACTGTTATAATATATATGCCCCAGATAATGGAGCCTCTACATTCATCAATCAAACTCTTCTGAAGTTCAAGAGCCAAATAGACCATAACACAATAATTCTAGGTGACTTTAACACACCTCTTTCCCCAGTAGATAGATTTTTCAAACAAAAGTTAAACAAAGAAACTATAGAACTCAGCAATACATATATTCATTCTTGACTCTCCAGAAGTAACAAAGTCATATTACTGATGAAAATAATTTGTCAAATTCTTCCTCCAACATCTGCTCCTCCCATTACCATACAGACATAAATGGTTTCACTTTTTTTAAAAAAGGATGTTTATATTCTTATTTTACTTGTTTGGGAAATTAAAATTTCCTACATAACAGTAAATCTGAAATTCCTAGTTGACTGTTAATAAATAGAAAGTCACTAGTATTCCTTGTGATGAACCCTCTTTATTCCATTCTCATTCCATTTTATAATTTATAGCAGTCTTACCTGGTTAGTTATATTGAATTTGATGGACACTGTGCAAACTAAATAACTTGTTAACTTTTATTTCTTTTTAAATTTTAATCTCACTGTAACTTCATTCAATCTCACAAAAACACATACTGAAATACTGCCAGAGATTTAGTAGCTATATATTATATACATTAGCATTGCAAACTCAGTCAATCCCTGAAAAAAAAATAGTCCTTGTTTTTAAGCCTAAATGTGGCATGTCGATAATGATAACATAAGGCCAACCACTCAGTAAGTCTGGTCTGCTTCCCCAGAGACAAAAATTAATCCTATTAAAAGTTTTGGGAAGGAATTCAAGAATCAAATTGTCAAGTAAAAACTCTGATGAATATTTTTGGCAATTCTGTCTTTTACACAAGAATCTAGTGAGTTGCCATGTAGTAGGTGAAGATAGTCATAATGGTTTTCTCAGAATCAATTTGGTTTAAACCAAGAAAACATATTCTAATTCACTCATGCCATACATTCATCTTTGTGTGTCTGCAGTTGCAATGTGGGAGTGGAAGTGATTTTGAGGAAGACAATCAGTAGTATAATCTAACTGCAAGAGATTCAAGTGGAGAACTATCAAATCTGTGCTTGCAAACAAGCAAACAATAGAAAAACAAAACAAAACAGTTTTAGACAAACATAAACTCCAAAAACAAATCATTTAAAAGATAGTGGGTGATTCCCAAAATCAAAGGAAGAAGATACATGCCTATGTTTTATTTCATATTTTTATCTGTTTTAGGTCTTTTATCCATTTTGAATTAATTTTTGTGCAGGGTGTGAACTATGGGTCTAACTTCATATTGTTTGCATTGGGCATTCAGTTTTCTCAGCATTATAAGTAGATAATATTACTTTATTCACAATGAGTTCTCTTGGCACACTGATCAAAAATCCCTAGGGACAAAATATAAATTTGCATTTACCAGATGCTGGGAGAAAAGGGTTTAGGGGAGTAAGCAGTGAGTACTTGGGAGAATAGGAAGTTTCTTTTGGGGACTGGTGAAAGTATTCTAAAATTAGACTGTAGTTGTGATTGTACAACTCAATGAATATATTGAAAACCATATAATATATGTATTTAATGCATGGACTGTTTCCTACATAAACTATACATCAATACATTTTTTTTAAATTAACTTGTTGAAATAAATAAAAAAAAATAGTTGACCAGTCCAGAAATACAGAGCCAGGGCAGTTCCAGGGATTGGGTAGCAAGAAATAATTGTCAGTTTCTTTTGGACCTTAACATCAGAGTGACTTTAGCAAGCAGAGTTTATTATAACCTTTTTATCATTCAGGGAAGAATTCAACTCCTTAGGAATAAAAGACAGATTGTTCAAGGCTGAGTCACATGCCTACCCAATGGGAGAGGAGGTAGTAGATGGATGTCTTGATTGTCAACAAAACCAAATAGAATAATAATAAGCAAGACTGGCACACAAGCTCATTAGCTTTTTTTTCCAGTTTCCATGCTAGGTACTTATGTATATTGAATTCTTAATCTTCAAAATCACCTTATAAAGTCACTATTAGCATTTGGCTCCCTTTATATAGAAATGGGAATCAAAGCTCAGCAAGATACTGTATATATATATCCAAGGTCACAGCTAGTAAGTGAAGGAACTGTTATTCAGAGCCCAGTCAGTTTCATGCTAGAGGCCATGCTTTTAACTACTATGCTACAGTATGCCTTTTAAAATAAATTTTTCAAGCACAGACATATATTTTACAACCATTCTCTTTACTCTCATGTGGTGCATGCATATATACCAAGGAACAAGTGATGTTAAAGGGTAAACGATGCTGAGGTGGTGGAAGCAATAGATGACCACCAGAGGAAAAAAGTAAATTAGTAATAATGAATTCCCTGCTGCACGTCATGCATTTCCTCAGTATCTACTTCTTCCTGTTATCACTGTTTCCTATGGATCCACTCTTCAAATTTTACTTGGTACTCAGAAATGCTACAATAACTTGGTTCACTTGCCCTCCAGCTTTTGTTGGGTTCAGTAAAAAAAGGCAGGAAATTGAAGCAAGGGAAGATATAAAATGCAGACAATTTATTTCCCTGAATTTCTCCCATATGTCATCAAAATCTGGTGGTATCCATCAACTAAAACCTCTAGCTCCTCTCAGGAAACTTTATTCTGCCCCAGTTATAGATATTTTATTTGGGTCCCTGTAACTCTTCCTCTTGGATCATTCAGGCAGAGGAGTGATAATGGCCTCTCCCTATTGCTATGAAGTCAAGCTGGTTTCACTGAAATGTGATCACACATTGAAAATAATCTCTTCATTGAACCTCTCCAATCACTCCTTTTGTTAGTCAATCATACCAGGATTCTGAATGGTACACAAAGAAATCCTACAAAGTTGAGAAAATTATATTGTTTTTGTTGTTGAAGAACCAAGGCTGAGATAATTTAGTAACTTTCCTAAGAGTCCCATCATCAAGTGACAGAACCAGAAGTCAAACTGAAATCTTTTTAGGCTTTCATAACATTGCTCTTTCTTTTACTGAAAATTTGTGCCTTAAGCAACAGCCTGTTAACTATATCCACTGGAAAACTGAAAACCTTAGTAAAGAGGGGATCTATTTCACAATAGATTTAAATGAACTTCACTCATTTTGGAATTCAATTGAATCTCCCATCAAATGTGCAATCACTGTAACAGAAGATTTCTGATCTGGTGTAATGGTTACAAAAATGAATTCTAAAGCTCCTGCCTGGCTCTCTATCTCTTATCACTTTATGACATTGGGAAAGTTATTTAGGTTATTTTTGCTTAAGTTTCCTCATTTATAAAAGAGTAATAATAGAACTAGCTTCATAGAATCACGAAGAGAATGTAATATGCTATTACATATATGTATATATGTACACACATGCAGGCACATACATCAATACATGCACACACATGTACACATAATTTATGTGCACATGTACACATTCACATATATGCATATATGTATGTAAGTTCATATATACAAATACATGTACATACACACACACACAAAGGCCTTACAACAATATTTGACTCAAGATATAATGTCACACAATTCTAGTTATTATTATTTTAGATTTCATTGTAGGCATTGTTTTTGCCTTAAATCCTGTAATAATTATTCTTCCCAAAATAATCCTCCTACTTTTTAGAAACCTGATCTGTGGTAAACAGTTTCTCTGGAAGATTTTAAATTTAGTCTGCTAGAACAAAGGCAACCATTTTGAGCATCTAGTTGCATCCCACTTTTGGGCTTCTCAAACTCTTTTTGCTAACATGTCCCTTTTAGTATAATTGTTAGGTGGATAAAGGTAAGGCCATGATGAAGATAACTGTACTGATCTATCCTCAGTGGGGTATGAATAAAGAGCTACTTTTTATATTAAGTCTTTATGTTGTTATTTCTTGCCTGTTTCTCCTGATAATCAGAGGCATGTTAATTTTTTTGTTTTGCAAGGGGAGCAGCTCAGTGACTATAATGGGAATCAAGCTTATTCCCTTGGTGTGATCATCTCATCATCATCTTGTTGAGTGATTGTTTATTCCCAATCAAGGAAGCTGGAAAAATTGCTAGATGGGGAGTTATGGGATCTGGATTCCAATTGAACTATTTCAGCACATGACCCTATAACATAGGCCAAATTGCTAACTCATTTTCAGACTTAAGTACCTCATCTGTCAGATAAGGTCTTTTTTCTCCACTGAAATATTATAGTACGACTGAGGGAATTACCCCTTAGCTTCATGGTCAATGGCATGGTATAAAGAGCACATATTGAGGCATGAAATGTATATGCCTTTAGTATGACCATAGATAAATTATTTATTATTTCATAGTTTAAATTTCCTCATTTGCTAAGGAAAGATATACTTCACAGCATTGTAACAATTGATGTCAATTTCCCAGTATACTATAGCTCAACTAAATATTTTCAAGTTTACTGTTTCACAGAGGAGATTAAGATTGTCTTCTTAAAAATTAGAGCACAGGATAAGAAAATATGACTTCTTATTTGTTCATTTATTTATAGAAAAATTATCGGAATGCATAAATATCAGGTTCAATCATACATTTATGGAATACTCAGTTAAAATAATTAAAAGTGTGTGATATTGAGAATTTAGTTAGATGTATCTGGTGGCCATACATGCAAACTAATGTCAGCATGCCAGAGATTTAGGAATAGATGAGATTACAAGTATTTGTCCTATGCTTTATTGACACTATGGCTCTATCCGATCGTTCTATTAACACTGTTAACTGTGCCCAAAATAGTTCTACCAGGAGTCAATGGCACCACATAAAAAGCTACTGTAACTCTTTGAACCACAGTGAAGATATTCTTCCAGCAAGTTTCAAGCTCTAGCTAGCTGCTAGACATAATTCCCATAAAAGTTTATCCCATAAAAGTTCAACTCTTTAATTTTTCTATCATAATTTTTCACTTTTATTTTTTAATTTGATTGAGGTAAAGTTTACCTACATTAAAATTACAACCTTTTAATTTATACAAGTTTATACATTCTGACAAATGTAATATAACAACCACAATCATTACAGAACATTCCCATTATTCTCAAAATTGCCTTATGTCTCTGAAGTTCATATCTCCCCTTTCTTCATAAGTCATACCATTGTAAGTTAGGGACCATCTGCACAGGTTTATGTGTGAATCTAAGTTTCCATTTTCCTTATCTGGGTATGAAATTGTTGCTGAATCATATGATAAGATTATATTTAACTTTACAATGACAGACTATGTTCCAATGGGGTTGTACCATTTTACATTCACACCAGGAATCTCTGAGAGTTCTCTTCATTTTGCATTCTCACCAGCATTTGACATCGCCAGCTCTTTTCTTTGTAACTATTCTAGTAGGTGTGTAGCAATATGTAATTGTGGTTTTAACTTGCATTTTCTTAATGAGGTAATTGTATTTATGCCAGAAATGTGCATGACACTTTTGCCAGGCTGTTAGTGTGCAGTGTTGAGTCAAGCTAATCCAGCAGTTGAGCTGGATTTAGGTTTTTTTGTTGCTATAGTTACCTTCATTGTACACATATGCCTAAAGGAACTGACACATTCCTTCAGTGATGGGTCTCTGCCTTGTGCTTAGAGTGGGGCTTAGGATGCTGGAAGTCTTTTTTCAGTGTTCCTATTCCACCCTCAGCTTTCAGCAGGCCTTGCACATCTGTGCAACAGAGTGCTCTCCACAAGTTTGCATTCCCTCAGCAGCAGTCTATTGTTTCTTTGTTACTCAGTGAGAGACTCGTGCAATGGAGGCCCTCAGGTTTTCATCTCCAGCTTTAGGTTTAGACACTGTGCAGTGGGCCTTTGAGATGGGAATTACACTATATTCTTGCTTTCCTCCTGATGGCAAGGAATCTCTGTCTTATATATGTCAGCTGTACTGGATGAAAAAGAGTTTTCCTGCCCCTCTTCCAGTAGTAGCTTTGGGAAAGTCCCTGCCACCTTGTAGATTACTTTGGTGATCACTAGTATACTGGGCAAAAGACACTCTGTACCAGTCTCAGGTCATCAAAACACTATCTGCTTTCTCCCTTAATGCAATAAGTCCTCTGATGGAAGGTGATGAAAAACCTGGGTTGATATGGATCTTGAAAGGAAGAGAAACTTAATGAGGGAAGATGCAGCCCAAAGAGTAACTCTTTATGTCTGAAGAAAGTCAGCACTAATTCAACTGCAGCACAACCTCTTTAGGGCACTTACATCTGATATGGCGTATGTCTCCATAAGATGCTTGTCCATTGCACAACTAGGTTTTCATTCAAACTAGGTAGCTGTGCAGCAGTTCCCATGTGGTAACTTGTATGTGTCCAGAAGGAAGTCTTGCCAGAGAATAGCCCTTTGGCAAAGCCTTGGCTTATATAAATCGTGGACTTTGTAACCTGCCAAGTGTCAGTATGCTTTAGCAGTGAGTTTGAGCAGATGTTTCTCCACAATCCCCAGTCCATGAACTCAACTAGTATAATAACCTACTTCATATTGAATATATCATTATTCTCTCCCAATTGAGTTAGTCAATAATGGATGAGTCTACAATTACTAAATATCTTCCTCTGTCTTCTGTTAACAGAAATATCTCTAGAAAGACTGACTGCAGGCCTTATGAAATCATAAAATTTTGGTATGCATGAGTACATCTTGACCCTTTCTGAGATTCAGGTGAAAGAGAGGGGTATAGAAAACACAGTGTTCTTACTGGCATTCTAATTCCTGAATTTGGACATATGCCCAACCCAGATGGCAGTGAACTGCTTAGAGGAAGAAATGGCCTAAGTACACAAGTATCTTGTTAGCAAGGGAATAATGTTCCAGTCATTACCTTGCTGAGAGTCAGAAAGTTCCCATTTACAGTACTGTTCTAAAAATAACTCATGAGAAGTATTTGATGTGGTCTGTTGAACAGATCACTTCTGCTCTCCATGCCTCAATTTCCCTACCTGAAAAATAATGGCAATGGATTTGAGTATCTCTTTGGACCCTTCCATATGTGTTTTAATGAGTTTCTAACTTGTACTGATAATATTTTATTTTGAAAATGTGAAAGTTATTATTATGGATAAGATGGAACAAACATTTTATATATATATATATATATATATATATATATATATATATATATATATATATATTTTTTTTTTTTTTTTTTTTTTTTTTGTACCAGGTATTGAACTCAGGGGCACTCGACCACTGGGCCTCATTCCCAGACATTTTTTTTTGTATTTTATTAGAGACAGGATCTCACTGAGTTGCTAAGTGCCTCGCCATTGCTGAGGCTGGCATTGAACTTGTGATCCTCCTGCCTCAGCCTCTTAAGTGCTGGGATTATAGGCGTGCACCACCCAGCCCAGCTTGGAACAAATATTTTAGACTGTTTTTCCAGGTTCATGTTCACCAGTTAGAAAACTATGTATCAGAGGCATTAATTTGGCATTTTAGTGCCTTACTTTCATTGATTGTTGAACATATTCCAAGAAAAATTCATTTAAAAAAACTGAAGCAGAGATCTTGGAAATAAAATGACATCTATTTGTAATTCTTTATGAGAAAGATGGGTTTTATTTCAGATCTGGTGTCTCATCATTGTTTTGGCACATACTGTAAGGTGCTGCAAAGAAAAACTCATAGCATGGGCAAAGGAACATCTCATATTCTGTTTGCATCCTACTTCCTTGCCAAGAGTAAGAACAACACTGATGAGATCCAGATAGAATTATTCACTTTTTATAATAGTTTTAATGATGACATCTTGATACACAGGGAGATATAAAATCATCAAAAATAAATTATGGGTTTCCTCTATCTATCTCTCATCTACCTATCATCTATCTATTAATATCTCTGGTTGACTTGCTTTACTTTCATGATAAATATCAGGAATTTATTTGTTGTAAAAATTGTAATAAAATAAAATGAGCTTCCAGTTTTTGAAAACACTATGTTGGGTGTTTTACTAGGGAATTTACAAACTTTATCACATTTAGTCTTCAAAACAACTAGATTAATTAGTTACTATTGTATCCATATGTCAAATAAGTTGTTCAAACACACATAGTTAAGAGGATAAGCCATGATTTGAAAATGACTTTGATTCCAATTTGAATATTTGTTCTCTTTTTCCTCTCAGTTTTAATCGATAGTATACTTTTGGATATTTAAAATATAATTTTTATGATTATAAAAGTAATACAGAAGTATGTAGATAGAATTCCAAAGTTGCTTCCCCTCCCCAAGTTTCCATCTATTTGTTATTCAATCAAACACTAATCAAGGTACTGTTGTAATGGTATTTTCCACACATTAATAAAGTCCCAAGTAAATCGATCTTAATGTATGGAGGTTACCTGGGTGGGCCTGAGCTAATCATGCAAGCCCTTTAAAAGCAATGGGTTTTCCAGGCATTGGCAAAAGTCGAAAAGAAGAGATTTGAAGCATGAGAAATTTTGATGTGCGAAATCCTGCTTCTCACTGTGATTTTATGGAAAGGGCCTCTGAGAAGGCCTGGTAAAAGGACTATAGAAAGGAACTGTGTGAAGTGTTAGAATATGAGATATGTTCACACAGGAAATAGGGCTTTCAGTTCTACAACCATAACAAATTGATGTGATATAATTCACATCTGAGCAGAAGCTTTAAATGCAAATGATGGGTTCAGATTTGTCTCATGGTTCAAGCTATTCCTCTTTTGCACAAGAATGGGAAAATCTAACCCAGGAACTGCTCCTATTTCCGTTTGACTTCCTTGAAGACCCATTTGAGGACAAACTTTTGGGAAACCAAATGGGTCCCCGGTGAAGCAGAAGTCATTGTTCAGGCTGTTTTTCTGCCTTCATTAGGTTTCAATCTTTTGCAGGGAAATTTTCTTCTTTGCATACAGGATTTACTTCATTTAGGGCATGAGTTTACAGGGACTTCACTTCATTTTCTTTCACATCATTTGGTAGTAGTAAGATGGGCAACTTCTAATCTATACTGACTTCTACTAAAATAGCTAATGGTATAAAAATCACTACAAAGAGAATTATTAAACATAGTCAAGACAAGAGTGGAAGTTTAAGAAAAAAGCCTGTTAATTTCCTTAATGATAAATAGCAGAAAGCAGCAGCCACACTTAAATAACAAGTAATTCATTGCATTCCTTTAACAGAAACGTTAAACTTACAGCAAGCACTGTTTAAAGATTAACAGGAACATTTTTCGAATATTTCAAATGAACTCAACTTTCGGTATAATCATACCTAAGATATTTATAAACAGCTAATCAGAGCCCTTATTTGTCAGAGGTGTTGAGTTTATTGTTGTGAATACACAATAAGATCAATTTTGTCTTTAAAATTGTTATAAATATCTGTATGCACTTTGCTTTTTTATTAAGTGTAATCCAAATTGAGCCATGACCATCAAGTAGTGTTAGGATATTATGTACTAACAACAGCATGGATCTGATTTCCATGCTGTGTTGTTTCCATTTGTGTTTGAAATGTGAGCTAAGTGCTGTCAGCCTGCTTTGAAGTTAACATTGCCAAGATGGATGTTTTACAGAAATAATTTCAATTCTTTCAATGGTTATTAATGAAATATATTAATGCATTCATAGTAATACATTTCTGGATTAAGATAAGGTGAGGATGTGACTGAATGCTGGGAACTAAAGTTTTGGCAATTGGGAAAGTTTGTAATATTAAGCTTAGGTTTAAAAAACTGATAAACTGGGTCCTTTCATTTGATTTATAAAGAAATACAATAAATGCAAATATCTTTGGTGCATTCTTTCCTGAGTGGGATATATTGCCTTCTTGTGTCTATGTATGATTTTATACCTGGGTTCCTAGATGTGTTAGTCAGCTTTTCATCACTGTGATCAAAAGATCTGACAAGAACAAAGTGGAAGAGGAGAAGTTTATTTTATGCTCATGATTTCAGAGGTTCAATGTATGGTTGGCCAACTCTATAGCTGTGGGCCTGAGGGGAGTCAGCATGTCATGGTGGAAAGGTATGGTGGAGGACAGCTGCTCAATTTATGACAGCCAGAAAGTAGATCTCTTAAATGCAAGTAGTTAGGGATAATATAATCCCCAAAGGCATGTACCCCCCCCCATGGCCCACTTCCTCTAGCTGTGACCTAACTGGCTACAATTATTGCCCATTAATCCATTCATATTATTAATCCATTTGATGGATTAATCCACTGATTAGGTCAGAGCTCTCATAATCTAATCATGTTATCTCTGAACATTCCTGCATTGTCTCACATATGAGCTTTCAGGAGATATACCACACATCAAAAAAAAAAAATACTAATATCACTTTATAGTGTTTCCTTCTATCCCTTGCAGTATATCCTGAAATTAAGTACATATATATGTATATATATCATTGTCTTCAAAATATGTGGGGATATTTGAACATTTCTTATTCATAAGCAATGACTTAGCAAGTTATTGAATATTTTATTGTGGTACCATTTCTATGAGGGAAGGAATAATCAGCTATACTTTCTAAATTATATTTAATATAAGATCGCTTAGGAAAAATATGCATGATAAAGTCATGGAATAAGTCAGGTGCAAATAAAAAATAAAAGCATTTGTTTTATTAAAAATGAAAGAAAACTAAGCAGAGTTATAGTAGCTATAGATGCCTTGCAGCCACTACAGAAACACAACTTAAAATGAGTGCTTTTGTAAGCCATTGAGGTTTGGAAACTATTTATGAAGAAAAATGAGTGACAAGTACAATATATATGGGTTTTCATCCTGCTTTTTAATTTAATAATTCGATATTGGATTAATTAGCTATTGCCACCCATATTATCACCATAAAGTTAGTGGCTTAAGATAATTCATATTTATTTTCACATACTTTCTGTGTGTCAGGAGTTTGCTCACAGCTTAATTAGATCTTATTTCAGTGTCCCACAAAGTTGCAGTCAAGATATTAGCCAGTGGTGAGGCTCAACTGGGGAAGAATTTACTTTCAAGCTCCAGTGGTTGTTGGCAGGATTCAGTTCTTTGCAGGCTGTCAGGCTGAGGGCCAATTTTTTTTCACTGGCCATCTGCTGGAGAACCCCTTTACTTCCTCACCATGTGGACCTCTCCATAGGGAAATTGCAACATGCCAACTTGCTTAAGCAAATCCAGAAAAGGGGGTATGTCTACTAGTAAGGTTGGTGCTAAAAACTATGAAATATTATCATAGAAGTAACATTTCATCACCTGTGCTGTATTCTGATGGTTACACAAAAAAACTATAGGTCTTGCCCATACTCAAGAAGAGAGGAATATATAAAGGTATGAACATCAAGAGGAAAAGATCTTCAGATTCAGATCATTAGATCTGTTTGACACAAAATATCTCATGTTATAAACATTCTTCAAAATTTATGTCTTCTCTAAGATGCTCACATATTTTCCATTATTTTGTGTCCTTTTGAAATACAAAAATGCCTTTCTAAGATTAAAAAACATACATTTTAATGTTTGTAAAATATCTTGTGTGAATGAATAATAATGTAGTTATTTTGTTATTCAGTAATTGGATCATTGCTACTTTTTACTATTAGAAATATCATTCATAGGATTAGAGGAACACTAGAATAGTCAAAGGAAAGGGAGGGCAAGGGAGGGAGCAGGGGAGGAAAAGGGGGAAAAATGGTGGTTGAATGAGATGGCTATCACTATCCTAAACGCATGATTAAAGATCTGAATGGTACTTATATACTTTGTATACAAGCAGTTGTATGTAAAAAGATGATATACTTGTGCATTTTGAATAAGTAAATAAATAATCTAAAATAAAAGAAATACCATTCTGATACATACCTTGTACATGGATTTTGTCTACATTTCCTAATATTTATATTCCTAGATGGCTATTCTCCGAATCAAACAGTATGGCAGCTTTTGAAGTCTTTGATAAATATTATCATAATTCTTTCTAAAATGTATAACAATATATAATTTATATACCTGCTAGAGATGCATTGTCTCATGACCCCTCAGCATGAATACATATGGCTAGATATAAACCTATTTATTAGCTAGGTTGATTTTTCTTTATGGGTCAACTGACTGTATTTGGTCTGTTAATTATTTATGCCTCTTTTTTTATCTTGTATGTTGGTATATTAGTATTTTCTTGTTGATTTTTAAGTACTCTTGATGTATTAAAGATATCAACCTGCCTTTAACATTGATCTCAAGAATTTATGTTTAGTTTTTCCAATATCTATTATTTAAAACAGTGTGGTTTAAAATTGTATGGAATAAAAATTACAAATGTTTTTGATCGTAATTTATTTGCATATTTAAACATTCTTACCTCCTGAGATGTGTGTCAATTTATCTGTATTTTCTTTTTATTTTAGTAAAATAAAATGTAATAATAAGTGTATATAATATTATAATATATATGTAAAAGTAAAATAAAATGTAATAAAATGAACCATTAAATTATTTAAATTTAATTTAAATGATGTAGTTATTTTATTACATTTTAATAGTTTCACTTTTCAAGTTTCATTATTACAATTTATTTTTGTTCATGCTATATTTTGTTCATTATGTATTTTAGTATGAGGTATAAACTTGAAATCCCCGTTAAAATAGCCAATATTGCCTTCACGATTGCCTTCACGATTTAATAAATATTTCCACAAGTTCAAATTTGTTTCTAAGGTTTCTTTCACTAAATACTAAATTTTGTATAAGTTATGATTTATTTCAAAATGCTTATTTTGTTTACTATTCTGTTGTTAGTTTTCAAGGAAATATTGCACTGATTTTACTTAATATACTTTTAGAATATGCTTTAAAAGATGCTAAAATTAGCCTCTAACTAAAGAAATGGGTAAGATGTATTTTAATTTTCACAATCAATGCATCCATGGAAATAGCATGTTACATTGGTCTTAATACATAACTTTACTGAAATATTCTAAGGCAGTCTATTAAGAGTATTCCATGTACATCCCCTTTTTAATGAAATTATCCTTCTGAAGTATTTTGAAAAAATAATTCTTATGAACAATATTGACATTTTGTTTAGTGAAACCATATATAAACATATAAATTTGGAAAAAAGGTATCATTAAAAGCAAAAGTTCTATTAATATTTCATTCAATTGTAACCATCTTTATTTGAAATGGATGTTCATGATATAAGTGAAGCAGAAACAAACATACACATAAATGCTATGTATCAACAAGGCAGAAAGCAGTTATGCAAAAGTAGTAGTATGTGAATTATTCACTTTTATTGCTTGTGCACAAGTATGCACATCTACACTTAGTGGGTTTTTTTTTTTTTTTTTTTTTTTTTAATACCGGGGATTGAACTCAGGGGCACTCGACCACTGGGACATCCTCAGCCCTTTTTTGTATTTTATTAGAGACAGGATCTCACTGAGTTGCTAAGTGCCTCGCTTCTCCTTAGTCTATACCGAAAGGACTTAAAAACAGCAATGTTCTTTACTCAGTGTAGGGTTGTATAAAGAGAACATGGTGATTATTGGAGGGAATTTCTATGAAGTCTTTATGCTTGAGTACTGCAGCTAATGTAGTCCTAGAAACCTGAAGCAGCATGAGACAGGTGATAATTATAACTCAGGACTTCTTGGAAACCTGGAAATACACTTACCCTATGACAGCTTGCCACTACAAACAAAAAAGCTGAGATTCAGAGAGGTTAAGTAATACCCCAAAGCCCAATGTTGACATGTGACTGATATAGGACTCCAAAATTCTCAAATTTACCATTTTTTGAAGTAAGCAGTTCATTAAGAAGCAGTAAATCAGAAGAAATCAGATGGAAGATGGCAGATTAATAATATTCCCACTCTACTTTCTTCAATAAAATCCTCCACAAAATTGTAGAAAGAATAAAAGGCAATGGAGAAAACTCGATGTATTTAAGCAAAGAGGTGGTCAAAACCTGAAACCACATCTGTAGACTATTTTCCAGGGCAATAGTATTCAGGAGTCCCCTTTGGAAAAAATATGCATTGGTTTTGAAGAGCTGGGAGCTAATAGTAATTCCATTAATATTTTTAATTTAAAATGAAACACTGTAGAAATTATAATTAGAGAGCAGAATGAAATATTAAACACTGATAATGTAAAAATTATAGTAAAGCTGACAAAAATCTGCAAGTGTGAGGGGGAGGAGAGCGGGAAGAAGTATAACCACATGACTATCTTCCTTATCCACGCAAAGAAGCCAAATGATCTCATCTAAACATGATAAATCTATAAGTAGATATTTAAGTATACCATTTAAATTCACAAAGTTAGTAGGTGTATAAAAATATAAATATTAACCTTCACTATTATCAAGAGAAGAAAAAGCAATAAAATAATAACCTTGTGAATAGTAGAAACAACTCTTGTAAGATACCAAATCCATAATTACATAAATAAGATAAAAACAAAAACAGCTGATGATGAAAATTACAAAGCTCTGTATAATAGTATTATGGTAACATATGTTTCTGGATGCAAGTAGACAAATGAAAGAAGTGAAAATAAGTGACAAATTATTCATATTTGCAAATAACGTGATTCTCTATCAGGAAAACCCAAGAGGATAAACTTAAACCCCCATTTTTATTTTATTTTATTTATTTATTTATTTATTTTTATTTTTTTGTGGTACCAGGGATTGAACTCAGGGGCACTCGACCACTGGGTCACATCCCTATCCTTTTTTTTGTATTTTTATTAGAGACAGGGTCTCACTGACTTGCTAAGTGCCTCGCCATTGCTGAGGCTGGCTTTTAACTCACGATCCTCCTGACTCAGCCTCCCAAAGTGCTGGGATTACAGGCGTGCACCACCGTGCCCGGCTCTTAAACCCCCATTTTTAATGAGAGAATGCAGGAGCCCTGTTTGGGGATTGGCTTGAATTGAAGTTGACTATGAGCCGGGGAGATTTGGCCATTGTCGCCACCCGTAGTCTCACGGGATTTTGTTGCGGGATCTGAGAGTGACTTGGCCGAAATTGCTGATCGGGTCAGCGCCATTTTAGTGGTGTGTTTGGCGTGAGTTAGTTGTTAGAACCAGAGAGAAAAGTTATCAGAATAAAAAGCTGTTTGTCTCCAGTTTGCTTCTGAAGTTCTTCCCGCGGCTCCGGTGCTCCGAGCGCTTCAGGCGGCAACAGGTGGCGGCCCGTACGGGGAACTTCGGAGCGGACAGGTAAGAACTGAAAGGTCTCTAAAGATGGGTTCGAATATAACTGAATCCCAAGTGATAGAGGCTATGCAAAGACTCCTTGATATACCTGACTCTTTTCTCAGTGAGGAGTATATAGACAAAAGTGAAAGTGATCAAAAAAGTGTAGATTCCACTGGGCCAACTGAGACCAGTAAAGAGAGTATTAGAAGAGACCCAAAAATGACAAAAATCCAAGCTATTAAAGCTATTCGGGAGTTATTGGCGAAAGCTGAAGGATACTTGCTCTCACTGGAACCTGGGCCTCAGGATATTGCTGTCAGTGAAATTAGCAGTGGTGAGGAATCTAGTAAAAGTGATCCTGAGAAAATGAGGAAAAAGAAATTAAAAAAGACCGAGAAAAAGGTCCGTCAGGCAGAGGAGTCACTTGTGGAAGTGACTACTCCCCCATGGGTGGAATCCATTACAGAAAATATGAAGGGTATTACTAGGCATTTGCATACCCTAGAAACAGAAATAAAAAGTCTTTCTGATCGCTTATGCGCTCTCGAGGACAACTCACAGATACATTGGGAACCGCCAGCATTTGAAAAGAAAAATGGACAGAGTGTCCATCAGTCAGTAGATTTCAAAACAATAAAAAATCTCAAAGAGGCAGTAATGACTTATGGGCCCCAAGCTCCTTTCACGTTGAGTATGCTGGAGTCCCTTAACACCTTTAGCTTAACCCCCTCAGACTGGAAAAGTCTATGTAAAGCAACATTAAGCGGGGGGCAATTCTTGGTTTGGCGATCGCAATTTCAAGAACTTTGTATAGAAACGGCTAAAAGAAACGCGGCTGCAGGGTTTGAAAACTATAATATAGACATGCTCACAGGAGAAGGGCAATTCGCAGACTTACAAGCTCAAACAGATTATGACTCAGATATATATGCTCAGATAAATGCAGCTGCCTTAGAGGCATGGAAAACTGTACAAGGACCTGGGGATCTACAAGGTAGCTTGTCAAAAGTGATTCAAGGACCTAATGAGCCGTATGCCGACTTTGCTGATCGACTTTTGAGAACTGCAGGTAGTGTGTTTGCAGATGTTGACCAAGCTATGCCTTTAGTTGTTCAATTAGCTTATGAAAATGCAAATAAATGGTGCCAAGCAGCCATCAGGCCATGGAGAACTAAAAAGGATCTTTCCGTATATATACAACTATGTAAAGATATAAATGGCGCCTTTGTCACAGGAAATGTGATTGCAGCCTCAATGAGAGGTGCTTCCTCTCGAAATTTCACAAAGGCTAAACGTAGACATTATAATCAATCAGGATATTCCAGGCAAAATTATTATAATCAATCAGGCAATTCTAGGCAAAATCCCAAAAGAGAAATAAGATCAAGCTCATACCGTGCCCCAGGCCGCTGCCCCAGGTGTAAAAAGGGAAATCATTGGGCCAATAAATGCTATTCAAAATTTGACATCCATGGAAATCCTTTGTTCAGGAATTCAAAAAACGGGGCACGGGGCCCAGTACCCCGGGGCCCACAAATGTACGGGGCATTGCAGAAGGAGTATCCTCAAGCATCCACTCAGATGCTTCCCCGACACAATCCCTACTACCCATCCACTCCCTCGCCAGAGGAACAAGAGGAAATGCAGGATTAGACCTCTGTTCCACCGCCCGAATAGTGTTAACACCTGAAATGAGGGTTCAACTGATTCCCACAGGAGTCAGGGGACCTCTTCCCTCAGGGACTGTAGGACTTATTATCGGGCGTAGTCCTAAAAGCTTATTAGGTTTGCAAGTGACCCCAGGTGTTTAGTGAGGTATCTCAACCTGGACTTCCTAGTCCCGTAGCTATTCCAAAAATTTCCATCTTATTACTCTTGAATTATGCAAAGTAAAAATAAAATACATCCATAGCTTTTATTTTCATTTGCAATTATCTCAACAGGTGAAAAATGCAGTAATTACCCTCAGTCTTTCTTTGTTTTGTTCTAAATATGCCAGATATAAAAAAAACATCAAACAACCTCACCAACAGACATGAAAAAATTTACACATTTTGATCTTTCATTGTTTGGGACTTTACGGGACAATGCCTTGCGGGTATTTGTCTAGAGAATTTGTTTAAACAATATGCTAAAGCCGCAACATCTCCTCACAATTGGACGGCTGTTAGTCATCATAAATCCTAAAGGGCTTGGCTGGTTAGCCAATGACGGGTAAGATCCCCAGAGGGGGACAACCTAAGACAGGCACAGTCGCACGGGACAGTCTCAATCATCTGGGCATTAATAGCAAAAGAAATGTGCAAGTGGTGTGTTATATTATCAAATAAAAAGCTAGAAAGGCGGCAAAAAGAGAATTTAGTGACTGAGTATAAAATTTAAAAAAAATTGGATATAAAAAAAAGAATGAGTGTTAAGATATGGGCATTAGCAAAAGAATTGGACAGTAAATATTTACTGAGATTTAATATTCAAAATGTATTTATTCTGTTAACATTAATCAATATATTATAGGCAATTTTAACCAAAACACTAAGATGTTTTTAGATAGAACTTAAAACAATATTTCTTTTATTTTTCTTTCTTTCTTTTTTTGTAGCAGGGATTGAACCCTCAAGTTTATCTGGATAAATAAACAGAAATGAAAGGAATGCTCTTGACAAAAGAAAACAGTATTACTAAGTACTAAAACATTATATAAAGAGCAGTGATTGAGGTTCTGGACATGAAATTGAATCTTTCATTCAAATGTATTTCTACTCTTTAATAAAAATAGTTCCATGTACAAGAGGATTAATAGTAAAATGTTTGTCTCCCTTGTATAAATGATATAAACTAAATTGAAAATAGATAAATTAGAGATGCTTTAGTATTTCAATGGAATTAAATATACACAAATTTCTACACATAGAAGATCTAATTGTTCTGGAGATAAAAACATGTAGTGCACAAAATCAATAAAGAATATATTATTACTTCAAAATTGCATTTCTTCAGATATCATAAGATATTGCTAAATCAAACTCATTAACATAGCCAGTCTGAATTGGTAAAAACCTTCAGTATTTAGCATTGATTTTATTCATGTATTTTATTACTTTAGCTAAATTAAATAAGAATTAATAAAGCATAATCTAATAGAACGCTTGATGAATTCTATTTTAATTAATAGACAAGGATGACTTGTAACTGACTCATTCTGTTCATGTTGATTTTGGCAATGTCCTTGGTAGCTTTTGTTCATTTTAAGAAGTTTGCTATTCTTCAATATTTTTCTTTAACATTATTAATAGGTTTGTCGAGTGTTTTTGCATAGAAATAAAAAAGGGGAGTTAAGTCCACAAATATTTAAAATATAAGAATAAATAACTAAGATTTGAGTGATTTTATTAAAATTGTTCATAATGATCAATTGCATATCAGACAAAACTTCAGAAGTATTTGACAAAAATAAAGAAAAGAACTAGACATATATGTAAATTTTACCTTTCTCTATATAGACAGTACTGACATAGCTGATTGAGTTGATCAAATTAGGATATTAAAAATACTATGGTGAATAGCATATCTATACATATATCTATAATGCACCATTAAAATCAATAAATAGAAGGAAGACCAGTAGAGTAGAAGGAGAACAGGGGAGGGAGAAAGGCAAGGAAAGAGGAAGTATTGGGGACTGAAATGCAGCAAATTACACTTCATGTATGTATGAACCCCTATTATGCATAATAATAATGCACTAATAAGATATTAATAAACAAAACAAAGAGCCTTAAATGTGAGTTAACTCAACATTTAATATATGAAATATGATATGTATATATTGTAAAATGATTTGCACACTCAAGTTAATTAACACATACATAAATTCACATGGTTACCTTGGTGTGTGTGTGTGATGAGAAAATTTTTAATGAGTTCAACTTTTTTAACTCCACATCTAAGTGAGATCATGATTTTCTGTGTCTGGCTTATTTCATTTAGCATAATGAACTCTAGACTTATCCATGTTGTCACAAATGACAGAATTTCTTTTTTTTTTTTTTTTTTTTTTTTTTTTTTTGTGGTTACCAGGGATTGAACTCAGGGGCACTCGACCACAGGGCCACATCCCCAGCCCTTTTTGTATTTTATTTAGAGACAGGGTCTCACTGAGTTGCTAAGTGCCTCGCCATTGCTGAGGCTGGCTTTGAACTCGCGATCCTCCTGCCTCAGCCTCCCAAAGTGCTGGGATTACAGGCGTGCGCCACTGCGCCTGGCTTAGAATTTCATTTTTTAAAGGCTGAATAGTATTCCAAAAAATGTGTATCTATACCACATTTTCTTTATATAATTATCTGTTGAGTAATGCTAAAGTGTGCATGAGAGTGCAGATAAATCTCCCGAAGATGCTGATTGCTTATTTCTTTGGATATATACACAGTGGATACATACGCACAAGTGAAATTTCTGGATCATGTTATAGTTCTATTTTTAGTTTTGAGGCTGTCCTCAAACCTGTGATCCTCCTGGCTCAATCTCTCAAGTTGCTGCGATTACAGGTGTGTGTCACCATGCCCAACTTATGTTTTGTTCTTTTGCTAATAGACATCTTGTTAGTTTGAGGTGATAATTTATTATTCTTTTGATATACATTTCCCTGATAATTAGTGATGTTAAGCACCTTTTTTTCATATGCTTGCTGGACAGTTGTATGTCTTCTTAGTAAATGTGTATTCAAGTCCCTTGCCCATTGTTTTTAAAAAGTATTTTAAAAAATGTATTGCTATTGAGTTATATATGTTCCTTGTCTATTTTTGAATATTAAATCCTAGAATAATCTTTTTTACCTTCTTGCAGGTTGATAAGAAGGGGCATGAAGAAACATACATGCACATTTGAAGAAAACAGAGAGTAGAATTCATTCATTCATCTCTTTACTCATCTATTCAACTAATACATTTCAATTACCTATTATACCAGATTCTAAAATGTAAATATTCAGAACAACATTAATTTGCTATCAAAGAGCACTGAACCTAGTGGGGAAGACAGAGTGATGAAGAAGTAATTGAAATTTTGTGAGATGCAGGTATTCCAGTCAGGGATAATACTTTGTAAGTCTTTGTGAGAGGTGATGAGGACCTGATGGAAGGAGGTGTCTCTTTGAATGGTGAATGAAAGGTAGATTTTGAGAGATTTTGGGGGAGTAGACTTGATCATTATGAGGTTGGAAGTAAACAAAACAGGGTTCAAACTTTTTTTTTTTTTTTTTTTTTTTGGTACTGGGGATTGAACTCAGGGACATTGAATCACTGAGTGACATCCCCTGCCCTTTTTTTGTATTTTACTAGAGACAGGGTCTCACTGAGTTGCTAAGTGCTTCACCATTGCTGACGCTGGCTTTGAAATTGCAATCCTCCTGCCTCAGCCTCCCAAGTGCTGGGATTACAGGCATGCACCACAGCTCCCAGTGGGTTCAAACATTTATGTCAATTTTCTGAAATTTTTGATTAGGCATCCACCTGCCATTTGCTGAGACATGTAACTTGGATGGAGTGATAGATTAAGATAGAAGTTCACAAATATTAGATTCAGTCTCTAGTCTGTTTACATTGAAGTGTTTGTGGAACTTTCAAAACTGTACATCCAGTAGAAAGAAAATATAATAAAGATCTGGAGATTGGAAGAGTGGTCTGAAATTGTAGATTTGGAAATAATCAGCAAACAAAGGACACAAGAGGCTATATAAAAGCAGTGTGCTGGGGTTGAGGCTGTAGCTCAGTGGTAGAGCGTTTGCCTCACATGTGTGGGTTCAATTCTCAGCACCACATAAAAATAAATAAATAACTAAAGGAAGAAAAGCAGCATGCCAAGTGAAAATAAGGGACGTAGAGAAAGACTTATTTCAAGGAACAAGGAGAAGAGAAGCCCACAAACAGACTGAGCAGTGGCATCCAGAGAGCCAAGAGGAAATCAAAGTGTGTGATGTGACAGCAATGGAGCTAAAGTACAGAGAGAAATAACTGACTGTGAAGGCTGCTGGTAAGAAGTCAAGTGAGATGAAGACTCAATCATATCCATTGGCTTTAGTGTCCAGGGATTCTTCAGTGACTTTTTTTTTTTTTCATATTTCAGATTATTTTATTAAAACCATGCAGGCAAAATAATGTGCATGTACAAAAAATATATTTAGAATCCGTGAAGACAGTTGTGTATTTTAATTTCTTCCTTTTCAGTAGCATAGATTTTATTTCTTTGAAAGTACTTTTTTTCTGGCTATCACACATCTTCCCCAGGGTTCATTTGTTTTCTTTTCTTTTTTCTTTCTTTCCTTTTTTTTTTTATCATTTATTATTTAACCAACTGATAGTTTTAATTTTTCTTCAATCAAATCACATGTCATAGAAAGTTCAAACTCAGCAGGAAGGTTCTGATATTAAAGTTCGACACCTTAATGACAGTCCTACATCACAATGAATTGGTCACATCAGCTCCTTGTTGTTTTGAAATTTCTTTCATCTCTTCAGTGACTTTGATGAGTTTCAATACTGTGGTGCAGTCAGAAGCCAGAATGAAGAAAGTTGAAGACTGAGTAGGAAGTGAGCAGGCACAGACAGTGAATACAGACAACTCATTAGTGAAATCTAGTGGTGAGATGGGCTAGGAAGGGTAGCATTTAAGTAGATAGGAAATATTCACAAATACTATATATTCCTATAGAGAAAGGGAAAGGTCATGCAATCAAGATAGTGAATATGGGGTAAAGAAAAATTATTTAATTCTCACAATTTCTTACTGACTCAAGGTTTTCCTATAGATCGTAGTAAGTACTAGAGCTAGAATAGGCATAGATTAGGAACTATAGGAATGACAAGAAATCCTTAACTTTGAACTTGTTTCCTACATACTTTGATTTTTTTCACAGCTTAGGTACTGCTCCTGACTTTTTGTCAGTCAGATAATGCTAGCACTACTTCAAGGATACTGAAGAATACAGTTTTTAATTGCCCTCAGTAGAGAGGAAACTGCAATGAACACAGAGTTATTTCTCTGTCATTTTTTGTTGCATTAGGTTCTCTTGAACAGAGAGCCCAAGAGAAAGACCAAAGTGTAGGTAATCCATTGGGGAGTTGATTCCAGGAGTAGGAGTAAAAGAGCACAGAGAGAAAGATAGGACAGGAGCAAAAGTCAGTACACCAATATAAGGTATATAATTGAGATCATCACTACAGACAATAGGATTTCAGTTGTGTTGAGACCACCTGAGAAGTGTACATAATCCCTGCCACAACTGTTCACTTGGTAGACAGGGTCAGGATAAGGTATCCACTTAAATGATTCTGGGAAATCACATTCTTATGGCCCTCAGTTCCCTCTCCTTTAAAATTAATGTCCATAAAATCGTGTTCACTTCCTCATATAGGAAAGAAAAAAAATTGACCAGAATGTACAAGAGTGATTATTAAAGGGTGAGAAGTGGGGTGAACAAAGGGAGGTTAGATTTACTCAGTGAATGCAGTATGCATGTATTGAGATATCACACTGAAGCTCATTAATATTTATTATTAATATATGTTAATCAAAAATAAAATTTAGGGGCATGGTGGCACACGCCTATAATCCCTCATCAGTTAAGGATTACCCTTGGGGTAATACTCTCACTTCTGGTATATGGAAAGAATATTTTAATTTCCATGCTATTGGAGAAGGTCCTGGAAAAAAGCCAAAAGACATCATATTGAGGTATTGAGATTATATGCTGCCAGCACAAGGTGAGTAAGAGCTCATGTGAAATTGTCCACTGAAGCTACCCGTGAAATCAGATGTGGGCAAAAGTGATGTGACACAGAAAATCGGAGTGGACTACTACAGGCAACAACTCTACTTTAGGGAAAGTAATAAAGACAAAATACTTTTTTCTTCATAGATATCACAGATAATTTCTATAGTCTTGAGATATCTGGGAAAATATTTAATGTAACACTTGACAATTTTTTTGTGGCACTGGGGATTGAACCCAGGTCCCCATCCATGCTAGAAAAACACTCCCTACACTTGACTTATGATTAGGACCAAGCTGGGATTGTGTTTTTGGATTTATGGAATCAATTGGTAGGTAAAGTGAAGCACTGAGCATTTGACTGAGAAATGAAATAACTGTAGAATCATCCAGCTGAAAGACACCCTAGTTTCTTATGCTCTTCTACAAGTCTCCATCTCTAGATGGTTTTAGATAATTAAACCAGTTTTCTGTTCCACTCTACTTCTATAAACGTGCTTGAAATATTTCCTTTTCCTTCCTTTCTTACCTTAACTAACAAACTTGACACAGAAATGTGTTTGTTAGTTACTCAAAATGATGGTGAGGGAAAATCTGCAGGAATTTCCCCACATTCATTCTCTAAAGACACCCTATTGTTTTCTTTCCATAATTTCAGAATTAAAGTTGACAGATATAATTAATCATGTAATAAGGCAAGGTACTTAAATCCGGGAAACACAATGCATAGTTCTCTTTGTTGTTTTCAATGAATTCATCCTTATCCTTAGTGTACCTTTCAAAGTTCATATTCTGTGTGTTGCTGTGATAATACAGCCATGCTCTTTTTCTCTTCTCATTGCTTCTGGTTAGTTTGTTTATGGTTGATGCATTCATAGAAGCATGATTTATTGACTCCACTGAGCCTGCCTGCTGAATATTCACATTAGCTTTATTGTGTGTGTGTGTGTGTGTGTGTGTGTGTGTGTGTGTAGTTTCCCATATAAATGTCTATAAAATAAAAGCCATCCCTTTAGGCTATGGATTTTTTTTTTTTTTTTTTTTTTTTGTATCAGGGATTGAACCCAGGGTCATTTAACCACTGAGCCACATAACCAACACTTTTTATTTTTTATTTTGAGACAGGGTCTCACTAAAGGTTTAGGGCCTTGCTAAGTTGCTGAGGCTGGCTTTGAACTCTCTATCCTCCTGCCTCGGCCTCCTACACCACTGGGATCACAGAAGTGCACTACTACACCCGGCCTTGGCTACAATTTGTAAAACAGAAACTAGTCATTTCTTTTTTAAAAAAACTTGAATTTTATCTAACTAGAAAATTCCCAACTGTTTTGCTCTGTTTTATTCTCTGACATTGTCTGTTCTTTTTTCTCACTACTTCTTTTATGAATTTATGTTTTTATATTTTATATGTTGCATTTTTTTTCTAAAATTCTTTTAAATCTATGATATGACATAGAGCTACAATGTTTTTTAACTACATAGCTTGTGTCCCAATATTGTTCCTAATAATTTGAAGTGCTTCCCTTTTATCAAAAATTCAATATCTATATGCACTTGTGTCTGCCTCTGAACCTTATATTCTGTTATAGCATTCTGCATTAGTATTATAATGTTTCAAACATTTTGGCTTTAAAATACATATTCCTATCTCATTCTGAAAAAGTATTTTTATTACTCTTTCCTCCTAAAAGTTCCTTTTATATTTTCTAAATTTTAATTTAATTTTTTTTTTTTTTTTTTTTTTTTGGTACCAGGGATTGAACTCAGGGGCACACAACCACTGGGCCACATCCCTAGCCCTTTTTTGGGTCTCACTGAGTTGCTAAGTGCCTCGCCATTGCTGAGGCTGGCTTTGAACTCGTGATTCCTCCTGTCTCAGCCTCCCAAGTGTTGGATTATAGGCATGTGCCATCATGCCCCTAAATTTTATTTTTGCTTAACATATATTAGTAATAAATATTAATGAGCTTCAGTGTGATATCTCAATACATGCATACTGCATTCACTGAGTAAATCTAACCTCCCTTTGTTCACCCCACTTCTCACCCTTTAATAATCACTCTAGTACATTCTGGTCAATTTTTTTCTTTCATATATGAGGAAGTGAACAGGATTTTATGGACATTAATTTTAAAGGAGAGGGAACTGAGGGCCATAAGAATGTGATTTCCCAGAATCAACAAATTATTTAGGGGCAGAGGTGGTTTTTTTTTTTTTTTTAACTTTTTAAAAAAAATTATTTTCAACGTGCATAGAAAAAAACAAAAAGTTACATGTATTGATGAGTAGTGTTTAAATAAAGTTAAGTCTACTTATCTCCTCACTTATCATGCATTTCTTTTGAAAACTTCCAAAATATTTTCTTCCAGCTTTTTGAACTGCACATTATATTACTGTTATCTACAGTCACCATATTGTCTGATAGCACACCAGAACTTCTTGCTTCTATCTAGTTTAAAGAGTAACCATTAATCAATCTTTCCCTATCTCTCACCACTCTTTCCAAACTCTGGTAACCACCATTCTACTCCCAGTGTCTATGAGGCCAACTTTTTTATATTGGGCATATGTGTGAGATCATGTAATGCTTGTCTTTCTGTACCTGGTTTATTTAACTTAATATAACTATCACCAGTTCCATACATGTTACCACAAATAACAGGATTCAATTCTTATTATGGAAGAATAGCATTTCATGGTGCATATGTACCTTATTTTCTTTATACATTCATCAGTTGATAGAAACTTATGTTGACTCCACATCTTGGTTATTTGAACAGTGCTTAAGTAAAGATGGGAGTGCAGATGTCTTATCACATAATGAATTGATTTCCTTTATATAAATAGCCTGTAGTGAGACTGAGAGATCATATGACAGTTATGTTTTCAGTTTTTAGAGGAACACCCATATTGTTTTCTATAATGGCTGCACTAGTTTGCGTTCCTATCAATGGTATACAATTAATCCCTTTTCATCATATCCTCATCAGTACTTGTTATCTTTATCTTTATTCTTTTTGAAAATAGCTATTCTTTATGGGGTTAGGTGATATCTTATTTTGGTTTTGATTAGAGAAAGGTTACTAATTTCACTCTATCATGTAGTATGAAAAAATGGTAACTAAAAAGGGCTACAAAGTAATTTACAGTAAAAATATATGGTCCAAAGATAAATATTATTTAGGCTAAAGTGGGTTGGAAGACAACCATATCTGAAGTGTAATAGTTGTCACCTGTCCCACCAAAAATAGTTCAGCATGAGGGATCCATGGAACAGAATCAATGATTTGTGAGAGAGAAAAAAATAGACCAATCACCATACTTCTGAGATTTGCAGTTTACTATTTCCTGAAATAAGAATGAATTTTGTAATCAAAGGAATATGTAGTTTTTTAACCTGGTTGGTGACTTTTTGTCTGAATTATGTTTCTTCTTCCCTGAACCCTCCCTCTCTGAATAAAAAAAAAAAAAATCCACCTCCAAAAAAAGCATATTGAAGAAACATGCATATTCGTGTTAAATTGAAGACATTCTACAGCATCAAGTATTTATTTTTCTGAAAGGAATATTATTATTGAATACCTCTCCATTCTATTATTTATAGCTAGTGGAAATACATCATGACTATTTAAATCTCAAAGTGAGCTAGTTTCTAAATCTACACCTCATGTTTCTCAGCTAAGTCTCCTTCCAAATTATATATGCATTTTCTGTATCTATATTCCAGTTCATTTTTCACACTTTTACAGTCTGGGATGAGAACCATACATTTGGTAGTTCTTGACCTATTTTTGAATTTTGTCATTTTTTAAACTTTTGCCTTTTCCCAGGAGGACTAACCACTTTAGATCAAATCACATTACAATTATTTTTGTAAACTGATTTTAAATTGGGTCATAGTGCTATTTTTGTCTCTAATCAACTTAAAAGTAAGTATTTTTCAACTAATTTTGCTTTTATGCATTTTCTTTCCAGATACATTTGAATTTATTCTAAGGATTTTGTCAACTACTATTCTAGGATATAACTAATGTTTTAGTGTCCTGCTCAACAACCGTTTTTAACTTATTCTTGAATAAAATATTTTAAAATATTTCCTCTCACTTTTCTAGTTTCAGTAGCCTCAAATTATCATGCTGAAATGACTTCCAGCCATTCAAGTGTTTTAATTTTAAATGATTTTACTTTCCTCCATCCAAATCACTAGAGTTCAATAGGACTAGACAACATCCAATTCAATATCCTATGTCAATACCAAAAAAAAAAAAAAAAAACAAACAAACAAAAACAAACAAAAAAAAAAAAACTGAAACCTACAGATGGAGAGTAACTTCTTCAAGGTCATACAGCTTGACAGTAGCTGAGCCAGAATTAGAAATCAAGACTTTAAATGTTTTGCAACAGGACCCTTTCCACCCTATATTAGTGTTTATAAAATTATTGTCTGGCTGGGCGTGGTGGCTCGTGCTTGTAATCCCAGTGGCTCAAGAGGCTGAGGCATGAGGATCATGAGTTCAAATCCAGCCTCAGCAAGTGAGTAAGGTGGTAAGTAACTCAGTGAGACCTTGTCTCTAAATAAAATACAAAATAGGATGGGGATGTGGCTCAGTAGTTAGGCGTCCCTGGATTCACTACTTGATACCACATACATACAAATTAATGTCTGATTCATATGTGTTATTTTAACTCCCAACATATTTGTAATATTCTGATATTTTTTAAACTTTAAATTGAATATTTGTGTAAATAAAGATAATGAAAAATACCTTTATCCTTATTATTTCATATCATGCTCCCTGTTGATAAAAGACGTATTCTTTTCCATGGATAGCAGAAAGCACATTAACAAAATATTTTAATTTGGAATAATGGCACCACTTAGAAAAGAAGCATGGATCAAATTTTGAAACTGATCTTTATAACAACTCCAAGGAAAGGGCAAGATCGGTAGTTATAGCTATGTTGTATTATGAATGGTTTGGAAATGTAATTATATGAGTGTCTCTGGACAAGACATTAGAACCAAGTTGATAAAGTCAACAATACAGATTCAAAAAAATTAAAACTGAAAGCACAAATACTCAAACACACACACACACACACACACACACACACACACACACACACACACATACAGAGCCATCACTTTAATAAAATATTGTTACCATTATTTTTCAAGTCTTCACATTTTTTATTTTCTAAAGTAAGAAACTCCCAGGATTTCCAAATAGTCACATAAACTTTTCAAATGTTTATGAATTAGGATGAAAATCACATGATATTTTAATGATATTTGGAGGCATTCAACAACAAATTAGCTTAAGAAACCTATAATTATGGAATATAGAAACTTTTGTTGTTGTTTTTTTTTTTTTTTTTTTCCCAAAAGCAATATGTAACCAAAGATGAAAGTGAGAATGGTATACAAACTCCTGTGCATTAAAGAAAACTCAAATCGTTCTTAAACAAGTTTATATGTCTGAGAGAATGATATATTCTTAAGAAAAACAGAGCATTGGCTCATAGCTCCTATTAAGTCAATCTGCTGCCCTTAAAGTCTATATGCAGTACTTGGGGTGAATGCAAAAAATGAGATTATTAAAGTATTGCTCAGAAAAAAAGTAATGGTATATATGAAAATTAGTATATCAATTAAGAGAGCAGGCTTATTTTTGTTTAGATAAACGCATATTTTCTGAGACACTAATTTGCCATTCTGCCAATAAATTCCTATTTGTGACTAGCTTTTCAGAAAAGAATTTGTAGTTATAGATGGACAGAATGCCTTTATTTATTTTTATGCAGTGCTAAGGATCGAACCCAGTACCTATGCATGCTAGGTAAGCACTGTGCTGCTGAGCTACAGCCCCAGCTCCTGTGACCAGCTTTTAAACCACTAAGAGATAGTTCTATCTAATGGCAATAAGAGTTTCATAGAACAATAATTGCTAAAAGCCAATGTCTCTGACTTTTTTGTTCAATTGAAGAATAACTACATATATTGAAAACAAAAATTGAGAATATTATCTAGAAAAGTCAATGATTAGACTCACTGCTCCTCACTTATGTTATGAGAGAATATTTCAAGTGGAAGGGAAGCTAAATTATTGAGATAATTGCTTCCATTTTCCCACTCATTTTTAATGTGAAAGCACAATATTTGTGTTCTCTATCAAAACCTTTTTTTTTCTATTTTGCTTCTTGTTGATATTACTGATGAATTCTGGCTTTTCTTCGTGGCTGTTACTTAAAACTGATAGTATATATCAGTAAAAGGAAGTAAAAGGAAGGCAAACTTGTTAAATGAAACAAAAATGTTTGTAAAGGAGGACATTAGTGTCTAAAACTTCATTCATGCTTTCAATCAATGTACTGGAAACATGGGGGACCAGTTAAAAATAGAAACCGCCCATGACTTAACATAGACCCTTTTATTATGGGAAATAGGAACATGTATCTATACCAGCTGCCTAGGTGAGTCATTTAGACTGGTTAGAATTGTTGGTATTTGGGAACTATCATAGCACAACATAGAAAATAGCAGTTGAATGAAACAGGAGATTTCTTAAGTATGTAATACTTTGTAGTTATGTATTTTACTTGAATTGTCTTCTGATATGATTTGCATACCATGTAAATTAATAGATAACTATTTCCACCAAAATTCCTGATAGGAGCAGTTCTTGTCTGTTATTTTCATATAGCACAACCAAAAATATGGGCATTTCAAGAGCTATATAAATGACTATTGGATAGGCATATTGGACTGAAACATTTCTGTGGAGCACATTTTAAAAATAGCTGGCTGTATACAGACAGATTGAATCTTGTTAGGATTAAATGAATGTACTTTCCCACTTGTTTTAAAAACTTTTCCTCGCCAAAATGCATGCTAACATTTATGGAATTTCTGTACAACTATTTTGATACAGTTACTAGGATGAATAAATTGACAAAATTACCATAGTTGGTATGCATAGGATCATCAGTTACTCAAATTTTTAGGCAATTATTACCGACAAAAACTATAAATCCTCCTCAAACCATTCATGAAATTGTGACAGGGAAACCATCCTGTTTCTTTTTCACAAATTTTCATGTCGTCCTTGCACAGGGACCATGCTGATCTTCTCTGGATTGTTGCAATTTTAGTATACGTGTTACCAAAGCGAGCACAAGCATCATATTTTAATGAAGAAAAGAGTTGATTTTTTTCAAATCTCCATGCATTGTAGTGAACTCATTTGCTTGAATTAATGATATTTTTTCACAAATGGCCACTTTTCCAAGGCAGACAAACATTCTGCAATGGTGTGATAGTAAATGGAAAAAAAAATACTTCTCTGGGAAAAAAAAAAAAAAATATTTGTACCCTTTACCAATTTGCATGACATTTTCAGCCACTGTGGCTGATTTCAAACCATCAAAGTGCTATCACTGTATTTAGTGTTGGGAAGAAATGCACAGAATTAGTTCTCAGCAGCTGCTGTGATCTGGTAGGAGCACACTATTAGCTGTGGGGTAATACAGCTACCAATTGGTAAGTAAGGCACAATCCCACTCACTACTAACTGCCTCATACTAGCAAATCCAGGATTGCTTTTAGGAATTGGAACAAAGAAGAGAAAAAGGGAATTGGAACAAAGCTTCTCTTAGGAGCTGACATCTAAGTTGAGTTTCATAGAATAAAGTTGTGGATCACTCTTTGATAAACCTCCCAAGATGTTCAACTGGGAACAGAAGAGTAGTTGAGCCTGGAGGGATAGCCAACCACACAGCCTGGGAAGAATTTGGATGGTGTGATGAGGTGCTTGGATATTTCACAAGTTGTTAATGGAGAGCCATGAGAAGTTTGGAAATTACTGGATTCAGGGCAGATAACACATTTATGAGGTAACAGGTACAGGCAAACTGTAAACTTGTTAATAAAGAATTTACTTTGATATAAAGCAAAAACAGTTTTAATAAAAGCGGAAGCTTGACTTACAATTATTTTATAGCTTCTTGTCACATATACACAACTATACTGTAAGATTCATGAGTTGAATATGAAAGTTTAGGATGTTACCAATTACACAGATGTCTCTGAATAATTAATCATGTGGTGGTACTGAGAAGCTTAATACATAAGTGTTTTATTTAATATTTCTATTTCCACCTGAAGGTTGATTTTATGTCAATATATTTTCACCTGGTGCCTGAAATAAATATAAAATAATGAATTTTTATATATTTAAATTCTAAGCATACGCAAAATCAAGGTAAATGGAAATAATTCAAAAGTTTTATCACATCACTTATCAGCATTTAGAAAACCCATATATCTCTAAATTTATTTAGCATGTACAAATTATTCACACATTTATGTCCCTGTTTTTCCAAAAGTGTGATTAAAGCTTCTGACTACTCAGAAATGTTCTAATTATGAATGAATACTTGTAATACTTTATTAATAGTGGAGAGTGAATAGCAGTTTATTGATATGCATAGTAGTATGATGCTTACTATGTAATATGCATATTATGCATAGTAATATGCTAAGTAACTTTGGATTTGGTTATGATCTATAGATTTTTGGCATTATGTTATACCCCTAAGTCAACACCTGTTATCAACACAGGTATGTCTCAGCTCTAAAAGTGAGTAAAATAGCATGTTTTCTTTGGAAAGTGTTTGAATAATTGGATTTATTTATAATAAAACAAAATTGGCCCATTTGATTATTAAATATGCTGAAAGTAACTCATACAATTTACTAGTATTATCAGACAAGCTGAAAATTATGTAAAAGCACTTCTGTGTATAAAACATGCATAGTATGGAGAAAATTTTGGTTATATTATTAAAATTTTCTTGGTGTTTAGTCTATGTCTTATCTTTCATAAATGATGTTTTAATGTTATTCTCTCCAAAATATTTGCTTAAAAGAAGAGAAGGATGCTGGGTGCAGTAGCATATGCCTGCAATCCCAGTGGCTCAGGAGGGTGAGGCAGAAATATTGTGATTTCAAAGCCAGCCTCAGCAACTTCTTGAGGCCCTAAGCAACTTAACTACACCCTGTCACGAAATAAAATACAAAAAAGGCTGGGGATATGGCTCAGTGGTTAAACACCCCTGGGTTCAGTACCAAAAACAAACAAACAAACAAACATGTGAGAGAAGGAAGCTAATATGCATAGGGGAGTATAATCTCTTTTTTAAATTCAAAGTTGTTGTATTTATAATAGTAGTATGCATTATAATTCATAATAAAGAGAGCATCATTTTACAAAACACTTTTTGTATACAATGTATATTCGTACCATTCAAATCTTCAATCATGCATTTAGGATAATGACATCAATCTTATTCTACCACCTTTTCTTTTTTTCTCTCCCTCCCCCCCTTGCTTCCTTCCTTCCCCTCCCTCCCCTTTGATCTTTCTAGCGTTCCTCTAATCCTCCTATGTACCCCAACCCACCACCACTGTGAATCAGCCTCCTTATATCAGAGAAAACTTTCGGTATTTGGATTTTTGAGATTGACTAACTTCACTGAGCATTATACTATCCAACTTCATCCATTTACCTGCAAATGCCATTATTTTCTTTTCTTTTATTGCTGAGTAAAATTCCATTGTGCGTATATACCACATTTTCTTAATCTGCTCATTTACTGAGGGACATCTAGGTTGGTTCCACAACCTAGCTATTGTGAATTGCTCAGCTACAAACATTGAGATAGTTGTGTCACTGTAATATACTGTTTTTAAGTCCTTTGGAAATAGACCCAGGAGTGGGATGGCTGGGTCATAGGGTGGTTCCATTCTCAGTTTTCCAAGAAATCTCCATACTGCTTTCCATAATGGTTGCACCATTTTGCAGTCCCACCAGCAATGTATGAGTGTGCCTTTTCCCCCACATCCTCTCCATTTATTGTTGCTTGTGTTCTTGATAGCTGCCATTCTGACTGGAGTGAAGTGAAATCTTAGTTTTGATTTCCATTTCTCTAATTGCCAGAGATGTTGAACATTTTTTCATGTATTTGTTGATTAATTGGGTATCTTCTTCTGAGAAGTGTCTTTTCAATTCCTTAGCCCATTTATTGATTGGGTTATTTGTTTTTTTGGTGTTAAGTTTTTTGAGTTCTTTATATATTCTAAAAATTAGTGCTTTATCTGATGTGCATGTATTAAATATTTGTTCCAAAATAGTTGGCTCTCTATTCAACTCACTGATTGTTTCATTGGCTGAGAAGAAGCTTTTTAGTTTGAATCTGTCCCATTCATTGATTCTTGATATTAATTTTTGCTCTACAGGATTCTTATTAAGGAACTTGGGGCCTAATCCAACATGTTGGAAATTGGAGCTTACTTTTTCTTCTATTAAATGTATTGTCTCTGGTCTAATTCCTAGGTCCTTGATCCACTTTGAATTGAATTTTGTGTATGGTGAGAGATAAATGTTTAATTTCATTTTGTTGCATATGGACTTCCAGTTTTTCCAGCACCATTTGTTGAAGAGGCTATCTTTTCTCCACTGTACATTTTTGGTGCCTTTTTCTAATATAAGATAGCTGAAATTATATGTATTAGTCTCTGTGTCCTCAATTCTATACCATTGGTCTACCCACCTGTTTTGGTACCAATAACATCTGTTATTGTTACTATTGCTCTATAGTATAATTTAAAGTCTGGTATGGTGATGCCACCTGCTTCACTTTTCTTGCTCAGGATTGCTTTGGCTATTCTGGGTCTCTTATTTTTCCAGATGAATTTCATTACAGCTTTTTCTATTTTTTCGAGTAATGTCATTGGGATTTTGATTGGAATTGCATTAAATCTGTATAATGCTTTTGGTAGTATGGACATTTTGACAATATTAGTTCTAGCTATCCAAGAACAAGGTAGGTGTTTCCATCTTCTGAGGTCTTCTATAATTTCTTTTTTTAGTGTTCTATAGTTTCCATTATAGAGGTCCTTCACCTCTTATGTTAAGTTGATTCCCAGATATTTTTTTTTGGATGCTATTGTAAATGGGGTATTTTTCATCATTTCCCTTTCAGAAGCTTTGTCACTGATGTACAAAAATGCCTTTGACTTATGGGTATTGATTTTGTATCCTGCTAATTTGCCGAATTCATTTACTAGTTGTAAAAGTTTTCTGGTAGAGTTTTTTGGGTCTTCTAGGGATATTATCATGTCATCAGCAAATAGTGCCAATTTGAACTCTTCTTTTCCTATCTGGGTCCCTTTAATTTATTTCATCTGTCGAATTGCTCTAGCCAGAGTTTCAAGTACTATGTTAAATAGCAGTGGTGACAGGGGGCTTCCCTGTCTTGTTCCAGTTTATAGAGGAAATCCTTTCAATTTTTCTTCATTTAAGATAATGTTAGCTTGGGGCTTTGCATAAATAGCTTTTATGATGTTGAGATATGTTCCTGTTATTCCTAGTTTTTCTAGTTTTTTGAACATAAAGGAGTGTTGTATTTTGTCGAATGCTATTTCTGCGTCTATTGAGATGATTATATGGTTTTTATCTTTAAGTCTATTGATGTGATGTATTATGTTTATTGATTTCTGAATGTTGAACCAACCTTGCATCCCTGGGATAAACCCCACTTGATCATGGTGCACTATCTTTGTGATATGTTTTTGTGTTCGATTGGCCAGAATTTTGTTGAGGATTTTTGCATCTATGTTCATTAAAGATATTGGCCTGAAGTTGTCTTTTTTGGATGTGTCTTTGCCTGGCTTTGAAATTAATATAATATTGGCCTCATAGAAAGAGTCTGGGAGAGCTCCCTCTTTTTCTATTTCTTTAAATAAGTTGAAGATGATTGGTATTAGTTCTTCTTTGAAGGTCTTGTAGAACTCGGCTGCGAACACATTGGGACCTGGACTTTTTCTTGATGGTAGCTTTTTGATGGCGTCTTCTATTTCCTTGATTGAAATTGATCTTTTTAAATTGTGATTAGCCTCCCGTTCTAGTATGGGCAATTCGTATGAGTCTAGAAATCTGTGGATGCATTCAGTATTTTCTATTTTATTAGGGTAAAAGTTTTCAAAGTAACTTCTAATTATATTCTGTATATCTGAGGTGTTTGTTGTGATATCTCCTTTTTCATCAAGAATGTTAGTAATTTGAGTTTTTTCTTTTCTTCTTTTTGGTAGCATCGCTAAGGGTCTCTCAATTTTATTTATTTTTTCAAAGAACCAACTTTTAGTTTTGTCAATTCTTTGAATTGTTTCTTTAGTCTCAATTTCATTAATTTCAGCTCTGTTTTTAATTATTTCCTGTCTTCTACTACTCTTAGGGTTGATTTGTTCCTCTTTTTTTAGTGCTTTGAGGTGTGATGTTAAGTCATTTATTTGTTGTTTTGTTTTCCTTTTAAGGAATGAACTCAGTGCGATGAATTTTCCTCTTACTACTGCCTTCATAGTGTCCCAGAGATTTCTATACGTTGTATCTGCATTTTCATTTACCTCTAGGAATATTTTTAATCTCCTCTTTGATGTCTTCTTCAACCCCTTGTTCATTCAGTAGCATGTTGTTTACCTTCCAGTGTTAGAATAGTTTCTTGTGTTTCTTGTTCTGTCATTGATTTCCAATTTCATCCCATTATGGTCTGATAGAATGCAGGGCAGTGTCTCTACTTTTTTGTATTTGCTGAGATTTGCCTTGTGGCATAATATATGGTCTATTTTGGAGAAGGAGCCTTGTGCTGCTGAGAAGAAAGTGTATTCACTCACTGAGGGATGAAATATTCTGTATATTTCCATTAGGTCTAAGTTACTAATTGTTTTAATGAGACCTACAGTTTCTTTATTTAGCTTTTGTTTGGATGATCTATCCATTGGTGAGAGACGTGTGTTGAAGTCCCCTAGAATAATTGTGTTGTGGTCTATTTTACTCTTGATCTTGAGAAGAGTTTGTTTGATGAATGTAGGTGCACCATTATTTGGGGCATATAGATTTATAATTGTTATATCTTGTTGATGAATGGTTCCCTTAAGTAGTAAGAAATATCCATCTTTGTCCATTTTGATTATCTTTGGCTTGAAGTCTACCTTATTTGATATGAGAATGGAAACCCTTGCTTTCTTCTATAGCCCATGTGAGTGATAAGACTTTTCCCATCCTTTCACCTTCAGTCTATTGATGTCTTTTTCTCTGAGGTGGGTTTCTTGGAGACAGCAAATTGGCGTTTTTTTTTTTTTTTTTTTTTTTTTTTTTTTTTTTAATCCAGTCTGACAATCTGTGTCTTTTGAATGGTGAGTTTAGGCCATTAACATTCAGGGTTATTACTGAGATGTGATTCTTATTCCCATCCATTTTTATTTGTTTATGGTATTTAATTCGATATGTTTTCTCCTCTGGTTGTAATTTCCTTTAGTTTAATATCTCCCTTTGTTGATTTTCATTGTTATTATTCTTTTCTTCTTTGTGGAATATTTTGCCCAGGATGTTCAGAAGTGCTGGCTTTTGAGTTGTGAAATCTTTTAACTTTTGTTTGTTGTGGAAGGTTTTTATTTCATCTTCAAATCTAAAGCTCAGTTTTGCTGGGCATAAGATTCTTGGTTGACATCCCTTTTCTTTCAGAGCTTGAAATATGCTATTCTAGGATCTTCTAGATTTTAAAGTCTGGGTTGAAAAATCTGAGCATAGTCTTCTGATTGGTTTCCCCCTATATGTGATCTGCTTCTTTTCTCTTGTGGCTTTAAATATTCTCTCCTTGGTCAGTATATTAGGCGTTTTCATTATAATGTGACTTGGTATGGATCTGTTGTGATTTTGTATGTTTGGTGTTCGGTAAGCCTCTTGCACTTGGTTTTCCCATTCATTCCTCAAGTTTGGAAAATTTTCTGCTATTATTTCATTGAATACATTACTCATTCCTTTGGCTTGGAACTCTGCACCTTCTTCCACCCTGATCACTGTTAAATTTGGTTTTTTTTATGTTGTCCCATATTTCTTGAATGTTCTGTTCTTGATTTCTTACCATTTTTGCTGTGTAATCTATGTTTTTCTCCAGGGTATATATTTTGTCTTCGCTATCTGATGTCCTTTTTTCCAAGTGGTCTAATTTGTTGGTGATGCTTTCAATTGAACATTTAGTTTGGTTTATTGCTTCTTTCATTTCCAGAATTTCTGTTCGGTTTCTCTTTAGAACCTCTATCTCCCTATTGAAGTAATCTTTTGCTTCCTGTATTTGTTTTTGGAGTTCTTTGTGAAAATGATCTTTTACCACTTGTATTTGCTCCCTTATATCATTTTTGAGTTCATTCTTAAGTTCCATAAACATTTGGAATATGTAATTTCTGAATTCCATCTCTGGCATTTGACCAACTTGCTTGCCATGGAATCTTCTGAGGAGATATGTTGATTTGTTTGAGTTACTTTCTTCCCTTGTTTCTTCATATTGCTTGTGTGATTTTTCTTTTAGCACTGTGGAACCTCGACTATTTTGTTTTGACCTTAAATCCTTATGATGCTCCTGTAGTACAGTGCTATCAGATCCCCTTATAAATACTTTACACTTTAAAACCAAACACTATTCAGATAATTCCAGTTTGATCACAATGCACAGATTTAGTTAACTCAGATATTGTCTCCAATTTACTCTGTATGTTTGTGATGGGTTTTATAGTTTCAAGTGTTGGACACAGAGGTGACAAGTTTAGGAAGAATGAAGTGAGGGTATTGGGTTGATCTTTCTTAGGAAGTGTGAAAAGAGAATTCTATGGAAGTGGTTTAATATCATCAGACAAGAGAGGAAAGAGAGTGATCGATTTAGTGGAAAGACCGATTTATATATACACGCCAAACTTATGCAACCGTTGAGAAGACAAAAAGAAAGATGGAAAAGTCAAAAGAAAAGAAGAAGATGAAAGAGGGAAAAAAAAGAGAGATGACAAAGTAGAGGGATTAGTGTAAAAGAGAGGAAAGAGAAAGTGAGAAAAAAGGGAGATAAATTATATATAACACCACTTTGCTGTATAATTTAGTTGCCCCAGTTCTTGAAATCCCAATTTCTGCATATAATTTGTTTTCACCTCTGTTGAGAATGCAATGGCAGGGTGTAAATAGAAATGATGAGGGAAGAAGAAAGGAGACAAAAGCGAGAAGGAAGAAAAGAAAGAAAGAAAAGAGGAATAAAAGCGAACAAACAAACAAACCCACAATCAAACAACAACAACAGCAACAACAACAACAAAAAAGAAAACAAAAGTCAAACCCAGGAACAAATCTCAGGAACGGATCTCAGTCAAACAGCGCCCTATGAAGTCATACTTTTTTTCCCTTCCAGATTGAGGCAGTTGTCCTGGATCACGTCCAGGCAGTTACCAAGAACCTGGGAAGCTTGCAGACCTGGGCATGTTCTCCTGCTGTCCTGTTGTGGGATTGCCTTTATGTGGTTGACAGGCTGGGAAAGTCTGCAGGTGGGGACCTAGCTGGATAGCTTGCAGGCTGGGGCTTTTTCAGCTGGTGTCCCGCGCTGGGATCGCGTCCCGTAATGGGCAGGCTGGGAGAGTCCTCTGTAGGGCCTGGCTGGGAAACTTGCAGGCCGGGACTTTTTCCGCAGGGGTCCAGCGCTGGGATCACGTCCCTGAAGTGGGCAGGCTGGAAAGTCCTCTGTCGAGTATAATCTCTTGTAGTTGGCGACCGTTACCAAAAAACAATGGTGAGTGTATTTGGCACTATTGTCCAGTAACAATATAAAAAAAATCAGTCATTTAACATAGCCATGGCTTATAATTTCCTCACTCTACATGCCTAATACAAAATCAATGAGATGGGGGATTTGTAGAAGGTTCACAGTTCAGTGGATGTTCTGTCATCTTGCAATGCCACTCTTTCAACTGGGGCTTTCATAATATCAATGTCAGGGAAGGAAAAAAAAAAAAAAACAGATATTTTTACCTAATCTCTTTTTTCTTTTTTATTTATAATAGTAATATGTATTACAGTTCATAATGCACATATATAGCATCTTTTTACATACAAGTGTTTGTATACAAAGTATATAAGTACCATTCAGGTCTTCAATCATGCATTTAGGATAATGATACCCATCTTAATTACCTTAGAGGAGAAGCAATATAAATTGTTTCCACTCATGTTTCATTGCACAAATTCGATGACATGGCCCCACCTTACTACATGGTAACTTGGGAGTACAACTGTCCAAGTACCCACCTTAGAGTAGAACTGGCTACAGGTCATTGCTGTGATACCATGGAGAATAATTGACCAGTGTGTTAAGTATATAAAGTGAAGCAGAAAAACTCAATAATTACACTAGAATGTGTCTTCAGGTTCTGTGCTGTGTAGGTCCAGAATCCACGTTTATATGAATTTATATCTCAAGTGACTATGATAATTTATAGAAGAGTTGGAATTGTTTGAATGGAATTGATAACTTCACTAAAACTTCAAAAAACTAGATTTATTAGACAAGAAAGTAAATATAATAAATAAATTACAAATATACAATTCCCTGTTTTCCAACAAGAAACTTTTTCTTGTTGGATAACAAACTGAATTGATACAGCCAACTAAGGGAAGCTGTCAACGTTTCACTTATTTTTTTACCATAAATTCCATCTAGCTTTCTGGATCACATAATCTGTACTGTTTTGGTATCTACAAAAACCTAACTCAAGAGTTGTAGAGCACCTTAGAAAACAACCAGTCTTGGAATGGTACTGGTAAAGTACCACTCTCTGATCCTGTCTCTATGGCAATATTTTGCTATTTATTTCTATGACCTTAAAAGTGAGCTGACAAACATGAAGATAATTTACCATACATATTATGTATTTATGCTAATGTACTATTAATGTTATATGAATTATCTAATCCATTCCTTATAGCATTTTTTTTTTTTTTGTACTGTGGATTGAACTCAGGGGCTCTCGACCCCTGGGCCATATGCCCAGCCCTTTTTTGTATTTTATTAGAGACAGGATCTCACTGAGTTGCTAAGTGCCTCACCATTGCTGAGGCTGGCTTTGAACTCCTGATCCTCCTGCCTCAGCCTCCCAAGTGCTGGGATTACAGGCATGCGCCACTGCACCCGGCAACTCCTTATAGCAATTTTATAAGGTAGGCATTCTTCTTCTTCTTTTACAGGTAAGGAATTGAAGCTTAGAGATATTAAGTAATATGCTAATGGTATGCAATTGGTAAGTGTAAGAATTGACTCCAAATCCAGTGTTCTTAATCACTGCTTTTAGCCATTATGATACAGTGCAATTATGACCAAGTCTAGTGACAACATTGAACCAGATTGAATCAGTATACTTAGAATCTTTCTGAACACAGTGGCACCAAAAACCACTTGCAATTAGTGGTAATTGCCAAGGGAATTGAAAATTACTTTCTTTCCCTGACAATTCCCTTAATTTACATAAGAAAATTGAGGTCCAGAGAAAAACGATTTGTCCAAGGTTATCCCTGGGGAGATAATGCTAGAAAAAGGAACAGGAGAGCTCAGCAGATTCAGGAATCTCAGGCTCTTTCACCAGGTTTTCCATTGACATCTTGGCACTAGTAATGACAGTTTTTCAGAAATTAGGAATGCTTGGTTCTCATCTGACAAAGAACCTGTGTGTGTATGAAGAGGCACTGCTCAGGGCATGTATTACTCAAGCATTTCTAGAAGACTCAGGGACAACATCTTCAATGTTTTCTCATAACATGTTTAGTTGTACGCATTAAGTGTACTTAGGATCATTCAGAATTTCTGAGAAGTCAGGGACTACTTTTGTTGGACTACTCCCAATTCGGCTAAACTATCTTGTGCTTTAGGTCAGTGACAAAGCTGACTCAGAGAAAAGGACAAATGATAAAGTTGTAGAAAGGAAGATGACAAACATAAGAAAGAGAAGAGAAGAAATAGAAAGGAGAAATAGAATTGAAAATGGGTTAAAATTATAAAAACGTGACATTTGTGAGTAGAGAGAGACTTCAGAAAACCCTGAGCTCAAGTTTAGTTATTTTTGTCCTCAAATTGAAGACACATCTCACTTCAGCAGGGAGCCTGTGACTTCTTCAGAGCTTGTTGGTGCAAGATCTCCTTTTCCCTTCCTTTATTACCACATTTGCATGGCCTGGATTTCACCTCTTCCCACTTAACCATCCCCTAGTTTGCTAGGTCAATGTTCTTGGGGCCCTGAAGAGTAACAAGGACCCTTGGAGGCAAGCTAAGTGCGTGTTGTCTCTCACAACTGACAACACAGTAGCACCCCTCTTCTGATGATTTCACATGCACTCTCCTAAACAGCAATGAGAGCTGTCTTTGGATGAGGGGTTTCAGGTTTAGAATAGCACTCAAATCTTTTCAAGCAAACTCTAGGTTTCTAAAACATTATGGGTTACAAGAAATAAGTGTGCTGTGTGTCTTCACAGTAACATTCCTTACAATTCATTTTCTGTTTATGACTTGCATGCATTTCTCTCTTCACATTGCTAAGAATGCCACAATTAAAGAATCCCTTTCTCTGGCATCCCCATTGTATAAGCAGAACAGAAATGTTGAATGAAAGATGCAAGTTAGTGAGGGAAATTCTACATTATCCTTAAGAGCATTTGACGGAACATCATATTCTGTGTAATTTAAATAGCCAAATGGAGCAATCAGAGTTTAATTAAAGGAAAACTATGAACTGCAAACCTCAGACAACAATTCTAAAGGGTGCTTAATTATATCTTCACTTAACTCATTTTATTTCTAAAGCCCCAATACTATTATTCTGAGTATCTAACATCACAAAGTTAAGAGAGTTGTAGATGTCATCCTTGGCAAATAACAGTCCAATGTGCAAGTTGAAAAGTAACCTTTGTGATCCATCGTTCATTAATTGCTCCTGTGTCAGGAATAATGTGTGTGTGTATGTAGGGGTTGTATTTATATGGAAAGCACCATCTGATATTTCAGTGTTTCCAAGAGAAGCCTCGCTGAGAGAAATAACTAATTCACCCCCATCCAGTGTCTGGCTTTCAGATTCAACATTAGATGTTGACTCTTTTCCATACTTTTTTTAGGGGGGAACCATTTTCTTTGTATATGTGTTAATATCTTCAGTCAAGTCTAAGGATCTGGGAGTAAGATTCACTTTAAATTTATTCACTTAAAATTTGTTCTGTGATTCAATGTGTTCTGATTTTTTTTTTTTTTTTTTTTTTTTTTTTTTTTTTTTTTTTTTTTTTGGTCTTAGAATCTCATACTCTAAGAGCAATTCTGGGTTTTTTTTT
Source organism: Tamias sibiricus (assembly GCA_025594165.1). Classification (NCBI taxonomy): domain Eukaryota; kingdom Metazoa; phylum Chordata; class Mammalia; order Rodentia; family Sciuridae; genus Tamias; species Tamias sibiricus. The sequence goes on from CM046667.1 coordinate 133,491,208, forward strand.
CACTCTGTGTTTCTCATTATGGAGGATGACATTCCCCTCTGAGGAGGCTCAAACTAAGGTGCATGTGGGAATCCTGTTGTACATGAACTGTAATCACATATATTCTGGGAAAATGAAGCAAAACTTACAAAATGCTTTCTAATTAAATCTACCTAAGTCTGAACTTCTGGAGAAACATTTGCATCATCATATTACCTTATTTCTGAGGCTGACTTTCTTAGTACATTTACATTCTTGTCAGGGTGCTTTCCTATATACTAGTGCTGAAACTCTGTGACCCTGCCTGTTCATCCTACTAATGAAACTCTCCTCTTATACCTCATATTTACTAATTGGATCCATAGTTTATATCCTCATTTGTATGTTCCTGACTCATTCCTTTCCTACAACCTCATAGGATTTAGGGTTATGGAGTAGCTTTCTGTTTCATTCTCACTCAGTCATTCTAGAAATATATCTGTGGCAACTCAGCCCTGTAGTCTTATGTCTGCCTAATGCTATACATCCTTGGTACTGTATGTCTACACTAGATTGCTGTTTATAGCTCATGGTTAGGCCCTCTTTGTACATGTGCATTCTTCAGAAAGCACATTCCTATTTTCTAATCATAGGAATATATGACTTTATGTTACTGCTTCTGAGACTTGCTTTCATCCCTCATACAAAGGCTTCCCTAAATTCACTGTCTTTACCCTGTGGGTTTGATAATAAGCTACATGAGGACAGGCATCTTTTCTCCCTTGTAAACCACCATATCTCAAATACCTGGAATAATTTCTGGCACATAGTTGAAGATATGAAAGTAAATATTTTTTTTTGTACTGGGGAGTGAAACTGGGGGCGTCTATTATGGAGCTACATTCACAGAAATTTATATTTTTAATTTTGAGACAGGGTCTCACTGAGCTGCTGAGGCTGGGCTTTAAACCTGTGATCTCCTGCCTCAAGCTCCTGAGTTGCTAGGATTACAGGCATGAACCACCATGCTGGAAAAGAGAGTACAATTTTATTTTCATATTTTGTTGGTCAAGTTTTCATTATTGTGATGAAAATATTTGAGAAGACAACTTAGAGGAGAAAATATTATTTTGGCTCACAGTTTCAGAAGTTTCAGTCCATAGTCAGCTGACTCCCTTTTCTGGGCCCAAGGTGAGGCAGAGCATCATTGTAAAAGAACATGAAAGAGGAAACTACTCCACTCATGGCAGTAGGAAGCAGAGGGGGGTGGGGAGAGAGAGAGAGAGAGAAAGGAGAGAGAGAGAGACAGGAGAGCTAGGAGAACAAGATATAATCCCAAAGGGCATCCCCCTGCACTGCCTTTCCCTACCTCTTCCAGCCACACCCCACCTGCCTAATGTTACCACCCAGTACAATAGTCTGATTATTAATCCATCAAATTGATTAATCCACTAATGAAGTTATAGTTTCATAATCTAATTATTTAACTTCTGAATATCCCTGCATTAACACAAGAGCTTTTGGGGCATACTTCATCCATAACACATGTTATAAGAAGAAAAGTCTCTGATTTTGCAAACTTATATTCACATATATCCCTCATATATAAAGAATGAAGAAAGGTATTTTATGTATGTAAGGATTTAGAGAACAAACACAAATATACTTTATGAAGGAAGCAATCCAGCTTAATAAAAATTAAAAGAACTCAAGTTGGGGAACAATTAAATATACAAAGACCAATTGCAGTAAGAAAACACTCTTAAATTTTATAACTATTGCTTATACAATGTATATTCTAATGAAAATGTTGAGAATAATTTATTGAAATAGAAAATAAATTAACATGGTAGGAAATAGTAACATAGAACTCAAATTTTAAAATCTATGAATCTAAAGAAAGAAATTGTGAACAGAAAAGAAATATGTCAAGGGTCTCAAGTCTTTATTTTGGGGCTAAAATTCATTCTTTTCTTTTTTAACTTTTATGGTATAGCATCATTATGTAATACCTATCTGAAATTACTACAAGGGAACAAAATAATACAAAACATATGACATTCAGCAAAAAGGTAAAGAGTAAGAAAATTCAAGAAAAGCTATTTCAATAGAAAATAAAATAAAATGCTAGAAATAGAACTACATATACTGGTAATTATGATAAATGTTAATGGGTAGAATTTACTACCTTGTAATGCATTCTATTGTTATATACAACAATTTCAAATTAAAAAACCTGAAAAAATATTGAAAGATTAAAAAAAAAAAAAAACGGTTGTAATTAAATGTACTGTATACCCTCTACTGGGTCTATGCCCAAAGGACTTAAAAACAGGATACTATAGGGACAAAGCCACATCAATGTTTATAGCAGCACAATTCACAATAGCTAGATTGTGGAGCCAACCTAGATGCCCCTCAGTAGATGAGTGGATAAAGAAAATGTGGTATATATACACAATGGAGTAATACTCAGCAATAAGAGAGAATAAAATCATGGTATTCACAGGTAAATGGATGAAGTTGGAGAATATAATGCTAAGTGAAGTTAGCCAATCCCAAAAAGCCAAATGCCGAATGTGTTCTCTGATATAAGGAGGCTGATTCACAGTGGTGTTGGGACAGGAAGCATAGGAGGATTAGAGGAACACTAGAAAGGTCAATGGGGAGGGAGGGCAAGGGAGGGAGCGAGGGGGTAAAAAAGGGAGAATAAAAGATGGTAGAAAATGTACTGTACATAAGGAAAATGTAATTTAAATGATATAAAAAAGATAAAAATAACATAATATTTAAATACATATTATGAAAATAATTTGAAAGCAGAGCAGTTGTGAAATTATAAGGCAGTATTATCATTCTCAGATCACTTTCAGAGTAAAATCCATAAGTTAAAATCTTTGGAAATCAAGAATTTTATAAGAAACACAACCATATTGGAAGACTTTAACAAAGAACAAGTAGGGGATGATCAATAATCATATAAAATATTTAGATAAGAATAAATAAGACAGATTTAATAGGAATACTGCACTTACATTAAAACCCAAAAATGTTCATGTTCCCATATACTTATGGGACTTTTAAAAATTAATCATGTTTTTTAACTAAAAAATACCTTCATAATTCCAAAACGTCTAAATTCATAGACCTTAACTTTCAAACTACAATGCAATACTAGAAATTATGAACAAACAAGAAAGAACTCTATGCGCATATATGTATGTGCACCTGTATTTGAGTGTGTTAGTCATAGTGGGTTTTGGGAATATTGGTCTAATTTGAATCAAAGGGATACTGCACAGAGCTTCAAAAAGGATGTATCTAGGAATAAACAAGTAAACAAACAAAAAAAATCCCTGTGACAAGAATATTATGGATGAGAAAATAGAATATATAATTGAATAATGAAGGAAATTTCTTATTTTCTAAGAAAAAATTGTAATTAAAAACCTTTGAAAACAGCACAAATAAAAACCTGTAAAATAAAACCATAGGTTGAATATAAATCAAACATGGAAAAGGATTATGAATAGCTGACAGATTGTTTAAAATAAAACAATCCATTTTATTTAAATAGAAAAACTCTGTTTTTTATGTTTTCAATTTAAAAATATTTTTATTAGTGTATTATACTTATGCATTATAGTAGGGGTTCATTTTGACATAATCATCCATACATGGAACATATTTGCTACATTTCAGTCCCCACTTCTTGTTCTGTCCGTCCTGTCATTCCTCCCCCTGCTTTTGACTTTTTTATTTTTCAAAAGTTCAATCAGAAGGAAAGTGGCCAGAACAGTAAAATTTACATATACTAAAAACAGACTGACCAATTGTTTATTTTATATTTATCTTTGTTTTTTTTTCCTGTTTAGTTTGAGTGCATTTTAGTCTTCAAGATTAATTCCTTGCTGAGGAAGCTGATGTTACTAAATTAAAACTTTTGTTTTTTTTAAATTTTTAAAAATTTGTTTTAGTTATACATGACAGTAGAATGTGTTTATGCACTGTGATATATCATACATAGATGGGATATAACTTCTAATTTTTCTAAGTGTACATGTTGCAGAATCATATTGGTCATGTAGTCACATATATACATACTGTAATAATGTCTGTTTCATTCCACTATCTTTCCCATCCACCTTCCCTCCCTCCCTTCCCTTCACTTCCCTCTACCTAATCTAACGTAATGCTACTTTTCCATAGTGCTCCCCACCTTATTGTGAGTTAGTATCCACATATTAGAGAAAACATTCAACCTTTGATTTTCTTGAATTAGCTTATTTCACTTAGCATTATATTCTCCAACTCCAACCATTTACTGTTAAATGCCATAATTTCACTTTTCTTTAAAGCTGAGTAATATTCCATTGAGTATATATACCACAATTTCTTTATCCATTCATCATCTATTGAGGGATACCTAGGTTGGTTCCATAGTCTAGCTATTGTGAATTGAGCTGGTATAAACATTGCTGTTTATAACATTAAAAATACAGGGTTTTCCTATTTAAATAAAAATATGCCAATTTTAAGTCCTTTGGGTATAAACCAAGGAGTGGGATAGCTGGGTCAAATGGTGGTTCCATTCCAAGTTTTCTGAGGAATCTCCATATTGCTTTCCATAGTGGTTGCACCAATTTGCAGTGCCACCAGTAATGTATGAGTGTACATTATTCCCTACATCCTTGCCAACATTCTTGATGATTGTCATTCTGACAGGAGTGAGATGAAATATTAGGGTAGTTTTGCTTTGCATTTATCTAATTGCTAGAGATGTTGAACACTTTTTCATATATTTGTTGATCAATTGTATTTCTTCTTCTGTGAAGTGTCTGTTCAGTTTTTTAGCCCATTTGTTGATTGGGTTATGTGTGTGTGTGTGTGTGTGTGTGTGTGTGTGTGTGTGTGTGTGTTAAGTTTTTTGAGTCTTTACAAGATTAATGCTTTATCGGAGATGCATGTGGTAAATATTTTTCTCCCAATCTGTAGGCTCTCTCCTCACATTATTAATTGTTTCCTTTGCTGAGAAGACACTTTTTAATGTGAATTCATCTCATTTATTGATTCTTGATTTTACCGCTTGTGCTTTAGGAGTCTTGTCAAGAAAGTCAGATCCTAGGTTGACATGGTACAGATTTGGGCCTATTTTTTATTTATTAATTCTTGATTTTACCGCTTGTGCCTTAGGAGTCTTGTCAAGGAAGTCAGATCCTAGGCTGACATGGTACAGATTTGGGCCTATTTTTTCTTCTATTAGGCACAGGGTCTCGGTTCTATTCCCTAAGTCTTTGATCCACTTTGAGTTGATTTTTGTGCATGGTGAGAGATAGAGATTTAATTTCATTTTACTATGTATGGATTTCTAATTTAGCTAGCACCATTTGTTGAATAGACTATATTTTATCCAGTGAATGTTTTTGGCACCCTTGTCTAGTATGAGATAACCTTATGTATGTGGGTTTGTCTCTGTGTCCTCTATTCTGTACCATTGGTCTAGAAGTCTATTTTGGGGCTGATACCATGCCGTTTTTGTTACTATAGTTCTGTAGCATAGTTTAAGGTCTGGTATTGTGATGCCGCCTGCTTCACTTTTCTTGCTAAGTATTGCTTTAGCTCTTCTGGGCCTCTTATTTTTCCAAATAAATTTCATGAAAACCTTTGTTCTTTTTTTTTTAAGAACCCTTTAAAATATTTTATTCAAACATTTAGTTTTAACTTAAAACATACAAATTTGTATTCATTCACTATCTTTCACATCAAGGAACAAGGCTTTCAGGGGGAAAGGGGGGAGGTTGCTGATTGGCATTCCAAGTCGTCCTTCTTAGACTCTACAACTTTTGTTCTTTTTTTTTTATATATACATTTTTATTTATTTTCTTTAGTTGTACACAATGAGTTTTTTTTATTTGTACATGGTGCTGAGGATCGAACCCGGGTCCCCCACATGCTAGGCGAGCACTCTACTGCTGAACCACAATCCCAGCCCTACAACTTTTGTTCTTAATAGCTTTGTTTAGTGCTGTAAACTTTCCCTTACATATTTGTATGATTGATTGATTGATTGATTGATTGATTGATTTCAGTCTAAAATATTCTTTATTGTCTCTTGTGCTTGTCCTTTTTGGATATATTAATTATATAGAAGTATTTTTTTTAAATATTTTTAGTTGTAGACAGACACAATACCTTTATTTTGTTTATTTTTATGTGGTGCTGGGAATAGAACCCAGTGCTTCATGCATGCTAGGCAAGTGCTCTACCACTGAGCCACAACCCTGGCCCTTATATAGAAGTATTTTTTAAAATTTCTCAACATGGATTGAGTTCTGGATATTTATTCTGCTATTGATTTATAATTTAATTATAGCCAAAGTATACACTTTTTATGCTTTCAATATTTTAAAATTTACTGACATTTGTTTTATGGCCCCAAACATAGTATATCTTAGTAAAAATTTTTCAATGTTCTTCAAAAGAATACGTGAACTTGCATTATTGGAGAGGTTTGGATGTGAGCTGTCCCCTCAAAGGTTCCTGTTAATACAAGAATATTTAGAGATAAAAATCATTGGATTATGCAAGCTTTAACCTAATCAGTCCATCTTACTTTGAATGGATTGACTGGGTGTTAACTGTAGGCAAGTGAGTTATGGCTGAAGAAGGTGGGTCATTGGGAGTGTGTCTTTGGGATTTATACTTTGTCATGGTAAGCAGAACTCTCTCTCTGTGCTTCTTGGTTCCATGTCCTGGGGTGCTCTACTCTGCCACACTATTCCACCAAGATGTTCTGCCTCACCTTGTACCCTGAAGAATGGAGCCAGCCATCTATGCATTGAGACCTCTGAAACTGTGAGACCCCCCCCAAATTTTTCTTCCTCTAATTGTACTTGTTAGGGCTTTTGGACACAACAGTAAAACAAAACAAAGCAAAATAAAACTGATTAAAACATAAATTGGTACCAAAAAGTGGGACTGCTGCTGTGACTAACCTGACCATGTGGTTCAGTAGCTTTTTTTGGAGTTTGTAGGAGAAAATTTGTAAAGTTTAGAGATAAAAGCAAAAAAAAAAAAAAAAAAAAAAAAAAAAAAAAAAAAAAAAAGAAAACCCTTTAGATTGTTGTAAGCAGAGCTTAGTACACAATTCTGGTGGGAGCTTGGAAGACCAGAATGTCAATAGGTCTGTGGATAAATAGGTCTGTGGATAGTAAAGGTAAAGCATGGCTCATGAGCTTTCAGAGGAAAAGGAGGACTATCAGAAATTAGACTAGAGGCCATTCATGTTATGTTCTGGCTAAGAAGTTGTCTGGATGTTGCCCATTTCTTTAGACTTTCTGTGAGACTGAACTTGAAGGTGGTGGAATAAATTTCAATGCAGCATAACCTTCAGTGATGGCATGGATATTGCTGGCAGCTTTCAGTCGAGTTTTTTGTGATAATCAGCAGCAGAAAGCAAAGCCAAAAGATTGGAAAAACTTGCAGTTTGGCCAGAAAACTGTAAACAAAAGTAGGGTTGAGGAAGATGTGGTAATTACAGAGAATACAGCCACTAAAAGAGATGCTGTGAAGTACTATACCCAGAAACAATAGGAAAGTGGTTTGATGACATCTCAGGATTTGGCAAGACCACACCCATCTCAGGCTCAAGGGTGAAAAAGAAAACAATTCCTTTAAAAAGTGACATTGGGGGCACCCAACTTGCTTGGGGGGAGTAGAAAGAACTTGCTTCAGCAAGCACTCAGAGGCTGTGGAAACCAGGGTTCCTGGAGGCTTGATTATTGCTCAAGATGGGGTCAGACATTGATGTCAATCATGTTCTGCTGGTTCTGTAGGAATGGAGTAAGCTGTAGTTAGGGGGTCATAGAGGATTTCACTGGGATTTAAATGGAAGGCCTAGAAGGCTAGGCAAAGTTCAGCAGAGTCAGATTCCCTGCTGGCTGCTCCAGAGAGAGTGATGAAAGGAGATATGAGAAAGAAGATGAAGCTGCAATGGAGACCCTCGAGATTAAGAGATGCCAGTACTGTAGAACATCTGCCAAGGAAAGCTGCAGGAATTGAGCAGAAATAAGGCAACAGAGAGACCATGTGGGCTGAAACCAACAAAGCCATATGGATGGAGCTACACAAACCCTTTAGAGAGAAGATTATGATGTCATGTGCTCAAAATACCAGATATGAACTATAGGACTGGTTTGGCCATCTGGATTTCAGTCTTGCTTTTTTACCATCTCATATTTCTATGCCTAGAAATAATTTACACTGTGCCTTTATATATTGGATATATGTAACTTGGTTTTGATTTTTACAGGGACTCACACTGAGAGTTTGCCTTGAGTCCTAGAAGAGACTTTGGACTTGGGTTTTTGGGCAATCCTGGAATAGTTGAGACTATGGGGACTCTTGAAATGAACTAAATGCATTTTCTTTTTTTTTTTTAAATTATTTATTTACTTATTCATCATGCACAAGTATAGTATCTTTTTACATACAACTGCTTGTATACAAAGTATATAAGTACCATTCAGATCTTCAATCATGCATTTAGGATAATGATATCCATCTCATTCAACCACCAATTTTTTTCCAACCCCCCCTTACTCCCTCCCTCCCCTCCCTTTCCATTGACCATTCTAGTGTTCCTCTGATCCTATGTACCCCCTTCCAACAACACTGTGAACCAGCCTCCTTATATCAGAGAAAACATTCGGTACTTGGATTTTTGAGATTGACTAATTTCACTTACCATTATATTCTCCAACTTCATCCATTTACCTGCAAATGCCCTTATTTTATTCTCTCTTATTGCTGAGTAAAATTCCATTTTGTATATATACCATATTTTCTTTATCCACTCATCTACTGAGGGGCATCTAGGTTGGTTCCATAACCTAGCTATTGTGAATTGTGCTTCTATAAACATTGAAGTGGCTGTGTCACTGTAATATGCTGTTTTTAAGTCCTTTGTGAGATGGAAATGAGCTGTTGAGGTCCAGGAGTGAAATGTAATGCTTTAGATATATGACGACCCCCGAAAGCTTATGTGTGAATCAATGCAAGAAATGTTAGAGGTGCAATGATTGAGTTATGCAAATCTTAAACTAATGACTTCATTAATACCCTGACAGGGATTAACTGAGTGTAACTGTATGCAGGTAGGATGTGGCTGGAAAAGGTGGGTCATTGGGGATATGCCTTTGGGATTTATATTTTGTTATGGAGAGGAGAGTTCTCTTATGACTGAGGCCTCTGAATCTGTGAGCTCCAAATATACTTTTCTTTCTCTAAATTGTTTTCATTAGGTGTTTTTGTCACAGCGACAAAAAAGCTAACTAAAACAAGTAGTGTTCTAAACTGTCAATTGGGTAAATATAATAAATTGTGTTCTTCCCGTATTCTGTTTCTTTCATAAATTTGTTTGTTCATTCCATAAATTATTGAAAGAATTTTGTTGCTATTTTCAGTTATGATTATATATTTCCATATTTCTTCAAATTGTATGAATTTTTCCATGTATTTTAAAGTTCACTTTTATCATCTTGATGAACTGATCACATTGTTTTTCCTTCAATTTTGAAAGATAATAATACAGAATTATGAGTTGTGGTTTTTCTTTTAATACTTTAAATAGATCACTTCACTCTTGTTTGTGAAGAAAAGTTTGATCAATTCTTATTCTTGTTCCTCTTTTGAAAAGTGGTTTTGTCTTTCTCATCCCCAAGGACTTCGTTCAAGATTTTATCTTTGTGTTTTTTTTTTTTAATTTTACAGATATGCCTAGGTTCATATTTACCCTGCTTGATGTGCTCAAAGTTTACTGGGCCTGTGATTTTGTGTCTTTTTTAAATTTTGAAAATTCTTAGCCATTATGACTTCCAATATTTTTTTCTAATATTTTATCTCCTTCTCTTTCCGGTCTTCCTATCACAGATGGGTTACACTTTTTTATTATAATTATTCCACAGTTCTCATTTACTCCATTCCCTTTTTTATTTTGAATTATTATAATAACTGCACCTAAGTGTAGGATACAGCATATTTCAACATAAGCATATAGTACATACTGATGAAATTAGGGTAATTAGTCTTTCCATTCCAGTATCATTCTTTTGTTTGATGCCTTCAAGCTACTCTCTTCTAGTTATTTATAAAATACATATCATTTTATTGTTAAGTACAGTTACCCCATTGTGCAGTGGAGCTCAATTGTTTATTCCTTCCACCTCACTTTCTTTTGGTACACATTATCCAATTTCTCTCCATTCTTTCTCTTTTCTACCATTCTCAGCTTCTACTAGTCACTATTCTTCATTGATTCATTTTTAAACTTCTGCATATGAAAGAGTACATGCAATATATATCTTTCTGTGTCTGAATTATTTCACTTAACAAAATGTCCTCCAATTTCATCCATTTTGCTGAAAAATGCATTTTAATAGATGAGTAAAATATATCACACTTTCTTCATTCATTCATTCATCAGATAATGGGTACCTACATTGATTCCATATCTTCACTCTTATAAATAGTGCAACATTAAACATTAACATGCAGGTGTTTAGTTAATATGTCAACATCATTTCATATATATGTATATATGTCTATAACTGGGATAGCTGGATCATATAATAGACATATTGCCAACGTTAGTTTATAAGACTTTTGCTCCTCATCATTGTCAACATTTAGAATTTTCTGTTCTTTTGATAATATCCATTCTGACTTGTGTGAGTTGGTATCACATTTGTATTTTTGATTTAATTTTTCCTGATAGCAATAATATCAAACTTTTTTTTTTTCCATGTATTTGTTGGCCATTTGTATTTGGGATCTTGAGAAATACCTATTAAGATAATTTAAGTGTTTTGGGGTTATTGGATTTTTGTTAAGTTCTGAGTTGTTTATATGTTCTGAATATTAATCCTTGTTATATGAATAAACTTCAAATAGTTTCTCCCATTCTCTAGGTTTTCTTCTTGCTATTCACAAGCTTCTTAGTTAATTCAACCCCATTTCCCTAGTTTTGCTTTGTTCCCCTCTTCTTTTGGGCTCATATCCTAATGACATGAAATGTGTTACCTATGTTTTCTTGTACTAGATCTTATTTTAACATATTTGATCCCTTTTGAGTTTATTTTCACCTTTTTAATTTAATTTTATTGGTATATTATAATTATAATTAGTGGGGTTCATTTTTACGTATGAATACATGTATACAACATAATTTGGTGAATTTTTTTGTATGTAATTAGAGGGAGAGGCTGTATGGTTTGGATGTGAGGTGTTCCCCAAAAACTCACATGCAAAGCAATCCAAGAATGTTTTGGATTGAAATTATTGGGTTATTAGACCCTTAACCCACTCAGTGAATTAACTTCTTGATAGGATTAATTGAGTGATAACTGAAGGTGGGTAGGGCATGGTTAGAGGAGGTCAGTGGCTGTGGGTGTGCCTTTGGGATATATATTTTGTATCTGGAAAATGGAGTTTCTCTCTCTCTGTCTCTGTTTCATGGTGGCCATGTCAAAAGCTGTGTTATTCCTCCACACTCTTCCACCATGATGTTCTGCCTAGCCTCAAGGAATGGAACTGGCACTCTATGGACTAAGACCTCTGAAGCTGTGAGTACCCAAATAAACCTCTTGTTTTGTCATGTCTTTTGATCACAGCAATGAGAAATCTGACTTAAACAGATGCCAAGTTTTAATCTTTAGCACATAAATTTCCAGTTTTCCTGACATCATTTATTGAAGAGGCAGTGATATTACAATAATTTTTTAGTAACTTGTTTTGAATTGGTTGGCTGTAGGTATGTGGGTTTATATTTTTCAATCTTTTATTTTCAGTTTGAGAAGTTTTTATTAGCATATATTCAAGTTTGGTTTGTTTTTCAATCTGTTGATCTTTTCTTCAGCCATGCCTACTGATGAGCCATTCAAAGGCATTCTTCATTTGTTTTCCAATGATTTTTATTTCAAACATCTTCAAATTTTTCCTAAGAGTTTCAATCTTTCTATTTATATTACCAGTCTTTCCTTGCATGTTGTCTCACTTTTCTCTTTTGGCATCATTATCATGTTAAATACAATTACACAATTATCTTAAATTAATATTTTGATAAGTCCATCATCTATTTTAAAAACTTTTGTTCAGATGCTTACTTTGACTATTTAGACTTTTTTTCTTGCCATTTAGCCTGAAAGTCAGACTTAATGAATCAGGTATAAGGAACATAGGTAAATATGCCTTTACTACAAAGATGTTTTATGATAATATGGCAAAAAGTTGGTCTGTATTTATTGTTTGCTGGAGTTATAACAGTTATGAGGTTTGATTCCCATTAGTGTACTTTGTACACTAATTCCCATTAGTGTGCTTTGTATTGTTCTCTTTGGGTTTTCTTTAAAATTCCTGAAATAGAGTCTGTGTCTTGTATCTTTCTTGGTTATAGTCTATTAATGTGCTGGTGCCCTTTTGATGTTGTATTTAGGTACTTTTGAGTACAGATGTTCTCTAATGCTATAATTAATTCTCAGTTATTTTAATGTCCATGAGTCTCTGCTATGTGACCTTCAGAAAACATTTTTGTTTGTTTCTCCATTGTTGAGATTGGAAGCCTGGGGGAGACTCAGATAAAGCACTGGTTAAATAGGTTCACTTAAGGGCACGCTCTCAGTGTATACTAAAATTTGCATGTTTCACCTCTCTTTCTGGGAACTTGAAGAGATTCTTCCACAATCTTTATGAGATGATGAGGCTTCTGGAGACACAAAACATGAAAGTTTGGGTCCTCTGTAAGTCTGATCCATGAGCAGGTTTGAACCATTAAAATAGTCCATGCTCTCCTCCAGAAATTAGTCAAGTACTGTGTAATTGTTCCTAAACTTTTACTGGCTCCAGCAGTTTCTTCTCCCGGTAAAGTATAATTTTTTGTTCCTGTGTGTTCCTCCAGGTTTTGTGATGTCACATACCTGATGGATCTAAGAGCAGCATTCAACTTTTCTCTTTTTTGGGAAAAAGCAATTGTAACTTCCAAGTTAACTGGATAAGTGAAAACTAGAATTGAAGTGGCCACTTCATCATTATGAAATGATCCTTTTATCTTTGGCAATACACGTTTTGATGAAACATTCTTTGTCTGAAATGAATACCATCATTCTGTTTATTGGCATCAATGCTTATACAATTTTATATCATTTTATGCTTTATTTCTTTTTTCTTTTTAACATTTTCAGAGAAATCTTGATTTTTTAAATCCAACTAATAATCTGTGGTTTGAATTCATGTCCTTAAACCATTTACATTTGGGATAATTATTGGTATGTTTGGGCTAAAGTCTATTACCTTGGTTTCTATTTTCCTTGTATTTCCTTTTTCTATTTTTCTTTGTATCCTGCCTACTTTTGGATTAAGTGTTATCATAATTTCTGTTTACTTCTTTAGTTGGCTCACTAGGTAACTGCATGTTTTGATTCATTTTATTAGGTATAGTGGATACCATTTAGATTAGCAAATAAATCTAACTATAGAAATAATTAAATATATATCCTCAATTCTCAAAAATGCATCATTGGCTACATATAGTGTGCTAAACTGTAAAAGTAACAATAAACTCAGCTGAGAATTCATCTAGTCCTGGGAATTTTTTGTTGTTGTCGTTGGAAGACTTTTAATTGTTGTTTTAGTTTCATTACTTGATATTGGCATGTATTGGTTTTCTTTATCTTTCTGGTTCATCTGAGTAGGTCAGATATATCTAGAAAATTGTAATATTTTCTAAAGTTTCCTGTTTATTGCAGTATACATTTTCAAAAATGTTTCTAATGATCCTCTTGATTTCAGAAGGGTCTGTGGTGATTTCTCTTGTTCATCTAATTTGGATCTTCTCTGATTTTCTTTTGGTTAGTTTGACAAAGGGTTTATCAATCCTGTTTATTTTTCTGAAGAATTAAATCTTTGTTGCATTGATCCTTAATATTTTCTTATTCTCAATTTCATTAATTTTGGCACTAATCTTAATTAGTTCTGTCATCTACTAATTTTGGAATTAGTTTGTTGTTACTTTTCTAGGGCCTTGAGGTTTAACATTATGACAAGTGAAATAAACCAAACTCAGAAAATTAAGGGTCAAATAAACGTTTTCTCTCATATGTAAAAGCTAGACTAAAATAATTAAAAATGTGAGGAAAACCTCATGAAAATAGAAGGGAGATCAATTGAGTAGAGGAAGTGGATTGAGGAGGAAGGTGGAGGAATGGGAAAAGGGAGAACTGTAGAATGAAATTGGCCAAATTATGCCATGTACATGTACAAATATACCACAGTGAATACCAACTTTATGTATATCCATGAAGTGTCAATTTAAAAATAAATAAATACAAGGATGATCAGTAGAATAGAGGAAGAGAAACAGGAGGAGTTGGAGGGTAGGGAAAGTGGAAGAACTGGGTACTGAAGTGGAGCAAAATATATTTTAATTATATTCTAATTAATATCATGTCAAAATAAATCCAACTATTATTTATAACTAAAAGGCACTGAATAAAATATATAAAGTAACAATGAAAAGTGCACTATTAAAAAGAACAAGTTTGAGTAATATCATAAATCCAGTGAGAAAATAAGACAACATTCTGAAAACAGAACATATCTCTGTGAATCCATTAAAGAAAAGTAAATCTGTAATTGTGGCAGTTTAATCAAAGCATTCAGAAAAAAAACTGAAGTTAAAGATGAAAAGGTATAATTGAAAAAATTGCATTTTATTCATCTGTTGATGAATTGTTCCCTAGTTCCATAAGTTTGCTGTTACAAAATATGGTAAACCATGGGCCAAAGCCATCAGAGATCATTTCAGTAATCAATCTTTTCCAAAACTTGATTAACATAAACATATCCAGAAGGAAATGAATACATTTGTTGCTTAAATAAGAGAGGACACAATACATAGGCATCTTTTCACATCATTCTCATCATGATAAAATAATATGATGGGCACAGTTAAAACTGCATAAAAATGTTAAAACCAAATATAGAGTGTCTTTTATGAAAGAATTCTGACAAGGAAATTGATCATTTGGTACAAATGTGTATTAAATTTGGCAAAATATATGAAATAATTGTTTTCAAAGTTTGACCAACTTGCTGCAAAGGACTGTGAGTCCCGAGAGAAAGAAAATAGACAAGTAAAATACAACATTTACTCTGAATTTCTATCTGGAGGAAATTTCCAATCTGTTGCATGGGGATGATGATCCCTGGTGACAGAAAGCAATGTTTGAAAGTCCATGCAAGCTAAATGAGCATGTAGGCACTTGTCATGGCTTCTCTCCTTAGCTCAGTGCAGAGTGAAGACAATGAAAAATTCAAGCTCCCAGCTTCTCCCTGAAGAGGGAAGGAATTTGATAATGTATATAGCACCTCAACTTCTATGACTGCTACTCAAGAGACTGACTTCTATGGCTCCTGTCTTAGGGCATTGACAGAACTTTTTATACTTTAGTCTTTTGGAGACCACTAAGAATAAATGCAATGTTTTATATGAACGAAAAGTTTTTAAAAGTCACCTAGAAGCTTGGTTGGGGCTGATTGGTGAGGTTTATCATATATATAAATAACACAAGCCAATCTGAAGACTGTGAGAGGTGACTCTTTTATCTAGTATCCAGAATTCAACATGAGAGAAAACATTCAATCCTTGAAGTTTTTGAACCTGGTTTATTACTCTTAGCTTGATGTTTGTTCTCCAGTTACATCCATTTACCAGCAAATGACAATTTTATTCTTCATTTTGGTCATGTAAAACTCCATTGTGTATATATGCCACATTTTCTTGTTCCATTCATCTGTTGACAAGCTCTTTGTCTCATTCTGCAACTTGGATATTGTGAGTTTCCCTGCTAAAAACATTGATGTGACTGCACCCCTAAAGTCTGATGATTTTAGATCATTTGAATGTATAACAAGGAGTGTGATAGCTGGGTCATATGTTAGTTCCATTTTCAGTCTTTTGAGGAATCTCCACACTGCTTTCCAGAGTGGTTGTCCTGATTTGTATTCCAATGAACAAAAAATGAGTGTATTTTGTCCCTCATGTCCTCACCAGCAGTTAATATTAGTTGTATTCTTGATGATTATCAATCTGGAGTGAGATGAAATGTTAGTGTAGTTGTGATTTGCATTTCCCTGATTGCTAGGGATGCTGAACATTTTTTCATATATTTATTGGTTGTTTAAAAAACACATTCTTGAACAATCATTTGGTCAAAGAAAAAATAAAAAATAGTTTTAAAAATATCTTCAGATACAAAAACAAACAAAAACATCACAGCTTACCAAACTTATGATATATGGTAAAAGAAGTATTAAGAGGAAAGTTTGTGTTGATAAATGCATACATTAGAAAAGAAGAAGTCCTTGAATAATTTTTTTCATTTTTTAAAGTGAAGAACTGATATTAAAACAAAATTAATATTTGAAGGGTTCAGAAGTAGAAGTAAAAGATATGACAGTAACAGCAAAGAGAATGAATGAGTGGTAAAATAGAAATATACTATTTTAAATTCCTATATTATATGCAGGAGCCCTGTTTGGGGAGATGGCTAAGATTGCGGTTGTCTACGAGCCATGGAGAAGTTTGGGCATTGCCACCTTCCATAGTCTCACGGGACTTGGCCCAGAATCTCCCGGTACTTGGCCCGGGATCTCGAGAGACTTGAGTGAGATTGCTGATCGGGTCTGCGCCATTTGCTGTGTTGGTTGTTTGGTGGTGTGTGGTGCATGTTTAAAGTCGTTGTTAGAGCCAGAGAGAAAAGTTATCAGAATAAAAAGGCTCTTTGTTTCCAGTTCGCCACTGAACTTCTTCCCATGGCTTTGTTGCTCCAAGCGGCCATCGCTTCAGGCGACAACAGGTGTCGGCCCGTACGGGGAA
Source organism: Tamias sibiricus (assembly GCA_025594165.1). Taxonomy (NCBI): domain Eukaryota; kingdom Metazoa; phylum Chordata; class Mammalia; order Rodentia; family Sciuridae; genus Tamias; species Tamias sibiricus. Next base: position 133,508,096 of record CM046667.1, read on the forward strand.
TTCGGAGAGGACAGGTAAGAACAAAAAGGTCTCTAAAGATGGGTTCGAATATAACTGAATCCCAAGTGATAGAGGCTATGAAAACACTCCTTGATATACCTGACTCCGTTCTCAGTGAGGAGGATTTAGAAAAAAATGAAAGTGATCAAAAAAGCATAGCTTCCACTGGGCCAACTAAGACCAGTAAAGAGAGTATTAGAAGAGTCCTAAAAATGACAAAAATCCAAACTATTAGAGCTATTTGGGAATTATTGGTGATAGCTGAAGGATATTGCTCTTAATGGAAACTGGGCCTCAGGATATTGCTGTCAGTGAAATTAGCAGTAGTGAGGAATCTAGTAAAAGTGATCCTGAGAAAATGAGGAAAAGGAAACTAAAAAAGACCAAGAAAAAGGACCGTCAAGTAGAGGAACCACTTGTGTCCTCTACTCCCCCATGAGTGGAATCCATTACAGAAAATATGAAGGGTATTACTAGGCATTAGCATACCCTAGAAACAGAAATAAAAAGTCTTTCTGAGCACTTATGCACTCTCGAGGGTAACTCACAGATACATTGGGAACTGCCACTATTTGAAAATGAAAACGGACAGAGGGTCCACAAGTCAGTAGATTTCAAAACAATAAAACAAATCTCAAAGAGGCAGTAATGACGTATAGGCCCCAAGCTCCTTTCACGTTGAGTATGCTGGAGACCCTTAACATCTTTAACTTAACCCCCTCAGACGGGAAATGTCTATGTAAAGCAGCATTAAGTGGGGGGCAATACTTGGTTTGGCAATTGCAATTTCAAGAACTTTGTATAGAAACAGCTAAAAGAAACAGAGCTGCACGGTTTGGAGACCATAATATAGAAATGCTCACAGGAGAGAGGCAATTCGCAGACTCACAGGCTCAAAAATATTATGTCCCAGGTGTATATGCTCAGATACATGCAGCTGCCTTAGAGGCATGGAAAACTTTACAAGGACCTGGGGATCTATAAGGTAGCTTGTCAAAAGTGATTCAAGGACCTAATGAGCCGTATGCTGACTTGGCTGATCGACTTTTGAGAACTGCAGGTAGATTGTTTGGACAAGTTGATCAAGCTATGCCATTAGTTGTTCAATTAGCATACGAAAATGCTAATAAATATTGCCAGGAAGCCATCAGGCCATGGAGAAATAAAAAGGGTCTTTCCACATATATACAACTATGTAAAGATATAAATGATGCCTTTGTCACAGGAAATATGATTGCAGCAGCTATGAGAGATGCTGCCCCTCAAAATTTCATAAGAGCTCAACCTAGACATTATAATCAATCAGGATATTCCAGGCAAAATTATCATAATCAATCAGGCTATTCTAGGCAAAATCCCGAAAGAGAAATAAGACCAAGCTCATACCGTGCCCCAGGTCACTGCCCCAGGTGTAAAAAGGGAAATCATTGGGCAAATAAATGCTATTCAAAATTTGACATCCATGGAAACTATTTGTTCAGGAATTCAAAAAACGGGACATGGGGCCCAATGCCCCGGGGCCCATAAATGTACGAGGCATTGGAGGAGGAATATCCTCAAGCATCCACTCAGATGCTTCCCCAACACAATCCCTACTACCCATCCACTCCCTCACCAGAGGAACAGGAGGAAATGCAGGATTAGGCCGCTGTTCCATCGCCCAAATAGTGTTAGCACCTGAAATTGTGATTCAACTGATTCCCACAGGAGTCAGGGGACCTCTTCCCTCAGGGACTGTAGGAGTTACTCTCAGGCGAAGTCCTAAAAGCTTATTAGGTTTGCAAGTGACCCCAGGAGTAATAAACTCAGACTACAAAGGGGAAATAAAAATAATGCTTAGCTCACCCCAAAGTATAAGTTCTGTTAATCAAGGAGATAGAATTGCTCAGCTGCTTTTCCTACCAAATTTGCATAATTCATTTGAAATGAGTATGCCTCAAAAAAGGAACAATAGAGGATTTTGTTCCACTGACTCAGGATGCATGGCTTGCTGTGTTCGAGATTGTTCAAGGAGGCCTATGTGTAAAACAAAAATCCAAGGAATAGAGATGGAGGGACTGATAGATACTGGAGCTGACACTTCCATCATTAAACTACGGCAATGGCCCAAGCACTGGCCTCTGCAAAAAGCTTGAACCAGTTTAAGAGGCTTGCGATATAATAACCTCCCAGAGAAAAGTGCGGTAATTTTAAAATGGGAGGATGATGAAGGGCATAAAGGAACACTTCAGCCTTATGTTTTACCTAACCTACTGGTTACTTTATGGGGAAGAGATATTTTACAACAAATGGGAGTACACCTTGCAACCAAGCCTGCAGGTATTAAATGTGAAAATCTACAGGGTAATCTTAACCCTAAAAGAAATCATTATCAAAAAGTACAGGGTAAGCTTAACCCTAAAAGAAATCATTATCTGAAGGAGCCCTAATTAGGAAGGGCTGTTGCAGCTAGCTGGAAGCCATAAGTTCCACCTGATATGTATGTGACACACCTGTAGGCACCCGCAAACCTGAAGGTATATAACCGGGTGAAAGCGGTCCGAGTTAGGAGAACGGAGAATTCAGTCAACCGGGCAGTCACTCGGTCGGTCAGAAGAATCAGAGCGGCCAGAACGTAGGCAGAGCGGTTACAGAAGAGAAACCAGATAGAAGACAGAAGAGAAACCAGATAGAAGAAGTAATGACTGGTCAGAGTTAGGCCGAGGCTCCCAAGGAAGACAGAAGACAGAAGAAAGAAGAAGGAAGAAAGAAGAGAGAAGAAAGAAGCTCTAATTTTTCTCTAAGCTAAGCTCTATCTTTCTTTCTTTCTAAGAAGCTAAGCTATCTTTCTTTCTCTCTAAGACTCTAAGCTAAGAAGACAAGAAGAAAAGCTTGCTCTAATCTTTCTCTCTAAAAATCTTTCTTTCCCTCTCTAAGCTCTAAGAAAGTAGAAGTAAAAGTAGTAAAAGCTTAACTCTGCCTCCGAGAGTTTTTCCTCCTGGGTTACGGTACCAGGCAGCTTACAATTATCATAAAGAAAAAAGATATTTTTCTTCGGGGCCACTGTGAAAATAATTTTGAAAATACCATGGCTTTCTGATAAGACAGTGTGGGTCCCTCAGTGGCCCCTATCTAAAGAGAAATTACAAGTGACCCACCTACTAGTTCAGGAACAACTAGAAGCAGGACATATAGAACCTTCCACCTCTCCCGGGAATTCCCCCATATTTGTGATCAAGAAAAAATCAGGAAAATGGCAATTGTTACATGATCTTAGAGAAATTAATAAAACCATGCAAATCATGGGCCCTACTCAACCTGGACTTCCTAATCCTGTAGCTATTCCAAAAAAATTCCATCTTATTACTCTTGATATAAAGGATTGTTTCTTTTCTATTCCTCTACACCCTCTGGATACCCCCAGGTTTGCTTTTTCAGTTCCTTCTATTAACAATAATGACCCTGATCAGAGATATCAATGGAACGTTTTGCCACAGGGAATGGCTAATAGCCCCACTATGTGTCAAATCTATGTAGGTAAAGTTATTCAGCCTATCAAAAAAAATACCCAGAGCTTATGTGCCTCCATTATATAGATGAAGTTTTGCTTGCTCATCCTAATGAAGAAGTCTTATTCACCATATTTAGTGATATATCAGAAAACTTGAAACGATATGGACTAAACATTGCTAAGGAAAAGGTTCAAATTCGATCTCCAATATTATATCTAGGATTCCAAATTATGGACACTTTTATTAGGCCTCAAAAATATTAATTAATGAGGAGCATTTGGCCACTCTCAATGACTTTCAAAAATTGCTAGGAGATATTAATTGGCTTCGTCCTACACTAAACCTCACTACTGGCCAACTAAAACCTTTATTTGACATCCTTTGCGGGGACCCTGATCCATCTTCACCGCGAACATTGACTCCTGATGCTAGGAAAACTTTTTTTTTTAACATTTATTTATTTGCTTTAGCTGTACACAAAGCGTTTATTTGTACGTGGTGCTGAGGATCGAACCCGGGCCGCGCAAGTGCTAGGCGAGCGCTCTACCGCTGAGCCACAATCCCAGCCCCGGAAAGCTTTAAAGTTAGTAGAAAAAGCCATCGAAGGAGCTCATTGTGATAGATTTGATTTAACTCAAACGCTTATATTGATTATTATTTCTTCACAATATACACCCACAGGAGTATTTTGGCAACAAGGGCCTTTATTATGGATACATTTGCCCATCTCTCCTAAAAGTATAATTGAGTCTTATACCTCCATGGTGGCTAAACTTATTCTTCAAGGACTTAAGACTTCTACTAAAATATTTGGCATTCATCCTGCTACTATTATTACTCCCTATTCATCATCACAGATTGAATATTTATGCTTCAATGATAATAATTGGGCTATAGCTAGATGCTCTACTTCTGCAAATCTTGATAATTATCTTCCTAATTCTTTTATATTACCTTTTTGTATCAATCATCCTATTATATTTCCACAGGTAATAAAAAATCAACCTATTCCTAAGGCATTAAATGTATTCACAGATGGGTCCTCAAATGGTACTCCTGCAGTAGTCACTAAAAAAGAAAATATGACTTACATAACTGCACACAAATCAGCTCAACTAGTGGAACTGGAAGCTGTGGTAAGAGGTCTGGAAAATATTAGAGAGCAGCCCATGAACATTCTTTCAGATAGCCACTGTATTGTACATGCCGTCCCAAAATTAGAGCTAGCAGGACCAATAGCACCTCATACTCCAGCCTTTAAATTGTTTCATCAAATACAAAAACTTTTGTGGGCAAGAAAAGATCCTCTATTCGTAGGGCATATTAGAGCACATACCAACTTGCCTGGTCCCCTCCATGAAAGTAATCAAAAGGCTGATGCTCTTACCCAAACAATCTTTATACTTTCAGCGCTCCAGCAAGCTACTTTATTTCACTCCCAGTTTCATGTCAATAGTACCACCTTGCAGTGTAGGTTTAAAATCACAAAGGAGCAAGCCAGAACAATTGTAAAAGATTGTAAATCTTGTATGACACATTTGCCCAATCCTCATTATGGTGTTAACCCTAGAGGATTAATGCCCAATCATTTGTAGCAGATGGATGTTACTCATGAGCCAAGTTTTGGAAAATTGCGATTTATTCATGTGACCATAGATACATGCTCAGGCATGATTTTTGCTTCCTTACATTCTGGAGAAAAAGTTAAAGATGTTACATCTCATTGTTTGCAAGCTTTTGCTGCATTGGGCATCCCCAAAATGCTTCAAACAGATAATGGCCCTGCATATACGTCCTCATCTTTCAAACAGTTTTGCGCAAAATGCAATATATCCCATAAAACAGGCATCCCATACAATCCTCAGGGTCAGGGCATTATTGAAAGAGCAAACTGCACACTGAAAATTATGTTATTAAAACAAAAAGAAGGAAATTGGAAAAGTCCTAGGGACAGATTGGCAGTTGCCCTGTTTACCTTAAATTTTTTAACTTTAGACTCTAATGGTTATTCTGCTGGAGACAGACATTGGAACGCACACCAACAACATAAACCTTTGGTTTACTGGAAGGATGTTCTTTCAGGTACATGGAAGTGTCCAGATCCAGTATTAATTTGGGGGAGAGGATCTGTTTGTGTTTTTCCAAAGCACGAATCCTCTCCAATATGGATACCATCTAGATTAATAAAGCAGGTACCAAATCATAAGGATCAAGATGAAGTTGTTGAGAAATCAAGATTAATAAAAAAGGTACAAAATCAAGAGTACTAAGATGAAGGTTTGGAATGATTCCCTTAAAAGAGTCCTTCAAAATATGTCACAAATTAAGTGTCATTCCTCCCAACCGGGATGAGGAGATCTCTCTTTAGTGTGCACACAATTGTATTTTTTGTTTTTTCTCTTTTTATATATGTCTTTATGTCTGTGCATTTGTCTAAATTTCATGTAAATGTGATGTCACAAATATATGTTTGTAGGTTTGTACGTCTGTCCAGAGTGACGTCACAAATAACAAAGCGCTTATGAAAAAAAAAAAATATATATATATATGGATCCAAATAACTTTAATTCATTTCAGTTTTAGATTTCAATTTGGGTAAATAATTTATTAAGTGAAGGGACCTTCAATTTTGATTTATAGGTGTCCCAGGGATTTCTCTTTAGCGAAGAATATGACTAGTGCTGTATAACCTGATATTCTGTTGTTTTGACATGGGAATGTTTGTTTGTAATTAACTTTAATTGTTTTATAGCTGGTTAATTTGAGTTATTTCAACAGATAATATCATGGAAGGTTACAGAGACTCGAGGGTTCCATCTAACAAATTATTTTTCCAAAGTGCCTTTAGCTTTTCTTTAATCTATCTTTAATGCAGTAAATACCCTCTGTCTTTCTTTGTTTTGTTCTTTATATGATATTGTGCCCGCTTAGGTTTGTGGGAGCTCAAGCAGCAATGTGTGTGAGCAGAAATCAACTTTAATTTTCTAATCTAATCATTCTATTTTTTAGTTTGACAACTCACCTCTTGACTTAGTGCTGGAATAGCACTGCCTTTCCTTTAATGATTGATGCTTGAGTTTCTAGGTAGCAGGCCCTGAAGATTTGCTGGTGGCATCGTCTAGACATAAAAAAGACAGCTGCTGCTACAGCTGCAGGGATCGCGGTCGCTGCAAGCATCTCTGCTGCTCAAGCATCCTACAACCTCACCAGCAGTGTGGCCTCTGCTCTGCATGCATGGGGTCTCCTAGATCAACGTGTTATAACAAGTGGACATTTTGATCTTTCATTCTTTGGGACTTTATGGGACAATGCCTTGCGGGTATTTGTCTAGAGAACTCAGTGTCTTACTTTATGGAACTTAGTGCATCTGATTTGTTTAAAGAATTTGATATGCTATGTAATTTGGCTCGTCAACAAAAGGCTTGTCGCCTTAAAGCCGCAGCATCTCCTCACAATTGGACGGCTTTTAGTCATCATACACAGTCGATCCTGAAGGGCTCCATTGGATGGCTGGTTAGCCAATGATGGGTAAGATCCCCAGAGGGGGACTACCTAAGACAGGCACAGTCGCACGGGACAGTCTCATGTGGCCAACATATCAACCTAAGACAGGAGTCAAGGGTACAGCCTTGATTATCTGATGACGGGTAATAATGTTGGTTGCACATGGATGTCCTAGAGCATCCCCTCTTTTAAAACAAAAGGGGGGAAATGCAGGAGCCCTGATTGGGGAGATGGCTGAGATTACGGTTGGCTGCGGGCCATAGAGATGTTCAGGCATTGCCGCCTTCCGTGGTCTCGTGGGACTTGGCCCGGGATCTCAGGATACTTGAGCTGGGACTTGGCGGATCGGGTCGGCGCCATTGATTTTTGGTTGGTTGGACGAGTGTGGTTTTGGTGTGCGGGAGTTGTTGTTGGAGCCGGAGAGAGAAGCTACCAAAATAAAGAGTCTGTTCGTTTCCCGTCTGCCTCTGAACGTATTCCCGTGGCTTCGTTGCTCCAAGCGGCAATCGCTTCAGGCAGCAACAAAATTGATTCCATCTTACTTTCATAATATGCTTTCAGAACATTATTACTCAATCTTTTATGTTTTAAAAATTCCCTGTTTTGTAAGCCTTATGCCCTCTGGTTAGACTATTTTATCTTAATTCTTGTCAGGGTATCTACATACCTCCCAACCACAAATCTCTCCTCTTCAGTTATTTATTCAAGGAAAAAGACACCTCGTTTAGAGGCCTTCTGCTTATCCCAAACCTTGATATCATCCTACTCAATTTCTATGTTCCTTTAGATGAGCTGTTCAATATTATGGTCTCTCATTTTACTGACATCAGATGTATTCCTTCTGTAGTCTACTTCACCAACTTATATAATCATACATCAGGACCATCACTCAGAAGTATTCTACTTCCAAGACATTCCAGTTGTTGACAGCAACCTCCAAATTACTTGCTTATTTATTTATTACACAATTGATTTTAAGCTTACAAGGACTTCAGATTCTTACTCTTCCCCAAAATTCCATTCTACATTTTGCCTCTAGCCTTAACTTGTAAAGGTTATATGGTCTATCACTTTAACTCCTCCTCTATCCTATTCTGCTTTCTTCACATACATCTGGATATATCCTAATCTTAAGTAAGCATAAATTTCACTTCTTCTACTTTTTCAGCTAAAGTGGGGAAAAAAGCACATTAAAGTTTAGCTGATGGTTATATGCTAAAAATAGTGGGTACTAGTCTCAGCTGGAGCCCAAAATCTGTGTAATAGTTCTCTATTTCTCTACAATGAGTACCTCACATATTCTCCCTATTTATTGAAGCTACCTACATCACAAATCCATCACATACAATTTTGAGCAGCTGAGTTCATTTACTATAGACGTACCTACATCCATACCCATTTTTCTTCATTCCCTCAGGTATAATTAAAAAGGCATGTCTCCTCTAATCTATATAACATCACTAAAACTATTAGTGGGATTCAAAACTCTCCCACCTTTTCATCCTTCCTGCATTTCAATCTTTGCTCCTCCACTAAACTGTTCTCATCAACAAATACGTGTTCTGAAATTTTGCCTGTTTTGTTTTTTTCTTAATCTCACTGACTCATTGAATACTGATTTTTCTTCCTAATACACAAATTTTGCCTCTGAATAATTGTGTAAATTGGTGTTTCAACACATCTTATTCAACCAAATTCAGTCTGGATTCCACTTTAGTCAATATAATGATACTGTTGAAAATAGGTATATACATGAATTCTAGTACCCTTTATTTAATAAATTATTTTAGTCCTTATATTACTCTATCATTCAGCAACACTCAAGTCAGTTGGTTCTGTATCTCATCCTACGTCAAAGACTTTGTTGGGGGGTACCAGGGATTGCATGCAGGGGTTTTTAACCACTAAGCCAAATCACTAGCCTTTTTTTTTTTTTTTTTTTACTTTGTATTTATAGACAGTGTCTCACTAAGTTGCTTAGGGCCTCACTAAGTGACTGAAGCTGGCTTTGAACTTGCAATCCTCCTGCCTCAGCCTCCCAAACTGCTGGGATTAGAGGCATGTGTTGCCACACTGGACTTCAAAGACTTTCTTTTGACTTGTTTCACAACATACCATCCTTATTCTTTCTTTCTTTCCTTATTTTTTAAGTGCTAGGGATGGAACCCAGGGTCTTGCACATGTAAGGCAAGTGCTCTACCACTGAACTGTACCCTCAGCCTTACACCATTCTTTTTTGATAACTATTCTCATTTAGACCCTGTTTTTGTTTTCCTCTCAGAAATCTGTCCTATATTTTCTTAATTCACATTATATTATGGTTTGGATATGAAGTGTTCCCCAAAGGCTCATGTGTCCCCAGTGCAGCAATGTATATAGGTGGGGCTTCTGGGAAGTGACTGAATCATAAGGACTCTGATCCTCTGAGTTGATTAGTCCACTAACAGTTGAATGGGCTACTGTTCATTAGTGGAAACTGTAGGCCATGGGTTATGGTTTCAGGAAGTAGGTTCCTGGAAGGGTATTGCTCATCCATGTCTCCTCCCTTGCTCTCTCCCTACTTCCTGGCTGCCATGAACTGAGTAGTTTTTCTTTGCTGTGCCCTTACACCATGATTTTCTATCTCATCTCATGCCCAGCTCAGTGGATCCAGTTGACTGTGGATTGAAAGTACTGAAATTATGAGCCAAAATGAATCTTTCTTCCTTTAAGCATTTTGCTCAGGAATTCTTCACAGTGACAAAAAGCTGAGTACAACACATACTTCCTGGATGGTTTTATCAAATCTGTTTTTAATTATCATAGATATTCTAATAATTTCAAAAGGTCAATCTCCAACCTAATTACCTTTCTTGGACACTGGGCTCATATAAATATCTTTCTATTGGGCATGATCCTACTGACTTCTCACAGCCCTCAAACTCAACATAACAAAATAGAATATTTTTCCTATCACCTGAAACTTGTCCTTTCTTCTATACTCCCAAAATAAAAGGCAAAACCTCCAACATAACCCAACCACATGTTACTTATTTTGTAATTATTCTCTCTCATTTATCCTTACCACGTCCCATAGATTTACCACATATCCTATAATCTACCCATTTGACTCAACCTCCACTATAAAATACTTACACAAATGATTGACATTTTTCTCATAAACTAATAAAAATAGTGTCAAACCTAATCACTATACAACAGTATTGCTTCACCTCTGACCTTTTTATGTGTGACATGCATATAGACATTTAACAAATCAATACTAATCATTTATATTTCCCTTTTACAAAATAAATAAGACTCGTTTAGTGTCTATAGTCTACAAATGTAGCTCCTTTTCCAAGCAATTTGTATCTGAATTATAGAAAGGCAGCTACATGTCCAGTTTCTTTACTTACTGTTTATTTAAAATTAGATAAAACTAACACAATTATAGAGTGTTGGTAATGATAGCAAGTATTTGATAGCTCTTTTAGATGGATTGGAATATTAAGAATAAATGGGAACCCAGAAATAATGGAGAGATGTCTCAATAAAAACTATTATCAGTGCATCATCAGATGTGAAGTTGACAAGCACATTACACTCAACAGCTGGAAGGTTGGATATTTCAACTTGAAAAATGTCAGAGGATAGATTTCAATTCTGCTCTCTGGTTTTATTTGGCTCTGAAAAATATTCTACATGTTCTATTATAGTATTTAAATGTGAGTTTTAACTATGCCTAATGATATGCCATCAGTTTCTTTCTCCAGTGGGTAAGGAAGATCTTTAGATTTTGGGGAAAGAGCCAAATTCTTGACAGTCCTTCTGCAAGCCATTTGCACTTAAAACATTTTGATAGGTTATGCACAGTATTATAAATCATCATGTTTTGTCCATGAAATCATAGGTTTAAGCTGTTCAAGATATTGAATATATCACTCTTCTAATGTGAAGACAGAACTAAAACTTCTATATGCTTATTTTTCCCTTACAATCAAGCATATTTCACAGTGTAAAAGATGATTTTTGAAAGCATTTCTGTACACAGCATACAAATAACTACATTCCATGACCATTATTATTTAATTTCACAATTTTTATGCATCAACTTTAGGAGGTATAGCTAATTAATGCTGTGGAATAATGTTCAGGTGCTGCATCTTTGATTGTGACTTATTACACTGAACTGGTACTTTGTCAGAGATACTCAGTGAAGCTTTTATAGTCTCAATATTGTGTTACAGAATAATTAACTAATGAAAATTCAAATTTTTTCTTCTGTAGCATAGATTTTCAGTGATAAAACAAACTGCAGTTTAGCATTTCTTCTAAATATATGCATTGCAGATAGGCAGGAAGATAAATTGCATATCAGCACAGCAAACTTTAAGAAAAAATATCTTTGTGTAGCATAGGTATATACTCTTCCACATTGGGTGTCACTGCAGGTTATTATTTAGCTTATAAATTTTTTTCTGGCATTGGAGATTGAACCCAGGTCCTTATGCACTGTACCAACTGATCTATATCCCTAGCCCTTAGCTTATAGATTTTTATTCTTGGTATGGATTATTTAGTTGGTCAAGGCTTAACTTACTTTAAGTTGTCATATTTATATTCAATTAAACATATATAATTTCACATATATTTGTTGTCACCTGAAGCAATGGCCGCTTGGAGCAACGAAGCCGCGGGAAGCAGTTGAGAGGCGAACTGGAAACAAACAGCTTTTTATTCTGATAACTTTTCTCTCTGGCTCTAACAATGACTTTAACACGCACCACACACCACCACCAAACAACACATAAAATGGCGCAGACCCAATCAGCAATCTCGATCAAGTCTCTTGAGATCCCGGGCCAAGTCCCATGAGACTACAGAAGGCGGCAATGCCCAAACGTCTCCATGGCCGGTAGTCAACCACAATCTTAGCCATCTCCCCAAACAGGGCTCCTGCATTTCCCCCCTTTTGTTTTAAAAGAGGGGATGCTCTAGGACGTCTATGTGCAACCAACATTATTACCCATCATCAGATAATCAAGGCTGTGCCCTTGACTCCTGTCTTAGGTTGATATGTGGGCCACATGAGACTGTCCCGTGCAACTGTGCCTGTCTTAGGTTGTCCCCTTTTGGGATCTTACCCGTCATTGGCTAACCAGCCATCCAATGGAACCCTTCAGGATTGACTGTGTATGATGACTAACAGATGACCAATTGTGAGGAGATGGTGCGGCTTTAAGGCGACAAGCCTTTTGTTGACGAGCCAAATTGCATAGCATATCAAATTCTTTAAACAAATCAGCTGCCCTAAGTTCCATCAAGTAACACACTGAATTCTCTAGACAAATACCCGCAAGGCATTGTCCCGTAATGTCCCAAACAATGAAAGATCAAAATGTCCATTTGTTATAACACATTGATGTAGGAGGCCCCATGCATGTAGAGCAGAGGCCACACTGTTGGTGAGGTTGTTTGATGCTTGAGCAACAGGGATGCTTGCGGCGACCACTATCCCTGCAGCTGTAGAAGCAGCCGTCTTTTTTATGTCTAGACAATGACACCAGCAAATCCTCAGGGCCCGCTACCTAAAAACTCAAGCATCAATCATTAAAGGAAAGGCAGTGTTATTCTAGCACTGAGTCAAGAGTCGAGTTGTCAAACTAAAAAATAGAATTATTAAATTAGAAAATTAAAGTTGATTTCTGCTCACACACATTGTTGTTTGAGCTCCCACAAACATAAGCTGGAAAAAATATCATATTCAGAACAAAACAAAGAAAAACTGAGGGTATTTACTGTATTAAAGATAGATTAAAGAAAAGCTAAAGGCACTTTGGAGAAATAATTTGTTAGCTGGAACCCTCGAGTCTCTGTATACACAGCAATCTTTTACCTGTTGAGATAATTGAAATTAATCAGCTATTAAACAAATGAAGTTAATAACAAATAAATAATCTTATGATAAAACACCAAAATATCAGTTTATATAGCACTAGTCATATTGTTTGCTAAAGAGAAGTCCCAGGGACACCTATAAATCCAAATTGAAAGTAGCATCATTTATAAAATTATTTACCTAAATTGAATACTCTTAACCTAAAATGAATTAAAGTTATTTGGATCCATATATATATATATATATATATTTTTTTTTTTTGTCATAAGCGATTTGTTATTTGTGATATCACACTGGACAGACGCACAAACATACAAACATATTTGTGACATCACATTAACATGAAATGTAGACAAATGTACATAAAGACATGTATAAAAGAAAAAAATATATAATTTTGTGCACACTAAAGAGAGATCTCCTCGTCCTGGCCGGGAGGAATGACACTTAAGTTGTGAAATATTTTGAAGGACCTTTTCTGAGGAAATCATTCCATATCTTCATCTTGGTCCTCTTGATTTTGGACTTTTTTTATTAATCTTGATTCTTAAACAACTTAATCTTGATCCTTTTGATGTGGTACCTGTTTTATTAATCTAGATGGTATCCATATTGGAGAGGATTCGTGCTTTGGAAAAACACAAACAGATCCTCTCCCCCAAATTAATACTGGATCTGGACACTTCCATGTACCTGAAAGAACATCCTTCCAGTAAACCAAAGGTTTATGTTGTTGGTGTGCGTTCCAATGTCTGTCTCCAGCAGAATAACCATTAGAGTCTAAAGTTAAAAAATTTAAGGTAAACAGGGCAACTGCCAATCTGTCCCTAGGACTTTTCCAATTTCCTTCTTTTTGTTTTAATAACATAATTTTCAGTGTGCAGTTTGCTCTTTCAATAATGCCCTGACCCTGAGGATTGTATGGGATGCCTGTTTTATGGGATATATTGCATTTTGCGCAAAACTGTTTGAAAGATGAGGACGTATATGCAGGGCCATTATCTGTTTGAAGCATTTTGGGGATGCCCAATGCAGCAAAAGCTTGCAAACAATGAGATGTAACATCTTTAACTTTTTCTCCAGAATGTAAGGAAGCAAAAATCATGCCTGAGCATGTATCTATGGTCACATGAATAAATCGCAATTTTCCAAAACTTGGCTCATGAGTAACATCCATCTGCTACAAATGATTGGGCATTAATCCTCTAGGGTTAACACCATAATGAGGATTGGGCAAATGTGTCATACAAGATTTACAATCTTTTACAATTGTTCTGGCTTGCTCCTTTGTGATTTTAAACCTACACTGCAAGGTGGTACTATTGACATGAAACTGGGAAGTGAAATAAAGTAGCTTGCTGGAGCGCTGAAAGTATAAAGATTGTTTGGGTAAGAGCATCAGCCTTTTGATTACTTTCATGGAGGGGACCAGGCAAGTTGGTATGTGCTCTAATATGCCCTACGAATAGAGGATCTTTTCTTGCCCACAAAAGTTTTTGTATTTGATGAAACAATTTAAAGGCTGGAGTATGAGGTGCTATTGGTCCTGCTAGCTCTAATTTTGGGACGGCATGTACAATACAGTGGCTATCTGAAAGAATGTTCATGGGCTGCTCTCTAATATTTTCCAGACCTCTTACCACAGCTTCCAGTTCCACTAGTTGAGCTGATTTGTGTGCAGTTATGTAAGTCATATTTTCTTTTTTAGTGACTACTGCAGGAGTACCATTTGAGGACCCATCTGTGAATACATTTAATGCCTTAGGAATAGGTTGATTTTTTATTACCTGTGGAAATATAATAGGATGATTGATACAAAAAGGTAATATAAAAGAATTAGGAAGATAATTATCAAGATTTGCAGAAGTAGAGCATCTAGCTATAGCCCAATTATTATCATTGAAGCATAAATATTCAATCTGTGATGATGAATAGGGAGTAATAATAGTAGCAGGATGAATGCCAAATATTTTAGTAGAAGTCTTAAGTCCTTGAAGAATAAGTTTAGCCACCATGGAGGTATAAGACTCAATTATACTTTTAGGAGAGATGGGCAAATGTATCCATAATAAAGGCCCTTGTTGACAAAATACTCCTGTGGGTGTATATTGTGAAGAAATAATAATCAATATAAGCGTTTGAGTTAAATCAAATCTATCACAATGAGCTCCTTCGATGGCTTTTTCTACTAACTTTAAAGCTTTCCGGGGCTGGGATTGTGGCTCAGCGGTAGAGCGCTCGCCTAGCACTTGCGCGGCCCGGGTTCGATCCTCAGCACCACGTACAAATAAACGCTTTGTGTACAGCTAAAGCAAATAAATAAATGTTAAAAAAAAAGTTTTCCTAGCATCAGGAGTCAATGTTCGCGGTGAAGATGGATCAGGGTCCCCGCAAAGGATGTCAAATAAAGGTTTTAGTTGGCCAGTAGTGAGGTTTAGTGTAGGACGAAGCCAATTAATATCTCCTAGCAATTTTTGAAAGTCATTGAGAGTGGCCAAATGCTCCTCATTAATTAATATTTTTGAGGCCTAATAAAAGTGTCCATAATTTGGAATCCTAGATATAATATTGGAGATCGAATTTGAACCTTTTCCTTAGCAATGTTTAGTCCATATCGTTTCAAGTTTTCTGATATATCACTAAATATGGTGAATAAGACTTCTTCATTAGGATGAGCAAGCAAAACTTCATCTATATAATGGAGGCACATAAGCTCTGGGTATTTATTTTTGATAGGCTGAATAACTTTACCTACATAGATTTGACACATAGTGGGGCTATTAGCCATTCCCTGTGGCAAAACGTTCCATTGATATCTCTGATCAGGGTCATTATTGTTAATAGAAGGAACTGAAAAAGCAAACCTGGGGGTATCCAGAGGGTGTAGAGGAATAGAAAAGAAACAATCCTTTATATCAAGAGTAATAAGATGGAATTTTTTTGGAATAGCTACAGGATTAGGAAGTCCAGGTTGAGTAGGGCCCATGATTTGCATGGTTTTATTAATTTCTCTAAGATCATGTAACAATTGCCATTTTCCTGATTTTTTCTTGATCACAAATATGGGGGAATTCCCAGGAGAGGTGGAAGGTTCTATATGTCCTGCTTCTAGTTGTTCCTGAACTAGTAGGTGGGTCACTTGTAATTTCTCTTTAGATAGGGGCCACTGAGGGACCCACACTGTCTTATCAGAAAGCCATGGTATTTTCAAAATTATTTTCACAGTGGCCCCGAAGAAAAATATCTTTTTTCTTTATGATAATTGTAAGCTGCCTGGTACCGTAACCCAGGAGGAAAAACTCTCGGAGGCAGAGTTAAGCTTTTACTACTTTTACTTCTACTTTCTTAGAGCTTAGAGAGGGAAAGAAAGATTTTTAGAGAGAAAGATTAGAGCAAGCTTTTCTTCTTGTCTTCTTAGCTTAGAGTCTTAGAGAGAAAGAAAGATAGCTTAGCTTCTTAGAAAGAAAGAAAGATAGAGCTTAGCTTAGAGAAAAATTAGAGCTTCTTTCTTCTCTCTTCTTTCTTCCTTCTTCTTTCTTCTGTCTTCTGTCTTCCTTGGGAGCCTCGGCCTAACTCTGACCAGTCATTACTTCTTCTATCTGGTTTCTCTTCTGTCTTCTATCTGGTTTCTCTTCTGTAACCGCTCTGCCTACGTTCTGGCCGCTCTGATTCTTCTGACCGACCGAGTGACTGCCCGGTTGACTGAATTCTCCGTTCTCCTAACTCGGACCGCTTTCACCCGGTTATATACCTTCAGGTTTGCGGGTGCCTACAGGTGTGTCACATACATATCAGGTGGAACTTATGGCTTCCAGCTAGCTGCAACAGCCCTTCCTAATTAGGGCTCCTTCAGATAATGATTTCTTTTAGGGTTAAGCTTACCCTGTACTTTTTGATAATGATTTCTTTTAGGGTTAAGATTACCCTGTAGATTTTCACATTTAATACCTGCAGACTTGGTTGCAAGGTGTACTCCCATTTGTTGTAAAATATCTCTTCCCCATAAAGTAACCAGTAGGTTAGGTAAAACATAAGGCTGAAATGTTCCTTTATGCCCTTCATCATCCTCCCATTTTAAAATTACCGCACTTTTCTCTGGGAGGTTATTATATCGCAAGCCTCTTAAACTGGTTCAAGCTTTTTGCAGAGGCCAGTGCTTGGGCCATTGCCGTAGTTTAATGATGGAAGTGTCAGCTCCAGTATCTATCAGTCCCTCCATCTCTATTCCTTGGATTTTTGTTTTACACATAGGCCTCCTTGAACAATCTCGAACACAGCAAGCCATGCATCCTGAGTCAGTGGAACAAAATCCTCTATTGTTCCTTTTTTGAGGCATACTCATTTCAAATGAATTATGCAAATTTGGTAGGAAAAGCAGCTGAGCAATTCTATCTCCTTGATTAACAGAACTTATACTTTGGGGTGAGCTAAGCATTATTTTTATTTCCCCTTTGTAGTCTGAGTTTATTACTCCTGGGGTCACTTGCAAACCTAATAAGCTTTTAGGACTTCGCCTGAGAGTAACTCCTACAGTCCCTGAGGGAAGAGGTCCCCTGACTCCTGTGGGAATCAGTTGAATCACAATTTCAGGTGCTAACACTATTTGGGCGATGGAACAGCGGCCTAATCCTGCATTTCCTCCTGTTCCTCTGGTGAGGGAGTGGATGGGTAGTAGGGATTGTGTTGGGGAAGCATCTGAGTGGATGCTTGAGGATATTCCTCCTCCAATGCCTCGTACATTTATGGGCCCCGGGGCATTGGGCCCCATGTCCCGTTTTTTGAATTCCTGAACAAATAATTTCCATGGATGTCAAATTTTGAATAGCATTTATTTGCCCAATGATTTCCCTTTTTACACCTGGGGCAGTGACCTGGGGCACGGTATGAGCTTGGTCTTATTTCTCTTTTGGGATTTTGCCTAGAATAGCCTGATTGATTATGATAATTTTGCCTGGAATATCCTGATTGATTATAATGTCTAGGTTGAGCTCTTATGAAATTTTGAGGGGCAGCATCTCTCATAGCTGCTGCAATCATATTTCCTGTGACAAAGGCATCATTTATATCTTTACATAGTTGTATATATGTGGAAAGACCCTTTTTATTTCTCCATGGCCTGATGGCTTCCTGGCAATATTTATTAGCATTTTCATATGCTAATTGAACAACTAATGGCATAGCTTGATCAACTTGTCCAAACAATCTACCTGCAGTTCTCAAAAGTCGATCAGCCAAGTCAGCATACGGCTCATTAGGTCCTTGAATCACTTTTGACAAGCTACCTTATAGATCCCCAGGTTCTTGTAAAGTTTTCCATGCCTCTAAGGCAGCTGCATGTATCTGAGCATATACACCTGGGACATAATATTTTTGAGCCTGTGAGTCTGCGAATTGCCCCTCTCCTGTGAGCATTTCTATATTATGGTCTCCAAACCGTGCAGCTCTGTTTCTTTTAGCTGTTTCTATACAAAGTTCTTGAAATTGCAATTGCCAAACCAAGTATTGCCCCCCACTTAATGCTGCTTTACATAGACATTTCCCGTCTGAGGGGGTTAAGTTAAAGATGTTAAGGGTCTCCAGCATACTCAACGTGAAAGGAGCTTGGGGCCTATACGTCATTACTGCCTCTTTGAGATTTGTTTTATTGTTTTGAAATCTACTGACTTGTGGACCCTCTGTCCGTTTTCATTTTCAAATAGTGGCAGTTCCCAATGTATCTTTGAGTTACCCTCGAGAGTGCATAAGTGCTCAGAAAGACTTTTTATTTCTGTTTCTAGGGTATGCTAATGCCTAGTAATACCCTTCATATTTTCTGTAATGGATTCCACCCATGGGGGAGTAGAGGACACAAGTGGTTCCTCTACTTGACTGTCCTTTTTCTTTTTTAATTTCTTGTTGTTCTTTTTACTGGAGACTGTGCTCCCAGAATCACCGTTTGATTCCTCTTTACTACAATCACTTCTACTGGTATCCTGAATTTCAGCTTCTAAGGAGAGTACATATTCTTCGGCTAATTTCAATAAGTTTCTGATGGCTTTTGCTGCTCTTACTTTTGAATTTACACCACTACTCTTCTCACTGGTATTAACTGACTCAGAGGCTATGCTTTCTTGATCACTTTCCTCACTATCCACTGAGTCTGCGATATCGAAAAACTCATCCATGGCTTTTATTATCAGACCTTTTGTTTTTTTTCGCTCCCATTTTCAGTTCTTACCTTCCGGCCGAACTCCCCGTGCGGGCCACCACCTGTTGCTGTCTGAAGCGATTGCCACTTGGAGCAACGAAGCCGCGGGAATAAGTTCAGAGGCAGACTGGAAATGATCAGGCTCTTTATTTTGGTAGCTTCTCTCTCCGGCTCCATCAACAACTCCTGCACACACAAAACCACACTAGTCCAACCATCCAACAACCAATGGCGCCGACCCGATCCGCCAAGTCCCGGCTCAAGTCTCACGAGTTCCCGGGCCAAATCCCGCGAGATCCTGGGCCAAGTCCCACAAGACCATGGAAGGCGGCAATGCCCGAACATTTCCATGGCCTGCAGCCAACCCCGATCTCAGCCATCTCCCCAATCAGGGCTCCTGCACAATTTCAATTCTAAATAGTTGAATGGTGGAAGATTGTGGGAGTATGAACAGATAATATTTTGGAAAAAAAAAAACAGCATGCATGTAGAAAAACTGGATTTATATTTGGTGATAAATTTATGTTGAGTGGGTGAGATATTCAAATTGATGATTTTAAATAGTACATGTTCAGGTCATGACTATATTCATATTATAGCCTTAACAGTGGATGACTAAAAGACGAAAATATTTTTTGTTGAACAAATGGTTAAAGAACTGAGAAACTAAGATGTTGAGTAGATTCTTGACAGGAGTGAGCTTCCAGGATGCTGGAATAATTCAGAGTGGTGAGAAATACAGTGAACCAGATTAGTAGATGCCAATGACAAGGTGGTATATAGCTGGATGTCATAAGCCTCAAAAGAATAAGCATATTTTGTATTATTGTGGGAAGAAGACAGTCCTGGCATATAATGGGGAAAAAGGATGATGCTGTTGTCATCTCCCTGGTTTGGAATAAATATGGATGAGCCTCCACTTGTGAAAAAGATGTGCTAAATGCAAGGGGCATATAGGTTTGAGTTAAGACAATTTGTGGAGAAAACTTGGAGGGTTAATGTGGTAGCAGAAATATCAGAGGAGGGGTGCACAGATTTGTGATGAAGTGTTCTATTTTTTTTTTAACTCAAAAACTTCATATCTGACTGCTTGGCTACCATCTCCATTTAAACACACACACACACACACACACACACACACACACACACACACACACCACTTGAGATAAATGCATCAAAGATTTAACTAATGATCTCGCCTCCACACATTCTCTCCCTTACCTCCTCAATCTCCATACTTATTGTGCAGTGTTCTGTAGCTACCATCATCCTCTCATTTGACCTTCTGAAATAGCCTTCTTGTCTACCCTTACTTACATTATTCTCTCTGTAATATTTTGTATACTGTAGTTAATGTGATAATTTTTAAAACTCCAATGCCTAGCAATTGTTTTAAAGATAAAGACCAAGTTATTTTCCATTTTGTGTAAGAGAGGCTATATTCTTCAGTCCCTTACCATCTCCTGAGATTCATTTAGTAACCTCTTGTTCACTCTGTACCTTAGCCAAAGTGGTCTTCTTGTGGTCTATCAAATATATCATATTCCTTTTACCTGCAGTTTTACTTTTAAACACAGACATTGTCTTCCCTGTTTACTCATTTTTTGCCATTTTTTAAAAAACTACTTGCTTTAGATCTCAGTTTAATGATCAGACGCTGATTCAGTCAATTTTATTTGTCAACATCTCTTAGAACCTAAATGTGAAAGGGAAAATAAGGCTTCTTGGAGAAAACATAAAAGAATACCTTCATGGTTTCATATAAGAGACGGTTTTTCAGATCATTGGAGAAATTATGAGCTATTCAATTAATGGCACTAAGATGACTGTGTACCCTCTTGGGAAACAAATCGAATTGGACCACTACCTCATATAAAAAATATAATGACCAGAGAAGAGAAGACTGACAAAATTTGACTTTATTAAAATCAAGAGTTTCATTAAGACCTACCTTCAAGATGGTGGAAAGGCAAACAATAGACTTGGAAGGTATATAAAATGTACATACTGGGTATAAGACATAAACTGTATAAAGAATTAACAAGAATCAATAAGGAAGACAAATAGATCAATAAAGCAATACTTAAGCAAACACTTCACAAAAAAGGATGCACTAATGGTTAGTAAGAATTTAAAATATGCATTGTGTTCTATTCATTGGCAAAATGAAAATTAAAACATCAGAGATACTGCTACATGCTCACTTGAATGGCTAAAATTAAAAATAACAATGAGAATAGTAGATAAAAGTATAGAATAATTAGAAATGTCACATGTTGCTGGTGGTAATGCAAGATGAGAGAGCTACTTTAGAAAATAATTTGGGAGCAAGCATATACCTATCTTCTGACCCAATGAACATATTCTGAATGTATGCCCAAGAAATGATTAGATGATCAACCAAAAGACATATGAAAGCATGTTCAGTAGCTTTATTCATAATAACTATACGTTGGGAAAAACCTAATTGTTCATCAACAGTAAAATGTATAGAGTTTTATTAATATAATAAAATGATGAATTACTGATACAGACAACATGGATGAGAATCAGAAACAAGTCCAGCAAATGCAAGACACAAAATAACAAATATTGTATAATAATTACATACTCAAATACCAGTCTATGGTGATAAGATGAACAAAACTAATATATGGTGATGAAAGTCCAAATAGTGATTGCCTTTTCATAAGGGCAGAGGAGACAATATTTATGGGGAATATATATGAGGGAAACTTCTACGATGCTAGAAGTATTCTGTATGTTGAGTTTGTTGATGGTAATATGGGTAAATAAATATGTTAAAATGTGCCAAGTCATATTTTAAATTTGTTCACTTTACTGTTTGTATGTTGTGCCTCAATGAAAGCGCTAAGAAAATACTCTTTAAGAACATGCATATATACATCATTAGACTTCTAACAGAGTCTAAGATGTGTGAACTTAGGGATATTGTCAATCTTATTCACAAAATGTACAGATGAATGAATATAGAGAATTAAAAGTTTGAATGAAGGGAGTTCAGAATATGAATTTTAGGGGATTTGATAAGATAGATGGTCCCTGAATTGTTTGTAAACTTTAGAGTGCATAATATTTCCTTTGGGGAAATGCCTATGTTCTGTCCGAAGAAATTCTGATTTAGTATATATGGGAGTTAAGCCCAAGAATTTGAGAATTTTACAACCACCCAGATGACTCTGAATAGGTAGTCCTAGGTTTGCAAAATGAGAATTATATTTTGTAAATTTTATATTGTGGGAAGAGTCTAAAGAAATCATGGAGGAATGACTGTATCTCAATGGAGAAATTGAAGCTTCTTTTCTCTGCATATTTTCGGTAGTGACCTGCAATTTGAACTTCATGAATAAATGTTGGTTTTAGAGAGATTTGACAGCTATACTGAGTGTTAGCAGAAAGGCAATGACAATTATCTGGGACCGCCAATCAAAAGTATGTTTTAGGAAATGGTTATAAAACATGGATTGACTAGATTAGAATGACTGTTAGGGGGTATTTGCCTGATTCCACAAAATATTGAGTATGAAAATCATATCTTCTTACACTTCAACTGGATTTAAGCTTATTTCTCACATCTCACTTTTTAATTTGTGAAATAATTGTTTGTTTACATAGGTAACTTGGCCTGTAAAATGTGAAACCTTTGATGGCAGAGGCTGTGTCTTATTCTCAGTTTTGTATGGGCCCACTATAAAGTATATAAAGTATAGCCAGAGCAATCAGATGAAAGAAAGAAATTAAAGGGATATGAATAGGAAAAGAAGAGCTCAAACTATGCCTGTTTGCTGACTACATGATTCTATATTTAGGAGACCCAAAAATCTCTACTAAAAAGCTCCTAGAACTCACAAACAAACTTAACAAAGTAGCAGGGTTTAAAATGAATATGAATAAATCAATTGCATTTCTATACACCAAGGATATATCAGCTGAAAGAGAAATCAGGAAGACTACCTCCTTTACAATATCCTCAAAGAAAATAAAAATATTTGGGAATCAACCTAACAAAAGGGGTGAAAGACCTTTATAATGAAAACTACAGAACACTAAATATATTCTTATACATATTCTAATGAAATAGAAAAAGCAATCATGAAATTCATTTGGAAAAGCAACAGGCCCAAAATAGCTATGTAATCCTTAGTGAGAAGAGTGAAGCAGATGACATCACTGTACCACAACTTAAACTATACTACAGAGCCATAGTAACAAAAACAGCATGTTATTGACACCAAAATAGACATGTAGACCAATGGTACAGAATAGAGAACATAGACACAAACCACATAATTACAGTTATTTCATAGTAGACAAATGCACCAAAAACATACATTGGAGAAAAGATAGCCTCTTCAACAAACGGTGCTGAGAGAACTGGAAATCCATATGTAACAAACTAAAATTGAAGCCCTATCTCTCATCATGCACAAAATTCAACTCTAAGTGGATCAAGGACTTAGGCATCAGACCAGAGACCCTGCACTTACTAAGAGAAAAAAAGTAGGCTTAATTCTCCAACATGTTGGCTGGGGAAACAAATTCCCCATCAAGACTCCTAAAGTGTAAGAAGTAAAATCAAGAATCAATAAATGGGATGGTATCAAACTGAAAACCTAAATAGAATAAGTTATACTCTATGTATGTATATTCTGTCAAAATAAATTCTACTACCATACTACTACTAAAATTAAAAAGAAAAAAAGACGACTGAAAAAAAAGCATAGCATATAATAGTATTCAATAAGATTTTGTTTAATAAACAAACATTTGAATTCATAAAGATTGCTATTCAGAGAGAACTGGGATATTGATCCAAAGTTTCACGGTACAGTTTCCCGATAGAAGGAAGCCTATGAGCTGAGGAATGGTGGAACAAGATGATCTTGGATAGTTCGGAAACTCTGAAGCTTTCATGGCCTAGCACGGGATATGCTGATACCTACAATAATTGTCATATTCATCAAAGTAATCTTGCATAGTTGATAAGATTTCTTATCAAAATGTGTAATTATGATAGAGGCCACATTTTTGGTTTGTTATACTGTGGCATTAAGCATAATAACTAACACAGGACAAAATGCTCATTTCCTATGAGTGACTAATTAGGCATTATACAACCGTGTATTGTCAGTATCAAGTGTTTTCTGTCATCAGATTTCAAAAGGACTTTTTATCTTGTTTCTGCATGGGAATAAGGAAATTCAATAACCATGAATATTTCAAAGTGCTTATAATTAAATCTTCATGTGCTCGGCACGAAAACATGTTTCAAAGATTGAGCCAATTGTTTGCTGATTCTACTATCAGTCTGTACCCATGCATTATGACAGCTGGCTAGTAAACACTGCATGTCACTGCTTCTCAGCAACCGTGGAAGTAATAAAATTTCTCATTTTTGTGTGGCATCACTAATATTTAAGGAAAAGAGTCAAGCATTTTCTACTAAGGTTTTTATTTGAGGAAATATAAGCTCATCTGAAGTTGAAGGCAAACTTTTATCATGTTGGACCATTGCATTAGTGTTTAATAATTATAATGAGATAACTGATATAGTCTATTCATGAAGTAAAGATAGGTCTATTTTGGCTCATGTTTCTGGATGTTCAGGTTCAAGATAATATGACCCCATGGGTTTGTGTCTCTGGCAAGGGTGGCACATCATGGTGGAAGTATGTGTTCAAGTGAATTGTCACATCTTTAGGTACAAAGCATAAAGACAGTTGATCAGGGCCATTTTGAGAACATGTCCCTAATGACCAAAGTACTGACCTCTTAGGGTCCACAGCACCTCCCAATATCACCCCTCTGGGGTGATATATATATATATATATATATATATATATATATATATATATCCTTTAGGATCTCCATCTAAATCACAGAAGCCATGGAAATACATTATAAACTACTAGTGCTAAAGAGCAACATGGTTTCTTATTCACTTCCTGATGAATCTGAGGAAAATCCAAGTTGTGTGGAGCCCTTAAATATGGGGTCAGTGTACTTGGGCAAAAGGAGGAGATGAGTGGTTGGGAGCAATTGTAGTGGTATATAAAGGCAACAAATGCTAGATGTTATGTACTAAAGCTCAATAGAGGCAAAGTCAAGGTAAATAGTCTCAAGCTTTCTCCAACATGAGGGTCCTGCTTCATCAATAAACTGAAACCAAGACCCCAAACAAGACAATGAATTAGAAAAACAATGAAAAAATGGTACAGGTGTAACTAGATCCAGGATACCTTGTGGCATCCATCCCCCAAGCCCTGGTGGAATGCATGAACCCATAGTGGCTCTCAGTGCTTTTGTGAAAAGACAGGCTTGGATCATTTAAAGGAGACAATTGGAACAGACAAAGATCATCTACCTTTAGCCATGTTATATAATTATCTAAGTTCCCTGTTAGAAGCTTGCATCCATACTTACAGAACTCTACACAGTTGTCATGTCTTTTCATCCAAAATGTTGACAACTGAGAGTAGGAAAGAAAATAAGCTCCATTTATTTCATACTCAAAGTTTTCAGGAAACACAGACCTGAGCTATTATAATGATCATTAAGCAGGTGGGGAAAGTAATGCTTGGGAGGAAGTGGGACCCTTTCCATGCTTCCCTTTTCCTTTGAATCTGTGACTTTGGTTGCATTTGCTGGTTTCTCTGATTCTGACTCTATGATCTCATTTATTACTCTTTGTGGAATCAACAATTTAAAAGTGTTTCTTTTCCATCTCTGCTCTCTGTTGATTACAAAGTTCCATTTCTGGAGAGCAGCTTTCATTAAATCATTCTTAATAACAGTGAGTCAAGGTCCATTCTATTTACAGTGTGAATCACAGTTCCTTTATTATTTCTTCTACAATTTATAATTATTTTCTTTGGGTAGTGAAGGTTAAGGATAAAGTTTAACGGTCTATGCAATGTTCTCTAATTCTCAGTATAGTAAGGTCTAGGTATACACCAATTTAGTAGCAAACTAATGTTCTAATTATGCTAAATATTCTTTGGCTTTTGTAAATCCATAGTGTTAACATTTTATTTTCCTAGCCCTACTCAGTCACAGCCGCTATCACACCAAACTATATGCTTTATGCCAATAAGGTGATGGGTCAGTATGGCAATATTGGGCAAAACTGGCAGAATATTAGGAACTCTTTTCACACCAGTGAGTGAAGTATGAAACTCATCCTTCTGTTTAGAGTACACAAATATCCACCTTACTATAAATACAGGGCATCTGTTCTAGCTCCTTTATAGCTGTTTAATTCATCTTTGGAGCTGTTCTCCAGGACCCTTTTCCATTTAGACGCAGCCATAATTCTTTACATAGTCCTTGAGAATCCTTCATCCATCATCTGGACCTTATTTTCAATTCTGAGGTTACGGCTCAGGTTCTATGACAAGTAGGACATACTACCCAGCACTAAGACATTGCCTCCTATTTAAATGCAGAGTATCTAATATGGAATCCTATTCTTGCACCCTATCCACTACATTAAAATTACCGCTAACATCATCATTGGCTCACATTGCTGATGACTTTCACTGAAAATTATATCCCTCAGAGCCCAAGTAAGATTAAGTCCAAGAACTCTAGCACAGATCATGTATAGCAGCTTCTTCTCCTTCCAAATATCATATCAAGCATTGGAATATGTCCTGGGAACCATACTCTCAAAAGTTAAGCCCAATGATTTTAGAGAATGGTATAATTGGAGAAGAGAAAATGCCATCCTGTTTGCATCAAGCAGTCTTTTAACTAAGGTGAATAGTATGGACAAGCTTGAAGAAGCACTCCATAGCTTTCTTGGCCCTAGCCTCAGCTCTAATTAGTTGCATCCCTTATACTAGCAATCTGTAGGTTATGCTCCATTAGTCTAAAGTAAACTGGTCTGACAAGATGTCAGGATTTTTATCTTAAAAAATGGTTGGGATTTAGAGTCCATACTATTGTCTTAAGTCTGGTACCTCATGTGCTTGAAGGTGTGGCTTGAGTCCATAAGCATCCACTGCTTCACCGCTATTTCCTGTCCTTCTTTTATCCCCAGGATATTTTATAGTGTTCCTTTTTTTAAATTCTTTTTAAAAATATTTTTTAGTTGTAGATTGACACAATATATTTATTTTATTTATTTTTATGTGGTGCTGAGAATCAAACCCAGTGCCTCACACATGTGAGGCAAGTGCTCTACCACTGAGCTATAACCCCAGCCCTCCTTTTTTTTTTTTTAAAGCAACCTCATTGAGTTTTTTTTTTTTTTTTAAAGAAACATAAAATAATACAAAATAACTCATTGGTCTACTTCCTAAATCTGGAGTAAAGGCAAGCAATAGGACTATGCTTGGATGTTATCCTGTATCTAGTTATGAGAGAGAGAGACTGAAAGAGAAAAATAAAAGTGAAATTATAGTCAAAATCAGCAAAAATTTCTTTGTGCTGAACCCCTCTTCCTGCCTCCCTATCAGATCCAGATTTTGGGTGTCCACAGACCTTCTGTGGCTTTTATGACAATGCTCAGGTAGATCAAGTAGCTTGCCAGGACAGGTCTGTCTGGTCTGCCACACAAGCACTAAGGTATAAGGAAGTGACATGAAGGTCACATTCAGCTCTCACATGGAAGTTCCTTACTTGGGTCCAAGTTCATCCTGACAGTCACTCAGAAAAACCCTCTGCTGAGATTTTCAAAGGCCAGAAGAGGGGTTCCCGACCTGGCTGATCATCAGACTCTCCTGGAAAGCTTGTGAAAAGCCAGCCCTCCTTCTTCAATTCTTAATTTGTACTTTGAACCCCTGAGTTGTTTAGAACATTAGTATATGTCCTTGACCTTCTTTCTCATGTTCTTATATACCTAAATTCTCTAAAGATTTGAATTGCATTTTCTTTACACCTACTGCTCAGCCACATGCATCCTACCACCTTTAGCATATATGCAGCTGTCACTCTTCTGAATTTCAGCAATATTACATTGCAGAATGTCTATTGCCATGTCTCATCCATCACATCTGACTATTAACACTGCTTACTCCAGACTGAGTTAAACATACCCCCTTGAATATCATGTCTTGAATGCTGTAACCCTCTCAGTAGCAAGTTATGGAGTCAAATTCATCCTAATTTCAGTCTTATCTTCACATGGTCCCATTTAAGCTCAGGTTTCCTTTACCATTTGCCAGTAATTTTTCTTTACATACATTTTTTTTATACTTAAATCTCCTCTTACCCAAGGTTGGTTGAAGGACAGAAAATATCCATGCAATGGAAACCTCTATCCTATATTATATTTAAAGCACAGTCTGTTAATTGAAGATTCTGGCAGCAAATATATTTTAATTTGCTTGGTGTTTCCATGTCTCTTATTTTCTTTTTCTCCTTTTTAAATGTCATTAAATAAGGCTGACTTTGCCTCTTACTATAGGTTCCACTACTCTGTATTCTCTTATAACTAGTTGCTTTACTTATTTAGCAGATTTGTCTGGATATTGAAGACATTTAGGTTCACAGAAAAGCCTAGTTTAAAGTAATATTATGGAAGAGATAAAGGATAAAATAATATTCTGAAGGAAAAGCAATTATAAATGAAAGAGAATTAAAATTTACTACTTAAAATTTCCTCAAATATCTCTGATTGTAAATCTGTTTAATGTAATACAACATGTTAACATTAATATATTCAACATCAGATGCAAATGGTAAAGCATATATATGACTTATAAGAACATATAACAGAGAATACACCTCTCCAATAGAATTCAAAGAGGTTCAAGGGGAATTATAAAGGAAATTTTTGAGCAAGTGAAATGATCAATTGGATAATTCTGTTCAGAAACTATGATTAAAAGTACTAATTTAATCCAAACAAATTTCATTTCTTTTGAACAGCAACTGAAAGCAAAAGAATGGTTTGCAGACCCCAATGGTCATATTCTATATCAGCTTTATATATGGGAAATTTAATCTTTTATTTCAACTATGGTCAAAACAACGGTGCATCTATAAAACTATGTGTGTGACACACCAAACCAAATGTGTTTACTCATGCTCAAATAAGTTATTTTCCTGTAATTCTTATTCTGAGATCTTTCCTGTAATTTTTGTTCATATCCAATCAATTCTCCCCTATTATTTTGGCAACTTCACCTCTGTATCTCTCTGAAATCTTGAATCAGTTTACTTCTCTCCATTTGCTCTGTGATCCTTCAATTCAAGCCATCATCTTCTCTCACCTGAAGACTTCAATAACCTCTAACTGCTGCATTTCTCCTTCTAAACTTCCTCCTTTCTTCATATAACAGGCAGAATGATCATTAGAAAATTAGATTAATACCATATTAACCTCTATATGAATTTTCTTTTTTTTTTCTTTTATTTTATTCTAAGTTGAATTTTATTGAGAAATTTTGCATCTATGTTCATTAGAGATATTGGTCTGAAGTTTTCTTTCTTTGATGTGTCTTTGCCTAGTTTTAGAATCAGGGTCATATTGGCCTCATAGAATGAGTTTGGAAGTGCTCCCTCTTTTTATATTTCCTGAAATAAATTGAAGAGTACTGGTATTAGTCCTTCTTTAATTAACACTTCTGTCACCTCAAATACTTATCACTTTTTGGCATAAACATTCAAAATCTGTTTTTTTCAGTAATTTTTGAAGTATATAACACATTATTATTTATTATAGTAACTGTTTTGTGGAATAGATCACTAAAACTTATTTCTCTAGCCTCACTGAAACTTCATACCCTTTGATCAACATTTTTCCCAAGCCTCTTGTAATCATCAATTTAATTTCTACTGAAATGTATTTGATTTCTTTAGATTCCACATATAAGTGAGTGTGTTCATCAGGTTTTCATTGTTGTTACCTAAATAACCAAGAACAACTTAGAGGAGGAAAAGTTCATTTTGCTCATAGCTTGAGAAGTTCTATTCATGGTCATCAAACTCAATTGCTCTGGGCCCAAGGTGAGACAGAACATCATGGCAGAGTGGTGTGGTGAAGGAGCTCTGCTCCATTCATGGTAGCCAAAAAGTGGTGCGTGGAAGGTACTGCAAGGAAGATGAACCCTTCCAGGGCATGCCCATAGTGACCTACCTCCTGAAGGCACCCCTGTCTGCCTACAGTTACTTCTGAGTAATGCTGTATTGACACAGAAGATTTGGAGGAAACCCCTCATATCCATACCATACCAGTGGTGCTTGTGCTTGATTTATTTCACAAACCCAGGGCTTTAGGCATGCAAAACAAACATATGGCACTTAGTTCCATTACTCAGTTATTTGCTTTTCAAACAGAATTTCCTGTACTAAGTCTGTGGTAACTTCCCTGTTCTGTGTAGTCACTGAAGTTTATGTTCAGTTTATAGTTCAGCTTAGTTTGTCTGGTTTCTTATGTTCTTATGGGTAACCTTTATTTCTGCATGGTTTTAGTGGTTTGAAAACAATTGGTCAGAGTTTTTTTTTTTTTTTTTTTTTTAATCAAACAGCTTGAGTCAGTAAGTCTTCCATCTTTTGACAGTAGATTTGTGTGCAGCTTGAAGATGCAGATGCATTTCATACTTCAGAAACTTTTCTAGCTTATATATATACATATATATATATATGTATATATATATATATATATATATATATATATATATTGGTTTCCTCAGGGCCCTCTTAGTTTTCTCATGTACTTTTGCAGTCTCTCAGTCAGTTAGGAATATGTGGAGACATTGTGTTCTCTATTCATGCATGTAACCTTTCAGTCAACCAAAGTTATTTAAGCTAGTTGGGTTTTCTTGGGTCACTCCTGTGCATTTGGATAACTTGACTAGGTTTATGTTGAATGTGTATTGAGCCTTTCTATAGCTTACTCATTTCCCAGATGCCCCTGTTGAATTTTTGGCTACTCTTCCAAACTACTGTCCACCTCAACTGGGAACAAAACCTCCTGTTATCAAAGCTACAGACTTGTTCTATTTGCTACTGGGTTATGGGTTTTCTACCCTGTGATGCAAATCAAGTCATCCCCTATTAGCAATAAAACTACAGTTTCTCATAGCTAACCCTGTCCTGGAATCACTCCTGTTCTCACTAATGTCATGAGAGTGAAGGAAGTCTAATAACAGACCTCCATAGACTCTCACAATTTTTTTTTGTCTTTTGAAGATTTTTATGAATAAACACTTGTCAATTTGTGGTTTGAATTAGGACAAATTCCATAAATTTTAATGGATTCTATGAAGCATTTTTCTAATTTTGAAGTTTTTTGGGAGATAGAATATTCAACTCATTCACTCCTACTTAAGTATAAGCAGTAATCCATTATGAGTGTATACCTTTGTTACATAATTGAAGTCATATTCTCAAAATGATTTGTAACCAGATATTTTCAATGAACTTTGAATTTTTGCATTATTACAAATACATTGAAACATGTTTTTTCATAACTGCATGATAGTCCTTAGTATTAAAGCACTAAAATTTATTTATTAAAGCATCTATAATTGGTGATTTAGGGTAAAATGTTTGCATTTATAAACTGCCATTAATATTTCTGCATATGAGTTTTTGTTTCCTAAAGCCATTTTCATAATCATAATTATTGAGTAGAAAATATAATTTTCAAAGGAAGGAGATACATATTGCCAAAGTCTTTTGAAAAAATCATAATAATTTACTCCTCTAGCATTGGATGAGAGTGACATACTATAACATTACACATACTGAGAACTAGAATTAAAATATATGAACTTTTATAACTAGAGAATTGCAAAGATCTAGCACTTTTTGAGTTACTTTTCCAAATGTCTTCATTCAGTTCAACTCTGTAATTCTTTATTTTGGATTAATTGATACTTTCTCTTTCCTTTGACCTATTCATTCATTCCCTTTTTTTATAGTTGAACATATTACAATTTCACATTATCATAAAATGTACCCCCTTTATTTTTTCCAATGGAGCCATTTTTAGAAACAGCATTCTCATTATCAGTTCTCCATGACTATAAATTGATCTGTCCAATTCATAGGTCTTAAATTTTAATTAGGTATCAAGAACATCTTTTGACTTTCAGGAACTAAAAACTCAAAATTTCTTTACAAAGTAGCCATCTAATTTTTACAAACTTTAGGGAGAGGAAAGATGGACAATACTGCGGGGGTCCGTGGTAGACTCCGCAAGAGGTGCAATGTAGCACGATCTATCAGGGGCCTGCCAAAGTGGGTTGTCAGCCGAGGGTGCTACTCCAGTGCTCAACATAGCACGAAGTAAAGGAGTCAGCTGGTCGCAGAAGAAATCAGCACACACAGACAATGAGTTAGGCTGCTGAATCTTCTCTCTTTACTTTCACTTTGTTGTAGGTATTTAAGCATAATTTTTGGCAGTACAAATTGTTTATACTTTTTTGTGATTTCATTACAGAATTTATAGATTACATTTTAGACACATTAAATCTCTTATTTTATATTTTTCAAGATTTGAGGTCACTTACACCTTTTCAAGGCCCTGTATGTGACTGTCTGGACATATTATAATTTTGTCATTATTTATGTAATTAGTCTGGGTAAAAATTTATTTCTCACGGATTCCCTGAAACTGTTTTCTCTGCACACCATTCAGGCTGTCTGATAAAAGTCAACTTTCTCTGTCTGGGATTCCAAAGCACTATTGTTTTTCTTTTATAGCAGTTGTTTATAAAACCTAGAAGCAGGGAAAAGAGGGAGGCAAGGTTGAATGTTAACTCTGAAGGACTTTTTACTCTAAGGAATTTATATCTACTTTAAATGTAAAAGAAATCTATTTTCAATCACAAAAAGACTCTTAAAGCTTAATAACTAGGAATTAAGTACTTATAGAAAAAGGTTTTTGTTATTTTTTTCAAGAAAAGATAAATGTACAGAGTTAGTCTGGATCTACATAATTGAAATAGCGATACCTGGTGGCCATATATGTGAATAAAGAGCTGAACAGCAAGTAAATAGAACCTTTGCAGTCAAAGTTAACTCTTTCAGCACTATGATATCTTTCATGAAAAAACAGAGGGTTTTATCAACAGAAAGGTTATAGGGAAGCATAGGGAACACGAGCAGATCACATTGGAGGAGCAGCCATTAGCCTATCCTTTTGGTGGTTTGAGTTTTCATCATATGTCAGGGCAACACCCCTGGGCTAGGCCAAGTCCATATATCAGGAAGTCATGTTTTTGGCTGACGTGTTCTCAATGTCCCCAACATTTCTTTTCCCCTTTTCTGTTGATGGGAGTCCATCTTACTTGAGAATGTGCCTGTCTTAGGTTGTCTTCTCTCTAAAGATCTTACCCGTCTCTGGCTGCCACTCTAGCACTTCAGGTGGACTTACCCAAGGCCAGCAAGCCATGGTGGCCAAGGGGAAGACATGGGACAGAAGAACAGTTGCCTTTGGGAAGGCTTCCCATGGATGATTTAGACTTCCACATCCTGTCAAGGACCGTGGCCTAGTTCATAGGGCTCCCAATCAGCATTGCTGAGGGCAGCATATTGTTGGCGGACCACCATAGGCTGTACCGATTTTGCCCTCTCCTTAAGGAAGATGCCACTAAAACGCTATAGAAAATGCTCTTGGTCTGAGCCTATAGCTCAGTGGTAAAGAGCTTGCTTAGCATGTGTGAGGCACTGGGGTCACTTCTCAGCACCACATAAACATAAATAAAAATAAAGGTCCATCAGTATCTGAAAAAAACATATTGCTCTTATCATAATACCTTCTGAACAGAAACTAAAACACTTTTTACTTTGTCCACATCCACAGTAGATATACAGTGTGTAAACTTGATGTTTACATTTTTGAGGCAATCTGAACATTTTTTGAAGCCTTTTTCCAAGAGAGATTTATTTGTTAATTCTTCTTTAGCTATGATGAATTGAATTCAGAAAGATAATGACTACAGATTATACCATACCACTTTATCTAAACTTGTAACAATGTTCATTACATTCACCCAGAAATGTCCACTAATATTTTTTAAACACCTTCAACAATGTGGCCTTCCTTTCAGAATTAACTGTTTACATGCTATTTCTGCTTCTTTTGTTCCAGTACTGTCCACTTGCCTTTAAATAGCCATAGTCTGTCCTCAAATCATTCCTACCAACAATGAAATTCAAAGCACATACCTCTTGATAGTTGGTCAGTACAAATAATCTGAATATTGCCAAGATTTAAGATGATGACAGTATTTAGTTTTATGAGGATGTGAGTAAACATGCATTCATATACTGATTCTGAAAGGTAATTTGGTAAATCTATTGAAATTCTATATATACTACTCTGTTACATAAATAATAAGCTTATTTTAGGATATTCATTCCAATAAAATAAATAAAAAGAGGAGAAAAGATGCATTCATATGACCAGAATTTTTATATTAACAATGAATTTGAAATGAATATAATGTCTATCAATAGGAATTTGTTATATAAATTGTTAACATCAGTGTAATGAAAAGGAGGTAGTCATTAAAATGTTGACATGGAATGAGGCCCACAATAGGTTGTTAAGAAAAAAAAGAAGAGTAGTAGAATATGAAGTGTGTTTGCTATTATTATTTTCATGCACACAACAATTTATCATTGCTGAGCAAATTACATCTCTGAATGAGTTTTATAAAAAAAAATCAGACATGCTAATGAAAGAATGGGCAATTCACTTTTTCTCATCATTGAGTATCAGAGGATCTGGGGATGCTGTGATCAGATAGGGGAGTTATATGCATGCATAAATATACCAGAGGGAATTTCACCCTTATGTATAAGTAAAATGAACCAGTCAAATATAAATAGGTGAGCAAAAGGAAGTCTAGCAGAATAGAGGAAGGAGAATAGGGGAGGGAAGGCAGGATGAGAGCAAAAGGGGAGGATGAATGGGGGTGTGTGTGACCATGAACTGAAATCAATTTCCATGTATGTATCCATTTGTCAGAATGATCCAACCACTATGTATAATTGCAAAGCTCTAATTTTTAAGTGTTTATTTTCATTGGTAGGAGGTGAACCGGTCCAATTTTCTTGTTTTCAGACCACACTCTTTCTAGGTATTCCTTCTAGAGATTATGAGCCATTAACTATAGGTGTAGTGATACCTAGTAGCTAGTGTTTTAAGTGTTTTCAATCATTTTTATTATCATTTGAAATTCAGCAAAGTTCGGCCAGTTTTTACTCTCTGGTATAATAATTGTGCTTTGAGGAAGTGAAGAAAAGGCACATGTCACGTCTATGAGGAAGGCCTTAGGAACAAATAAGATTTCGTAGGCAGTGAAATGCAGGGTGTGGAGCAAAAGTTTCTATTAAGCCATTGATTGAAATGATATGCAAGCAGATGTGCCATTCATTTTCTGTCCCCAAAATGTTGGGTGATATTACAGTTTAGATATAAGGTTATGATGTAGTTAGATATAAGTTCCTGTGTGAACAATATAGGAATGTTCAAATGTAAAATGATTAGATATGAGCGTTATAACTAATTAATGGATTAATCCACTGATATGAATTAACTGGGTGGTAATTTTAGGCAGGTGGGTCATTTAGGCTTGTGACATTGGGGTTTATAGTTTGTTCTTGTGAACAGAACTCTCCCCTATTTCCTTTTCTTGCCATTTCCTGAGCTTCTTTTCTCTGCCATGCCCTTTTGCCATTAAGTTCTGCCTCACCTTGGGCCCAAATCTATGGACTCAGCCAATCATGAACTGAACCTCTGAAACTATGAGCTAAAATGAACTTTTAATTTTATAAATTGATTTCGTTGGTTATTTTGGTCACAAGGACAAAAAGTTGACTAAAACAAATGAGGAGAAATTAATTAAATAAAAAAGTACACTTTCTGGAGTCAAGAAGGATATGACTAAATCTTCCCTGTGGCTACTAAAAAGAGGTATACCTCCAATAGATTGGAGGATTTGAATACAATGATAAAGGCCAAAACAGACAGAAAAACAAACAAACAAACAAACAAAAAACATAAAAGAGAAAACATGATTCAATGTCAGTTATCATTAAAAATGACATATTTTTGTGCATATGTTAGAGCATGTGTATCAGATAACATTTATTTTTATATTTGCAGTAATTTATTGCAGCAGCATTTGAAAAAGAAAAATTTGAAGCAATCTACATGACCACCAATGGAGTAGTTATTAATAAATTATAGCACATAAACATAATTGAGACACTGGCCATTATCACTGAAAGTAGATTCTGTGTCATGAGCTGTACATTGATTTCCCTATGAAAATTTTTATAAGTCCAGACTTGCGAGAAGTGTCCCCCAGAAAAATACATTATTTAGGTATAAGTACAGGAAGTAGAAAATAATTTTATATGAATTTTCTGGAAATGGCATGATTCTTCTCCACTGCTAACATCAAATATTTGTAGAAAAGATGTATTATGAGAAAAACTGTTAATGAGAATCTATTTAATAGCCCATACATGTTGGTATCTCCCCATGAGGAGTTCTTGTCTAATCCTCTGTGTCTCCTCAACACTTCCTATTGTGCAATCTTTTAGTGAAGACAGAAGTTAACTCAGCTGCTTACCAGCAATTTGGCAGCACAATGTAATAGCAGGGTTTGGGACTTAAATATGGATAAGCACTGCAGGAGCACCTACTGTGGAATTTCTGAGCATGGACTTTTGGCCTGACAAACAATCACAGATCAAGAAAATATATAGAAGTGAATAATAAAATGGGCATGGAAAATTATTTAATGATAAAATATTAACAGAATATTAGAAATAACCTTAAAACACATAGACATATAATATGTATCCTTGAATGTGCATATAAAACAAAGGGAGCCAGGTGTTGTGGCGCATACCTGTAATCTAAACAACTCAGGAGGCTGAGGCAGTAGGATTACATGTTTGAAGCCAAAGCAACCTAGAAAGATCCTGTCTCAATACAATTAAAAGTTCTGAGCATGTAGCTGGGTGGTAAAGTCCCCAGTACTGAAAGAGGGAGCGATGAAGAGGAAGGGAGGGAAGAAGGGAGGAAAAGGGGGGGGGGCATAAGAATGGGAAATAATATAAGTAATACCTTTCATATCCCAAGCACTATACACAGTAGGTAATAAATATTATTCAGTTTAAATCTTTAAATAAACCTGAGAATCTAGATTCACATGTTCTGTTTCACACAAAAACAAATTTAAGAGAAGTGAAACATCTTTCCCAGAGTTTCATAGAGACTAAATTATTTTCTTTAATTTTTTTACACAAATGGAACAAAAGCTTTAATTTCTCTGGTTGTAAGCTATGCAGAGTCACACCATTTGAGCAATCATACATGTATGTAGGATAATAATGTCCATCTCATTCTACCATCTTTCCCACTCCCACACCCCACCCCTACCCATTATGGATCAGCAACCATCTGAGAAAACACTTGACCTTTTTTTTTATTGGTTTAGTTTGCTTACCATGATATTCTTCAACTCCATTTACCTGAAAATACCATAATTTCATTCTCCTTTAAGGCTGAATAATATTCCATTGTGAATATATATATCACAGTTTCTTTATCCATTCATCTATTGAAGGACATCTAGGTTGGTTCCATAGTTTAGCTATTGTGAAGTAAGCTGCTATAAACATTGGTGTGGCTGTATCACTGTAGTATGCTGATTTTAAATTCTTTGGGTGTAGACTGAGGAATGGCATAGCTGGGTCAAATGGTGATTCTATTCCAAGTTTTCTAAGGAATCTCTATACTGTTTTCCAAAGTGGATTTGGCCAACAACATTCTAAATGGAGAAAATATTGAAAGTATTCCCTCTAAAAACTGGAAGAAGACAGGGATGCCCTCTTTCACCACTTCTATTCAACATACTTTTTGGAACTCTAGCCAGAGCAATTAGACAGATGAAAGAAATTAAAGGGGTATTAATAGGGAAAGAAGAACTCAAAATACCACTATTTGCTAATGACATGATTCTATACTTAGTAGATCCAAACAAATTCCACCAGAAAACTTCTAGAGCTAATAAATGAATTCAGCAAGGTATCAGGATATAAAATCAACAACCAAAAATCAAATACATTTCTGTACATCAGTGATTAATCCTCTGAAAGAGAAATTAGGAAAAATACCCTGTTCACAATAGCCTAAAAATTTGGGAATCAACATAATAAAAGAATGAAAGACCTCTACAATGAAAACTACAAAACACTAAAGAAATTACAGAAGACCTTGGAAGATGGAAAAACTTCTCTTGTTCTTAGATAAGCAGAATTAATATTTCCAAAATCGCCATACTTCCAAAAGCATTATAGAGACTTATTTAATGCAATTCCAATTAAAATCAAAATGACATCCCTCATAGAAATAGAAAAATTAATTATGAAATTCATTTGGAAAAAAAAAGAGACCAAGAATACCCAAAGCAATTCTTAGCAAGAAGAGTAAAGCAGGAGATATCACAATACTAGACCTTAAACTATACTACAGAGCAATAGTAAGAAAAATGGCATGGTATTGGCACCAAAATAGACTTGCAGACCAATGGTACAGAATACAGGACACAGAGACAAACCAACATAAATACTATTATCTCATATTAGACAAAATACTATTAGACATAAATACTATTATCTCATATTAGACAAAAGTGCTGAAAATATACATTGGAGAAAAGATAGCCACTTCAAAAAATGTTGCTGGGAAAACTGGTGTGCAGCAAAATGAAATTAAATCCTTACCTCTCGCCATGTACAAAACTCAATTCAAAGTGTATGAAGGACCTAGAATTAGACCAGACCTTATGCCTAATAGCAGAAAAAGCAGGCCCAAATCTTCATCATGGCAGCTTAGGACCTGACTTCATTAATAAGATCACTAAATTCTTTGAGGCAGATTCAAAATCAGCTATTCCTAAATCCATTTTTTTTCTTTTTTTTTAAATATTTATTTATTTGCTTTAGTTGTCCACAATGCAATGCATTTGTGTTTATGTGGTGCTGAGGATCGAACCCAGGCCGCGCATGTGCAAGGCGAGCACTCTGCCGCTGAGCCACAACCCCAGCCCCCTCCATTTTTTTCTTTGTATTACATTATGCTCCTTTCAAAGTCCAATGTCACGGAGAGGCAAAATGAAGAAATATACTTATAATCAAGAATGTTATGTGAGCATATATACTTGTCTTCTTGTCTTTCATATTTTAATGAAATGACCAATGAAATATAAAAAACTAGGATAAAATGAATTTAATTTGGTTTATGTAAGAGATACTTGGATGTTCATGGTTCTACCTAATATAGAGACTTTAAAATTTTTCTTCAACTTGGATAAATCAGAAAATCACATTTACCCTTTAAAAGGAAAAATTTCAAATTTTTCACTTATCATGAAGAATTTTAATTCTTCACATATCATGAAGAATACATTTATTAAGAAATAAATATCTCAAGTCTGACTGCCTATGTTCCAGTATCTTCTCCTCCAATGACAAATTTTATAGCTTTGTCAAGTTACTTAACTGTTCCTTGCCTTTTTTTCAACATATGTAGAATGATGCTCTTATAACAGTCAAATGAATTAATGTTTGTGAAGAGCTTACAATGGTACCTAAATTATGGTAAATATATTATATACAATTAAAAAGTATTTTTATGATAGTTGCAAGCAAGGAAGTAAAATTAGCACTAAAATCTAATTATTGCTCTTCTGATTTCCCATCATAGAAACTATGAAAGGCTGAATAATGGCCCCTGAATATTTGTATACATTCATTTTTGAAAACTGAAAATATTACCTTATATGGCAAAAGAACATTACATATTTAATGAGGTAAAAGATTTTGGAATGCAGAGATTACTTTAATGATCCACATGTGCCTAAATGTAAATATAGATGTCCTTAGAAGAAGTAGTCAGGGAGAGTTTTGAGGACAAAAGAGAAAGAAGGCTATGCCATGATACAAAGAAAGGTGGAACAAACAATATAATCAGGAGCTATGAGCCAAGTGATGAGAACAGTCTGCAGAACCTGGTGAAGAAAAAGAGATGGATTCTCCTATAGATATTTCAATGGGGCACAACCCGGATGAAACAGTAATTTTGGTCTATTGAAACTCATTTCAGACTTCTGGCCTCAACTATTATGAAAAAACGAATTTGTGTTGTATTAGTCATTCAGGTTTTTTGTGCTTTGTTACAGCAATCACACAAATTTAACACAATAACTGAAAGCATAGATACATGGAGGAAAATCTAAAATAATGTTTAAAGACTAGGGACAGATAATTGTCAATTTACATTTGATGTAGTAGAGATGATATAATAGACATGTCATATATAAAGGGATATATGGGGCCAACTTTTGAGTCACTTCTAATAAAAGAAGTCTAGAAATGAAATTGACACCTCTCATTTCATGTGGGTCACATCTAGGGATAAAAGCATGTGCTTGGCAGTTAATCACTTCACTGGGATTTCCCCTCAACAATATGGGCAATTCAACACAATATGGAGTCTAGTAGCACCACTTGGTGCCTCCAGGCGTAGTTCCTGGGAGAAAACTTCTATAGTAAACAACAATCTTTGTGAGAGTAGCAGCAGCGTTGGGCCATACTCTTGTTTCTCTTGCCACACTTTTACCAATGAACTAGCTATCTGAATTTGAAGAAGAAATTTCTAGTAAACATTATTTTCCCTCTACTCATACCTTCAGAATTTGTCAGAGGCTAAGTCTATTTTTCAAGATTCCTCTCAAATCAACTTTACTGATAATAAAAGAGCCATAGCTAAAGTCTTTTAGTAAACTTCTGGAAGAAGTAGTTGTAGCCACAAGTTATTTCTCTCTCACATTCCAAAACATAGCTCAAAAATATTTAAATTTTTATCACAAATAATATTGAGTGAATGCATAGCATTATTCTTGATAACACTGTACAGAAATTCACTGGTTCATTCCATTCTGCCTTTAACCTTGGTTTGAGTGTTTCCAGCATATTTTAACAGTGTATGATTGACCTTCACATTGAAAAGTGGCATTGAAATAACAGCTTCTGACATCAACTAAACCAGTTCAAAAGTAAGAGAGCAGAAACGCAAATTCACAAAAAATGTAATCCTTTGAGAAAGTCATTTGACAAATATAAGAGGAGTTTCAATAAAGATGATATGAATCCAAAGTAAAAAGATTACTTTGAATTTGCTTCATGATCTACACAGACTTTACTTCATGAAAAAATGGCTAGATTTTCAAATGATTGAAAATAGTTTCGTTCTTCTCCCACTACTTGACTCTCATTCATAAAGTGTTCTGTTTTTAAAACCAGTTAGTTATCACTATATTTTATATACCACTCTATTTTACAAGCACTTTGTTTTGTAATGCTAATGTGTCCTCAACTATTTTTCTACAAAGTTTTGTACATCATACCCCTTTAAGACAAAAGTTCCAGGAAGTTGGATGACAGTGTACTGCACTCTGAGAATTATATTCCTCAAAATAGGGAAGTGTTTCCAGAACAGCAGCATAAAAAGTTCTACAAATACTATAAATATATAAATACTCTCCCCAATGAAAAACCCTTAAAAATACACATATACATTTTTAAATCTCTAGAAATTTTTCTAAAGACATACAAAAAATGGAGAAATCTTTCCTGAGAAAATCCATTCAATCTTGGTCAAAATCAGTGTCTGGCATTTGAGATATGATCACAACCCCAGCTTGGTATAATTGAAGATTTAATACTGGCTGGTGCAGAAAAGAATAAAGGGTTCTCTGGCTAGGGTTGTGGCTCAGTGGTAGAGCCCTTGACTAGCATGTATGAGGCATTGGGTTCAATCTTCAGCACCACAAATAAATAAACAAATGAAGGTCCATTGACAAAAAAAATTATAAAAGGAAAACTTATGGATTTAAAAAAAAGGGAGAGCTCTCATTCCCCCTATCTATATATAGAGGGCTAATATAATTCTATTGAGGAAGACAAAGCTTGTCTTTTCTTTTTTTAATTTTTTTATTCAAAGTTTTTGTATACGACAGTAGTGCATATTATAATTCATAATACACACATAGAGCTCATGTTTACATTTCTCTGGTTGTACACAAAGTGTATTCACAACATTCATGTCTTCATACATGCACTTAAGATAATGAAATACATCTCATTCTACCATCATTTTTTTCTTTTTATCCCCTTGCCTCCTCCCTTCCCCTGTCTCCCCTTTGACCTTTCTAGTGTTCCTGTAATCCTCCTATGCTCCCCATCCCAACCGCATGGTGAATCATCCTCCCTATATCAGAGAAAACATTTGGCATTTGGATTTTTGGGATTGGTCTACCTCACTTAGCATTATATTCTCCAATTTCATCAATTTATCTGTGAATGCCATTATTTCATTCTTCTTTATGGCTGAGTAATATTTCATTGTGTATATATACCACATTTTCTTTATCCATTCATTTACTGAAGGGCATCTAGGTTGGTTCCACAGTCTAGCTATTGTGAATTGTGCTGCTATAAACATTGATGTGGCTGTGTCCCTGTAGTATGCTGTTTTCAGGTCTTTTGGGTAAAGACCAAGGAGTGGGATAGCTTGGTCATAAGGTGGTTCCATTCCAAGTTTTCCAAGATATCTCCATACTGCTTTCCATATTGGCTACACCATTTTGCAGTCCTGCAAAGGCTGGTATTTTCTTTTTACCAAATTTCTATGTTGCAGAAATTCTATTATAATAAACATTATCTGTAAATGACTATATGAAAAATAATAGTGATCTCAAATTATTAACCTAACCTTCCACTTTAAGACATTGTAAATAGAAGAGAAATTAAGCCAAATACAAGCAGATGGAAGGGGAAATGGATTATAATGGAAGTTAATTAAATAGAGAATAGAAAAATAATAGATAATATCAATTAATAAAAAAGTTATTTATTTGAGTAGATCAATAAAAATGATAAAACTTTAGCTAGAAGAGTCATGAACAGAGAGAGCTAACTTAATAAAACCAAAAGTGAAAGAGGGATTATTATTAAAATTCTTGCAGAAATGAAAAAAAATAAGTAGGAAGAAAACAATACTATGGACAATGTACACCAATGAATTAAATAACTTAAATAAACTGAAAAAATTCCTAAGTAAATTCAAATTGTCAAACTGACTGAAGGTGAAATAGAAAATCTGAATAGACTTGTAATAAAAGACTGATTCAGCAATAAAAAAGAGCTATACACAAAGAAAAGCTCAGTCCAGATAGCTTCACTGCTGACTTCCACCATCTAAAGAAGAATCACTACCAATCTTTAATTAAATCTTTCAAAACTTAGAAGGTAAGGAAAAAAATCCAATTCTTTATATGAGGGCAGTATCACCATATTACAAAAGTCAAGCAAAGAAACTAAAAAAGAAAATAAATACAGATTAGTTGTACTACAGGTGGGAATGTAAAGTGGTGTAGACACTTTAGAAAAGTCTCTATTCTACTTATATTTA
Source organism: Tamias sibiricus (assembly GCA_025594165.1). Lineage (NCBI taxonomy): Eukaryota > Metazoa > Chordata > Mammalia > Rodentia > Sciuridae > Tamias > Tamias sibiricus. The sequence goes on from CM046667.1 coordinate 133,551,631, forward strand.
TATATGCAAGACAAATGATTACATATGTCCACATAAAAACATGTACATGAATGTTCATAAAGACTTAGTCATAAAAGCCAAATGGTGGAAATAATAACTGAATGTCTATTACCCAATAAATGGAAAAATACAATGTGGTATGTACATAAAATGGAATATTATTCATTATTGTAATTAATGGATAGATAACTAGGCTAAAGTTTAAGAAGGAAATAAAAGACTTCACCAACATAGAAAGCTGACTAGACCTTGATGGACTATATAGAACTTCACTCAGTCCTAATGTAGTAGAATAGACATTTTTCTCACTACCCCAGAAAACATTCTCCAGGACCAACACATGCCAGGGAATAAGACAAAGTTTCAATATATTTCAAATGACTCTCATCTTACAAAATATATTCTCTGATTACAATGGAATGACAACAGAAACCATTACAAAAGGAAATTTTGGAAATTCACAAATATTTGAAAATTTTAAAAACATACTCCTAAATAATAAATGAATTAAAGGAAGTAGGAGAGAAACCAAAACCTATTTGGCTACCAACACAAATTAAGACATATTCTACCAAGACATATGTAAAGCTATGCAATGTGAAAAATTTATAGTTATAAATGCCTATGTTAAAAAATTAAATAAATCTTAAATCAGTAACTTAATTTTCATGTGAACCACCTGAAAACAGTGAGAAAAACATAGAAGAAGGCTGACTGGGGCTGTAGCTCAGTGGTAGAGCACCTGCTTCACACATGTAAGGCACTGGGTTTGATACTCAGCACCACATAAAAACAAATAAACATATTGTGTCTACCTTCATCTAAAATATATATGAAGAGCAGAAGGTAGAAATTAGCAGAAGAAATAAAATTATCAAAAGATCAATAATATTGACAAACTTTTAGATAGACAAACAAAAATGTAGAAAAATCAAATTACTAGATTAAAATATAATAAATTATTCTGCTTGTGACTTTATGAAAATGAAATGGAAAATAAGGAAATATTGTGAATAACCATATAAACAAATTAGACTACCTGGATTGGATGGGCACATTTCTAGAAACACAAACTACCATACTGACTCAAGAAAAAAAATCTGAATAAGCATAAAATAAGTTAAAGAGATTGACTGAGTAATGGGGGGAAAGGAAGAAAAGAAAAATGCAGGCATACAAATCTTCAGTAATGAATTCTGCCAAATATTTATAAATAAAATAATACCCAAATTTCATTAACTGTTACAATAAGTATGGGGGAAAAACAAATCTTAACTCATTCTTTGAGTTCAGTATTGCTTAGATACTGAATTAATAAAAAAAAAAACAAGAAAGAAAATGCAGGCTGGGTGTGGTGGTGCATGCCTGTAATGTTAACAACTCAGAAGGCTGAGACAGGAGGACTGCAAGTTTGAGATCAGCCTTAGCAACTTAAGGAGTCTCTAAGCAACATAGAACCTGTGTCAAAATTTTAAAAATAAATAAATAAATAAAAAAGGGCTGGGTATGTGGTTCAGTGGTTAAGTGCCCCAGGATTCAATCACCTAATACTGAGAGAGAGAGAGAGAGAGAGAGAGAGAGAGAGAGAGAGAGAGAGAGAGAGAGAAGCTCATATCTGTTACTAATATACAGGAAAAATCTCAACAAAATACAAATAACATAAAATTTTGATACATATTGCATTGCAACTTGTTTGAGTAGTATTGCCTCTTCATAATACTAAGAAACACAGAATGTTTTTCAATATATGTAAGGCTTCTTTCATTTCTTTCAGCAGTGTTATAGTTTTCAGTTAATATATTTTCATCTATTTTAAGTGTTTTCCTTGATATTTTATTTTATGTTATTTTAAATGCAGGGTTTTTTAATGTTTCTTTTGTTTATTTATTGTCCATGTATACAAAAAGGAATGCTTTCTGCATGCTGATTTTGTATCCTACAACTTTTCTGAAATAATTTGTTAACTTTAATAGTTCTTGCTGCGTTGGAGCTGTAGCTCAGTGGTAGAGCGCTTGCTTAGCATAGTTGAGGCACTTGGTTCAATCCCCAGCACCGCATAAAAACAAATAAATAAAGTTTAAATTCTAAAAAAATAGTTTTTGTTGTTCTTGCTAATTCTTTGGAATTTTTATATATAGGATCATGTTATTGCAAATACAGAGAGTTTAACTTTTTTCCTTTGTTATTAGAATGTATTTTATTTACTTTTCTTGCATGTATGCACTGCCTAGAACTTCCACTAAAATTTTGGAAAGCAGAGATGAAACAAGTATTATTGTCTTGTTTCTCATCTTGGAATACTTTCAGTCTTTTATCAAATATAATGTTAATCCTGGGTTTTTCTAAATAATATTTTTATCATATTGAAGAATTTCCCTTCTATTCCAAGTTTTCTGAATTTTTTGTATTATGGAATCCTGTTTTTATCTAATGCTTTTCAGTATCAATTGAGATGATCATGTGTTTTTTCCTTTGCTCTATTAATAAGGTATACACCATATAATGTAGTTAATACTACATTAAGTGGACCAACATTATAGCCTAGGATAAATTTAACTTGGTCATTATGTACAATCCTTTCAATAGACTGTTTTATTGAGTTTTCTACTATTTTCTTGACAACTTTTGCATGTATATTTCCAAGTGATATTGGTTAATATTTTTTCTTGTGGAGATTGTATCTGGTTTTGATATCAGAATATATTGGTCTCATAGGATGGATCAGAAAATGTTTCTCTTCCTTTAATTTTAGGAAGAATTTGACAAAGATAAGTGTTCATTCTTTTTTAAATGTTGGAAGGCTTCATCAGTTAAGAACCACAATCCTGGGGATCCAAGATGGCAGGCTAAAGGGAGGCTGCGTTCTGTGTCACTTCATGACCTGGGATTCAAGGAGTGGAAATACACCATACCATGCAGGTCCCATCCATCAGCATCAGCTCAGGACTCTTGGCTTCCATTCCCATGCAGGACACATAGCCACCACCCATGTGCATAACCTCTGGAAGCCACTTCTATGTAGACCCTCATCTACCAATATGGGGCTCCCACGGTAATCTCCATTAGGGAAACTGCCAACCACTGGCCATAGTCGATATACCACATTGGTATCCTGAACCTGAGGGGAAACTGCAACCACTGCCATAGTCTGATACACATGGTATCCTGAACCTGGGGACACTGGACAGGGTCTGGAGACAGCCACCAGCCACAATACTGCATTCAGAGAGCTGCATCTCTGAACACACTGCCCAATGCAACCACCCGCCCTGACCTGACCCGACACCCCACCTCTGAAAGCAGCTGCCTCCATCTTAACACACTTTTGTCACCATCTTTAGCTGGGGAAACTTCCAGCTTGGGACACCCTCTGGGGCATAGAGGTCATATTAAGGTACCTATATTCCCCAACTCCTCCTTCCCTGGAAGCCACTAACTGTGCACTGTGCTTGCAGCTAGGCAGCCTGTCTGTAGCTTACAAAGCCTGACCCTGAAGTGGCAATACAAAACAGCTCTTCAGAGTACAGCCTGTAAGATCTCCAGAGAGAGAGATTTCTGATTGGGAAGTAGAAAGGGAGAGGGTGAGTGAGAAACTGTCTAGAGGCTAAATTAGAGACTAGGAATTGTGAGGTCTACAGGCTATATAAAGAGATAAGACCAGGTGCCCATTTCACATGAATGGGCCCCAAAGTATTTTCTTGGGGTGCAGTCTCCCATCAGGGATTGGCAAGTACTATACCCTACCTCCAGGAGCTCTGCCCCCAAAACCAACCCTCCCACACTAATAACCTTCACCATCCTGATGGTGGAGATACCAGCAAACAACAGACAACCCCACCTATTACATGAGAAGGGGAGCAGGAAAGATACTAAACTCCAACAAAAACACTCCTTGTAGTTTCCTTCAAACTTTTTTTTTCTTCCTCTTTTTGTTTTTCTTCTCTCTATCTCTCTTCTCCAATCCTTACATCCCCAATATTTGTGAAACCAAGTATTTTCATGAATTAGGCCATGGAGGACTGGGATGTTTGAATAGTATATTACAGTTGTTTTGTATATTCTTTTGTCTCCTATTTTTGCATTTTTATTGTTCTTGATTTTTATGTTTCTCTATTTTCTGTACTCTCTCTATTGTCTTCCCACTTACTTGTTTCCCCCAAATCACTTTCTCTCATTTCTCCTGCTACCAGCCAACTTCTTTAGATTCCTCTTTCATGTTTCCTCCCTAAGATCTAATAATGCTATATCCTCACCTCCTAACTCCTTAACATCTCATCCTACATCCCACCCCAGTTTTCTCTTTGTACACCACCAGAAACTGTAGACCTTCTTGCAAACCTACTGTTTATATTGTAGATGAAAATTGAACTCACCATTTCTGTATATTGTGACAAAATTATAAATATCTTAATAGCAGTTATTTGGTTGAAGGCTGTATATTTTTGTATTGAGATCTGATAATATTGTTTGCCCCCTTAAAGAAAAGGTATTGGAACCCTACAGGGGCACTATAAGCCTATAGGGTAAAAACTGTAAAACCTTGGGTCCACAGTGCCAGAAGGGAAGAAACACGAACAACATGAAGAAACAAGGGATGAAAGTGCCCCAAATAAACCAAGATACTACATTATTAGAATACATGGCCAAAACAGCAGAAGAAATGACAGATAAGTAGTTCAGGATGTACATAATTAAAATGTTCTGTAAATTAAAGGATGATATAAGAGAGCAAATATAGGCAGCAAAATCAGTTTGATAAAGAGCTACATCAGCAAATGCAGGAAGCAAAAGATTACTTCAATAAGGAGATAGAGGTTCTGAAAAAAAAAACAAACAGAAATCCTTGACATGAAGGAAACAATAAACCAAATTAAAAACTCAACAGAAAGCACCACCAAAAGATTAGATCACTTGGAAGACAGAGCAACAGACAATGAAGACAAAATATATAATCTTGAAAATAAAGTTGACCACACAATAAATATGGTAAGAAACCATGAGGAGAACCTTCAAAACATATGGGATAACATAAAAAAGACCAAATTAAAAAAAAAATTATTGTGATAGAGGAAGGAATAGAGTTACAAACCAAAGGAATGAACAATCTACTCAATGAAATAATATCAGAAAATTTTCCAAACATGAAGAATGAATTGGAAAATCAGATACAATAAGCTTACAGGACACCAAATGTACAAAATCACAACAGATCCACACCAAGGCACATTATAATGAAAATGCCTGCCATACAGTATAAGGAGAGAATTTTAAAAGCCACAAGAGAAAGGAATCAGATTACATATATGGGGAAACCAATAAGGATATCTGCAGATTTCTCAACCAAGAACCTGAAAGCTAGAAGATCCTGGAACAACATATACTAAGCTCTGAAAGAAAATGGATGCCAACCAAGAAGCTTATATCCAGCAAAATTAAGCTTTAGATTTGATGATGAAATAAAAACCTTCCATGATAAACAAAAGTTAAAAGAATCTACAACTAGCCAGGCGTGGTGGCGCATGCCTGTAATCCCAGCACTTGGGTGGCTGAGGCAGGAGGATCATGAGTTCAAAGCCAGCCTCAGCAATGGTGAGGCACTTAGCAACTCAGTGAGACCCTGTCTCTAATAAAATACAAAAAAGGGCTGGGGATGTGGCCCAGTGGTCGGGTGCCCCTGAGTTCAATCCCCGGTACAAAAAAAAAAAAAAAAAAAAAAAAAAAATCTACAACTAGAAAGCCTTCACTAAAGAACATCCTTGGCAAATATTCCATGAGGAGAAAATGGAAAAAAATGAAAATTAGCAAAGGTAGTTATTACATTAAAGGAAGAGCTAATCAAAGGAAAAGTCAAATCAAGTTAAATAACACAAATAAACAAAAGTGACCAGGAATACAAGTCACGTCTCAATAATAACCCTGAATATTAATGGCCTAAACTCACCAATCAAAAGACATAGACTGGCAAATTGAATTAAAAAAGAGACCCAACAATATGATCCCTTCAAGAGACTCATCTCATAGGAAAAGACATCCACAGATTGAAGGTGAAAGGTTGGGAAAAAACATACCATAAATATGGAATGCAGAAACAAGCAGGGGTTTTTATTCTCATATCAAATAAAGTAGACTTCAAGCCAAAGTTAATCAAAAGGCATAAAGAAGGATATTACATATTGCTTAAGGAAAGCATATATCAACAAGACATTATCAACAATTATAAATATATATGCCCCAAACAATGGAGCATCTATGTTCATCAAACAAACTCTTCTCAAGTTCAAGAGTCAAATTGACCACAACACAATAATTCTGGGTGACTTTAATTCACTTCTTTCACCATTGGATAGATCTTCTGGAAAAAAAAAATAAAGGTAAACAAAGAAACTATAGAATGCAATAATGCAATTAATAACTTAGTCTTAACTGACATATGTAGAATATTTTATCCATCAACCAGTAAATACACTTTCTTCTCAGCAGCACATGGATTCATCTCTAAAATAGACCATATATTATGCCACAAAACAACTCTTAGCAAATACAAAACAGTAGAGATACTACCCAGCATTCTATCAGATCATAATGGAATAAAATTAGAAATCAATGATAAAATGAAAAATAGAAGCTACTTTACATCATGGAGACTAAATAATATGCTATTGAATGAACAATGAATTTCAGAAGACATCAAAGAGGAAATTAAAAAATTCTTAGAGGTGAATGAGAACACTGCTTCAACATACAAAATCTCTGGGACACTATGAAGGCAGTACTAAGAGGAAAGTTCATTGTATGGAGTTCATTCCTTAAGAGAAGAAAAAGTCAACAAATAAATGACATAACATTACATCTCAAAGCCCTACAAAAAGAAGAACAAGTCAACAACAAAACAGTACAAGATAGGAAATAAATAAAATCAAAGCTGAAATCAATGAAATAGAAACAATTGAAAAAATTGACAAAACAAAAAGTTGGTTCTTTGAATAAATAAATAAAATTGATAAATCTTTAGCCATGCTAATAAAGTGAAGGAGAGAAAAAAATCGAATTACTAACATCCATGATGAGAAAGGAAATATCTTGATGGAAACTACAGAAATGTAGAAGATAATTAGAGATTATTTTTAAAAATTGTACTCCAATAATATAGAAAATATCAAAGTTATTGACAAATTTCTAGAGTCATATAATTTGCCCAAAGTGAATTAGGATGATATACACAAATTAAACACATCTATTTCAAGTAATGAAGTAGAAGACACCAACAGAAGCCTACCAACCAAGAAAAGCCCAGGACCAGATGGATACACAGCTGAGTTTTACAAGACCTTCAAAGAAGAACTAACACCAATACTCCTCAAATTATTCCACAAAGTACAAAAAGAGGGAATATTTCCAAATTCATTTTATGAGACTAATATTACCCTGATTCCAAAACCAGACAAAGACACATCAAATAAAGAAAACTTCAGACCAATATCTCTAATGAACATAGATGCAAAAATTCTCAATAAAATTCTGGAAAATCAAATACAAAAACATATCAAAAAGATAGTGCACCACAATCAAATGGGGTTCATCCAAGGAATGCAAAATTGGGTCAACATACATAAATCAATAAAAGTAATTCATCACATCAACAGACTTAAAGAATCTCATAATCATATCAATAGATGCAGAAAAAGCATTCAATAAAATGCAGCCCCCCTACATGTAGAAAACACTAGAAAAATTGGGGATAATAGAAACATATATCAACATTGCAAAAGATATGTATGTTAAGCCCATGGCCAACATCATTCTAAATGGAGAAATATTGAAAGCTTTCCCTCTAAAAACTGGAACAAGACAGGAATGCCAGCTTTTACCACTTCAATTTAACATAGTCCTTGGAACTCTAGACAGAGCAATTAGATGAAAGGAATTAAAGGGATATGGATAGGAAAAGAACTAATACTATCCCTACTTGCTAACAACATGATTCTATGCCAAGAGGATCCAAAAAAATCCACCAGAAAATTTCTAGAACTAATAAATTATTTCAGCAAAGTAGCAGGATATAAAATCAATACCCATAAATCAAACTCAATTTTGTACCTCAGTGACAAATCTTATGAATGAGCAACTAGGAAAACTAACCCATTTACAATAGCCTCAAAGAAAATAAAATACTTGGGAATAAACTTAACAAAAGAGGTGAAATACCACTACAATAAAAACAACAGAACACTAAATAAAGTAATTAAAGTAGACCTTAGAAGATGGAACGATCTCCCTTGTTCATGGATAGGCAGAATTAATATTGTCAACATGACCATACTACCAAAAGCACTATACAGATTTAATGCAATGCCAATCAAAATCCCAATGACATTCCTCATAGAAATAGAAAGAAGAGTCATGAAATTCATCTGGAAAAATAAGAGACCCAGAATAGCTAAAGCAATCCTTAGCAACAAGAGTAAAGCAGGTGCCATCACTATACCACACCTTAAACTATACTACAGAGTAACAGTAACAAAAATTGCCTGGTTTTGGCACCAAAATAGACTTTTAGTTCAATGGTACAGAACAGAGTACACAGAGACAAACCCACAAAAATACAGTTATCTCATACCAGACAAAGGTGCCAAAAACATATATAGGAGAAAAGATAGCCTCTTAAAGAAATAGTGCTGGGAAAACTGGAAATCCATGTGAAGCAAATTGAAATTAAGCCCCTATCTCTCACCATGCACAAAACTCAACTCAAAGTTGATCAAGGTCCACCAGTCTGTTTTGGTGCCAATACCATGCTGTTTTTGTTACTATTGATCTATAGTATAATTTAAAGTTTGGTATGGTGATGCCACCTGCTACACTTTTCTTGCTCAGGATTGCTTTGGCTATTCTGGGTCTCTTATTTTTCCAGATGAATTTCATGACGGCTTTTTCTATTTCTTTGAAGAATGACATTGGGATTTTGATTGGAATTTCATTAAATCAGTATAATGCTTTTGGTAGTATGGACATTTTGACAATATTAATTCCACCTATCCAAGAGCAAGGTAGGTCTTTCCATCTTCTGAGTTCTTCTATAATTTCTTTCTTTAGTGTTCTATAATCTTTTTTATAGAGGTCTTTCACCTCTTTCGTTAAGTTGATTCCCAGTTGTTTTTTTTTTTTTTTTTTTTTTTTTTTTTTAATACTATTGTAAATGGGGTAGTTTTCATCATTTTCCTTTCAGAGTCTTTGTTGCTGATGTACAAGAATGCCTTTGACTTATAGGTATTGATTTTGTATCCTGTAGCTTTACTGAATTAATTTACTAGTTGTAAAAGTTTTCTGGTAGAGTTTTTTGGATCTTCTATGTAGATTATCATGTCATCAGCAAATAGTGCTAATTTGAGCTCTTCTTTTTCTATCTCGATCCCTTTAATTTCTTTCATCTGTCTAATCGCTCTGGCCAGAGTTTCCAGTACTATGTTAAATAGCAGTGGTGAAAGGGGGCATCCCTGTCTTGTTCCTGTTTTTAGAGGGAATGCTTTCAATTTTTCTCCACTTAAGATAATGTTAGCTCAGGGCCTTGCATAAATAGCTTTTATAATGTTGAGATATGTTCCTGATATTTCTAGTTTTTCCAGTGTTTTGAACATAAAGGGGTGTTGTATTTTGTCAAGTGCTTTTTCTGCGTCTATTGAGATGATCATATGATTTTTGTCTTTAAGTCTATTGATGTGATGTATTATGTTTATTGATTTACGAATGTTGAACCAGTCTTGCATCCCTGGAATAAACCCCACTTGATCGTGGTGCACTATCTTTTTGATATGTTTTTGAATCCGATTTGCCAGAATTTGGTTGAGGATTTTTGCATCTATGTTCATTAAAGATATTGGCCTGAAGTTTCTTTATTGGATGTGTCTTTGCCTGGCTTTGGAATTAATGTAATATTGGCCTCATAGAAAGAGTCTGGAAGAGCTCCCTCTTTTTCTATTTCTTGAAATAGTTTGAAGAGCATTGGTATTAGTTCTTCTTTGAAAGTCTTGTAGAACTCGGCTGTAAATCCATCAAGTCCTGGACTTTACCTTGTTGGTAGCTTTTTGATGATGTCTTCTATTTTTTCACTTGTAATCAATCTGTTTAAATAGTTTATAGCCTCCAGTTTCAGTTTAGGCAAATCATATTGTTGCCGCCTGAAGCGCTTGGAGCAACAGAGCCGCGGGAAAAACTTCAGAAGCAAACTGGAGACAAACAGCTTTTTATTCTGATAACTTTTCTCTCTGGTTCTAATAACGACTAACACACGCCAAACACAAACACTAAAATGGCGCTGACCTGATCAGCAATTTCGGCCAAGTCCCTCGAGATCCCGTAACAAGTCCCGTGAGACTACGGGAGGCGACAATGCCCAAATCTCCACGGCTCATAGTCAACCGCAATTCAAGTCAATCCCCAAACAGGGCTCCTGCATTTCCCCCTTTTTGTTTTAAAAGAGGTAATGCTCTACGACGTCTATGTGCAACCAACATTCTTACCCGTCATCGGATAATCAAGGCTGTGCCCTTGACTCCTGTCTTAGGTTGATATGTCGGCCACATGAGACTGTCCCGTGCGACTGTGCCTGTCTTAGGTTGTCCCCCTCTGGGGATCTTACCTGTCATTGGCTAACCAGCCATCCAATGGAGCCCTTTAGGATCGACTATATATGATGACTAACAGCCGTCCAATTGTGAGGAGATGTTGCGGCTTTAAGGTGACAAGCCTTTTGGTGATGAGCCAAATTGCATAGCATATCAAATTGTTTAAACAAATCAGCTGCCCTAAGTTCCATCAAGTAACACACTGAATTCTCTAGACAAATACCCGCAAGGCATTGTCCCGTAAAGTCCCAAACAATGAAAGATCAAAATGTCCATTTGTTATAACATGGTGATGTAGGAGGCCCCATGCATGTAGAGCAGAGGCCACACTGTTGGTGAGGTTGTTTGATGTTTGAGCAGCAGGGATGCTTGCGGCGGCCGCGATCCCTGCAGCTGTAGCAGCAGACGTCTTTTTTATGTTTAGACAATGCCACTGGCAAATCTTCAGGGCCCGATACCTAGAAACTCAAGCATCAATTATTAAAGGAAAGGCAGTGCTATTGCAGCACTGAGTCAAGAGGCGAGTTGTCAAACTACAAAATAGAATAATTAGATTAGAAAATTAAAGTTGATTTTTGTTCACATACATCGCTGGTTGAGCTTCTACAAACATAAGTTGGAAAAATGTCATATTTAGAACAAAACAAAGAAAGACTGAGGGTAATTACTGCATTAAAGATAGATTAAAGAAAAGGTAAAGGCACTTTAGAGAAATAATTTGTTAGCTGGAACCCTTGAGTCTCTGTATACAGAGCAATCTTTTACCTGTTGAGATAATTGAAATTAATGAGCTATTAAACAAATGAAGTTAATAACAAATAAACAATCTTATGTCAAAACACCAAAATATCAGGTTATATAGCACTAGTCATATTGTTTGCTAAAGAGAAGTCCCAGGGACACCTATAAATCAAAATTGAAAGTACCTTCATTTATAAAATTATTTACCTAAATTGAATACTCTTAACCTAAAATGAATTAAAGTTATTTGGATCCATATATATATATTTTTTCTTTTTCATAAGCGCTTTGTTCTTTGTGACGTCACACTGGACAGACGAACAAACATACAAACATATATTTGTGACGTCACATTAATATGAAATGTAGACAAATGTACAGACATAAAGACATGTATAAAAAGGAAAAAAAAGAAAAAAAAATACAATTGTGTGCACACTAAAGAGAGATCTCCTCGTCCCGGCCGGGAGGAATGACACTTAAGTTGTGAAATATTTTGAAGGACTCTTTTGAGGGAATCATTCTATACCTTCATCTTGGTCCTCTTGATTTTGTACCTTTTTCATTAATCTTGATTCTTCAATAACTTCATCTTGATCATTTTGATGTGGTACCTGTTTTATTAATCTAGATGGTATCCATATTGGAGAGGATTCGTGTTTTGGAAAAACACAAACAGATCCTCTTCCCCAAATTAATACTGGATCTGGACCCTTCCATGTAACTGAAAGAACATCCTTCCAGTAAACCAAGGGTTTATGTTGTTGGTGTGGATTCCAATGTCTGTCTCCAGCAGAATAACCATTAGAGTCTAAAGTTAAAAAAATTAAGGTAAACAGGGCAACTGCCAATCTGTCCTTAGGACTTTTCCAATTTCCTTCTTTTTGTTTTAATAACATAATTTTCAGTGTTTGGTTTGCTCTTTCAATAATGCCCTGACCCTGAGGATTGTATGGGATGCCTGTTTTATGGGATATATTGAATTTTGCGCAAAACTCTTTGAAAGATGAGGACGTATATGCGGGGCCATTATCTGTTTTAAGCATTTTGGGGATGCCCAATGCAGCAAAAGCTTGCAAACAATGAGATGTAACATGTTTAACTTTTTCTCCAGAATGTAAGGAAGCAAAAATCATGCCTGAGCATGTATCTATGGTAACATGAATAAATCGCAATTTTCCAAAACTTGGCTCATGAGTAACATCCATCTGCCACAAATGATTGGGCATTAATCCTCTAGGGTTAACTCCGAAATGAGGATTGGACAAATGTGTCATACAAGATTTACAATCTTTTACAATTGTTCTGGCTTGCTCCTTTGTGATTTTAAACCTACGTTGCAAGGTGGTGCTATTGACATGAAACTGGGAGTGGAATAAAGTAGCTTGTTGTAGCACTGAAAGTATAAATATTGTTTTTGTAAGTTCATCAGCCTTTTGATTACCTTCATGGAGGGGACCAGGCAAATTAGTATGTGCTCTAATATGGCCTACGAATAGAGGTTCTTTTCTTGCCCACAAAAGTTTTTGTATTTGATAAAACAATTTAAAGGCTGGAGTATGAGGTGCTATTGGTCCTGCTAACTCTAATTTTGGGACGGCTTGTACAATATAGTGGCTATCTGAAAAAATGTTTACGGGCTGGTCCCTAAAATTTTCCAGAGCTCTTACCACAGCTTCCAATTCCACTAGTTGAGCTGATTTGTGTGCAGTTATGTAAGTCATATTTTCTTTTTTACTGACTACTGTAGCAGTACCATTTGAGGACCCATCTGTAAATACATTAAATGCCTTAGGAATAGGTTGATTTTTTTATTACCTGTGGAAATATAATAGGATGATTAATACAAAAAGATAATATAGGGGACTTAGGAAGATGATTATCAAAATTTGCAGAAGTAGAGCATTTAGCTATAGCCCAATCATTATCATTGAAGCATAAGTATTCAATCTGTGATGATGAATAGGGAGTAATAATAGTAGCAGGGTGAATGCCAAATATTTTAGTAGAAGTCTTAAGTCCTTGAAGAATAAGTTTAGCCACCATGGAGGTATAATTATATATATTCAATTATACTTTTAGGAGAGACGGGCAAATGTATCCATAATAAAGGCCCTTGTTGCCAAAATACTCCTGTGGGTGTATATTGTGAAGAAATAATAATCAACATCAGTGGTTGAGTTAAATCAAATCTATCACAATGAGCTCCTTCAATGGCTTTTTCTACTAACTTTAAAGCTTTCCTAGCATCAGGAGTCAATGTTCGCGGTGAAGATGGATCAGGGTCTCCGCGAAGGATGTCAAATAAAGGTTTTAGTTGGCCAGTAGTGAGATTTAGTGTAGGGCGAAGCCAATTAATGTCTCCCAGTAGTTTTTCAAAATCATTGAGGGTGGTCAAATGTTCTTTATTTATTAGAATTTTTTGGGGTCTAACAAAAGTATCCATGATTTTAAATCCTAAATACAATATGGGAGATCTGGTTTGAACTTTTTCTTCTGCTATATATAATCCATATTTTTTAAAATTTTCTACCACATCACTGAATATATTAAATAAGATTTTTTGATTAGGGTGGGCCAATAAAATATCATCCATGTAATGTAGACACATGAGGTTTAGATATTTATTTTTAATGGGTTGGATAGCCTTGTCCACATATATTTGGCATATGGTGGGGCTATTAGCCATTCCCTGTGGTAAAACCTTCCATTGATATCTCTGATCAGGGCCATTATTGTTCATAGAAGGAACGGAAAAAGCAAACCTGGGGGCATCCAGAGGATGTAGGGGAATAGAAAAGAAGCAATCCTTTATATCAAGAGTAATAAGATGGAAATTTTTTGGAATAGCTACGGGACTAGGAAGTCCAGGTTGAGTAGGGCCCATAACTTGCATGGTTTTATTAATTTGTCTAAGATCATGTAACAATCGCCATTTTCCTGACTTCTTCTTGATCACAAATATGGGGGAATTCCAGGGAGAGGTGGAAGGTTCTATATGACCTGCTTCTAATTGTTCCTGAACTAGTAGGTGGGCCGCTTGTAATTTCTCTTTAGATAGGGGCCACTGAGGGACCCACACTGGCTTATCAGAAAGCCATGGTATTTTCAAAATTATTTTCTCAGTGGCCCCGAAAAAAAAATATCTTTTTCCTTTATGACAATGATTACTTTTAGGGTTAAGATTACTCTGTACTTTTTGATAATGAGTTCTTTTATGGTTAAGATTACCCTGTAGGTTTTCACATTTAACATCTGCAGGCTTGGTTGCAAGGTGTACTCCCATTTGTTGCAAAATATCTCTTCCCCATAAAGTAACCGGTAGATTAGGTAAAACATAAGGCTGAAATGTTCCTTTATGGCCTTCATCATCCTCCCATTTTAAAATTACGGCACTTTTATCTGGGAAGTTATTATATCCCAAGCCTCTTAAACTGGTTGAAGCTTTTTGCAGAGGCCAGTGCTTGGGCCATTGGCGTAAATTAATAATGGAAGAGTCAGCTCCAGTATCTATTAATCCCTCCATTTCTATTCCTTGGATTTTTATTTTACACATAGACCTCCTTGAACAGTCTCGAACCCAGCAAGCCATGGGACTTGAGTCAGTGGAACAAAATCCTCTATTGTTCCCTTCTTGAGGCATACCCATTTTAAATGAATTATGTAAATTGGGAAGGAGAAGCAACTGAGCAATTCTATCTCCTTGATTAACAGAAGTTATACTTTGGGGTGAGCTAAGCATTATTTTTATTTCCCCTTTGTAGTCTGAGTTTATTACACCTGGGGTCACTTGCAAACCTAATAAGCTTTTAGGACTACGCCCGATAATAAGTCCTACAGTCCCTGAGGGAAGAGGTCCTCTGACTCCTGTGGGTATCAGTTGAACCCCCATTTCAGGTGTTAACACTATTCGGGCGGTGGAACAGAGGTCTAATCCTGCATTTCCTCTTGTTCCTCTGGCGAGGGAGTGGATGGGTAGTAGGGATTGTGTCGGGAAGCATCTGAGTGGATGCTTGAGGATACTCCTTCTGCAATGCCCCGTACATTTGTGGGCCCTGGGGTACTGGGCCCCGTGCCCCGTTTTTTGAATTCCTGAACAAAGGATTTCCATGGATGTCAAATTTTGAATGGCATTTATTGGCCCAATGATTTCCCTTTTTACACCTGGGGCAGCGGCCTGGGGCACGGTATGAGCTTGGTCTTATTTCTCTTTTGGGATTTTGCCTAGAATTGCCTGATTGATTATGATAATTTTGCCTGGAATATCCTGATTGACTATAATATCTACGTTTAGCCTTTGTGAAATTTCGAGAGGAAGCACCTCTCATTGAGGCTGCAATCACATTTCCTGTGACAAAGGCCTCATTTATATCTTTACATAGTTGTATATATACGGAAAGATCCTTTTTAGTTCTCCATGGCCTGATGGCTGCTTGGCACCATTTATTTGCATTTTCATAAGCTAATTGAACAACTAATGGCATAGCTTGGTCAACATCTGCAAACACACTACCTGCAGTTCTCAAAAGTCGATCAGCAAAGTCAGCATACGGCTCACTTGGTCCTTGAATCACTTTTGACAAGCTACCTTGTAGATCCCCAGGTCCTTGTACAGTTTTCCATGCCTCTAAGGCAGCTGTGTTTATCTGAGTATATACATCTGGGTCATAATCTGTTTGAGCCTGTAAGTCTGCGAATTGCCCTTCTCCTGTGAGCATGTCTATATTATAGTTTTCAAACCCTGCAGCCGCGTTTCTTTTAGCAGTTTCTATACACAGTTCTTGGAATTGCGATCGCCAAACCAAGAATTGTCCCCCGCTTAATGTTGCTTTACATAGACTTTTCCAGTCTGAGGGGGTTAAGCTAAAGGTGTTAAGGGACTCCAGCATACTCAACGTGAAAGGAGCTTGGGGCCCATAAGTCATTACTGCCTCTTTGAGATTTTTTGTTGTTTTGAAATCTACTGACTGATGGACCCTCTGTCCATTTTTCTTTTCAAATGCTGGCGGTTCCCAATGTATCTGTGAGTTGTCCTCGAGAGCGCATAAGCGATCAGAAAGACTTTTTATTTCTGTTTCTAGGGTATGCAAATGCCTAGTAATACCCTTCATATTTTCTGTAATGGATTCCACCCATGGGGGAGTAGAGGACACAAGTGGCTCCTCTAGCTGACCGTCCTTTTTCTCGGTCTTTTTTAGTTTCTTTTTCCTCATTTTCTCAGGATCACTTTTACTAGATTCCTCACCACTGCTAATTTCACTGACAGCAATATCCTGAGGCCCAGGTTCCAGTAAGAGCAAGTATCCTTCAGCTATCACCAATAACTCCCGAATAGCTTTAATCGCTTGGATTTTTGTCATTTTTGGGTCTCTTCTAATACTCTCTTTACTGGTCTTAGTTGGCCCAGTGGAAGCTACACTTTTTTGATCACTTTCACTTTTTTCTATATACTCCTCACTGAGAACAGAGTCAGGTATATCAAGGAGTCTTTGCATAGCCTCTATCACTTGGGATTCAGTTATATTCGAACCCATCTTTAGAGACCTTTCAGTTCTTACCTGTCCACTCCGAAGTTCCCCGTACGGGCCGCCACCTGTTGCCGCCTGAAGCGCTTGGAGCAACGGAGACGCGGGAAAAACTTCAGAAGCAAACTGGAGACAAACAGCTTTTTATTCTGATAACTTTTCTCTCTGGTTCTAACAACGACTAACACACGCCAAACACAAACACTAAAATGGCGCTGACCCGATCAGCAATTTCGGCCAAGTCCCTCGAGATCCCGTAACAAGTCCCGTGAGACTAAGGGAGGCGACAATGCCCAAATCTCCACGGCTCATAGTCAACCGCAATTCAAGTCAATCCCCAAACAGGGCTCCTGCATCATATGACTCTAGAAATATGTCAATGCTTTCAATATTTTCTATTTTATTAGAGTACAAGTTTTCAAAGTAATTTCTAATTATCTTATGTATATCTGAGGTGTTTGTTGTGATATTCCCTTTTTCATCACAAATGTTAGTAATTTGAGTTTTTTCTCTTCTTCTTCTCGTTAGCATCACTAAGGGTCTGTCAATTTTGTTTATTTTTTCAGTGATCCAACTATTAATTTTGTCAATTCTTTGAATTGTTTCCTTAGTCTCAATTTCATTAATTTCTGCTCTGATTTTAATTATTTCCTGTTTTCTACTGCTCTTGGTGTTGATCTGTTCTTTTTTTTCCAGTGCTTTGAGGTACAGAATTAAGGACACAGAGACTAATATATATAATTGCAGCTATCTTATATTAGACAAAGGTGCCAAAAATGTACAGTGGAGAAAGGATAGCCTCCTCAACAAATGGTGCTAGGAAAACTGGAAATCCATATGCAACAATATGAAATTAAACTCTTATCTCTCACCATGAACAAAACTCAATTCAAAGTGGATCAAGGACCTAGGAATAGGACCAGAGACAATACGCCTAATAGAAGAAAAAGTAAGCTCCAATTTCCAACATGTTGGATTAGGCTCCATGTTCCTTAATAAGAATCCTGTAGCTCAAGAATTATTACCAAGAATTAATGAATGGGATAAGTTTAAACTAAAAAGCTTCTTCTCAGCCAAAGAAACAATCAGTGAGGTCAATAGAGAGCCAACTAATTGGGAACAAATATTTAATATGTGCACATGAGATAGAGCACTAATTTATAGAATATATAAAGAACTCAAAAAACTTAAAACCAAAAAAAAAAAAAAATAACCCAATCAATAAACAATAAATGGGCTAAAGAATTGAAAATACACTTCTCAGAAGAAGATACACATTAATCAACAAATACATGAAAAAATGCTCAACATTGCTGGCAATTAGAGAAATGCAAATAAAAACTACTCTAAGATTTCATTTCACTCCTGTCAGAATGGCAGCTGTCAAGAACACAAACAACAATCAATGTTGGAGAGGATGTTGGGAAAAAGGTACACTCATATATTGCTGGTGGGACTACAAAATGGTGCGACCGTTATGGAAAGCAGTATGGAGATTTCATGGAAAACTGGGAATGGAACCACCCTATGACCCAGGCATCCCACTCCTGGGTCTATTCCCAAAGGACTTAAAAACAGCATATTACAGTGACACAGCCACTTCAATGTTTATAGCAGCACAATTCGCAATAGGTAGGTTGTGGAACCAACCTAGATGTCCCTCAGTAGATGAGTGGATAAAGAAAATGTGGTATATATACACAATGTAATTTTACTCAGCAATAAAAGAGAATAAAATAATGGCATTTGCAGGTAAATGGATGAAGTTGGAGAATATAATGCTAAGTAAAATTAGTCAATCTCATGAATCCTAATACCGAAGTTTTATCTGATATAAGGAGGCTAGTTCACAGTATTGTTGGATGGGGGGTACATAGGAGGATTAGAGGAACACTAGAATGGTCAAAGGAAAGGGAGAGGAATGGAGGGAGCAAGGAGGAGTTAGGGGTAGAAAAGAAAAAAAAAAAAAGAAAATGTGGTTGAATGAGATGGATATCATCATCCTAAATGCATTATTGAAGACCTGAATGGTACGAATATACTTTGTATACAAACAGTTGTATGTAAAAAGATGCCATATATGTGAACTGTGAATTGTAATTATTATAAATAAAAAATAAATTTAAAAAATTTGATCAAGGACCTAGGAATTAAACCAGAGACCTTGTACCTAATAGAGGAAAAGGTAGGCCCAATTCTTCATAATGTCGGATTAGGTCCTGACTTCCTTAACAAGACTCTATAGCACAAGAAATAATATCAGGAATCAATAAACGGGATAGATTCAAACTAAAATGCTTCTTCTCAGCAAATAAAGGAGTCAGTGAGGTAAACAGAGAGTCTACAGAATGGGAGCAAAATTTTACCATACACACATCAGATAGTGCACTAATCTCTAGGGTATAAGAAGAACTAAAAAATCTTGACACCAAAAAAAAAAAATAACCCAATCAATAAATATGTTAAGGAACTGAACAGACACTGCTCAGAAGATGATATGCAATCAACAAATATATGAAAAAAATGTTCAACATCTCTAGAAATTAGAGAAATGCAAATCAAAACTACTCTAAGATTTCATCTCACTCCAGTCAGCATGTCAGCTATTAAGAATACATCAATGTTTATAGCAGCACAATTCACAATAGCTAAACTGTGGAACCAACCTAGATGCCCTTTAGTAGATGAATGGATAAAGAAAATGTGGTATATGCACACAATGGAGTATTACTCAGCAATAAGAAAGAATAAAATCATGGCATTTGCAGGTAAATGGATGGAGTTAGAGAATATAATGCTAAGTGAAGTTGGCCAATCCCAAAAAGCCAAATGCCAAATGTTTTCTCTGATATAAGGAGGCCAATTCACAGTCGGGTATGGGATGGGGAGCATAGGAGGATTAGAGGAACACTAGAAAGGCCAATGGGGAGGGAGGGGATGAGAGGGGGCATAAGGATGAAAAAAAAAAAAGATGGTAGAATGAGATGGATATCATTACCCTAAATGCATGCATGAAGTCACGAATGGTGTGAATATACTTTGTATACAACCAGAGATATGTAAAAATATGCTTTATATGTGTAATATGAAAAATAAACGGGATAGATTCAAACTAAAATGCTTCTTCTCAGCAAATAAAGGAGTCAGTGAGGTAAATAGAGAGTCTACAGAATGGGAGCAAAATTTTACCATACACACATCAGATAGTGCACTAATCTCTAGGGTATAAGAAGAACTAAAAAAAATCTTGACACCAAAAAAAAAAAAATAACCCAATCAATAAATATGTTAAGGAACTGAACAGACACTGCTCAGAAGATGATATGCAATCAACAAATATATGAAAAAAATGTTCAACATCTCTAGAAATTAGAGAAATGCAAATCAAAACTACTCTAAGATTTCATCTCACTCCAGTCAGCATGTCAGCTATTAAGAATACATCAATGTTTATAGCAGCACAATTCACAATAGCTAAACTGTGGAACCAACCTAGATGCCCTTTAGTAGATGAATGGATAAAGAAAATGTGGTATATGCACACAATGGAGTATTACTCAGCAATAAGAAAGAATAAAATCATGGCATTTGCAGGTAAATGGATGGAGTTAGAGAATATAATGCTAAGTGAAGTTGGCCAATCCCAAAAAGCCAAATGCCAAATGTTTTCTCTGATATAAGGAGGCCAATTCACAGTCGGGTTGGGATGGGGAGCATAGGAGGATTAGAGGAACACTAGAAAGGCCAATGGGGAGGGAGGGGATGAGAGGGGGCATAAGGATGAAAAAAAAAGATGGTAGAATGAGATGGATATCATTACCCTAAATGCATGCATGAAGTCACGAATGGTGTGAATATACTTTGTATACAACCAGAGATATGTAAAAATATGCTTTATATGTGTAATATGAAATGTAATGCATTCTTCTGTCATTTATAACAACTTATAATAAAAAATAAATTAATAAATATAATACAAACAACAATTAATGTTGGAGAGGATGTGGGGAAAAAGACACACTCATACATTGCTGGTGTGACTGAAAATGGTGCAATTAATCTGGAAAGCAGTATAGATATTTCTTGGAAAACTTGGAATAGAACCACTATTTGACCTAGCTCTCTCATTTCTCAGTTTTTACCCAAAAGACTTAAAAACAGCATACTACAGTGATGCAGCCACATCAGTGTTTATAGCAGTACAATTCACAATGGCTAAATTGCAGAACCAACCTAGATGCCCTTCAATAGATGAATGCATAAAGAACTGCGATACACACACACACACACACACACACACACACACACACACACACACATAATGGCATATTACTCAGCATTTAAAAAAGAATAAAATATGGCATTTTCAGATAAATGGATGGAGTTAGAGAATATCTTGCCAAGTGAAGTAAGCCAATCCCAAAAACCCAAAGGCCGAATGTTTTATATGATAAGTGGATGATAATCCATAATGGGGGGTCTGGGATTAGTGGAGGAACTTCTGATGTGGCAAAAAAGAGGAGAGATAGGACATTGGGGTAACAAAGATGGTAGAACGAGAAGGGCATCATTACCCTAGGTACATGTATGCTTGCGTGAATGGTGTGACCCTACTTTGGATACAACCAGAGAAGTAAAATTTTGTGATCCATTTGTCTACAATGAATTGAAGAGCATTCTGCTGTCATGTATAACTGTTTAGAACAAATAAATAAAATTTTTAAAAATCTGTTCAAATACACTCTACTGTTGTGTATAACTAAAAAATAAAAAAAAGAAAAAAAAGTTTAAAGATGGTAGACTCTTTGAAAGAAACACAAAATTTCTTCACATTTCTTACATAATGAACAGATAACCTTATAAAGGACTTGAGAGGTATTGAATTCCCAAGAAAGTGTTATTTACAGTCACTAAGCTTTTGAGCAATGCTTTCTTTTTGTTGATGTTGCAGGGAATATCAGTGAAAAATAAAATCCAGCAGTACAGCCTTACACAAAGCATGACAAAGATTTCCACCTTGAGATTTGTTGTCTTTGGTTTTATCTGGTCATAAATATATACACTTGAAATTTTAATAAAATCAAATCAAAATTATGTCAGTAATCAGTTCGAATTCTAGTCACATAAAATAATGCAATTAAATATGAAAGAATTAATGGGACAAAGTAATTAGGTTCTCTGCATTATTCAGTCAATTCTTACATTAATCAATCATAATATGATAACTTTTGTATAGCTTTTTTTAATTTTTATTTTTTTTATTTTTTAAATTTATTTATTTTTTTATTCTAATGTTATAAATGACAGCAGAATGAATTACATTTTATATTACACATATAGAGCACTTTTTTACAAATCTCTGGATAGCTTTTTTTTTCTTTCACTCTTTAACACCAAATCAATCTCCTTCTCTTCAATAGAGTGCATTCTTATAAAACTTTAAACTCCTGAGAGAAAATGTGAAGCAAAATAATAATAACAATAATAAGAGCATACTAATGGCAATTACATGTAGTTATGTGGACATTCCTTCCTTTAATACCATCTATTATACATCAATTTTGAACAAAGTATCAATTTCTTAGAATTAGAGCGAGAAACACATTTTATTATTGTTGTTGAAGTACACCTTCTATTTTACATGGCTGCAAACTACCTAAATATTATTAGTCAAATGCGATCAACGTCTAGATTGATGATGGACTAAAAATGTGCATCTATAATTATAGTTATTGTACTATGAAGTCTAGCTTTCTGATATTAGTAGCTCAAATATTTTTTAGTATTGATTAAGAAGTTCAGGTTACTGAATAAATTTAATGTATTTTCAATTGAAACATGCATTTTGCTTCAAATAAGATCCTAAAGAACCCTATTAAGGTGGTCAATATAGTTCCTGAGTAGTGGGTTTTAATTCTCTGATAGCTGCAGAATTATTCAAACAAGGCAATCACATCTTTATAATGGAACCAAGGAGCACCCCACCCTCTTAATATTACAAATTCTATTTTCCACATCCCTTGGTTGTTTACTTAGTTCTTGAGTACAACCCCAATGTGTTTCTGTATGACTTATTGCTATGGTTTAGCTGTAGTGTCCCCAAATAGGTCACATATGAGACAATGGAAGAAGGTTCAGAGGAGAAGTGATTGGATTGTAAGGGTCTTGACCAAATCAATGGTTTAGTTCCCTGATAGGGATTAGCTGAGTTGTAACTGAGATGGTAGGGTATGGCTGGAAGAGGTGAAAATTGGGGCATGGCTTTGGGTATATATTTGTATCTGGTGAGTGAAATCACCCTCTGCTTCCTGATCACTGTGATGTGAGCTGCTTCCTTCTGCCACCCTCTTCTGCCATGGTATTCAGCCTCATCTACAGCCCTGAGGAATGTAGTTGGCCTTCTATGGACTAAGACCTCTGAATCCATGAGCCCTGAATACACGTTTACTCCTTTATAGTTGTTCTGGTCAGATCCTTTAGTCACAGCAGTGAGAAAGCTGACTTAAACACATGCCTTATCTTTTTCTCATGGAATGTTAAGTATATGTGACTAATAAACTGTTGCAGACATCATTTGTTTAGTGTCAGATTTTATGTGCTTAGCAATTCCTCTAACATGAGGGTGGATATTTCTTCCTTACCGTGGGGTAAATACTGAACAAACAAAACCACAAAGAAAATGCAGGAGAAATGTCAATGAAAGAAAATAATATTGGGCACAACTAATATATGTTTGGTAAATACTGATACTGGGTAAGCAGATAACTTATGAGACATGGTCAGAATTCATAATATTCTCTAAATACAAATATAAAGTAAGCAAGTTACATTTAGTACATGTTAAAGATAGAATAAATAAAATATACAGTGGAACAAAGAAGATAAGTACTTATATACACAAAAAGATTAAAAGACCAACACATAATTTACAATTATGCTGTATACAAGATTTAGCTATGTCATTTTTAAATTGACCACCCATGGTGATACCAAATTTGATCCTATTAGGGTCCTACATGTGCTTTACTAACAAAGTGAATGTAAAATACACAGCTGTTCACCATGCTATTGGCAATCTACAGCTATGTCCACCCTTAAGCACTCTTACATCATTATTTTTCTCTGATAGAGGAAATATATGATGGTCCCAGGTAACATTTGGCCAATGTTCATCCTAAAAAAAAGTCTGGCTGGGTGCAGCAGTACATGCCTGTAATCCTAGTGACTCAGGAGACTGAGACAGGAGGATCACAAGTTCAAAGCCAGCTTCAGCAACTTAGCAGGCCCTAAGCAATTTAGTGAGACCCTATCTCAAAAATAAATAAATAAATAAAATGGCAATGGATCTGAATGTGGCTCAGTGGTAAAGCATCCCTGGGTTCAATCTCCAGTACCAAAAAGAAAAAAAAAAGCTAGTGTTCTTATCTATACAGAGGTAGTTAATATGTGTGGGGAGGTGGCAATAATATATGATTCCTGTGTTTGCTAACTTTTCATCACTGAGACCAAACTACTTGACATGAACAACTTAAAGGGAGAAAGATCTATTTTGGTTTATGGTTTCAGAGGTTTCAGTCCATGTTCAGCTGGCTCCATTGCTTTGGGCCCAAAGGGAGGTAGAACATGATGGCAGAAGGGTGTGGCAGAACAAAGCTGCTTACCTCATGACAGCTAGGAAGCAAAGAAAGTGAGAGAAAAGGGCTAGGGACTAGAAATACCCTATCAGGGAACACTCCTGGTGACCTACTTCCTCCAACTAACTAGGTCCCACCCCCTTAAATTTTCCACCATCTCCCAATAATGCCTTTGGATTATGAATCTGCCAATGGATTAACCAACCAATGGGGTGAGAACCCTCATGATACAACCATATCCTAGAAGTCGTACTTCTGAACATTGCTGCATGTGGACCAACTCTTCAATTCATGAGTCTTTGGTAGTCACTTTATATCCAAACCATAATAACTCCTGAATTAAAGTGCTGTGGGATTCCACTGGAATATCCTCCCATGATGACCTAATTTCTCTCATTTCTCACTTTGTATTTTAAATTGATTTAATAATCTATGTGATTTCAGCTACTTAATTTGTTGCTTCTCTTCTGGGATGACTTACCCAGTAGTGAATGTGGAGGAGGATGGTAAGTTCAAGGCCAGCCTTAGCAACTTAGCAAGATCTTGTCTCAAAAATAAATAAAAAAAAAAAGGTCTAGGGATTTAGCTCAGTGGTGGAGACCTCCTGTGTTCAAATCAATTATGAGTACTGAAAAAAAAAATCAACATTGAATATTAGCAATCTTACAGGACATTAAAAGAACAAATTCACAGTGAGTGAGTGGGGTTTCTTTCAGGAATCAAGGACTGAGTACAGTGATAGAAAATCTACTAATTTAACTCATCACCATAGAATATATAGGAAAAACAAATTGATTGTCTCCATGTAAATGCTTCAATTCATGTGGCACAGCTCAAAAATATTAATTTAAAAGTTAACAAAAGAAGGATATATTAACATAATAAAATTCTCATACAAAAGGTAGCATGAAGGTTAATACAAGATGCATTCCCACTAAATTAGTTAGTTAAGAATGTCCACTATTAGTATTTTTTAAAAATATTTTTTAGTTGTAGATGGACACAATACCTTTATTTTATTTATTTATTTTTATGTGGTGCTGAGGATCAGATCCAGTGCCTTGCAGATGTTAGGCAAGTGCTCTACTACTGAGCCACAACCCCAACCCCACTATTAGTATTTTATTTAATATTATATTGGAAAGTCTTGCTAAAACAATTGAATGAGTGAAATACATTAGATATAAATTGGAAAAGAGGAAATAAAATTATCCCAACTTGAAATGATGTGATGGTATTGATAGAAAACTAATAAATATTAGTAATCTTGTGAGGCACAAAATAACACACTGAAAATAAACAAGTTTCATATGTACAAACAACTATTGGTATTGTTGTTTTAATGGAATAGAAAATATATTCCAAGAAGTCACACCTTAACAATAGCAACAAAAAGATAAAATATGTGGGAAAAATGTTAAAAGTAGTAGGGAACTTTTGTACAAGGAAAATTTAAAACCACTCATGAATGATACAAAAGAAGATAGCAATATATACATCCCTGAATAGGAATTCTAAAAATGTAATCTTAATAATTTTTCATAAATTAATTTATAAATTTAACACAAATTCAATGGAAACACCAACACTATTTGGTGGAAAAAAAGAAAAACTGATTATAATGTTCACACAGAAAAAAATGTAAATGCAGAACATTCTGCAAGAGTACTAGAAAGGAACTAATTCTATGAGGAGATGAAAAATAAAATATAAAGTTATTATAATTAAGGACCACTATGGATAATTATGTAGAGAACACACAGAAAATTACAAATAGAATTGCCTTATGATCCAGAAGTTCCAATCTGAGGACATAGCCAAAAGAATTAAAATAAATAAGCTGAAGAGATACCTGAACTCCCACATCCAATTCAGCACTATTTACAAAAGTCAAGAAATGTAAACAACCTAAATGTCCACCAGTATTTGAATAAAGAAAACCTGCAAAATGGAATATTATTCAGCCCAAAAAAATTAAATCCTGACATCGAGGACAACAGGGATAAACATAGGTGACATTCTGTTAAATGAGATAAGCCAAGCCCAGAAAATCAAATAAATGCATAATATTTTATAGATATCTCATAGAGATAAAAAGTTTAAGGGTGGTTGCCAAAGGCTGGGGAAGGGCAGTGGATAGGAAGATATTGATCAAAGGATACAAAGTTTCAATCAGGAAGAATAAACTTTAGTGATCTATTGCACAGAATGGTGCTTATAATAAATAATAATATTTATTATTATTTTATATTTTATATTTCAAAATTGCTAAAACAGTACATTTAAATATTTCTACAGAGTAATGTCAAATGTGTGAGGTAATAGACATGTTTTCTGAACTTCACTTAATCTTTTTACATTGTAAAAGTATATTGAAATACCATATTATATTTCATAAATATAATCATATATAAATATTAATCATATATTTATATTTATATGTATGTTTATATATATGTAATTATTTTCCATTTAAAAGTAAAACCAAAAATAATTAAACTAATGAAAAGTGTTTTATTGTACATGAATAATTAAAAATGAATAGTATTTGATATTCAGGAATACACCCAAAACACATCAATTCAGTGTATAATAAAGATGATAATTCAAGTCAATGTAAGAATACTTATTTTATCAATGGTGTTAGAAACGCTTGAGTAACTGGTAAAAAAAAAATAAGATGGAGTAGTACTGTAACTCTTCTATCAACAAACATTTCAAGTGCTTTATCAATTTAAATGTAAAAATATTTCACTAAATGACTCAAAGAAATTAATAGATGTTTCATAAAAATTTGGGGAGTGGGAGAGGCAATTAAATCTATGGTTTGAAATCAGAAAACCTAAAGAGAAAATGAGTTTCAGTTGAAGTGGAGGAATAAATTTTAGTATTCTATTGCATTCATGGTAATCACAGTTAATCTGAAATAATAAATTTTTAATGTTCTCACCATGAAAATAAGGTGGTGAGTTGATGGATATAACAATTACCTTGATTTAATCTTTGCATAATGTATGCATGGATCAAAATTTTGCACCATACTCTATAAATAGACACAATTATTATTTGCCAAAGAAAAAAAAAGATTTTTAAAAATTATTGATTAATTTCATTTCATAAAAAATAAGCAAACCTTGTAAGTTTAAAATCATGATACTAAAAAAAATGAGAAATAAAAACATTATAAATAATGAAAAAACACGTTAAGAGAAAAATATGTCCTTTTCTATCTTAGAATTAATCTCCTTTGATATACAAAGAGTACTTGCAAACTGAAACGATGACTGACCATGCTGACACATAACACCTGCTAAAAGCATTTGAAATTTATGTGTTTTAAACTGCCAGGTTGGCTATAATTGAATGTCTTGGTGATTCAAAAACTCTATGAAGGGAATTTGTATTGTCCTCATTTAATTACTTTTCAAAAACTTTATGTTAATAGACACATTCATTTATTGCTGATAGGGGTACAAATTGGAATGAAGTTTGTCAATATTTATCAAAATTTCAAATGTATATATCATTTGACCAACAAATCCACTTTGAGAATGGAACCCATACATATTTCTCTTTGTGTGTAAAAAGACATTATATGTATGTATATATATATATATATATATATATATATATATATATATATGCATTGTAATGAGTAACCTCATATATATATATATAACCTCATATATATATATATATATATATAACCTCATATATATATGAGGTTACTCATTACAAACTCATTTGTAAAAGGAATGATTTAAAACAATCCAAATGTGAATTGCTAGGAAAAAGAGTAGATAAGTTCAGTCACATTCATGTAAATTTCTGAAAGGTAAATGACTTGCTGAAATTAACTGGAATTATGATCTCACACTTTTTTAGCTTTTTAAAAAATTGGTTCTTTCTAGTTACACACGACAATAGAATATACTATGACATAATTATAAAAGCATGGGATATAATTTGTTCTCATTCAATATACCCTTTCTTTTCCCCTCCTCCCACCCCTGTTCTCTTCCCTCTACTCTACTGATCTGTCCATTTATAATTTTTTAAATTAGTGTCTTTTGGATGTAAATGATTGTGAGATTCACTATGGCATATTCTTATATGTGCATAGGAAAATTAAGTCAGATTCATGTTACTGACTTTCCCTATTCCATCCCTCTTCTTTTCCCTTCATTCCCTTTGTCTACTCATCTGATCTTACTTCTCTTCTCTTTTATTTATCCACCCACCATTATTTTGGATTATCATCTGCATATCAGAAAAAGCATTTGACTTTTACTTTATTGGGACTGGCTTTTTTCACGTAGCATGATAGTCTCCAATTCCATCCATTTACCAGCAAAAGTCATAATGTCATTCTTTCTTATGGCTGAGTAATATTCCATTGTGTACATATGTCATGTTTTCTTTATCCATTCATCGGTTAATAGACACCTAGACTGGCTCTGTGACTTAGCTATGGTAAATTATGCTGCTATAAACATTGATGTGGCTGCATCACCATATTATGGTGATTTTAAACCCTTTGGTTGTATACTAAGGAGTGGGATACCTGGGTCATATGATGATTCCATTACTAGTTTTTTGAGGAATCTTCATACTGCTTTCCAGAGTGTTTGTACTATTTTTCAGTCCCCCCAACAACGTATGAATGTACCTTTACAACATTTATTGTTACTTTCATACTTGATAATTGCCCTTGTGTTTAGAGTGAGATAAAATCTCAGTGTAGTTTTAATTTGCATTTCTCTAATTGCTAGAAATGTTGAAAACTTTTTCTGTAAGAGCCTTTGATATATCATTATGAGGAAGTAGCTCTAAGATGGCGACTGGCTGAGAGCCAAGAGGTGGCGCTTACTTGTTTGTCAGACAACTTACCATGACCTGACCTTTATAATGATTGGCTAAGAATTTTTCTGTGCTCGTGGGCACTGCGTGCTGAGCTTGTGATGAGACACATGCATGCTTATTAAGAGAACTAATGCACCTGTGATGGAGAAAAGGGTATTTAGCAAGACTGTAGAGAGGAACAGGAGGAGGAAGAAAAGAAGAAAGAAAAAAGAAGAAAAAGGAACAATAAAAGAACTACTCATTCCCAGTCTGCCTCCGATTTCTTTCCCGCGGTCTCGATGCTGCAGGTGGCAACATATTTCATATATTTGTTGATTGACTGTATATCCTCTTCTGAGAAGTGTCTGTTCAATTTATTTGACCATTTATTGATTGGGTTATTTGTTGTACTGGTGTTAAGTTTTTAAAGTTCTTTGTATATACTGGAAATCAGTGCCTATCTGAGGGGGCAGTGGCAAAGAATTTCTGTAGGCTCTTTCTTCACACTTATTTCCTTCGAGGTGAGTAAGCTTTTTAATTTGATGCCATCCTCTTTATTGATTTTTAATTTTACTTCTTTCACTTTAGAAGCAAAAAAATGAGGTAGCTCTTTGGAATGACAGTTTAGTGCAATATGTTATTCCAATGACATTAGACCTAATTTTGGGTTCCTCTCATAGCTCTGCCACTTAGAAACCATGTAATAATGGATAAACTACACCAATTTAATAAGGATCAATTTCATCGTAGGTAAAATGGGGACAATACTAGAACTCTCCTCACAGGGTTTTCATAAGCTTTACATATACTAACTTCTTTAATACATAGTGTCATATAAGCATTATTATATAACTCTGTTACTGCTGATTCAGAAAAGTCTCCTAAATTCCTGATATATGAAAGCATAAGTTAAGAATAATATTCTAGTATGGTGCCTAGTGTTTAAAAGAGGGAAAATAAGAATATGCATTTGTATTTGTCTATTTATACATCAAGAAACTCAGAGATTTCTTTTGGCTGGGCACTGTGGCACGTGCCTGTAATCCCAACACTTGGGAGGCTGAAGTAGAAGGATCGCAAGTTCAAAGCCAGCTTCAGAAATGGTGAGGCACTTAGCAACTCAGTGAGACCCTGTTTCTAATAAAATACAAAAAACGGCTGGGGATGTGGCCCAGTGGTCGAGTGCTCCTGCAATCCCCAGTACCAGAAAAGGTCATTGTAGATGTAATTAATTAAGCCAAAATGGGCTCATACTGGAGTAGGATGGGTCCATAATGACGTGCATTTGAAGAAAAAGATTCATAGAGGCACAGATGTACAGGGACTATGACATGTGGCCATGGAGACAGAGATTGGAGTGATTTTGTCACAAGTCAAGGTGTGTCTAGGGCTATGAGGAGCTAGAAGAAGAACATTAGGGCAAATGCTCTCTCAAAGTCTTCAAAGTCTTCAAAGGGAAATAGGCCCTGCCCACTCCCTGATACTGAATTTTTAGCATCCAGGACTCAGAAATATGAGGCAATACTTTTCTGTTGATTTAAGAAATCTACTTCGTAGCAGTTTGTTACAGTAGTCCTGAGAAACCTTTGCAAATTTCTAACTGATGATTTAAAAACATATGTAGTATATTATCTTGAATGTTATATAATGGCAACAGTTTGAGCAGGTAATGGATTTAGACAGGATTTCTCACTTCATATTGAATTTGTTGCTTCAGATGAGAGTATTTTATACAATTAAGCCAAACTACTAGGACAATGACAGAGAGTTATTTGCTTTTAAAACTTAGAGAATTAACAAAAGCCACTAAATCTACTCTCTTACAGATTATACCTTACTCACTTCTTTTCTGTATGTATAATTATATGTAAATTATGGTAAGTGTTCCCGGGATATTATGCTAACGTCAGGAGCTCCTAATAAAATAGAACCTATTTCCAGCAGTCTATGCTAAAGCTTAAAATATTGAGTTAAATCAGTAGCCTTTTGGGTGGAATTGGTTTCATATATCTGTAATATAAGAATATATCATGTTCTAGGGTAAAGGAGAATCCATTATGATTTCTTATTTTTCCATTAAAAGCAAAAGGCATGATCAAGGAGACCATTGTTAAAAAGTGACTTGATTTAAGAGGAAGAGAAGCCACATAGACAAATGAGTCACCAGGAGATGGTTAATCATCTTCATGTGACTCACTATAAGAATCCATTAATACCTGCGAATAACATGCATCTGATATTACATTTATAAAGACTAATGGTGAATAGAATAAGAACAGTATGGGCTGCTTTAAAATATCACTTGTTGAAAATGACTTTTGATGCTTTTTTAAAGAAATGATCATGCTTCAACATGATCATTTCAAACAATCATATTTGAAACAATTATATTTGAAACCTGCCTTACATATAGCCCCATAAATTAATTTTTCAGAGCTTCGTGGTCAGCTTTCTTCATAAAGTATTCTGAGTTCCTATATTCTGAAAAATTGGGCAGCTGAGACATTGGGGAATGAACCCAACCTTCATTTTGATATGATCCTGGCTACTAGGTACTGCGGTACTGTTGAAAGGGTGTTGTGGCATTGGAGAAAGTTCATAAAGCAAGAATGCCTGAGGCCTGTGGCCTACACCTGGCTCTACTGCTTTTATAGTGAAAATATCAGTGAGTCATTTCATCATTTAGAGCATGCAGAAAGGTAACAGTATCAAGGTACTTTGTCTATGATTTCTCCTCATATACAGGGTTATTTGGATAATCAATATGACAGTGGATATGAAAGTGCTTTGCAATTTGTAAAATTACATGTATAGGATATTGTCTTTCAGTTTTTTTCAAGAGATAGCTTTCTTCTAATAACTAAACCTATTTTTCAGATAAATTCTAGAAAGAGGCACTATGAATGCTAGTCAACCATTCTGCATTGTGGGGACAGTCAAATTAAATCCACAAAAGTGTCTTTTTAGATGATTGATCTTATAAGATTGCATACATTTTCCCAAGAATCTCTGTAAACTTCTCTTTTGCACAATTGTATTTGAAACTATATCTGTTGTTAATAACAGGACCTCTTTGAAAAAATCCCTATCATTCAATAGGGGAATATTTAAATGTAAATGAAAAAAAAAATAGATCACATGTAAGGAAATTGGTGCTTAAAATTCTAAGTATACTATTTTTGAAAAACAAAATGAGATTGAATAGCAATATTTTACACTAGGATAACATTTTGTAATTTTTAAAAAAATATTGTCATTGGCATTTCTTTTATACTTTCTTACTCACCCTGCTTAGTTATTTATATTGGGTTGCTGACAGAAAATGGAAGATTTTGTGAGGCTATCTAAAGTGTTACTGCTGGCAAATAACTGAACTGGACTAAAAATCAGTTTTTATAGTCTCTAAAGTGTGGCAGTTAGTATCATATTCATTTTATTCAAAAATATATGTTGGGACATATTATATGCCAGCTTTTCACTATTTTAGGTAAAAATTTCATTTCACTTAACTATTTTTGTTATCATTGTTGATTTTAATGTTGTATTTCACTATTATATCAACACATACTCCAACAGATGTACAAATCTATTTTTCTGTATATCTGCTATTATGAGTTTACCTGTTCTTTCTTGCTATGTTTTAAATATTGCAAGTGTTAAATGTTGCCAAACATGATAAATAGGTAAATATTTAAATCAGATTGGGCAGCTTTAAGGAGTTAGCTCTCTGGAGGGCTCTGATAATGAAGGACACAAACTTCAGAAAAAGGTTTGGAAAGAAAAACTCTGTGCTTGTCTGTATGTTTCCATCGCTAAATGATTTTTAAAAATTCTAGTGCTCAGACTATGGGATTGTTCATCCATCTGGCTTAAAAATGCAAAAATACATGGAAGTAAAAGTAAGATTGGAAAGTGTTCCAGAAATTGTCCATGAAATATTTTATTTCTGGAAACAGAAGCAATGGAAACTGGCAAGAACACTTATTTGAGAGACACTACTTTCACCTCCTGTGGTGGTTTAGGTCATATGCCCTTTCCAGCTTGCACGTATCTCATCTGCAATATAAAGATATCAGTAGTCTCTAGAGAATTTCTACAGCTCTAAGTTCCTCTGTGTAGGTGCCCTTGGACATGCAATATGATCCTTTTGATTTGATTTTCTTTCTCCTATTTTTTAAATCTCCCCCAATGTGGCAAGTTCTTGTAATCCTTTAAGACACAGTTAAAATGCAACCTTCTTTATGATATTTTCCTGATGCCTCAAAGAACAATACTTTACAAGGAGGAGCTGCATTCCATTGTATCTAATTCCATTGTATCTACTTATAATGTTTATAGCAATCTATAATATTAACCTATTTGAGAAGGCTGTCTCTATCCTCAAATCGAGAATTTTCTGATGACAGTGGTCTGACCATATTTGTCTATGTCCATTGGATATGAAAGCACCTGATCTAGAACAAGTACTATACAAATGTCTGTGGAAATGGTAGCATAAGGACCATCTTCCATGGAGCACTGTCCCTGAGAAGTATGGTCAATATATGAAAAGAGGTCTTCGTTATGCTGAATGGAGAAACCTATAAGACAGATGGTAATGCACATTCCTTCCAATATCTTTTAAAAAGAAATGAAAAAGATATGAGGAGGTGTTAAAAGTAACAGTTCATAGTAGCTATAGTTTTGACTGTTTCTTTCCCAAAGAAGTTAGTTAGCTCTCATGCCATTAAGATACTCCATGAAACAGACATTATTACCATATATATATATATATATATATATATATATATATATATGTATATATATATGTGTGTGTGTGTGTGTGTGAATACATGACCAATATGATTCTGCAACATGTACATTTTGAAAAATGAGAAATTATATCCCATCTATGTATGATATATCACAGTGTATAAATGCATTCTACTGCCATGTAAACCTAATTTAAAAAATAAAAAATTTAAAAAAGATACTCCATCAGGCTTTAAGAAATAAAAAATTTGTGCATAGAACTCCCATTGAATGTAGCACATATTATACATAAATTGTCTATGCTTTATATAACAAGATGCAATTTTAAAGTATACTGGTTAAAATTGTCCACAGAATTCTCTAAATTTATTCATTGAGCTTTCTCTTTGTTCATTTTAGAAATGTTTTAACAGATGAGTCAAATCCATCATTATTTCAAACTGAATCCTGTTTCATAACATTTACCATTTGGCCTTTTAGAAATCCCTATAGGTATACCATTTCCAATATCCTCAGGAATACCTCAAGTCATACTATCTACAATATAAATTCATTCATATGCAGTTCTCCTGTATATATTCAAGGAAATTTGACTCCAATAACTGAGGAATATAAGCTTTAGGTAATTCCTGGCTTTTAGTAGGATATTCCTTTGCTTTTGTTTATAAATCTTCTACCACCTTGTGAATCTTAATTGCCTAATGTTATAATTCAGAGACAGACATATGATAGCAGCCTTTGTGACAGGTAAGTGCACACACTGAAATGGAGAAAAAGGAAGACAGAGCATTATAAGAACAAATTTGAAATCAGTTGTGTTGCTGTCTGAAGCGATGGCCGCTTGGAGCAACGAAGCTGCGGGAAGAAGTTCAGAGGCAAACTGGAAACAAACAGGCTTTTTATTCTGATAACTTCTCCTGACACGCACCACACACCACCAAAAAACCCACAAACCAAATGGCGCTGGCCCGATCCGATCTCAGCTCAAGTCTCGTGAGATCCCGGGCCAAGTCCCACGAAATCCCGGGCCAAGTCCCGTGAGACCACAGAAGGCCGCAATGTCCGAATATCTCTATGGCCCACAGCCAACCACAATCTCAGCCATCTCCCCAATCAGGGCTCCTGCACAGTTGTCCAGAAACCACACCTGAACACTCAGTCGAAGCTAATACCTTTCTCCTGTGTTTCCTGTTTAAGTTCTCAAGGAGTCTGGAGTTTAGGTCAATTGTATCTACACAATGCTCAAATATTTGTTCAAGGAAATAAGAATATGATGTTATTTTACTAATTTGGTTTGATTATAGATTGCATTCATTAATATCTACCTCAGTTTGATGGAGAAGAGAAGTATAAATCTTGCTTAAGTCTCCAGATCAAACATAGCACAAGTACTTTCAGTTCTTGGGCAATTTCATCTCTCTGCCTAGGTTATAGCTTATGGAGACATTTGGTTTAAATTCTCCTTCTCCATTTGTGAATTGTTATAACTGGGTAGGAATAATCAGTAGGCAGGGTTTGGTGATTCCAAGAGAGCAAAGGTAAGGTGACTGGAATGAGATAATTAACTCAGTGTATCCCACTGGTCACAGTGTTTAGAGGTGGGTAGATGGCCTAAAGTGTTTTAATCTATGTGAATGGCAGGATTTGTAATGTTAGTTTCCTCAGCCCCTAAAATTAAGTTAGAGGCCAAAAGTTTCCATAAAATAAGATGAAAATTACAACTGCATGTATTTTGAAACCACTCCACGCATCTTTAATCAGAAATGCGTCCTGGTCCTTGCAAAATGTAGGGAACTATTTCTTTGGCGGTTTTAAATGAGTCACAGACGATATTTTTGTGTACGCTTTCAACAAGGTTGTATCATACAGAATGCCTTAAAACATACTTCAAGGCACTTAGTATTCCACAAGACTTTCAATATTAGGGAACAGAAGGGAAATAAGTGCATATACCCAGGATTTGAAGAAACAAAAAAACAATTTAAAAAGGAAAATTTCACTATGATACATTTACATTGGAAATTGACCAAGACAATTTTGATATTTGCAAAAGCAAAATGAATACCCAGGGCAAGTTGAAATTGTTTTCTTTAATTCACACACTAGAGACAGTTTAAATTCTCCTAGAAGATCACATATGAAGGTAAAATGAAAATCAGAGCTTTAATTGAGGCAAAGCTATTGTTTTGATTGATGAGTTCATATATAGTTTTGTGTCTAGCATCTTATTAAACTATTACCATGGTGATTAACTGGCTTTACTTACTAATACTGCATGTGCCTCATTTATGTTCTCTTTATGCAAGAAGCACTATGGGATACGGGGTAGTAGAAGGGATATGGAATGAGAAATCACTAAAGATGGACTTTAATTCTAGCTCTGCAAATTACAGGCACTATAAGCTTGTATAACTCAATTTATCATTATCTCTGTGCTCTCATCTATAAAGTAGAAATAATGTTAATAGTCTCTTTCTTAGTCTGTTGTGGTTACAACAACAAAAATAACACAAATTGGGTGGCTTATTTCTTACAATATTGGAGCCTGGGAAATCCATGATAAAGATTTTATTAGATTTGGTGTTTGGTGAGGTCTTGCTTCAGTTCATAGATGACTATCTTCTCCTTGTGTCCTCACATGGTACATACTGAACAAGTTACATGTTTCTGAGATAAGAATTTGGGATTACAGAAAAAATATGTATATATACTGAATCTCAAAAGAAAAGTGCCCATAAACCATTCACATGTAAAACGAACAACTCCTGAGCAACCTTGCCCACACCCTTGGCTTGTATCCTTGCTGCCTGTAAAATGTAATTCAACCTGAGTGCAATATGAAAACACGAGAAAACTGGTATGAAATCACATAACTTTGCCTGACTCCACCTGTAGTCCAATCCCTATTTAATGTCCTTCTATAAGTATTAACACTCCAGACCGGAGGGTTGCTGCTTTTCAGATGGTCCAAATTATCTCTTGAATGTTTACTCCTTGCTTTACCCTAGCAGTACTTCTTACTTTTGAAATAGCCCAAAATGTCTCAGCTTTCCTAAAGAAATCTTTGTGCTTCTACTTGATGCATCCTTCTATTCATTTCTGTGATATTTGTTAAGAACCCCACTAGTCCTGAGTTGAGCTCTGCCTCTCCTGAAACTGCTCAGACCTCCTCCAGTGATCTTTATAAAATACAACCACAGAAGATACATTGTATGCACAATCACATTACAAAAGGAAGAAAGGAAAAAAAAAGAAAGAAGTGACAGGTCGTATTTAAGACTAAAACCTAATGGGACAAATATCATTAGACCTTAATGGTAAAAATATTCTTCTGCCTTGATGTTCTGTCCTCTAGTCCTACTTACGTTGGCAATATATCCTGTAGCTCTGGAATGGCTCTCAATGGTTCTAGACCCTTTGAAATCTAGCAGTGCCTCTGAGGCACTGAAGATGATGCCAAAGTTTTTGGAATAGCCACCATGGCCTATAATGCAAAGGGCTCTATCAAAACTGCACCCAGGGCAACCAAAGAGAATGGTTCTGGACTGAGGGAACAGAATCCCTGAGGTGAGGTGGCACAGGGCAGTGCATGTTGAGATCCTGAAGGTGTTGGTATCTCCTCCTTAGAATCTGCTCTGCCGTGGGTTCTTCATTCTGAGTCTGAGATGTGATCGACAATTCTGATCATCTCTGAAATGCCTTCAGGGCCATTCTTCATTGGCCTTGGATTGCTCCTGGTTTTGTTTGAGAAGTCTGATCCATACAAATTTCTTTATCAAATGCCACTTAGACACATCCTTAGTGTTTTCATAGTTTGAAATATGCACCGAGTATGTATTCAATTTCATGGCTAGCAATTTCTAACTTTCACAAAACACCAGAACATGAACATGATGTAACCAAGTTCTTTGCCACTTTTTAGCAAGGAAGTCCTTTCCTTCAGTGTCCAATGCCATGTTCCTCATATCTGTCCAAGATTTCACCAGAACAGCCTTTACTGTTCAAATTTCTTCTATTGCTCTATTTCAAAATTGCTTTGTTATTCTCTAGACTTTCTCTATTGCTCTCCTTATTTCTTTCTGGTCCCCCTCCAGAATAGCCTTCAAAGATCCATTCATGTCAATTTAGGCTTTTTATAACAAGTACCTCAAAAAATCTTCCATTCACCACCCATTATTACACAATTCAAAAGCAGCTTCCACATTTTTAGGTATTTGTTGCAGTAGTTTCTCTATTTCTGACTTAGTATATTCAGGTTGTTATAGCAGAATACCATAGATAGTATGGCTTTTAACCAACACAAACTTTTTTTCTCACATTTTACTGGAGCTGGGAATCTACCATCCAAGGTGCCAGCAGATTTGGTGTCTGATGAGGGCTTACTTCCTATTCATGAAGACCATCTTTTTGAAATATCCTCACATGAGGGAAGGGGCAAAGAGCTCTCTGAGATTTTTCTGATAAGGACACTAATCCCATTCAGGAGGGTCCCACATTCATAACCTAATCACATTCTAAAGGCCACATTTTCAAATACCATTGTCCTGGGTATTAATTTTTAACATAGCAACTTTGAGGTCACACAGACATTTACTCTATAGCACTTGCTAAATATGTTTCTTAATCAAATGTAATATGACATCAAATTACTCATTATCATAATTATTATTATTGAAATAATGCATGATATAAGTAAACATGGAACTCTACATAGATGAAATTGATAATAGCCTCTACTGATCCCATCTTATGTTAATTACTACTGACATTAATTCATTTTCCTCTTTTGATGTAATTTTTCACTTAATTGAGAACATTCTAAATAAACAATTTTCTTTATTTGAATGTATTGTTTTATGATGAAAATTTCCACATCAGTTTAGAAATATTTTATATTATGTTAATTGCTCCATTATATTTTATTAATTTATTTAACTAATAATTGCTTATTTAAGTCCTATTTATTTTGAATATAAAACTATTCAATGAAAATAAACACAAGTCTTTCATTGCATTTTAGTGTATTTTTCTACTTCAATTCTGAAAGGTAGAATTATTTGGTCAAAGACTATGAGCATTTTAAAGTATCATGCACACTGCCAAATTATCCACAGAAAGTTTAAGTCAATTGATATATCCATGAGCTCGCTATAAGTATATTTATCTTACAGTAACTTTAAAGTTTTAATTTCATTAAAACGTTTTATATATCTTTGAGTATTCTGCAAATATTTAATTATAAAAGAAAATATTTTGGAAAAATAGGAATAATAAAAGGGTACACAACCATTATTTATTCTAATTTTAAGCCATTTGTTACTGCTTGTCTGTTGTCACCTCTGGGCTCAGACGTGCTTGCCCATGCCCTGGACCTTGTCTATGGATAAAGTATAGCTCTCCTACACCAGACATCTTTTAAAAGTCTCCAATTCTTTAATTCTTGTGCTGAGCATAGATTTTATTTGCCTCGGATTCTTGACTTGATCACTGATCTATGAGAACTTATTCACCATCACTAACAGAGTTCCCTAAGGCCCACACTTCATTTATTGATTTTTCTAAGTATATTCACCACCCTGAAGTAGCATCCCATAAATATTATGAAGTTGCTATTATTGGGCCAATTAAATTCTGTGCAGATATTAGAGATGTTACTTGTTCAATTAAGTAGTGTCTAAGGGCAAAATTAGATTAGTATAAGGGAGTTCACTTCATATTATTTCACATGGGAAATTATATCAAATTTTATTTTACTTATATGAATTATTTGAATGATGTATTGAAACCATAATTTTAAAAAATATACCTATATATATTAGTGGCAGAAAATCAAGACAAATAGTAAATTAAGATTTACAATGTGAACTAGAATTTCCTTATGTGAAAGCCAGGCAAATATTTCATGTGGTCAAATGAATTAACTCATGAATAATATAAGTACAAGTATTTGAATAAAGCAACACATCGTGGACAATAGTGACTGAATTGATAAACGTGCTTTGTTAGATCTCAGTGTGAAAAAAAAAGAAACAGGAACCAATAGGACACAGTATGTTCTATGATAAATTCCTAGTCTTTCTTTAGGGGAAGGGTGGGTATTTGTATGCTAATCCGTGATAACTGTTTTCTACTTTCACTATGAGCTAACATACTTTATTTTTCCTTGGATTGCCTCTGAGAGATGCTCACTGATAAAGCTAAGTAACACTGGTTAAAATCTATTTGGCTACTCCTTCCATCTAGACTAGATTTCCTAATGTCCTGTTCTATAGCTTAGGTATGAATATGTAGACACAGTTTTGTAATTTTCCTTTAGTAAGCTACCACTGCCCAGATTAATTCTTTCTGATCCTAGAAAAGACTATAAAGCAATTTCATTGCTCAGACAGAAGCAAATTCTAATTAATATACTAATTTTCATTTTTATGAGATTTTAGGTACCTATATAACACTAAACAACACCAATAAACCAACAGTGAAACCATGTAAGATAGCTTTCTTATTAACATTTTGTGATTTTAAGCAATGCTGCTCTGTACACATCATGAGATGAGCAAAGCCTGAATAAGTACCTGAACTTCCCTCCATTCTCCCCAGTGCTTCTTTCTTTCTTAACTATGAATGCACTGTTCCTGCAATCTCCTGTCCCTTCTGACTATAAAATTCTTCTCTTAGAATAATATCCCATTAGCTTCCTTTCAGAATGAGATGTAAGAAATTATGAGGTTGAATGTCTGCCTTCTCTCAAGAGAAGTGGACTATTAGCAGCTGATGCTAACCACTTATATCAAGGTAATCAAAATCTAGTTCCATGATGGCAGAAACTTGACACTTATGACACCAGACATTGCTAATTGATCATAAAACTCTCTTTCACTGAGGCTAGAGGTGCTTTCTTATGAAGCTTTCTCAACATGGTGTTTCAGGCAGTGACTGCTACCTAGTCAGAACTGGTACTTAAAATGAAATCTACTTGCTACCTGGGGTTTTAACAGATCCCTTTTATAAGTGTGAATTGTAGCTGATAGAAATGTTTGGAAGCACAACCATTTCCTCTGAAATAATGCCAGATAGGCAATTGCTCAGATTTATCTTGAAGGATTGCTCATCATTTTATTGGTGTCTCTCAATTACAGAAAGAGGCCGAGATTTTTTTTTTTATATAATACTGTAAAAAATCAAATTTTGCTTTATTTCATCCCCACATTACTTTCAGTTAATATAAAAAGATTAAATAGTTTCAATATTCCTAGAAATTAGGAAAAAAAGAGTTGGAACAAATGAGATTAGCATTTTCTACATTTAGCATCTTTTCTTTTTTTAATTAATTTATTTATTTATCTTAAATTTTATTATTTTTATAATTTTTAATATGTACAACTCATAGTGCATGTATTTAGCATCTTTTTACATACAACTGTTTGTATACAAAGTATATTCGTACAATTCACGTCTTCAATCATGCATTTAGGAAAATGATATCTGTCTCATTCAACCACCTTTTCTTTCTTTTTTTTTCCTTTTCTCCCCCTCCCTCCCCCCTTGCTCCCTCCCTTACCCTCCCTTCCCTTTGACCATTCTAGTGTTCCTCTAGTCCTCCTATGTACCCCCCCCCCTTCCAACAATACTATGAACTAGCCTCCTTATATTAGAGAAAACATTTGATATTTGGATTTTTGAGACTGACTAACTTCACTTACCATTATGTCTTCCAACTTCATCCATTTGAGACCGAGATTTTTGCCTTAGATAAACCTGAGCTTACATTTCAGTACTGTAACTTAATGCATGACCCTGAGACAATTATTGAACTCTTTTGAACCTTGTTTAACACAAATGTAAACTAGGAATAGCAATGACTACTTGATAGGATTTTAATGAAAATTAAATAAGATATTGTGGGTGATAAGCTTTCAAATTATCTGGTCGTAGTAGTTACTAAATTTATATGTCTTCTATTTAAAAATACCTCCTCAAAATAAGATTAACCTTTGTAAAAGGCAAAAAAAATTGGCATAAGAAATGTGCACTTGGGAAAAAAAAAATTATACCTCATTTAATCACTGACTCAGAGTCCTAGAGCTATAAAGAACAAATCAATGTCTTAGATTTGAGTAGAAAAAGACACCACTTCTGCTGTATGTACCACTATTGTTTCATCACTTTCTTTTACTGGGTTTTCTGGCTTCTTAAGTGGTACCACATAATAGGGAAAAACTTTCTTGCTCACTCTTTGAAAATAAAATAGAATCATTCTAAGTGTAGATTTCCACCAGAACTTTGATCACTCTAGATTTCCAGTCTACATGAAATAAGTTCCATTGAGATTTTTATATCAACTATAAATTATAAAGTAGTAAAAAATGGCCTAAGGTCCACAGTGCATTGATATTTTCAGCTTTTATTACAATTTTACTTCAAACAGGTTGTAATTGGAGGACACTGAATATATTCTGCATCCCTAACAAGATGACTCATTTCATCAGATCTGTGACAACATTCACATGCAATTTTCCAATGTCTTCCTGTTTAGTAGCAATCCTTTATTTTTGCATATTATTTTGTAATCCTGTAGCACTATCCTTCACTACTCTTTGTGTGTGTGTTTACTGAGGAGTGAATCCAGGTTTCCAAGCATACTAGGCAAGTACTTTACCATTGAGCTATATCCCCAGCCCCTCCACTGTTCTTCTAATATTTTTATTTTTTAAAAACCATATAGTAGTTCTGTGAGTTACCATGGGCAAGTATTATCAACTTATGGCAAATATATATAAAACTAAGTTCAAGAAAGGTTAAATATTTTATTGCAGGTCAAAATGCTAATTCACAGTAAAGTCCAAATGAGAAACAGGTCATATATATGAAGATTCAAATTGTAATGCATCCTAATAAATAAAACACACCCAGAACCCAACTGCAGTCAACAGAATCAGTAGATACTATTCCATTTCTAGGTCAAGAGAACATTACAATCTCCTAAAACACAATTTATTCAGAATCTGAGCTGTATATTTTCTTTCTTATTTTTACCTCAAGTTAAATGCACTCTTTACTTGATCTTAAAGAAGTATTTACTTGAAGTATGATCAAGTGCATTCTCTATTATGCATTCAGAAAGCCCTGACATATTCCAAATTATTGTCAGTAGATAATCTTTAAGGGCTAGAGGAAACCCTGCTACATTTTACTTTTCTGGAATAAAATGCTGAACTACTAACTATTTTTAAAGTTAATATCATGGTAATCTTTTGGTCAAGGCTATGGGTTAGAACCTTACATACTAAATTACTTTAAAGTATATGAAATGTTATTTGACTTATTAAAATCCCATGAAAATAATGCACTATGGAGCTATGAATTCACAAAGCAAGAAGGACTGGAAAATGCATGTTATCAAAAGCTGCAACTAAAGGTTTAAAAATGCTGAATAACAATATGATGAAAATTTTCCAGTGAGATGGGGTCAAGATCAGTGATTAGATTTAAAGATATTTATGGTCTGAGTATTATGGGAAGAGGATAGAGGTATGAATTAACTTTAGACTTTTATAATGTAAATATGAATTTAAAAACTAGGATTAACACAAAACAACCTAACTCTCACAACCATAACAATAAATCTAAAGGTAAGCACTATATATTTAGAAATAGAATGACTA
This sequence comes from Tamias sibiricus, assembly GCA_025594165.1. Lineage (NCBI taxonomy): Eukaryota > Metazoa > Chordata > Mammalia > Rodentia > Sciuridae > Tamias > Tamias sibiricus. The sequence continues at coordinate 133,595,409 of CM046667.1, forward strand.
ACATCAAAATTAGGACCAGGAAAATGCAGAATTAAATAAAGTCAAATAAAATTAGTCGAAGGCTATAGAAGAGGAATTAGGAAAATAAGAATATAATAACCAGAAAAACTAAAAAGTCAGAAATGATTATGGACATATCAGTTATCACACTGAATACAAATGTTTCGACTTTTCAACAAAAGTTATATGACAATGACTATCACATTAGGGGAAAATCCATTCATATTCTTCTTAAAAGAGAAAAAAAACTATAAAACAAATTCATACAGAAAATTTATAAACAAGTTGGAAGAAAATATAATCTATAACTAAAGAGAGGTCATTAGAGTTATTAATTTCCAAAAGAATAGAAAATTAAAAGGAATTATTAGGAGTACAGAGACATTACCAAAAAGTTGGCATTCATAAACTTGCACGTACCTAATAACATAGCTTTAAATTATGTTCAGCAATATTAGGATTATTAGGACTTCTGGTTTCAGCTTTTATGTGTAAAGAAGTCAGAACTGTCTCATTTGTTCATCAGGAAAAAAGCGATGTAAATTAAAATTAATGCTTTTTTTAGAACCATGTAGAATGGAATTCATAAGCAAAACCACCACACTGAAATCTGGAGACATTGATAAATACAGAAGATCATACTTGAGATCAATTTATGTAGAGCAGAAGCTGCTGCTAGAACAATAAACTGGTAGGAATGATTAACTGGTAATATTGATGAATCCCAGGACTGTGGACTAGCACCAAATTAATAATCACTTGGGACCACAATCTTATTGAAGCCATGCAGTTTCATGGGATTTCACTCCTGGAAATCTATGAAGCCATCCCACGGACATTAAAGAATGTTATGTTTCTGGTGGGGTGAGGGTAAAAGTAAGAACTTTAAGATATGTGTTCCCCATAAGAGGAGATTTTACCAGAACCTTATCTATCCTGAAAGCAGGGTAATTAGTCTCTCTCTAGACTGTTTGTCTCACATAAGGGGAAAGATAAGGCTGAGAAACACTTTTTAAAAGCCCAACCATTCAAGGCCCACTGTAAGAGTGAAATTTAATCATAATCAAACAGATGATTCACCCTCTTCCATACTTTCCTACCACATCAACTGGGCTCCAGTATAATAACAATGAATTACAACTGAAAGACTTAGATTTTATTTGCGAAGGAGTTCTTGAGGAAAATAATCATCACAACAAAAAACAAAAGAGACTACAAAACAACACGTGCAGATATATTTAAAAGCTTTGAATCCTTATGGCTACAGCTACCATTGTCCATAGCCCAAATCTTGGTCAAATTAACAAAAAACTTCACACTGAGTGCATATTAATCTGTATTTCTATTACCTGATATCTCTGGCTTTTAACACTAACAAAAATATTACAAGGAGAGCTAAAGAGACACAAAAAGCATCAGAACCAGACTTAGATATGATACATTTGTTGAAATTTCAGAGTATTTAAAATAATTACTATTAACACATTAAGAACTTTAGTTAAAAGAGGAACAATATGGGATAGCAGATAAGCAGTGTAAGCAGAAAAATATAAAATCTAAAAATTAATGTCATTGAAGGGAAATTCTGTAAATTAAAAACACTATAAGTAAAACAAATAATACCTTTGAGGACGTAGATCCAGCCAAGGACAGTGTTAGTGAGTTCAAAGCTATGTCAAGTGAAAATTAAATTGACATACAAAGAGAAAAATAATGAAAAGAGCAGAATAAGATCTGTTGGACAACTTCAAAACATAATACGTGTTTGATAACAGAAATACCACTAGGTGAAAAAGAAGATAAAAACAAATATTTGAAGTAACAGTGTCCAAAAACTTTTCCATATTAATTACATAAAACAATCAGCACATTCAGAAAACACCATACAGAATAAATAAATAAATATCATATATTCTATACCCAAGTATATTATACTCAAACTGCAAAAAATCAAAGATGAAGACAGAATCTTGAAGGAAGACAGAGCATGAGGAAACTACATTATCTATAGAGGAGAAACCATAATAGTGACAGCAGACTTCCTGTCAGAAACCATGAAAGCAACAGGAGAGTAGAATGAAATTTTGAAAGTATTGACAGAAATAAAATAACCTAGCCTAGAATTTAATCAATATTGACTAAAATTATCCTTGAAAAGTGAAGAAGAAAATTATCTTAAGCAAAACCAAAAAAAAAAAAAAAAAAAAAAAGAAAGTGAATAGTACTTCATAAAATTTAGCTAGAACTAAAAGTTAAAAGGTATTACTCAGGGTAAAGGAAATAATATAGATCTAAAATCTGTATCTAGATAAAGGAGGGAAAGTATTGGAGAAAGAACAAATGAACACAAAAATGAAATCTTTTTATTTATTCTTATTTTGTATAGTAGATAATTGTTCAAAAATAGTGGTGACAACATATTCTATAAATATAAAATATTGATAAGTAAAAGGAATTTCATAAATCAAAAGAAGGAAGAAATGGGATTTCTCTGTTATAAGGTACCATAAGTGAGTCCATGTAATATTATTTAAATTGGACTAAGATTAATTGCATATGTATACTACAAACTCTAAGAGAACAAATATAAAAGTTTCAAAAATGAAATAAAATTTAAATTGTAAATATTAACTAACCAGTGATGTTTGTTGATTAATGTAATTAGTCTTACTACATATATTAGCAGGGCAATGAGTAGAAAAGATTTAGAAATATATAAAATATTATTTCAATTTTATCAATGATCCCTTTAAATGTTAATGATCCAAAACCACATATTACATATGGTGACTGTCAGCATTGATTAAAAACCATATCGCACAATTACATGTTGTCTTCAGGAATTCAGTTTCAATATAAAGATGAAGACAAAATTAAAGGAATAAAAATAAGATGTTATTCTGATATTAATCAAAAGACACATCAAAAAATTGAAAAAATAAAGTTATACACAGCATATTCTCAGACCACAATGACATCAGTAACATAATCAATAACTATATGTCTGTTATGACATATAGTTCAAAAACATCACAAAATTGTTGCACATGAAGAATTTTCTAGAAAATATATTTTGCACTAAATAAAAGACCACTTATCAAGATGTGGAATATACCAAGAAAGCATTTCATAGAGGGAATTTTACAGCTTAAAGGATCTACAATGAATGATCTAAGATTCCATCCTAAGAAGCAAGCAAAAGAAGAGCCAATAAAGCCTAAAGTAGGGAGAATAAAACAAATAGTAAAAATTAGGGCAGAAATCAGTAAAAAGGAACATAAGAAAAACATAAAAATTTTAAGAGTTGATTATTTGCAAAGTAAAGTTGATAAATCTCCAGCTAAGCTAAAAAAGAAAAGAGAGAAAATAAAAAAAAAATTACTAATATTGGAAATGAAAGAGTAGGCATGTCTACTAATTATATAGAGTTGTAAGGGATAATAAAGGAATATTATGGATACATCTGAGGCCAGAAATTTTATAATATGGATTAAATGGATCAATATCTTGACAAATACAAACTATAAAAACCTCATACAATTAGAAACAGACAATTGTAATAAGGTTATACCTATTAAACAATTTGAAGAACTATAGATCAATATTTCCCATGAAGATACATGTAAAATATACAACAAAATATTAGCAAACTGAATAAAAATGTTTAAGAATTAAACGTTGTATTAAAATGTGATTTATTTCAGGCATGAAATACTGGTTCAATATTTAAAAAATCAATCAGTATACCCTATCACATCTGCAGGTTTAAAAAATTCATAACAATATCGAGTGATGCAGGAAAATCACTTGACAAAATCCAATACTGTTGATAAGAATTCTCAGATAAATAGTAATATGGAAATTTCCTTAGTTTGAATAGTTGCATCTATAGAAACACTTATTCTAGCATCACACTTTTTAAAATATTTATTTATTTACTTTTAGTTGTACACAATGCCTTCATTTTTACGTGGTGCTGAGGATCGAACCTGGGCTGCATATGTGGTAGGCGAGCGCTCTACCGCTGAGCCACAACTCCAGCCCCTCTAGCATCACACTTAATGGCAAGAAACTGGATGATTTCCTACATTAGAACAATTCAAATCCATTCCCTCTCGCCATTCCCATTCAATATTATATTAAAATTTTTAGCTAGAGCAGTTAAGTATTTTAAAAGAACACAGATATGGAAGGAAGAAATAAAACTGTCCACAAATAACATGAATGATAATGTAGAAAATTCTCAGCAATCAGCAAAATACTAATGAGAGATTATTAATTATTAATTAATTACTAATGAGAGATTACTAATGAGAGATTGTAGGAAGGTTATAAGCTAGATAGATGCATATTTAGTATGCAAAAATCAAGGCAGGTTTGTAGCTCAATGTAAGACCAGTTGCCTAGAATGTGCAAGGTCTTGTGTTTGATTCCCAGCACCAGAAAACAAAATAAACACAACTTAGTTTTTTTTTTCTTATAATGATAGCAATGAACAACTATAATATAAAATTAAAACCCACAATATTTACACTAAAATCAAAACATGAAGAAATGTAAATTTTAAAAAAGTATGTTTAGGAATGCCAATTAAAATTAAGCTAATAAAGGACTGAAAGAAAGATCAATAGAGGAGAAGAGAGTGGATGGGGAGGAAGTAGGGAAGGGAAAGTGAAGAAAGAAATGGGGATTGAAGTCAAATTCCTTGCATATATTATTTTGTCAAAATAAATACAAATGCTATGTATAATTATAATGCTCTAATAGAAAAAGTATGTTTTTTGGATGTATTTAGAGAAAACTACAAAACGATGATGAAAGAAATCAAGGGTCTAAATTGAAAGAGGTATATTCCATATTCATGAATTGCAAGACTCCATGTTGTTAGGATATCATTTCTTGCTAAATTTATCTGCAGATTCAATGTAATCTCAAAATTTTTAATTAAATTTATTTTTAACTAAGGTACAACAGAAATCTCATCAAGTTATTCTATAGATATCAACACACTGACTTTAAAATTGTATATTGAAAGCAAGTATCCCAGAGTAATTAGAACATTATTGAAGAACTATAAATTTGGAACATTGGCATTATTAACTTCCAGATCTACTGTAAAGCATTTAGCCTATAGTCAACAATACTGTATTATATACTTAAAATTTGCTAAAAGTCTACACATTATCTTGTTTTCTTCCTATCATCATCATCATTATCATCATCAATAAATTAATGGGGGAAACTTTTGAATATGTTTATGACATAGATTATGGTGATTATATCACACATCTATACTTATCTCCAAGCTCATCAATTTGTATACACAAAGTATGTACAATTTTCTATGTGTCAACCAAGCCTCAATAAATATATAAATAGCCAAAGGGAAAATGAAACAAACATAAAGCTTATTAAAAAGGTATAGAAATTAAGACAATATGGCTCACCAGTAGAAACAAGTATACTGTATTAATCTAAGATGTTTATAATAGGCAAAACTGGATATAGGGTAATTTCTGTAAAATCAGAATAATACTACAAAATAAAATCTTCATAAAAACATGATTTTAGCAATGTAGACAAAAATTTGTTGTAACACAAATATGTGGATTCCCATTCTTGATAATTAGAGAGCTCATATTCTTTCCAAAGACACATGAAATATATGCAAATATTAACATGGAAATATTATTGGTTGGAATGAATTAATACCATACAGAACATATATTCTGCTGAAAATGCATTTAAATTGTCAAAGTACACAAAGTAGTAACATAAATGTAACTTAGCTGGGTGTGGTGGTGCATGCCTGTAATCTCAGCAGCTTGAAAAGGTGAGGCAGGATGATCACAGGTTTGAAGCCAGCCTCAGAACTTAGTGAGGCCCTAAGCAACCTAGTGATACCCTGTCTCTAAATAAAATATAAAAAGGGCTGGTGATGTGGCTCAGTGGTTAAATCCCTGGGTTAAAAAATTATCTGTATCAAAAACAAATAAATAAATAAATCCTACAAGTGCTAAAACAAAAAATTATCCTAGATGCCCTTCAGTAGATGAATCAATAAAGAAACTGTGGTGCATATGCACAATGGAATATTACTCAGAATTAAAAGAGAATAAAATTATGGCATTTGCAGGTAAATGGATGGAGTTGGAGAATATCATGCTAAGCAAAGTAAGCCAATTCCCCAAAACAAAAGGCCGAATGTTCACTCTGATAAGTGGATGCTGATCCATAATGAGGGGGCATGGGAAAAATGGAGGAACTTTGAGCAAACATGGGGAGGGGAGCATGGGGATGTGGGGGCAGGAAAGATGGTGGAATGAGATGGATATTATTATCCTAGCTACATGTATGACTGCACATAATGTGCAATGCTATGTCATGTACAAAAGAGAAATGAAAAATTGTGTTTCAATTGTGTACAGTGAATTAAAATGAATTATTCTGTCATATATATCTAATTAGAATAAATAAATAAATTTATTAATGAAAAAGAAGCCCCAAAGAACTGCTTTGGTCTTTCCACTTTCATAGCATGAAAGCTGCATCATTCACCAGATGGAGGATCTTCACTAGACACCATAACTGCTAATGTCTTGATATAGGAGTTTTCACCCTGTAGGGCTGTGTGAAATAAATTCTGGTGATCATAAACTACTCAGTCCATGATACTTTGTTATAGCAGCCTAAAGAGATTAATATGGTTGTATATTTCTTTCTTTATTTTTCTGGATGGAAGGGCCTTTCTTTCTTTTTTCCTGTTTTTCTTTCCATCCCCTTCTTTTGTTCCTTCCTTCCTTTGTGACTTTCTCAATGTCCTTGTACTTTCTTCACTATCATATTTCTTACCTGCATTGTAGCAGTGGACACATAACTTGTCTTTAGTTTATAAGTCATAAAACTGAAAATATCACATCAATTTCAATAGGAAAGTACAGGGCATCGACTGGATGTTCTGAAATTTTAGCACAATCCTGTATCAGAATGAAATTTTGGCTTATTTCCATTAGGGGGAAGATCATAATTTTTTGTTTTTTTATTTTTAATGGTGACAATGAAATGGATAATTCGTGGCAAGAATGACAGACTGTGGCAGAAACCATGCTATCCCCTTGGCAACATGGAAAACCTACATTTTCCAGCATAGTCATCCCTGTATTTAAATGAGACTTTGGTGAAGAGTCTTTCTGGCCAAAGGAATGTGCTAAAAGTGAAGGTTGTGTTAAGAAACTGAGACTTTCTGAAATATTTATAAGAATCAGATTTCAAAAAAGTATAAAAATATATAGAAAAAGATACAATGGAAAACAGGAAAATTTAAATAGATATTTCAATATTACATATTAAAATTCAGAAATATATAAAAGTTGAAAAAAGTCTAAAATAAATGGGAATTAAATAATTTATTTAAATTTAAGTCTCAAAGAATAATTTAGGTGTAGCAATAATAATAATCAATATTATTATTGTTATCATTACATTGAAGTATAAAATGTTTTTATGAATTAAAATATTCAGAAATGTCAGTTTCATGAACTGTTTGTTGTGTATTACATCACAGAGAAACTTCAATGAATTCTGAAGTTCAGAAGTAGATTAAGATCACATTTTTGAGCCACATGCATTTAGATTAAAAAAATGTCAAATTAAAATTAAATACCAAAATATTTAAAAGAAAAAAACTTTTTATAATTTTATTTCTTAAGCCAAAATGGAAATTATAAATCCAGTTATAGATGATTCCAAAACTACATCCAAGGAGAAAATTAATTGTCAAATCTTTAGGATATGGCTAAAGGGGTGTACACAAAAACATCACTGACTAAATCACAAAAAAAGTCAGTGTTTAGTAAAATTTAATTATTTTATTCAATTGATTTTATTATGAAATAAAGCTTAAAAGTGGATTAAATGATTTAAGCATTAAGAGCAATAAATAAAAATATTAAGGAACAAATATTGCAGAAGTAATAAATTAGTAAAGATAAAACATACAAGTAACAAATGAGAAAATTTAAAACATATAATTGACTTTTGTGTGTGTGTGGTGCTGGGGATTGAACCCAGGGCCTTGTGCATGCAAGGCAAGCACTCTACCAACTGAGCTTTGTCCCCAGCACTACAATTGACTTTTTAAGTGAAGATATGGTTATATGTGGAAATATCAATAAAAGAGGAGTTTCTAGCAAGTCTTATTAAGGGAAAAAAAGAGAAAATATATATACACATATAAACTAATAAATGTTAAAAATGTAAATTTAACCATAAAGATAATAAATAATGTAAAATTATGATAAGTACTTACAGAAAACTTTATGCTAATTAAAGTTAAAATTCTTAGTGTAATAGATACTTTCAAGAAAATTTTCACTCAAATATATCAATGAAATAGAAAACTATATCAATTGGTTTACAATGAAATAAAAGAAAAAAAAAAACAACAATAAAATGTAGTAACTATGCTAGAGGCTTTAAAAGAGGTGATTTCTTCTAAGTTATTATTGAATAATTAATTATCATGAATTTATGCTGTTATTAGACCCCCAAATCTTATGAACACTTTTCCAATTTTATAAGCAAAATGGATCCTTGAAACGAAATCTGAATTTTATTTCTTATTTCAATCTTATTTATACACAGGGAAATGCATGTACTGAGTAAAATATTACCAATTCAGTCACAGAAACTATAGTGAGAGAACAATACATTGTGTATACTAGTAGGATTTATTTCAGTAAGTACATATTTTTTCTTTCTTGTAACTTCTAATTTTGTAGTTCATCATATCAAGGAGAAATAAAAGAAAACCCATATGATTATCCTGATAGATTCTAACAAGGCATATGTAAAAATAATTAGTATCAATCCTTTATATAATACCATAATTTACTAAAAATGCGAATATTATTAAAGTAATATGAAATAATATTCTTATCTCAAGATTACATATGGAGTAAATGCCATAACTTAAATGGTGAAATATAAAAGTAGTAACATAAAAGTCTGGAGTAATACAGAGATGTTTCATATTATTTCTAAAATTTAACTGTCTTTTGGAAGTTTATCCATTATAAATAAAAAAGGTATATCTTTTGAAAAGGATAAAAATAATTACTCAAATAGTATGATGTTAAAACTGAGAAATCCAAGAAAAAATGACTTATGTTTTCTTTGCAAGTATGAAATGGTTTGAGAATGTAGTTAGTTTAAAAATTACTTTAGCTGGGCACGGTGATGCACGCCTGTAATCCCAGCACTTGGGAGGCTGAGGCAGGAGGATCCCAAGTTCAAAGCCAGCCTCAGCAATGGCGAGGCACTTAGCAACTCAGTGAGACTCTGTCTCTAATAAGAAACAAAAAAGGCCCAGTGGTCAAGTGCCCCTGCGTTCAATCCCCAGTACCAAAAAAATAAATAAAATAAAATAAAATAAAAATTACTTTAAAAAGTTATAAATATGGTAGCTCGGGGCTTAGCATACTGGTAGAGCATGTACTTAGCATATGCATGGGTCTAAGGTCAATTCTCAGCCACCCAAAACACAAAGGAAAATAAAAAGACATGCAAATAGATTTTCTATAGAACTTTTAAATATGTAATGAAATATTATTACACTTTAATTAGCAATAAAGGAATAAAATATTAAGTAATAAATAAAATATTATTAAGTAATAAATGTGCAATACATATAGGAATAAAAGAAGAAAACTTTGCTTAAAGGTAAATGAATTGGTTAAATGGAAGTATGTATTTTTAGTTGGAAAAACTGATTATAAAAAGTATCTGTCAGTACAGAATTAATCAACAAATACATGGAAAAATGTTCAACATTGCTGGCAATTAGAGAAATTCAAATCAAAACTACTCTAAGATTTCATTTCACTCCAGTCAGAATGGCAGCTATTAAGAATACAAACAACAATAAATGTTGGAGAGGATGTGGGGAAAAAGGCACACTCATACGTTGCTGGTGGGACTGCAAAATGGTGCGACCGTTATAGAAAGCAGTATGGAGATTTCTTGGGAAAATGGGAATGGAACCACCCTATGACCCAGCCATCCCACTCCTGGGTCTATTCCCAAAGGACTTAAAAACAGCATATTACAGTGACACAGCCACTTCAATGTTTATAGCAGCACAATTCACAATAGCTAGGTTGTGGAACCAACCTAGATGTCCCTCAGTAGATGAGTGGATGAAGAAAATGTAGTATATATACACAATGGAATTTTACTCAGCAATTAAAGAGAATAAAATAATGACATTCGCAGGTAAATGTATGAAGTTGGAGAATATAATGCTAAGTGAAATTAGTTAATCTTAAAAGTCCAAATACCGAATGTTTTCTCTGATATAAGGAGGCTAGTTCATAGTGTTGTTGGATGGGGGTACATAGGAGGATTAGAGGAACACTAGAATGGTCAAAGGGAATGGAAGAGAAGGGAGGGAACAAGGGGGAAGGGAGGGGGGGAAAAAAGGAAAGAAAAAAAAAAAAAAGGTGGTTGAATGAGGTGGATATCATTATCCTAAATGCATGATTGAAGACCTGAATGGTACAAATATACTTTGTATACAAACAGTTGCATGTAAAAAGTTGCTATATATGTGCATTATGAATTGTAATAAATACTACTATTATAAAAAAGAAGACACTTAAACACAAAATGAACCTGTAGAGAAAATTTATGAAATATATTAATGCAGAATGACATCCAATAAAATCTACATGAGTTTCCTGTGGGGGGGAAAGTATCTGTGAGAATAAGTTAAAAATGATGGCAAACAGGGGAAAGAATTATATGTTATAAATAGTCACTAAAATATTTTTAATATATCAACAATACATTTTTCTTATCACAAATAAAAATTATTCTATATCCTTTAGAGTACAAAAATTATATTGTTTCACGACATGACTATATTATTACTGCCACTGTACAGATAAGAAAACTGAGTCTTACTATGATTTGTTAACTTGTTTTACGTTTCCCAGGTAGCCAGTGTTAGTCTAGGTACCCAAATACTTATCTGTCTGACTTTAGGGCAAATACATATTGGAATAAAATCAATATTGGTTACATTATTAATATTACAATTGAACTTGATTATTCCTCTTATTTTGCACTACTTGAATTGTTTTACAGCAAAATTCCTGCCTTGGTACTATTTAAAATCTTCAATATGATATATTTACATAGCTATCCATCTTAATGCTTCAAATTCTCATGACCCTGCAATAAATAGGTCTCTGATACTTTATTTTACAATATCCACTAATCATATTAATCCAGTTATTATTTATCAAGTTTCTACTATATGGCAGATTATTTCCCAGGTACTGAGAGACTAAACAATATATACAGAAAAATGTTTTTTTCCCTCACGATATTTTGTATCCTAGTGGGAATGAGATAGACACTGAACACAATACAAAAGAGAATTAAGTATACATTAATTTGTCAAAGAGGAAAAATAAAATAGGATAACAGAGGTTGATGGCAATAGTTATGTGTGTGTGCATGTGCATGTGTGGCTATATTAAAATGAAGTGATTAATATAATTCTTTAATTTATTTTTATTCTTATTCATGTTTGCAGAGTGCAATTATTTCATATTACATATAAAGAGCACAATTTTTCAAGTTGCTGGTTTTTATATAAAGTATTTTTACAAAAATTGTGTCTTCATACATGTACTTAGGGTAATGATGGCTAACTCATTCTAACATTATTCTTATCCCCTTGCCCCCTCCCTACCCCTCCCCCCTCTTTGTTCTATTTAAAATTCTTTCATTCCTCTCATCGCCCCCTCCCTTGCCTTTATAAGTCAGTATCTTCATAACAAAGAGATCATTCCACCTTTGTTTGTTGGGATTGGCTAACTTCACTTAGCATTATTTTCTCCAACTCCCTCCATTTACCTGCAAATGCCATGATTTTATTCTCTTTTAGTGCTGAGTAGTGTTCCATTGTGTATATATACCAAAGTTTCCCTATCCATTCATCTGCTGATGGGCATCAGGGTTGGTTCCACAATCTAGCTATTGTGAATTGTGCTGTTATCAACATTGATGTGGCTGTGTCCCTGTAGTAAGCTGTTTTTAAGTCCTTTAGGTATAGACAAAGGAGTGGGATAGCTGGGTCAAATGATGGTTCCATTCCAAATTTTCCTAGGAATCTCCATACTGCTTTCCAGGTTGGCTGCACCAATTTGCAGCCCCACCAGCAATTTAAGAGTGTGCCTTTTCCCCCACATCCTTGCCAGCATTTATTCTTGTTTGTTTGTTTGTTAGCTGCCATTCTGACTGGAGTAAGATGAAATCTTAGAGTTGTTTTGATTTACATTTTTCTAACCACTAGAGATGTTGAACATTATTTTTTCATATATTTGTTGATTTATTGTATATCATCTTCTGAGAAGTGTCTGTTTAATTCCTTGGCCCATTTATTGATTGGGTTATTTGCTTTTGTGGTGTTAAGGCTTTTGAGAGCTTTATATATCCTTGAGGTTAGTGTTCTATTTGATGTGCCTGTGGTAAAGATTTGCTCCCATTCTGTAGGTCCTCTATTCACCTCACTAATTGTTTCTTTTTCTGAGAAGAAGCTTTTTAGTTTAAATCATCCCATTTATTGATTATTGGTTTTAATTCTTGCACTATAGGGGTCTTATTGAGGAAGTTGGGGCCTAATTCAACATGATGGAGATTTGGGCCTACTTTTTCTTCTATTAGGTGCAAGGTTTCTGGTTTAATTCCTAGGTCCTTGATCCACTTTGAGTAGAGTTTTGTGCATGGTGAGAGAAATAGATTGAATTTCATTTTATTACATGAGGATTTCCAGTTTTCCCAACACCATTTGTTGAAGAGGCTGTCTTTTCTCCAGTGAATGTTTTTGGCACCTTTGTCTAATATAAGATAACTGTGATGTGTGGGTTAGTCTCTTGTCTTCTATTGTGTACCATTGGTCAACTGGTCTATTTCGGTTCCAATACCATGCTGTTTTTGTTACAATTGCTTTGCAATATAATTTAGGGTTTGGAATAGTAATGCCACTAGCTTCATTCTTCTTGCTAAGAATTGCTTTGGCTATTCTGGGTCTCTTATTTTTCCAGGTGAATTTCATGACTTCTTTTTCTATTTCTATGTGGAATGATATTGGGATTTTGATTGGTTTTGCATTGAAACTGTATCATGCTTTTGGTAGAATTGTCATTTTGACAATATTAATTCTACCTATCCATGAACAAGGTAGATCTTTCCATCTGCTAAGGTCTTCATTAATTTCTTTCTTTAGCATGCTGTAGTTTTCATTGTAGAGGTCTTTCACTTCTTTTGTTAAGTTGATTCCCAAGTATTTTTTTTTTTTTGAGGCTATAGTAAATGGGGTGGATTTCCTAGTTTCTGTTTTTGAGGATTTGTCACTGATGTATAGAAATGCCTTTGATTTATGGGTATGGATTTTATATCCAGCTAATTTACTGAATTCATTTATTAGTTATAGAAGAGTTCTGGTGGAATTTTTTGGATCTTCTATGTATAGAATCATATCATCTGCAAATAGTGATAATTTGTGTTTTTCTTTTCCTATCAGTATCCCTTTAATTTCTTTCATCTGTCTAATTGCTCTGGCTAGGGCTTCAAGAACTATGTAAAATAGGAGTGATGAAAGAGGGAATCCCTGTCTTATTCCAGTTATTAGAGGGAATGCTTTCAATTTTTCTCCATTTAAGATGATGTTGGCCTGGGGCTTAGCATAGATGACCTTTATGATGTTGAGGTATGTTCCTGTTATCCCTATTTTTTCTAGCATTTTGTAAATGAAGGGATGATGTATTTTGTCAAATGCTTCCTCTGTGTCTATTGAGATGATCATATGATTTTTATCTATTAGCCTATTGATGTGATAAATTACATTTATTGATTAATGTATGTTGAAAAACCTTGAATCCCTGGAATGAAGCCCACTTGATTGTGGTGCACTGTCTTTTTGATATGTTTTTGTATTTGATTTTCCAGAATTTTATTGAGAATTTCTGCATCTATATTAATTAGAGATACTGGTCTGAAGTTTTCTTTCTTTGATTTGTCTCTGTCTGGTTTTGGAATCAGGCTGATATTGACCTCATAGAATGAGTCTGGGAGTATTCACTCTTTTTTCTATTTCATGAAATACTTTGAGAAGTATTGGTGTTAGTTCTTCTTTAAAGGTCTTGTAGAACTCGGCTGTGTATCCATCTGGTCCTGGGCTTTTTTGGTTGGTAGGTTTTTTTATGGAATCCTCTATTTCTTTGCTTGAAATTGACCTATTTAAATTGTTTATATCATCCTGATTTAGTTTGGGCATATCATATGACTCTAGAAATTTGTCGATGCCTTCGTTATTTTCTATTTTATTGGAGTATAAATTTTCAAAATAATTTCTAATTATCTTCTGTATTTCTGTAGTGTCCATTGTGATATTTCCTTTTTCATCATAGATATTGGTGATTTGTGTTTTCTCTCTCCTTTTCTTCATTAGCATGGCTATTGGTTAATCAATTTTATTTATTTTTTCTAAGAACCAACTTTTTGTTCTGTTAATTTTTCCAATAGTTTTGTTGTTGTTGTTGTTGTTGTTGTTGTTGTTTCAATTCCATTAATTTCAGCTCTGATTTTAATTATTTCCTGTCTTCTACTTCTTTTGGGATTGATTTGTTCTTCTTTTTCTAGGGCTTTGAGGTGTAATGTTAGTTCATTTATTTGTTGACTTTTTCTTCTTTGAAGGAATGAACTTCATGCAATGAACTTTCCTGTTAGTACTGCCTTCATAGTGTCCCAGAGATTTCAGTATGTTGTATCGTTGTTCTCATTTACCTCTAAGAATTTCTTAATCTCCTTCTTGATGTCTTCCTCAACCCATTAATCATTCGGTAGCATATTATTTAGTTTCCAAGTGTTGGAGTAGCTTTTATTTCTTACTATATCATTGATTTCTAATTTCATTCCATTATGAGCTGATTGAATGCAGGGTAGTGTCCCTACTTTTTTATATTTGCTTAGAGTTGCTTTATGGCATAATATATGGTATATTTTAGGGAAGGATCCATGTGCTACTGAGAAGAAAGCGTATTGGCTCATTGATGGATAATATACTCTATATATGTCAAGTCTGAGTCATTTATTGTATTATTGAGTTTTATAGTTTCTTTAACTTTTGTTTGGAAGATCTATCCAGTGGTGAAAGAGGCATGTTAAAATCACCTAGAATTATTGTGTTGTGGTCTATTTAATTCTTGAACTTGACAAGAGTTTGAGTGATGAATGTAGATGCTCCATTATTTGGGGCATATAGATTTATAACAGTCATATCTTGTTGATCTATGATTCCCTTAAGCAGTATGAAATGTCCATCTTTATCTCTTTTGACTAACTTTGGCTTGAAGTCTACTTTATATGATATGAGGCTGGAGACCCCTGCTTGCTTACGTAGACCATGTGAATGATACATTTTATCCCATTTTTTCACCTTCAGTCTGTGGGCATCTTTTCCTATGAGATGTGTTTCTTGAAGGCAATGTATTGTTAGCTCTGCTTTTTAAATCCAATCTATTAACCCATTTCTTTTAATTGGTGAGTTTAGGCCATTAACATTCAGGGTTATTATTGAGATATGATTTGTATTACAAGTCATTTTTATTTTATTTTTATTTTTGGTATTTAGCTTGACTTGGCTTCTCCTTTGGTTGTTTTTTTTTTTCCTTTATTGTAGTTCTTCCCTTTGCAGATTTTCATTATTATTTTTCATTTCCTCCTCATGGAATATTTTACCAAGAATGTTCTGTAGAGCAGGCTTTCATGTTGTAAATTCTTTTGGCTTTTGTTTATCGTGGAATATTTTTATTTCATCCTCAAATCTAAAACTTAATTTTGCTGGATGTAAAATTCTTGGTTGGCATCCCTTATCCTTTAGAGCCTGGTATATGTCGTTCCAGGCTCTCTTGGCTTTGAGGGTCTAGGTTGAAAAATCTGCTGAGATGTGAATTGGTTTTCCCTTATAGGTGATCCAACTTTTCTCTCTTGCAGCCTTCAAAATTCTATCTTTATTTTGTATGCTAAGCATTTTCATTACAATGTGCCTTGGTGTGGATCTGTTGTAATTTTGTACACTTGGCGTCCTATATTCCTCTTGCAGTTGATATTTAAATTCATTTTCCTGCTTGGAAAAATTTCTGATATGATTTCATTGAAGAGATTGTGCATTCCTTTGGTTTGAATCCCTGTACCTTCCTCTATTCCAATAAATCTTATAATTGGTCTTTTGATGGTATCCCATAATTCTTGGATATTCTGTTCATGATTTCTCACCATCTTCATTGTGAGGTCAACTTTATTTTCAAGATTATATATTTTGTCCTCATTGTCTGAGGTTCTATATTCCAAGTGGTCCCATCTGTTGGTGATGCTATCTATTGAATTATTTAAGTGGCTTAATTTTTCTTTCATTTCAAAGATTTCTGTTTGGTTTTTTTCTCAAACTTTCTATCTCTTTCTTGAAGTAATTTTTTGCTACCTGGTTTTGTTCTCTTATCTCTTTGTTGGTGTGATCAATGGTTGCCTGTATTTGATCTCTTATCTCTTTGTTGGAAAGATCAAATTTTGCCTGTATCTGCTCCCTTAGGTTGTTTTTTTAATCCCTTATCATTTTAATTATCTAAAATTCCTTCTCTGACATTTCATCTACTGTGCTTTCTATGACTTCTATTGTTGTAGTATCTTGGTTTGTTTGGGGCATTTTCCTCCCTTCTCCCTTGTTTTCTCATGATATCTATGTGTTTTCCTTTCTTGTAAGGTAAGCCTGAGGTATTACAGCTTCTGCCCTTTTGCCTTATAAGGTCCCCACAAGTTACCCAAAACCTCACTTTTTAGGGAAAGATAAATATTACAGCTTTCAATGTACCCAATGTGTATCCATATATCAGTTAGTTTCTATTTTTATATTTCAGTTTTGTCGCTATAAACAGAAATGATGAGATCAGTAATCTTATACCATATAGTCTATATTTTTGCGTAATGGTTTACAGTATGTAAAGGTAGAAGGGGGTCTTAGAGTTTGGCTTAGACATTTATGAGGTAGTATATATGAGAAAACAGAGGTATTAGATTATTTGACTAGTGAGAATGTAATCATGAGAATTTGGCTGTTAGTAAGAAAAAGCAAGAGATAGGCATCCCCATGTAAGATTCCCTGTTAGTTCACAACAGCATAACTGGTTGCACCCTCTGGTACAGCCTGGTTCCCAGGGACCTTAGTGATATCTTATCAGGACCTTTTTGTTGTTTCTTGGTAGTAGTCTTGCTAACTCAGTTTTGTGGCAGTGGCAGCCTCAGGCTTATAATTTTATTGAAGTTGCTACGTTGTGTAGCTATGGAATCCCAGTGTGGTGTGTCTCTCTGGGCCGACGCGGGTTGCCCCTCCTATTTGTGGGTGTGGGGTAGGCCTTTCTCTCCAGATCTCCACCACAGTGTGATGGAGCAGGTGGTCTGGCTTTCCTCTCCCCACTCTCCTCCTCCTGGGTCTCCTCCCAGTCTAGTTGTTTCAGTGGGGGTTGGGCAGGTGGGCATCAGGGCCCTTCCACAGGGCAGAGCCTGCTGTTCCTAGTCCTGGTGGTGGTGTGAGTTTGTGGTTGGGTGGGCTAGTGGCTGGGCCCTTCCTTCCACCAGTGGCTGCTGCTTGTTCTGGTCGCGACTGGGCAGGTTGTAGTCCCACAGGCAATGGGCTGGGCCCTTCCTCTGGCCAGGCCCTCTCTGCAACAGGGGCCTGCTATTCCCAGCCCCGGTGGTGTGAGCTGGCAGTCTGACAGGCCAGTGGCTGGGCCTTTCCTTACAGTGGGTAACTGATGCTTGTTCCAGCAGCTGGGCAGGTAGCAGTCCCACAGGCAATGGGCAGAGCCCTTCCTCTGGCCGGGCCCTCTCTCCAACAGGGTCCTGCTATTCCCAGCTCTGGTGGTGGTGTGATCCAGTGGTCCTATACACATTATTGGTATGGAAAATTGTTGGATAACAACCCAAAGGTTTGAGGGACTTAGCCATGTGGATATATCAAGGAAGAATATTTCAGAGAGGAAACAAAGATGAGGATACACAGCTAATGGAAACTAATAGTAGAAACTAATAGGCCACTGAAAGTGCTTTGTCTTTAATTCTGAGAGAAAAACACTATCCTTTGAAGAGTATGAACTGAGAAGTAACAGGCACTGACATGACAGTTACTTGGTGTGCTTCTTGAAAATAGTTTATAGAAGAGTGTGAAAAGAGAAAGGAAAAAGTGATCTTAGATCAGGAAGGTCTCAAAAAATTGAGTGAAAAAAAGCAATGACCTAGTTCTACCCCATAGATGTAAGTTGTCACTTAACAAAGGAGAAAAACAGAATTTTTCATGGCTATTTATGAGATGATAGAAAAAGTTTGAAGTGTTAGATGATTGATAGAATTTGCTGTTTTCTTCAGGTTGGTGGCTACTTTCTGTATTTATACCAAATGGCAAAAGGCCACAAATGTTCAGTATAAAAATGAAGTAACTCTGCTGGTAATTCATCATTGTCTGCTTAATTTCCTCTTTGAAACCCATGGATTATCATTTTTGTTTTTCATCAAGTTTTTTTTCCTCACAATTACTGAGATCATACCAATTGTGAAGGATGAGAAAAGAGAAGCAATCTCTTACTTATAGTTATATGAAGTTCATAAATATCACATTAGCAGTGGGCTTCTTGAATTCATGTTTTCACCAATCATTCTGAAAAGACTGTGGTACATATAAACTCAAAGTATAACTTCTAGTACAAAAGTCTTTATAGCTACACTGAAAGCAAATTCAATTCCTTAATCATCTAAAGGAAAATTTGAGCAATGGTGTGTATGAAAAACCTGGATGACAACAGCTTTGATGTAGGTCTATGGAAATTCAAATAGGATTTGTCACAAAACAAGACATTTTTACACCATTGTATTTCATCACACACAAAAGAGTCATCATACAATAAAATTATTGACCTTGTTATGATAGTTATTTGAAACTCTAGAAAACTTGTAGATATGTATATACTTAGGTACTTTGAAAACATACTGAAAATTATGAATACTTCACTATCATTAAGAGGCATTATTCCACATATGCATCATTCAAGTCACTGGGCTAAGCATATACTTTTGCAAAATAAGTTGAAAGACACTTATTTTCAGAATATTGTAAAATATGTATGGTACTAGAGTCAAATAATTCGAGGTCTTTCTTTGATCAAATTATACAAATTAACTGAACTTCAGTTTATTTATGTGCAAAAAGATATGGTCATTCTTTTCCCCTTTACTGGCTTCACATTCAGTTGAGGAATCAGATCACAAAGGCTAACATGATAATTAAGCTCAGAAGACGGTATAGACAATGAGTAATATGAATTGTTTAGGTGACTAACAGCAAGAGTCCAAAGGGAATTTCATAAGACTTGGGTCAAGAAAATATTTTTGGAGAATACAGTTCTTGATCCAGGAGTTAAAGTAAAGCTTAGAAAAATAAAAAATGAAGTCAGAAGGATCCTGCAAATCCATAGAACTGTGGAATGATCAAGTTGCCTAAATCTTTATAGACATCATCTAGGCCAATTCCCCATATTAATCAAACAAAGAAATTGGCAACTAGAGATCAGTCTGTTTTACATTACACAACTAACCAGGGACAGACTAGACTAAATATCCGGTCCATTGACTTACTGCCTAAATGTTGTATGACTAGCCAAATCAATGCACAATACTATAAAGTAGTGAGGGTTATTATTCATTTAGTTTTGAGTCTCTGTGCCAGGAATTCTGATTAAATGCTTTATTTTCTTTATAGACCTCATATTATCATGTGACACATAGAGCAGGCTTGGGGTAAGGGTAGTGGAAAGGAACTCTCTTTTGAGTATCTGCTGTGGTGTTTGACGTACAAACTGTCACACAACCCCCATAAGGATTAATGTTTTATTGAAGTTATCACTTTGCATAATCAAGTTTTCTAACAGTGCATACCATACTGGAGGTGCTGAATAACTAACATTTACCACTATTATTATTCTGTAACTTATAACAAGATTAGGACAATATCTGCTTTGGTACATTAAAAAGTCAGGAAATAAGCTGGTGACAGTAGCACATACCTGTAATTCAACTATTTGGGAGGTAGAAGCAGGAGGATTTCAAATTCAAGGTCATTCTGGGAAATTTAGCAAGACCATGCCTCATTTTTTTTTTTTTTTTTTTTTTGAAAAAAGAAAAATAAAAGGGCTGGTGACAAAGCTCAGTGGCAAAGTGCTTGCCTAGCATGTATAAGGGCTTCTGTTCAATCCCCAGTACCAAAACCAAACAACAACTATGAGGAAATAGAGCAGAATGAATGGGTAAGGAGGCATGGTTGATTTATATCTTTGGGTCATGAAGAAATCTCTGAAGTTCTCAGGGAATTAAATACCTCATATTTAAAAAATCTACTATGTTCCTTCTTTGTGCATCTCTTTTGCCAGTCATTAATTCTTTCATAGGAGATTTACAATGTACCTACTATGTGTCAGATTTTGTGCACTATGCTGGGGCTATGGAAGGGTATAGAGGCTCTCAAATTTCATAGAAACAGCAAATTATTTACAATTAAAACTCTTTTGAGTAAAGAAGGAGGCAAAAGGAATGTGTCTTTAAAAATGGAAAACAACCTGCTGGACAGGTCAGGAAAAACTCTAGCACTGAGGAAGATTGACACTGTTCTTCATAACATTCCCTGATCTATTATCTTTCTCTTGATGTGAATAATGGTATATTTCATTCAAAAACTTATTCACTGTTTTCTTTTAGTTTGTCAATGGAATTCAGTTTTTAGAACTCCTTCTTTGATAATTTAATCTATTTATTCCATTTTAATACACATTTTTATGTCTGTTTAGTTCAATCTCTGGACCTGGATTGAATTCAGTCATATTAAGAAACTGGCATATATGGTAAGAAAGAAATTGCATGCAGAAAACGTATCTCACTTTCCACCACTGAATAGAGGCAAACAGTTGAATTTAAGTTGTCAGCAGGCAGAAATATTTGCTTCATGCATAAGAGATGAGACAGTGTACAGCATGTCATAGGCAGTGGAAAGAAAAATGTAATCTCTTGCTATACAACTCCATGGATACAAGTTTAGGAATGTAAAGTTACATCAGAGCATGTGGTAAAAAGATAAAAGACTTTCTGAACAAGAACATTTTGAGCAACTAAACTGAGAATGGTTAACAATACTAGAAAGTGAATGATGAATGAATTCCAAAAAATTTCTCCCCCAAACACAAAAGTATTCTTAACCAAATTATGAATCCTTGTGAGCTTCTCAGGGGTAGGTCAGTTGATACTTGTCTGACTTGTGGTCCATTACAGTTCTCAGGCATCACCAAAAGCTGAGGGTTTGCTCCTTTCTCTCAGGTAACAACTCAGTTTCTCACTCGTGTTTTCAGATGATATCTCCTCCCAAGTTGCCCCACACTAACATGGGGTTTTCTGGCTAATCTCCAACTGGTGAGTGTGAGTATGATACAGGATACAGAATTTAGAGTGAATTTTAAGAAAAGATGTTAAAGTATTTTATGTAAATGCCAAAAGTCCCCTACTATATTGAACATATTTCAAATATAAGGTTGTTAAGACAGCACATTGAATTAAACATAGTGGACCACTTATGAATTATTGTACTCCTGCTAATTAGATCAGTTATATACATCTAGAAAAAGATGGAAGTTCTGAGGTGGCAGCAGATTATTTTGCATGCATTCATGGCTTGTAGAGTCTTGGCTATCCAGGCAGATGACAGTAGCTGCCAAAAATTATTGGTAATTATTGGCTATGTGCCAGGAACTGTGCTAAATGCATCATGTGTTTTTTTCCTTATTTAATTTTTACAGTCCTGTGATTGAGTAAGGTATTACCTCCTCTGTGACTGGAAAGGCTGATTGCTATGGACTATACATCTCTTGTGGTAAGTCCAAGTTTGATTTGTTTGATAAGAGGCACTGGGAGGGGATTAGTGACATGAACATGAGCAATGCCAGGTACATTTTGTCACCAATCATTCTTCTTGACTAAATGTCACAGCTCTTCTGAGGTGGCCATGTAACCTATAACCTGTAGCTCCTTCAAGGTTCTGGCAATCACCTCTTCATCTTGCCCTTTCAAGCCAAGGCAAAATAAGGGTGTTCTGATTTGTCCAGGATGTCCAGGATGGTTCATCAACATATTTGGTGAGCACATATTTTAACTCTGTCTACACATTTAATAAACAATCTGGATTTTAAACTCCTTTTAGATACTTCTTTTAAGTGGCATCTGCTTTCTGCTAGACCAAGATCACACAGATAAAAGATTACTTAGCTGTGTTATTTATAGTTTTTCTTTTCATTATAGTAAGAATACAACCTAAAATTTAATCTTATTAATTTTTAAGTGTACTGATCAGTAGTGTTAAAAACATTCATACTGTCATGAAGGAGAGCTCCAGAACTTTTTCTTCTTACAAATCTGAATTTCCTTAATACCGCCTATAAGCAGAATTGTATAGTATTTTTCTTTTGAAACTAGAGTATTCCATTTATCATAATTTCCCCAAGGTCCATTCATGTTGTAGCATGAGACAACCTTGCTACATTTTTAAGACTGGATAATATTCTATTGCATGCATTTACCACATTTTGTTTATTAATTAGTGGATAACAAGAATGAATGTCTTATTTGCTGTTGTTAATGGTGCTATTGTGCATGTGGATTTGCAAATATTTCTTTGAAACCTGATCTAAATTATTTGTGATATATACTTTAAAGTAAGACTTCCAAATGGTGTGTAAATTTTATCTTTAATTTTACAATGAACCACCATTCTGCTTTCCACAGTAGTTGCACCATTTTCTATAGCAGTTTTACCGTCCCCTCAATGGTGCACCAGGATTGCAATTTCTCTACTTTTTCATTAATACTTATTATTTTCTCTTTTATTTTATTTTTATAGTAATCATCTTAGTAGGTGTGAGGCAATATCCTATTGTGACTTATATTTGTATTTGCTTCATGTCTACATTTATTCCAATATATTTTATTGTTTTTGAAGCTATGGTAAATGGAATTGTTTTAATTTCCTTTCCACATTGTTTATTGCTAGTGAGTAGGGACAACCTTTTATCTTATTTAATTTATTTTTCTTCTTTCCTAGTTTCTTGAAATATACAGTTAGGTATTTGATTTGAAATATTTCTTGCTTCATAGCCTAGAAATATTTTTTGCTGCACTCCATAATTTTTGGTGTGTTACATTTTCATTTCCATTTGCCTGACAATATTTTCTAATTCCTTGTGACTTTTTAGATCCATTTAGATTATTAAGAGTGTATTTTTAATCTTTCCATAATTGCGGATTTTGCGATTTTCTTTGAGTATTGATTTTTTTTCATTTCATTCCATTGGTGATTGGAAAAAATACTATATATTATTACAATCTTACTGAATTAGTTAAGACATTTTATAGCCTAATGTGGTCTATCCTGGGGAATGCTCTATGTGCACTTCAGAATAATGTATATTGTACTGTTGATGGGTAGAGTGTCCTGTATTATGCTGTTAATCCCAGATAATATATAATGTTATTCAAATTTTTGACCATTTGTCTGATTGGTAGATCCATTATTGAAAATGGGTTATTGAATTATTCTTGTTCATTTTGCCATTTCCTGTTTTCAGTATTACTAAAATTTGATTAATATGCTTAAGAACTCAGTGGTTTCCTGCCAATACATTTATAATTTCTTCAACTTCTTAGTAACTTGACCATTTCACCATTAAGCTCTCTTCTGGATATTCTTTGTAGAGAATATCTTTTTCCATACTTATATTTTCAGCCCAGGATTCTCCTTATTTCTAAAATGAGTCTTATGTACATAGCATTGTAGTTGTATCCTGATTTTTTTTTAAATAAAGATTACTCATCCAATCTATGACTTTGGATCATGTAGTTTAATTAATTTTTCTACAAGGATTGTACCCATAGGTATGTAACCATTGAGCCACATCCCCAGTCGTTTTATTTATTTATTTTTATTTACTTTTTTTTTTTTTTTTTTTTTTTTTTTTTTTGAGACAGGAGCTCAGTAAGTTACTTAGGGCCTCTCTACATTGCTGAGGCTGGCTTTGGACTTGTGATCTTCCTGACTCATTCTCCCGAGCCACTGGGATTACAGGCAGGTACCATTATGCCTGGCTAACTTATTTACTTTTAAAATACTTTCTGATAAGGAAGAACCTACTGCTTTCATTTTGTTCATTGCTTTCTGTATGTCTTGTTTTCTTTTTTATTTTTTTATTGGTTGTTTTTAGTTATACATGACAGTAGAATTCATTTTGATATAATTATACAAGCATGGATTATATCTTATTGTAATTGGGACCTCATTTTTATGGATGTATATGATGGTGGGATTCACTATAGTGTATTCATGTATGTACATAGGAAAGTTATTTTAGATTCATTCCACTATCTTTCATTTTCTATACTCTCTCCTTTCCCTTCATTGCACTTTGTCTAATCAACTGAATGTCTATTCTTCACATCTCACCTTTTATTGTGGGTTAGGTTACACATATCAGTGAAAACATTCACCCTTTTGCTTTTTGGACCTGGCTTATTTAATTTAGCATGATGGTATCCAGATCCATCCATTTACCATTAAATGTCATAAAGTCAGTCATTCTTCTTTATGGCTGGGTAGTATTCCATGTGCATATATACCAGAATTATTTTATCCATTCATCTCTTAATGGGCATCTAGGTTGGTTCTACTGTTTAGCTAGTGTGAATTGTGCTACTATAAACATTGATGTAGTCACATCACTATAATATGCTGATTTTAAATCCTTTGGGTATATGCCAAGGAGTGGGATAACTGGGTCAAATTGTGGTTCCATTCCAGTTTTCTGAGGAATCCCCATACTGCTTTCCAGAGTGCTCACATTAAGTTGCATTCCCACCAATAATGTATGAGTGTACCATTTTCCCCATATCCAAACCAACATATATTGTTCCTTGTATTCTTCAGAATTGCCATTCTGACTAGCTTTTAGCTATTTCCCACCTTTACGTCTTTCCTTGTCTTCTTTGTGTTGTTTTGATTTTTGGTAATGACATGTTTGACTGACTTCTTATTTCCTTTCTATGTATATTTCATAATTACTTTTCTGTGGTTACCATTGCAATTACAGATGGTCCTCAATTTATGATGCAGTTATATCCTGATAAACTCACAATTAATTGAAAATATCATGTCCAAAATGCATCTATTGTAGAACATCATAGTTTAGCAACACAGTACACTGTAGAGTGTTGGTTGTTCATGTTCATGATCTTATAGTTGAATGGAAGCTGTGTGTCATTGCCACTGCTCAGCATTGCAAAAGAGTATTATACCATATATCATGAGCTCAGAAAAAAAAATCAAAATGAAAAGCATAATTTCCACTAAGTAAATGTCATGTTGACATAATCATAAAGTCAAAAAAATAAGTTGAGCTATCATAAATCAGGGACCATCTGTACAGAAAATATCTTAAAGATGTAATATTCTATTTTAAACTGAACATAATTTAATCTCAATCACAAAACTACTCCTTTATGACTACAGTCTCTTCATGATATTGATGCCACAAATTGCCACAAATTACATCTTTCCATATTATGTTACCATTAACATAAAATATATAGCTTTTATGTTTTATCATTTAAATTTAATGTGCTAAAATTACAATAGTATAGGTTACTATTTTTGTCAAGCATTTGCCTGTACCAGAGAACATTTTATAAAATTTTGTCTTGCTACTGACTGTTTTTTTTTAATTCCAATACAAAATACACTCTTTAGCATTTCTAATAGAGCAGTCGTAGTGACAATAAATTTCCTTGGCTTTTTTTCAGTCTGGGGAAGTCTTTGAAGTACAGTATTCTTGATTGACAGTATTTTTGTTTCAGCACTTTAAATATATCATCCCACTCTCTTCTAGCCCGTAAAGTTTCAACTAATAAATTGACTGATAACCTTATGGAAGGTTACTTTTTTGTGATAAGTCACTTTTACCTTGCCCTTGTTCAAGATTCTCTTTTTATATCTGACTTTACATATTTTGATTGTAATGTATCTTGGTGTAGTTATCTTTGGAATTATTCTGTTTGGAGGTCTCGGAGCTTCTTAAATATGTATGTTCATTTATTTCCTCCAATTTGGAAAGTTATCAACCATATTTCTTCCAATAATCTCTGTATGGCTTCACATAATCTCTCCCCGTATTTTACATAATGTACATATCCCATTGTTTCATATTTTGTTGTTTGTAGATATACATGACATTTTGACATATTATACACACATGGGGTACAACCCATTACAATTTTGATCCCATTCTTGTGGTTGTACATGATGTGGAGTTACACTGGTAGTGTATTCATATGTGAGGTTAGGAAAGTTATGTCTGATTCATTCTACTGTCTTTCCTATTCCCATCTCTCCTCCCTTCCCTACATTCCCCTTTGTCTAATACAATTAATTTCTATAATTCCCCTCCTTACCCTCCCTTGTTATGGGTAGAATTCACATATCAGAGAGAACTTTTGACCTTTGGTTTTTGGGGACTGGCTTCTTTCACTTAGCATGATATTCTCCAGTTCTATCCATTTACTGGAAAATGCCAAAATTTCATTCTTCTTCAAGGATGAGTAATATTCCATTATATGTAGACATCACATTTTCTTTTTCTTTATCCATTCATCTTTTGAAGTGCACCTAGGTTGATTACATTGCTTGGGTATTGTGAATTGAGTTGCTATGAACATTAATATGGCTGCATCACTGTAGTATACTGATTTTAAGTCATTGGATATATGCCAAGGATTGGGATAGTTGGGTCAAATAGTGGTTCCATTCCAAGTTTTCTCGAGCAATCTCCATACTGCTTTCCAGAGTATTGCACCAGTTTGCAGTACCAACAGAAATGTGTGAGTGAACCCTTCCCCCAACACATTCACCAACATTTATTGTTATTTGTATTCTTGATAATTGCTATTCTGATTGGAGTGAGATTGAATTTCTGTGTAGTTTTAATTTTCATTTCTCTAATTACTAGAGATGTTGAACATTTCCTCATATATTTTTTGACCATTCATATTTCTTCTGTTAAGTGCCTGTTCAGTTCTGTTGCCCACATATTGATTGGGTTATTTGATTTTGGTGTTAAGTTTTTTGAGTTATTAATATATCCTGGAGATTAATGCTCTATCTGAGGTTCAAGTGGCAAAGACTTTCTCCCGTTCTGTAGTCTGTCTCTTGGCATTCTTGATTTTTTTCCTTTGCTGTGAAGCTTTTGAGTTTGATGCCATCCCATTTATTGATTAATAATTTTAAGGTATGCAGGACAAACCCAAGGCCAATATCATCCTAAATGAACTGAAAACATAAACTGGAACAAGATGGGGATGCCTGTTTACACCATTTCTATTCAACATAGTCCCTTGAGACTCTAGCCAGAACAATTAGGTACAAGAAAGAAATTGAAGGGAGACAAATCGGAAAAGAGCTCAAACTATCCTATTTGCTGATGACATAAGCCTATATTTAGAAAGCTCAAAAAACTTTACCAGAAAATTTCTAGAACTCATAAATGAATTCAACAAAGTAGCAAGGTATAAAAGTAACACCCATATTTCAACTGCATTCCTATATGCCAATGACAAATCAGCTTAAAGAGAAATCAGGAAAACTCTTCCATTTATAATAGCCTCAAAAAAGAAAAAAAAAAATCCTTGGGAATCAATCTAAGAAAAGAGGTGAAAGTCCTTTACAATGAAAACTACAGAACACGAAAGAAAGAAATTAAAGAAGACCTTAGAAGATGGAAAGATATCCCATGTTGCGGATAGGCAGAATTAATACTGTCAAAATGGCCATACTACTAAAAGCACCATAAATATTTAATGCCATTCCTATTAAAATCCCAATGGCATTCTTCATAGAAATAGAAAAAGCAGTAATGAAATTCTTTTGGAAAAGTATGAGACCCAGAATAGCCAAAGCAACCCTTAGTGATAAAAGTGAAGCAGAAGTCATCACAATACAATAATAACAAAAATAGCATGATATTTATACATTATCCCTTTGATCCCATTTTGCCTTCATTCTTTTTGCTCTGCTTTTGACTTGAAGACATCAAATGATATGTTTTTAAGCTGAATGATTCTTCTACTTGTTCAAGTATGGTTTTGGACCCTTCCTTTTTTTTTCAGCTCAATTATTATACTTCTGGCTCCAAAATTTGGTTTGTTTTTTAAAATAATCATTTCTTTGTTGATACTCTGATTTTGTTTGTGCATCATTTTCATTTTTTCATTTAGTTATCTATCTGCATTCTCATTGGGTATTTTTTGACAGTTATTTTAAATTCTTTGTCAAGTAACTTTTAGATCTTTCTTTAGGGCCAGTTTCTGGAATTTTATGCTGTTACTTTGGACCATATTTTCTTGTTTTTATTTTTGTTTTGTTTTTATCTTGTAATTTCTGGTTGGGATTTGGGCATTTGGAGAAACCAAGCCAAACAAAGCAAAGTAACACAACTTATAGCCCAGTCTTTGTATATGGGCATTCTGTAGGAAGACACTGGAGGACGTGAGACATTCTAAACATTTTGTGTTCACTTGTTCCCTCTGACATATACTTCCAGAACTACAGATCTAGCATACTTCTTAACTTTGTTTTCAATGACTTCCAGATTACAAATGCAGTCTTGTTAGTGCTTTGTTGGATACATGATCCATTTTTTTGATTTTGTCCCAGGGTAGGAGGAATTCTTCCAGCTGTTCTGCACAATGCAATAGTGGGGTAGGGAATGCAAATGTTGTAAAAATTTCCTATGGCATTCACCATGATCTCTCCTTGGTTTTAAAATGGGTTTGGTGCTATTTTTTTAAATTGTCTTATAGATTATTCATAGAGGTATTGTGGACTTTGTGTTATTATTTAATTAGTGTTTCTCTGGGGGGAAAAGGACATGTGGCTCCTTAGTCTGCCTCCTTGCTTTACTTAGCTAGAATTTAAACAATCTTCTTTTATTCAGTGTCTATACTTCCATGTACCATTATATCCTGTCCCCTCAGATAGGAGTCATGCTTATCTCCAATTCAGGGCTAAATTCATATTCTGTTCTTCTTAATACAGTCACACAATGGGAATAAAATTTAAAGATTGAAGGTGACTACACTGACACAAAATTTACCACAAGTGAGTCTCCTATGTATGTAAAAATATCTAGTTAATAGCACATAATTTCTAAGTGGTAGTGTGTTACACTTTGTTCCACGCCATAAGTTTACATTTACTTTGATATACATGTTGATATTCAAAGACAATAAAGGGATAGTGGTCTAGAATGTCTTGCAAATTTGTAGGCTATCTATTAGACAGAGATCTGGGCAAACTGCTCAAGAACTCCAGTAAAGAAATTGACCATATCTAACTTGTAAATAAAAAATATGTTCTTCATTAGTTATATGGCATTTGAACTTGTTCTTGAAACATAAATAGGAGCTAACTAAGTGGTTAAAAAGTGATGGAAAGTCCCTGCAAAGAACAATGTGGTTAAGATTCAGTCGCGCTGACCTCTGCCCCAGAGCAGGAGACAGCAAAGAAAGACCTGCCAACACTGCCTGAGCCCAGGCCGGCCCAGGGTAGTCCCGTGGACCTTCACCCTAGTGTGGCCAGACCCAGGTCAGTCCCGCCGATGCCCACTGGTGTGCAACCAGCCTCCAGCCAGCCCCGCTGACCTCCACCCCAGAGCAGGAGACAGCAAGGACAGACCCGCCAACTCTGCTTAGAGTGCAGGCGGCCATGGGCAGTCCCGGGGTCTTACATCAGAGTGCCACCAGGCCCAGTCTCCATCCAGTCCCGCCGGCCTCCTCCCCAGTGCAGGAGACAGCAAGGACAGACCGGCCAACTCGGCCTGAGCCCAGGCAGGCCCAGGGCAGTCCCACTGACCTTCATCCCACTGCGGTTATCCCCCGACCACCACAGGAGCTCAGACTCAACCAGTTCGGCCGCACCAACCAGTGTGAACCCAGCTTCAGGTAGCATACTTTGAGGGTTAGTGGCAGATTCTGATAGTCCAGTGCTAAGGGGAGGCACAGACAACCTGCAAGGGTATTAAACATATAGGGAAGAATCTGTAATAACTCAGATCTATACTGCAAAAAGTAAAGCAAATAGACATCATGAAAAAACAGGGGAGGAAAATATCCCAAACAAACCAGGATTCTACAATAACAGAACCCATGCTAAGAGAAGTTGACGAAATGTCAAGAGAAGGAGTTCAGAAGGTTCATAATTAAAATGATCTGTGAATCAAAGAATGATCTAAATGATCAAATACAGGCAAAAATTGACCACTACAATAAAGATATAAGAGAGCAAATACAGGTAGCAAAAGATTACTTCAAAAAAGAGATCGAAACTCTGGAAAAAAAAAAAAAAAACAGTCAGAAATCCTTGAAATGAAGGAAACAATTAACCAAATAAAAAACACAATTGAAGGCATCACCAACAGACTAGATCAACTGGAAGAAAGAACCTCAGACAAAGAAGACAAAGTATATAATCATGAAAATAAAGTTGACCACACAATGAAAATAGTAAGAAACCATGAACAGAACATCCAAGAAGTATGGGACAGCATCAAAAGATCAAATCTAAGAGTAATTGGGATAGAGGAAGGCACAGAGTTTCAAACCAAAGGAATCCACAACCTCTTTAATGAGATAATATCAGAAAATTTCCCAAGCATGAAGAATGATTTGGAAAACCAAATACAAGAGGCTCATAGGACACCAAATGTACAAAATTACAACAGATCTGCACCAAGACACATTATAATGAAAATGCCTAGCATACAGAAAAAGGATAGAATTTTAAAGGCCACAAAAGAGAGGAATCAGATCACATATAGGGGGAGACCAATTCGTATCACCAAGAGACTCATCTCATAGGAAAAGTCATCCATAGTCTAGGGGTGAAAGGTTGGGAGAAATCCTACCACTCATATGGACAGAGGAAACAAGCAGGGGTTTCCATCCTCACATCAAATAAAGTAGACTTCAAGCTAAAGTCAATCAAAAGGGATAAAGAAGGACACTATATACTGCTCAAGGGAACCATACACCAACAAGACTTAACAATTATAAATATATATGCCCCAAACAATGGAGCATCCATGTTCATCAAACAAACTCTTCTGAAGTTTAAGAGTCAAATTGACCACAACACAATAATTCTGGGTGAATTTAACACACCCCTTTCACCACTGGATAGATCTTACAAACAAAAGCTGAACAAAGAAACTATAGAATTAAAAAATACAATAAACAACTTAGATTTAACTGACTTATATAGAATATTTCATCCTTCAACGAGTGAATACACTTTCTTCTCAGCAGCACATGGAACCTTCTCTAAAATAGACCACATACTAGGCCACAAAACAACTCTGAGCAAATACAAAAAAGTTGAGATTCTACCCTGCATTCTATCCGACCATAATGGAATGAAATTAGAAATCAATGATAAAATAAGAAATAAAAGCTACTCCAACACCTGGAGACTAAATAATAGTCTACTGAATGAACAATGGGTTGCAGATGACATCAAAGAGGAGATTAAAAAATTCTTAGAGGTGAATGAGAACACAGACACAACATATTAAAATGTCTGGGACACTATGAAGGTAGTTCTAAGAGGAAAGTTCATTGCATTGAGTTCATTCCTCAAAAGAAGAAAAAGTCAACAAATAAATGACTTAAAATTACATCTCAAAGCTCTAGAAAAAAAGAACAACCCAACACCAAAAGTGGTAGAATACAAGAAATAATTAAAATCAGAACTGAAATTAATGAATTTGAAACCAAAGAAACAATTGAAAAAATTGACAAAACAAAAAGTTGGTTCTTTGAAAAAATAAATAAAATTGACAGACCCTTGTCCAGGCTAACAAAGAGAAGGAGAAATATAACTCAAATTACTAATATATGCGATGAAAAAGGAAATATCACAACAAACACTACGGAAATACAGGAAATAATTCACAATTATTTTGAAAACCTGTACTCCAACAAAATACAAAACACCGAAGGCATCGACAAATTTCTAGAGTTTTATGATGTGCCCAAACTTAAGCAGGAGGATATACATAATTTGAACAGACCAATTTCAAGCGATGAAATAGAAGATGCCATCAGAAGCCTACCAACCAAGAAAAGCCCAGGACCAGATGGATACACAGCTGAGTTCTACAAGACCTTCAAAGAAGAACTGATACCAATACTCTTCAATTTATTTCAGGAAATAGAAAAAGAGGGAGTACTTCCAAACTCATTCTATGAGGCCAACATCACCCTGATCCCCAAACCAGGCAAAGACACATCTAAAAAAGAAAACTTCAGACCCATATCTTTGATGAACATAGATGCAAAAATTTTCAATAAAATCCTAGCAAAATGGATACAGAAACATATCAAAAATATAATACACCACGATCAAGTGGGGTTCATTCCAGGGATGCAAGGATGGTTCAACATATGGAAAACAATAAATGTAATTCATCATGTCAATAGACTCAAAGATAAGACCCATTATGATTATCTCAATAGATGCAAAAATAGCATTTGACAAAATACAGCACCCCTTCATGCTCAAAACACTAGAAAAACTAGGGATAACTGGAACATATCTCAACATCATAAAAGCTATATATGCTAATCCCCAGGCCAACATTATTCTAAATGGAGAAAAATTGAAAGCATTCCCTTTAAAAACTGGAACAAGACAGAGATGCCCTCTTTCACCACTTCTATTCAACATAGTAGTTGAAATGCTGGCCAGAGCAATAAGACAGACGAAAGAAATTAAAGGGATACAGATAGGTAAAGTAGAACTCAAATTATCATTATTTGCTGATGATATGATTTTATACCTAGAAGACCCAAAAAATTCCACCAGAAAACTTCTAGAACTCATAAATGAATTCAGCAAAGTAGCAGGATACAAAATCAACACCCATAAATCTAAGGCATTTCTATATATCAGTGACAAATCCTCTGAAAGTGAAATGAGGAAAACTACCCCATTTACAATAGCATCAAAAAAAAAAAAAAAAAAAAAAACTTGGGAATTAACCAAAGACGTGAAAGACCTCTACAATGAAAACTACAGAACACTAAAGAAAAAAAATTATGGAAGACCTTAGAAAATGGAAAGATCAACCCTGTTCTTGCATAGGCAGAACTAATATTATCAAAATGACCATACTACCAAAAGCAATATACAGATTTAATGCAATGCCAATCAAAATTCCAATGACATTCCTCATAGTAATAGAAAAAGCAGTCATGAAATTCATCTGGAAAAATAGTAGACCCAGAATAGCTAAAGCAATCCTTAGTAAGATGAGTGAAGCCGGTGGCCTCACTATACCAGACCTTAAATTATACTACATATAATTTCAGTTATCTTGTATTAGACAAAGGTGCCAAAAATGTACATTGTAGAAAAGATAGCCTCTTCAACAAATGGTGCTGGGAAAACCGGAAATACATATGCAATAAAATGAAATTAAACCTATATCTCTCACCATGCACAAAATTCAACTCAAAGTGGATCAAGGATCTAGGAATTAGACCAGAGATACTAAACCCTAATAGAAGAAAAAGTAAGCTCTAATCTCCAACATGTTGGATTAGGTCCCAAGTTCCTTAATAAGAATCCTGTAGCACAAGAATTAATACTAAGAATCAACAAATGGGATAGACTCAAATTACAAAGCTTCTTCTCAGCAAAAGAATCAATCAGTGAGGTGAACAGAGAGCCTACTAATTGGGAACAAATTTTTACCACATGCACGTCAGATAGAGCACTAATCTATAGAATATATAAAGAACTCAAAAATCAAAACACAAAAACAAAAAAAAAAAAAAAAAAAAAAAACAAATAACCCAATCAATAAAGGGGCCAAGGAACTGAACAGACACTTCTCAGAAGAAGATATACAATCAATCAATAAATACTTAAAAAAATGCTCAACCTCTCTGGCAATTAGAGAAATGCAAATCAAAACCACTCTCAGATTTCATCTCACACCAGTCAGAATGGCAGCTATTAAGAACACAAACAACAACAAATGTTGGAGAGGATGTGGAGAAAAAGGCACACTCATACATTGTTGGTGGGACTGCAAAATGGTGCAGCCAATATGGAAAGCAGTATGGAGATACCTTGGAAAACTTGGAATGGAACCACTTTATGACCTAGCTATCCCACTCCTTGGTCTTTCCCCAAAAGACCTGAAAACAGCATACTACAAGGATATAGCCACATCAATGTTTATAGCAGCACAATTCACAATAGCTAAACTGTGGAACCAACCTAGATGCCCTTCAGTAGACGAATGGATAAAGAAAATGTGGTATATACACACAATGGAATATTACTCAGCAATAAGAGAGAATAAAATCATGGCATTTGCAGGAAAATGGATAGAGTTAGCCAATCCCAAAAAGCCAAATGCAAAATGTTTCCTCTGTTATAAGGAGGCCAATTCACAGTGGGGTTGGGATGGGGAGCATAGGAGGATTAGAGGAATACTAGAATGGCCAATGGGGAGGGAGGGGAAGGGACGGGGCAAAAGGGTGAAGGAAAAAAAAAAGATGGGAGAATGAGATGGATATCATTACCCTAAATGCATGTATGAAGTCACGAATGGTGTGAATATACTTTGCATACAACCAGAGACTTGTAAAAAAGTGCTCTATATATGTGTAATATGAAATGTAATGTATTCTGCTGTCATTTATAACATCTTAGAATAAAAAATAATTAACAAAAAAAGAACAATGTGGTTAAAAGTACACATTACTGAAAATAATTGGTGAAGTGTTCATTGTAGCAGAAATGCAGAGAAACACAAGGGGGGATTAGTTTGAAACTGCCTTCTAAATTTATACTTGTATTAATTTTAATATTTTTATTGAAACATAATATTTGCATATGTTTACAAGGTACAATGTGATGGAGTTTTTTTGACATAGGATCATGCTCTGTTGCCCAGGCTGACATTGAACTTCTGGGCTGTAGTGATCCTCCTTTAGCATACTGAGAGTCTGAGACTACAGGAGTACCACCATAACTGGCTCAATATAGTGTTTTGACTCAGTGTGATTTTTTGATTCATGTATACTTTGGGTAATAATCACCTCAGGATAATTAGCATATCCATTGCCTTAAACTTTTATCAAATACTTTCAAATTCTATATTTTTGAGATATATATTACATTAGTGTTCATTATGTACACTTTGCTGTGCCACAGAACATAAGAACTCATTCTTTCTTTCAAACAGTAACTTTGTACCTAATCCCCTCTCCCTCTCTCCTCCCTTCCTCAATCTCTTGTAACTTCCATTCTACTCCCAAATTCTAAGATATCAACTTTTTTAGATTCCATTTACGAGTAAGATTATGTGGTTGTTGCCTTGGTGCCTGACTTCTGTCATATAACATAATGTCTTCCAGGTACATCTATGTTGTAGAACATAGAGTAATCAAGTAGCTTAAGATCTGTGAGCCTCAAGCTCTTTTCACTTCTATAATGGTAATAATAACAGTACCTTACTACAAAGAGTTGTGAGAATGAAATGAGAAAATGCATGCAATCATGTTTGTGTAATGTGACTTATCATACATAAAATAAATTTCATACTGCCCTCACCCCACTTCATAGCACTCTACCCCATACTGATTTATTTTAGTCTTCCTAATCTGTATTAACTTGACTGAATAATGTTCCCTTCCTCACCATTTCTATAAACAGCCTAACAAATGTCTGAAGTGATGGTGATCTGACTTTTATTGCCCTATCTACTTCCAACTATGTATCTATAAAACAACTTACTCAAACTTTTCATAGCTGTCCAGACTATTGGCCCACCCAGCTACCTACCATCTCCCATATGACTGGTCCTAGCCTACCATTTATCACCTTTGAAATCAAGCCTCTATAAATGAATTCCTGCTTTCTTGGGTCTTATATAAATGAGCAGAAAATAAAAGATATACACTTTAATTTTTGGTCTTTGAATAAAACTTTCCTTTGTGTAATGGTTTGATTGCTTTCTTTCTTTATAAAAAGTCATTTGCCATGTGTCCCAAAGGATGCTTCAATGCCTTATTCATTGTCTTTTCTAGCTTTTTTCCATTTCATGATGAGTGATGCTCCATTGAATTATCTTTGAAATTCTACTTGTCAGGAAAACAGCCAAAATATTGAAACATATGTCAAAAACTATTTTCTCAACTTAGAATCATTAAGTGGATCTCTACTCATTGACAGTGTTAAATATAATTATATGTTGTAACTGAATTATAAATCTAATGTTTTTTCTTCCAAAACATGCAATAGCATTTTTTTCATATAAGGGTTTTATTTCCCCAGTGTGTCTCTTCCCTGTGAATTACTTCTCTTTGTCTTCAATTTCAAACTTTAAAGAAGGCTTTAACAAAAGAAGCTCTCTGAACCCATTAAGATTGTAGTCAACCACTGCTTTCCCACTCCTTGGAGTCAGTATTATTATTTGTAATTTTCACACCAAAAGCACCATCTACCTGAGTTAATTCTTGTCAAGATTGGAATTAGATCTGTGACCATGAACCCATCCATTTCACAGTCTGGAATTTGGTATGTTACTCAATACATTGCAAGTGTTTGATAGCCTTGTAACTATACAAATCATGAGTCACTTAATAAAGTGGATATGTTCTCAGAAACATGTTAAGTAATTTCTTTGTTATGCAAACATTATACTTACACAAACCTAGATGGTATAGACTATTGTATCCCCAGGCTACATGATTTAGGGAACAAACCTGTAAAGCATATTATCATACTGTACTGTAGGTGATTATAATACAATTGGGTTTATATATCTAAATACTGAAGTTACCATAAAATACCAGCTGATATTAATTTTTCTTTTCTATTATAAACTTATGGGACCACTGCCATATATCTGGTCTGTTTTTGAGTGAAGTACAGTGATACAACATATGACTATCTGTGTGATCTTTGAGTCACCCACTTCCCTTATTGTCCCTCCCATTGCTTTCTATACATATCCATTTTATTGGCCTTCTGTGTTTTTTTTTTTTTACTCCTTTCTTACCATGTATTTATTTTTCCCTATGATAAAACTCCATCAGATCAGATTGAAACCTGATATCCTACTCAGTTCTTAAAACTACCTACTGCAAAGGTATGAATGAATTTGCTTATGATCTATTTGACTTCTTGAGTCCAACTGATCTAGTATTTATATCTACCAGAACCTGCTGTATTTACACTATTCTTACTTTCTCCAGCATGAAAGCATATGCTTCTCACCAAAACTTCCCTAAGTGGTAATAACTATGAAACTTGTAATCATGTTACTCACCCCAACAAAACATTGAACACAGGATCATGTTCATATGACATGTCCCTCAAATCATGCCTAGGTGATAAAGTAGTATACTTTCATGGGGGTAGAGGATATTTTGTGTTTTTCAATTAAACTAAAATAAAAAATGTAGTTCACCCAATTTGCCAAATATAAACTTTAAGACTTAAAACAGTTATCCCTGTTATGCTGCATTCTCAACATCCTGTTGAAATACCAAAAAAGATATAAAAAAAAAAAAAAAAACAGAAAATAGACTGCAGAAAAGAGTAGTCCATTTGTTAAATGAGCTATTTGTTGGAAGATCCTTCAAATGTATCTTTCATGGGAAGAGACTGAAACAATAGAGAGAGCTTTTTCTTTACATTCAGCTAATATAGACACTACAGATGCAACTAATGGAATAAGAAACTATTTAGGGCGACCATATCTCTTAGTTTGCTCAGACTAGTTCAAGTTTACATATGTTGTCCCATTATAATTTTCATAATTGCACCTTTCATTCTCAAAAGAGTTCCAGTTTGGATGACATAGCTAGGACTACATTGGCCCAATAAAATATGCAAGATTTATTAGTGGCTGTTAATTCATATTTGTACATATTTTAACAAGTAGTTTGAGTATATGTCAACCAACAGATATTTTATTTACTTTGAAGCCACACAATCTCCTCCTCTAGTATCAGTGAATAATTTCAGCAAACCTGACAGGTGTATTCACTTTGGGGAACAGTATGAATTCTGAATAGCCAGAGTATGTTTCCATTGCTATCAGCATTTTCTCAGATATTCTAATTCCTCTAAAACAACATGGCAGGAAAAATAAGGCATAATATGGGTAACTCCCATGGAAATAAAAATTTTAATACCTGATAAAGGTTTTATTTTTCACAAGAATGAATAAAATTTAAAGGTTATGTTTATTTATAAGAACAAAGGAGAACATTTATGGAACAAGAGTAAAGAGTAAAACAAGAGTAAAACATCTAAAATAAAGGAAAATATAAAAATGAATGAATAAAGCAGGCAAATGATGATACATTAAAAAAAATTGGGGGGACTGGGATTGTAACTCAGTGGTAGAGCACTTGCCTAGGATGTGTGAGGCACTGGGTTCAATATTCGGCACCAAATAAATAAATAAAATAAAGGTATTGTGTCCATCTACAACTAAAAAAATAAAAATTTGGTATAAAAATAAATATGTACATTGGAGGAAATAATTGACAGAATTTTTGCAATACCATCTCATGATCATTAGAATTCCCAGTATTAAAAAACAACAAATAAAAAGTATTGGCAAGGATATGAAGAAATTGGAAACTTTGTACAGTGTTGGGGGAAATGTAAAATGGTAGTTCTTTGCAAAATTACGAGTACAATTACTCGGTGATCCAGCAATTATGTTTCTGAGTATTTGCCCCCCTCCATTAAAAGAAGAATGTCAAAGAAATAACTGAATAACCACGTACACAACAGCAATATACACAATAGCTAAAATGCAGAGGTAACTCAATTATCCAAAAGTGGATGAATGGATAATCAAAATGTAGTATTTACATGAAATGGAACATTATTCAGACTTAAAAGGAAGGAAATTCTAACATATGGTAAAACATGAATGAACCTTGAAGATATTATAAGTGGAATAAATAAGCCAGTGATGAAAAGAAAAATACAGTAAGATTCTACATAAATAAGGTACTTAGAGTAGTTAATATCATAGATACAGGAAGTAGAATAGTGATTGACATGGGCTAGAGAACTGAAAATGGAAAGTTCATATTTGATGGACACAGACAGAGTTACAGTTTTAAAAGACAAAGAGTTACAGAGAAGAATGGTGGTGATTATCACACAATCTTATGAATGTATTTAATACTACTAAACTATACATTTACAATAGTTGATACATTTTCTGTTATGTGTATTTTGTAATTGTAAAAATGAAGAAAAACAGTACATGTGTTAGGATCTAAGAATTATACATACTCAGAAAAGAAAGAAGAAAAATAGGAACCCAAACAGTAAAAAAAAAATTAAATATTTCCCTGCCTAATAACAGATGTTTTTATACATATTAAACATACTCATCAATAATTAGCCAAACTTATTGAAAAGGGATTATTATTTTGAGATATTTTTGAATAAATTTCAAATTTCAATATTAAATTCACAAATCCTCTAATGACTGAAGAAGAAAAAAAGTTTACTAACTAGTGCAAAAAAATGCAGCTTGAGTTCATTGTTCTATTTAGAAAATAATATATGCAGGAAGAAAATGAAGTGACATCTACCATCTTTTGGAGGAAATAACTATGATTAAAAATTTCTACACAACTATCTTGTCATATATGTAAAAAGAAAACAATTCTATTCTAAGTCGGTTATAATGCCTCCCCCCATCTCCATCTCACATATAGAAAATGTTGTTTTTATTGCATAAGAGAGTAACTAGATATGACTGCTCACAACAGAGACAAATGGTTGAAGATTCTAGCTGCCTTAAGCTATGAATAGTCACCCCAAAGTTGAAGGTGGTCAATTCTTTAGCATATGTGTCACCCATTTTTGGTATTAAGTGTTGTACTACAGCACAAGAAAATCTCTTGTTACATGTACTATAACTCAGAAAACATATCACATGTTCACATTTAATCAAAAACTTTCTAAATTACATCTCAGCTGGAAGAGGGGAAAGTAGAACCCAAGCTGAAAATACTTTGAAGAAGGCAACAGGGATGGCACACAAACCAACAAATAGAGTGATAAGAATGAGAAATTGCTAGAAGTACAGTTATTACATTCATTTCAAAATCTTAAGGCTGCTCTTGAATATATTTTATGTGCTTAAAACTAAAATGACATCCTTATTATTTTGGTTTTTAGTATATATTAAAGGACCTCTGAATAAAGTAATCAATGCTACTATATCAAATGACAGTTGTCAGTTCTCATTATATTCTCTCTGTAACACTTATAACTGAATTTTTATTAAATTTATTTTATTGGTCTGTTTTTACATGTGGTGCTGAGGATTGAACTCAGTTCTTCACACATGCTAGGCAAGCTCATCTGCCACAACCACAGCCTTGAAACTGAGTTTTTAAAAATTGTGTTTTCAGAAATATACTTGTTAATAAAATGTTAAAATGTACACATAAGTTTGTGAAAATAAGTTGAAAGAAATTCTTCCCAACCTGACCTCTGATTTTAATCCTCAAAGACACTTTTCAAAATTTGTAGTTTAACATTAAACGTTACCTATATTATGCCATATGTCAGATGATGTGCAACATGTACCAGGCAACTTTTTCATCTTAATAACTATATAATTTGATATATTTCTGATAACATATAACATTCCCTGTACAACTTTTCTACAAAATAGTGTCATGGTATATTCTATTCTTCTTCTTTGTTTTAAGTAAATATATGTATTGGACATATTGTTCACGTCAGTTCTTATAGTTTCACATTCCTTTCAACTGGGTTATAGCAATCTGTTTTTTAAAACTGAAGATTTTTTATGATTTTTTTTTCTGTTTCCTAGGAGAATTTTGTTTTTGAAGAGTATTTTTCATATATTTCAAGTCAAGTTTCTTTCATTTTTATTTTAGTTTGTATGTACAGGAAGTATGTTGGAAAATCGATGCTTACTATATTTGAATATGCATAGGTTAGGCATGTCCTTCCTAAAATTTGCATAAATAGGATAATAAGTAAAGGGAGAGAGGAAATAGAAGCAGAGGCAGCTGATGATCTCAAGGACTACTTTATTGCTCTCCTGGATCGTTCCTGTTTGACCATAGGGGCTTACCTGTCCAATGGCCCATTTTTTCCTCCAGCATAGTAACACATAGTTTTGATTTGTTTCCCATCCATTTCTGCCTAGCTTTCTGTTTTTCTTTTTTCTTTTTTTTCTATCCACTGTCACTGACCTTGGATTGAATTTCTCAAATAAGGCATCAGTTCTTAATCCTGTCTTCAGGCTCTGTTTTTAAAGAAATCAGATTAAAACAAATTGAACAGCAGAATTTTAGTTTGCTGATTTATTTATTTCTAAAACTTTACCTTGCCAACCTCTTGATCATTTTAATGTGTATAAAGACTGAATCAGATAAGACATAGTTATTCCCACATTCCCAAATCCTTTGTATGTCTGTTTTGTGCCTGACCATCACTAATCCTTATTGATCCAAGTTAACTTTATTTGGATGAGACCTTAAAAATACTAAAATACTCCCAGAAAAATTCTCTTTTTCTTGATCAAGATCTAGAGAAATACAAACTATTTCCATGTTTTCTCACTCAATTTGATCTTAAGTTCATTGTTTTCAGAAAATATTATATTAGATAATGATAATTCTCTAGTTTTATAATGCATACTGTCTAATTCTTCATTTTCTCCCCTTTCCCCTAGATTGGAGATGTGATTTATTCATGAAGAGGGAGCCATCATGAATGGGATTAGTGCCTTAGAAGAATTCTGAGGAAGACTGCACATCCCTTTGGTTATTTGAGGACACATCTATGAAGCAAAAGCCAAGCCTTCATCAGTCACAGAATATTCTAGTTCCTTGCTATTAGACATTCCAGGCTCTGGAATATGAGTAATATAATTTTTGTTTATAAATTTCCAGATATATTTCACTATAGCAGCCTAAACAGATCAAGGCAGGTTCCTGACTATTCTGGCTCTATTATCTTTCATTCTATACAATGTACTTGAATGATATTATTTACTGCAGGGATGCAATACCAATATGTAATTTTGAATATCAAAAACTATATTTTTAGCTCAGATCTATCTCTGAAATTTATATTCATATCTAACCTTGTACTTGTTTCCACTGTGATATTTTATATATCTCAAACATGTCAAAAATAAACATATTATTCAACAAACCTGCTCATACGATATAAATATATATGTGCACATATACATAACATTAATAATGTTAATAAGATTAATAAAATAATTAACATTAATCATATTAACAACACATCAATAACACCAATATTCATCTATCTCTTATGTCAAAAACCTCATGATAATTTTTTATTTTTTTTTAGTTGTGGATGGACACAATAGTTTTATTTATTTATTTCTATGTAGTGCTGGGGATCAAACCCAGTGCCTCACATGTGCAAGACAAGTGTTCTACCACTAAGCCACAACCCCAGCCCCAGGATCATTCTTGATTTCTCTCTTTTCCTCATGGACCACATCCAATATACCAGCAATGATGCTAATTTACCTCCAAAATATATCTTTTTTTTTTTTTTCTTTACTTCTGTCTTGACTCTCTCCAATCCCTTGTGCACATATCGGTCAGAATGTTTTTAAAGAAACACACTGTATATTGCATCATACCCCTTCTTTAACCCCCTCTAGTGACTCCCTGCACACTTTCTGGTATTCCTTAGTTACAGTTCTTATTTCTGAAAACAACTTTCAAGGCACATCATGATGTAGCTTCTGATTATTTCTGCAGGTTTATATCTGGCTGTGTTGGTCAGCTATATGTCAATGTAATAAAATACTGAATCACCTTAAAATGAATAAAAGTTTCATTTGGCTCACTATTTCAGAGGTCTTAGTCCACAGTTGGTCCTCTCCATTGATTTTTTTGCCTGTGGAAAAATAGAACATCATTGGATGAGGATATGGTGGAGCAAAGCTGTTTACATCATGGTGCTTCAGAAGCAAAGAGAGAAAGAAAGGACCATAGTCTCAATAAGTCCTTCAAAGAAGGGCATATCCTCCATAATGACCAAAATCCCATCTACTAGATTCTGCATCAAAAAGGTTCCACCAGCTCCCAACTGTGCTATCAAGTGGGGACCAACCTTTCATCACATAAGAATTGGAACATACTTATGATCCAAACAATAATACTTACCTTTGGATTCCCTCAGATTTTATACTCAAGGACATTTTCCTCACTATCTCAAAAGTGCCTTGGTTATTTGCCAATGCACATTTACACACACTTTTTTTTATACTTATAGCATTTCTACCTACAGTTCCCATTGTATATGGGTAACTCCTAATTAGCCTTTAGGTGTTATTGTTAACCCTTATATCAAGAAGTTATTCCTGTCCATGAGACCTAGGGTCACAATAGGTCTCCTTCCAATATACCATAATCAGAACACTAAGAAGAGAGCTAAAGTACTTTGTTTATAAGTATAACTCCCCTAGTAGACTGTGAAATATGTGAGCATAACAATTAAGTCACTCTTGTTTATTTCTGTCTAGCACTTGGATTCCTTTCCAAATATGTTTTGAATCAAATACCAGACTGGATAAATACTTTTCAAACTAGATGCTTTGGAGTCATAAGAGCTCCTTACAGACAACTGGAAGCTATGGTAGGGTAGAAAAAGGTGCAAAAGAGGACAAGAAATAAGAGAAGGAGGGGCTTTGTGGTCTCAACTATAGTTCAAATAGAA
Source organism: Tamias sibiricus (assembly GCA_025594165.1). Lineage (NCBI taxonomy): Eukaryota > Metazoa > Chordata > Mammalia > Rodentia > Sciuridae > Tamias > Tamias sibiricus. The sequence continues at coordinate 133,639,462 of CM046667.1, forward strand.
AAGATCCACTTTTACCACCATTTTGTTTGGAGAAAGATTTTGCTGAGAAAAATTTGAGAAACAATCAAAGTCCATGCTATTGACAAAACTACATGGTTTTGAAATTTGTTATTTTGTGAAATTGTGATGAATTAAATGGGTAGAAAAATGTAAGATGGAAGCAATGCATTCTATTGAATATACAAAAGGTCCTCAATGAAGTTTATCCCATACTTAGAACATTTTAATGCAGTTCACTAGATCATCAACAGTACTATATAAGACAATCATTCAATAAGAGATTTATAGGAAGACATTTTTTGGTTCAAGAGTGCATATGCTACTGCCTAGAAATAAATTACTATGTCATATCTGCAGAACTGGAATACTATTTTACTTCAACAGCTATTCAAACCCATGATAGTTCATTTCGTTTTAGTTTGTAATTCAAGTGAATCTATAAAGTCCATAAGCTTTTCTCATGTCAGTGGGGGCCTCTTGATTCAGGAAATGTGATTGAATATAAAAGCAAATATCTGGAGAGGAGAGACACAATTGCACAACTAATTAATTCACTTGCCACTTGCCTTTGAGGTTAAGAGCATCCTAACTGGGGATCATGAAATCAAAACTAGACATTTTAGAAGTTAGATAGGTAGATATTATAATTTTATTATTAAAAATCATTAAAGCTCTTAGTCCTCTCTGAATTTTGTACAATTTTCACTATAGGTATGAAATATGGAATATAGCACACAACAATTGGAGAGGCCTTGGAGACAACATGGCACAGGTTTCTGTTTATCAGATATGGAAAAAAAACTCAGGGAAAGGAAAAAACTCAACTCAAAGATCACTAAAGCTATAAAAATATAGGTGGAAGTTAGGTCTTCTGACTCTAAACCCAGTGATGTTTATTTGACACTAAGTTGTCATCTTATACATATTTTAGAAAAATATATAATAATGTAAGACAGAATAATATTCTCTATGAAGCAACACAACCTCATAAAGAATATAGGTTTTGAAGGAAGACAGCTCTCTGTTTCTGTTTGAGCTATGAATATTTTTAGTTATTTAAATATATTGATCCTCAGTTTCTCCCTCTTAAAAAAAACTAGATGGAAATATAAATTGCAGCAAATTATACTTTTCAAATATGGCTAAAACATCTCCCATTTCACATTTTCTCCCATAATGTGACTTTAACACACCTAACTAAATTGATGAGTCTTTGTCTTGTGTCCTCAATTATGATTGAGCCTGACACTGTTTTGAGCATTAGAAGGCAACATAAGTTGTGTTATGTGTTCATAAGGTAGAGCATAAAATGTTCTTCTACAGTTTCTACTACACTTTCTTTAGACATTCACTTGGAGGAAAGTAGTGATAGTATATGAAATTCAACTGCTGTATGATTTCTATGGTGATCTGCTGCATAGTCTCAGCTGGGGTTCCATCCTAAAAGAGTAACTACTACTGGTCATGTGAGTGAAATATTTTGAAAGTCCATATCTTTCCATTACAGAAATCCAGTTGAAATTTATTTGGTATCAGTGGCATGATAAACCCCAAGAAATGAAAAGCTAAGGCCTTCCTGAATTCTTGATTACCTAAGTCATGAGTATAGATAACTGGTATTGGTTTTATGTCACTATGTTTAGGGTTATTTGTTGTGAAATAATAATGACCATAACACACTTTATAAGCATTAAAATGTTTGATATATGTAAACATATGGTAGAGTGTTCAAAAACAATAAACATAAAACTTTGCTAAATGTTCCTGATTCTTATTAAAATATTGGTATTGATACATGAGTTAATTTGCCTAGTAGAGTACTGTCGAACCAGAAGATGGTTTGATAGGAGTGTTAAGTAGTAATACGATTAACAATCATTCTCTTTATAGATCCACAAACTATTAATTTTGGAAGAACTTAATAAAAATGGTTTAGTTCAATTATTTTTAACAAAATTGTATCCTTAATACAATTAATATTAGCAACATATTGCCATAAATAATGTCTTAATATAATGAAAAGATCTGAGGAGAATAGAGTTAGAGTAAAAGCATGTATAGAAACCTTATCCAGGATGTTCTGATGTGCTACACTGTGTGTTGCTGTCTCTCCCTTCACCCAGCTTCCACGCCCATTTGGGAACCCTGAAGTGGCTGAATTCTTATTCTTTACAAATTAAACATTAACAGCAACTGAGAAAAAATGATTTGGCAAAGTACACACTAAACTATAATGTCTCAGGCATGTTTAGGATCCTTGTCATCTCTATGTTCATTCTTCTAGGACACTGCTTAATTCTCTCCAAAACTGTGTCCTGACTAATGTCAGCATTTCCACAACTGCTACATTTGAGAACTTATCAGGCCATTCTTATATAAGAAGAGCTCATTTTGTCTAGTATGGAAATTATCTGAATACAAGGGCCCCATGGTTTTCACATATTAGTCAATGTCCCATTTGCAAGAAAAAGGCTGGAACACTGGTGCTGGAGTCCTTATCTGTAATTTCAGGCAAATGAGAGAAATGTTGTGCATATTGATTACTCTCTCTACCAAATTGAAGTTGATGGGGAATTCAGAATGGTCATAACAACTACAGGAATTAAAATTATAGCCTGAATTGCTATCTGAACATGAATCAAAGTATTCTATCACTTGCAGAAACCATTTAATGGTAGTTCACTCCTACAGAAATGTACTCTTTTTGCTCATTTTTTTGAGTGATTTTTGGCATGAATGTAGGTGTAGGAAGCAGATGCACATTTTATGATTCTCTAGTGCTTATTTATATTCTTTTATCAATTCATTATATCAGAATATTTAATGTATTTTAATGAAACCAAAATAGAAAATGAATTCCTCCCAATGGCTTCCTTCTACTTTATAAATTGTTAGTGTAAAATTAAACCATTAGACAACAAAACCACGTGATTTTCTATGAGGAACATGAATGCTACAGTTTAGTTGTCATCATGTATCTTGACATTTAAATTCAGGAGACAGTTTAGCTTTTTGAGTCAAATGAGTTACATCATCACATTCTAATTAGATTCTTCATACAAAGTAATTTTAAAGAATTATTAAACACATTCATCCTAGTTCTTTCAACCTACAATTCACAGTATTGGAAAAAGTCTGAGAAGATTTTGTCCATTTTCTCAGTGGCAAGAGAATTTTGATTTCCCAGTGGCCTTTTATTCATTGATTAAGTTTTATTCAATTTTTGTTGAGTATCATCTATAAGGGAGAAAAGTTGTGTCTGGAGCTCCAAAGGTAAGCCCTGGGGACCATCACTTTTACAGGAATATGGGTTTCATAAGAACTGAAAATTTGTGCTGTAAAAATATGTATGTGACCTTATATTCTCCTCATAGAACAAATAGAGGGGAAAATATGATAACAACATACACACATTAAATAAAACTATCATTACATGTAAAACTTCAATTACAATTTCAAAAATCATGCCATTAGCATTTTCACAGTCAAAGTGTTGCATTTGGTCTGCACTGCATTAGGTTTGGTCACAAAAGAAAACTTACGAAGAATGCAGGATAATATCATGATGTCTATGTTCAATCGTCTGAACAGGTCTGCCTCTCTTTCCTCCTGAACATTGCATCTAATGCATTTTTATTCTAAGATACAATGCTTTGAAATAAGCACTATGTTTAAAATGTCTGCTTTGTAATTAGGTAGTCACATACATGTAGTTGAAAACAAGATCATAATACTCAACTCAGAAACATATAATTTAAACAAGTAAGAGGAGTAAGAGGTTATGTATTCTAAGCAACCTTTTGTTTCTTGAAGAACTATTTTTAGTATGCAAATATACAGATGTGCACACTTGTTGCTTTTAATGAATAAGTTGTGTCAGATCTAACAAAAGCAATAAATCTTATTTAGTTATAATTTTTTAAAAATTTCAATGCATATTTCTTGTTTTATTAATATGAAACTTCATTTTGCTACTGAATTATGTGTATCATCAACATGAATATTGTGACATGTTAAAAATGCAAAACTTCTTCAGTTGATATGCACAAAATGTCTAAGTAATATGTGATTTTTTAAAATGGAATATCCACTGATTAAGCCAGATAGTCCTTGGCTGAACCAAAACAAAAATCTTACATCTGATTTTTTAAATGACTGTCAAATATTTATGTCTTATTCAAATTGGAAATGGTAGAAGAATCCAATGTTTCTTGCTAGGGTCTATTTTTTTCAAGGTTATATCAATGTCAACTATGTGTTAAGATGTAAAGTGGCTTGTACAGGGTGACCTAACACCTTCTTTAATGTATTGCAGATTCAAGATCTTGATATGTGTGTGCCAGTAAAATAAAAAGATAAATTAGAAATGTTTCCATAGATTAAAATAACTTATATCTCTAGAGGAATTTTGTATTTAAAACCTTGAAGTTTGATGCTATATACATGATTTTTCTTTTTTGTTAATTCTACAGTGTGCATATTTATATATTTATATGTATATATGTTTGTATTGAATGTAAAATATTAAATTTACACACACATATATACAGATATGCATATACATATACTTTGAGGAGCATGCATTATTTAATTATTGGTGAGGCCTCTATGCTTATCAAATATTTCAGTTCATATAATTGTCATAAAATTGTATGCACCAAGTATATCATTCTCTCTCTTTTTTTTTTTTTTTTTTTTTTTTTTTTTGGTACTGGGGATTGAACTCAGAGGCACTCGACCACTGGGCCACATCCCCAGGCCTTTTTTGTATTTTATTAGAGACAGGGTCTCACTTGAGTTGCTGAGTGCCTCGCCATTGCTGAGGCTGGCTTTGAACTCGCGATCCTCTTGCCTCAGCCTCCCAAGTGCTGGGATTACAGGCGTGCGCCACCGCACCCGGCTTCATTCTCTTTTTATAAATAGGAAAACTGAGACTACAAGGTCCAGAATCTTTCTATTGAATTACGTGGCAGCAAAAATTTCATTAAGCATTTCAGATTTTTCTATCAACTAATGAGACCTTCTTAAGTTGTATTTTTATTGTGGCAACTCTCTGGCTGATTCAATGGAAAATATCAGTCAAATTGGATTATTTTCATATGGGCATTCTTTATTATATGATTTATTTTGATGTAGATGGGATGACAAATGGAGAGAAGATTATGAGCAGATTTGAAATTACATAGATTAATGTATATTGATTGCAAGAAACAAAAGGGAATGAAAAACTATGTGGGAGTCAATTTGAGAGCAACTATTAGAACCTAGGGATACTCTTGCTAGTGGAAGTTAAATATTCTTGCACACCTCTGGCTTAAGATAACATTTACCTAGTAGTTTATTCCTAAGCTTTTCCTTACATAGAAAAAATATCCATTATGAGTAAAATTCAGAAAATCTCATTTAAAAAAGCTTGTACTATTGTAATCATTTAGCACTATTTAAAATTAACTTTAAGACTCACAGAGCTGAGTAATGACTCCAAATAAGCAACTGATGCATTTCATTCCATGCAAATAGAAGAAACCTAAAAGCCTTAAAAAAAAAACACAACAATAACAAAAACTTCCTCCTTTCTCCTGTGACTAACTGTTCTGTGACTAAGGTAGATTTGTTGCGACCAGGAACCTATTCAAACATTTCTCCAGATATTGTTATTTTTACCTTTGTTTCAACTTCATTAAAATATAATTTATTTACCTATGTTAAAATGATCCATTTTAAGTAAACTCTTATATCAGTTTTGACAGGTATACCACACTTCTGCATTTATCTTCCCAATCAGCATATAAATATTTTATCACCCAGAAAGTTCACCCTTCCCTTATCTAATCACTATAAATGCTCCTGATGCAAACATTGATATGATTGTTATCATTTAGTTTAGTTGACCTGTTTTTAACTTCCGTATAAATTCCATGTTTATGTGTATGTAAGTAGCTCATTCTCTTTTATTGCTTTGTAATATTAATTATATGAGCATATCACAATATTTATCTGTTTTTGGAAATTATTGTTTCTACTATTTATTGATTATGAAAAAGCACTGTACATATTTGTGAACAAGTATTTGTACGAAACACACATTTTTATTTCCTTTGGGTAAAAACTTGGGAAAGATGTCTGAGGATTTCTTTTAAGCTTTTCATGGCACCTCTATAGTCACCTTTAATCTAAGCCTGGTGTATCCCTACCACTGAAATGTGATTCATTTATCTTCTTTAATGAATGTGCCAGTATTCAATGATGTCTCCCAACTGTGACTTAAATGGTTTTATGTGAACTCTCAGAGCTGTTAGTTTCCCAGTGTTCCTTAGCCTAATATAGTGGAGTTTCACCCTATGTATGTAGATAGAACTTTATGTCTTGAAGTAGACTCACTGCAAATTAATGCAGTTTTGGAGCTCTATATACTTACCTCATTTCCAAGACTGCCCACAAATCTAGGCACTTCAGTGTCTCTTAAATCTAATGTCTATCTCAATTCAAAACAACCTCTGTGTTATGCTTGAGTCTCTCATACTGCATAATGGTGTAAAAGTTTCCCCTGGGCAAAAGACTGGGTAATTGGAGGTCTCATTTGCTTCTTTTCTTGCAGGGATGTCTGTCATAATGTCTATATTTTTCAGTGCATGAAAGCAGGTGTTTTTATATATTTTGTCAGTTTTTCTCCTTGTTTACTGTTAGATGGAAGTAAATTTTCAGGCATATTTTTATGACATGAATGTAATGTCCATGGATATGTTTTTTGAAGATTATCACAGTGCTGTACTCCAACTGCATTTCTTAGTTCTTCTTCTCCATATAGTGGAATGCCACCATTCACACAAGACAAAGGGGAAAGTTGAGGGGACTGTTAACTACATATTGCTACTGGAAAGGGATAATGATCACCTTTAAAGTTCTAATAGACAAGAAAAAAATAAAGAGGACCTTGGTGTCATGACACCGGTTGGGTTGCATGCGTTTCTTTGATTTAGCATATTAAGAAGGAGATAGTACAAATAGATAGCATTTAAAACCAATTTAAAAATTCAAATTCATAGAATCAGAGAGTAGAATGGTACTTAACAGGGGTGAGGGCAATGGTGGAGAATGTAGCAGATATTGATTAATGGTTACAAAGTTCCAGCTAAATGAGAGGAGTAAGTTCTGAAGATCCATCCTATAGCATAGTGATTCTAGTGAAAAATAATGTATTATATACTTGAAACTTAGTACAAATATATTTTAAATATTCTCACTACAACAAAAGATAAATGTATGAGGTGATGTGTTAATTAGCTTTATTTGGAATTTCAACAATGTATGTATATATCAAAATATCATCTTATACACACCATAAATACACATACCTTTTCATTTTTCATTAAAAATAATCATTTTCAAATTAACTGATTAATTAAGAAAATAAAAATAAAGAGGATGTATCAGAAAAACATTCATTGGAAATGGCCAACTCCTGTGTACATCCATCTGAACTGCAGCCATAGATAAACCATAGATAAAACAAGGGTATTCTACCAAGTCCCACTTGTAAGTTTTGCCAAGTATAAATCTTAAATTTGGTTGTTATAGCTAAGCATGTTGTCAAATAAAAACATGTTCTACTGTGTGCTGCATACAAATGTTCTTATTCTACTATTTTGATGTTCATTATTCTGCTGATTTTGTGCTTTCATAGGAAGATCATAAATTTCATGATGCAATATTTCTGTTAAAATTAACTGACAACATGACTCATGTGGAAAGTAAGTAGAGTAAAGGGAAAGAACACATCACAGACTCAATTTGTTGGTAAATATTAGATTCTGTATGGGTATCTTCTTGCTTCAAGTTGGATAAACAGGAACTATCTGATTTGAGTCTCTGATAAAACAATATAGAATCAAAGAAAAATACCTTTAATATCCACTGTTCCTGAAAACTATTTAATTTAAGAATATAAGTGAAATTTTAGGAATTATTGCCATCTGTAATAGGTAACAAAAACATGGTTTGTATGTATGTAATAAAAGCATGAAAACATAACATGGTGACAAGATGTCAGAAATACAAAATTTGATGGTTGAAATTTAAACACACATACACAAAATAATTTAAAAATATATTACTTATACATATTTTAATTTAAAAATATATATTAAATGCTGGGCTAAGCAGAATTGTAAATGGAGACACTTGAATTAATGATGGATGAAAGAAACAACATTTTCCATGTTTCAAAAAATAGGGAAAAGGGAAAAAATAACTCCTTTAGCATGTCTTAATTGTTTAGTTTGCCAATCAATTTTGTGAGATATCCAATATTTGTCTAATAAAATGCTTTTATAAAATCCAAGTTATGCAGCCAGATGTTATGCATTAGATGCTTTAATAGAAACTAATATAGAGAATAAGCGTTATCTGATCTCACATCAGGATTCATTTTAAGCATAAGAACAAAGGAAGAGTCTATAAACAATTTTTCTTAGCATTTTATCCCCTTTAAAGTAAACGTAAAACATCATTTCTTCCCATTACAGAGTCTCTTATAGTTCCCTAAGTGACATATCTGTCAAGTATCTTTTCTTTTTGTATATTTGTACTAGCCAAGAAGTTTGTATTATACTTTTTAATAGCTTATATTATGAAGGGGGTGATATTGAAAAAATTTCCATTACATGATTACTTCATTATTGAATCTGCTACATTGTTTTCAAACTATATATAGTTTTGTTTATATATACCATTTTGTCCATGTAGGGGTCGTACCTAAAATTGTTCACTACACAAAAATTACTGCTAAAAGGAAAAAAGAGCATGACAGGTTTGCCTACCCAATTATTTAAAAAATTTCCAAGCAAGAAAAACCCCAAGTAAAGGCAAAAGACACATTGGGAGACATACAAATGCATGCATAAATTCTCTCTCTCTCTCTCTCTCTCTCTCTCTCTCTCTCTCTCTCTCTTTCTCTCTCTCTCTCTGACTCTGTTTCTTTGTATCACTCTTTTTCTTTTTGTCCCACCATCTACCTTTATTGCAAACTATGGATAAAATTAACATACAGAAAACTTTTAAAAATAGATTACATTAAAATCCAGTTGAAAAGTAGGTGAAGCTTAATTTCGATATGCAATTATTTTAATTGTCCATGGGCCATTTCAAAAAAATGTCTCACAAAAAATTCTTGTTTCTTGGGCTGGTGATATAGTTCAGTTGGTAGAATGCTTGTCTTGCTTGCATAAGGTCCTGTGTTAGGTCCCCAGCGCACGCACACACACACACACACACACACACACACTCTCTCTCTCTCTCACACACACACACACACACACACACACACACACACAAATCTGGTTTCTTGCTCAGCCTGTAAGAAGTTTACAAGCTGTCTCTTCATAACAACAAGAAGTTGAAAACTGAACAAGGTGAAAAAAAATTAACAAGCCTTCTTTCATTAGTAGTAAAATAAAGTCACAGGGAAAATTATTGCCCCCAAATTGAAGAGATAGATATGTAAATAAAAATTATAAATTATTGGAGGAGAAACTCACAAACAAGATCCTCTATTGGACCCAGTGCTTAAGAAGGAAAAACTGAACACAAGTGGATAGTTTGCTGAAGATTAAATATAGAAAGTCTGAGAGTTAAAACATTCCAGAAGGACCTAGTTACATAGAGGTGAATTTATACTTGTAAAATGTATAATACTAGTAAAAATTTATGCTTGTAAATTTTAATCCCATGAGCTCAACCAAGTTCTCACCTTGAATATTGGGGAAAAATCCCTCCATGTTCTGGCACAGAGAGGAGAAAAGTAACCATTTTGAGTTTGTTCTTAACAAGATCTTCCATCAATAAAACATATATTACCAGAACCTAAAGCACTGGAAATTTTCAAAGTCTAATTCACCCGGTAAAGTGAAGAAATATCTAACTTTATGAAAATCTAGTCATATTGTGTCATCTAAAGAAGGGGAGCAATGGAGAATCACTTGAGAATTTCACAACCAAGATGCACAGCCTTTTTAAAAGGCTGAGATCTGAGCAGGGTGTGGTAGAACATGCCTTAAATCCCAACAAGGCAGTGGTTTGAGGCAGGAGAATTATGAGTTTGAGGTCTATGGGAAACCATGAGACTGTCTCAAAAAGATAAAAAGACTGAGACCCAATTATATGACTATAGTATGTTTCCTATCTCCCACATCTTAATGCCACACCATTAAAGGCCTATTTACCACATCATTAAAGGCCTATTTACCACTATAGGTCTTTAGTAAAAAGCATGATACAATACATTTAAGAAAAATGGATCTATTATATCCCCCAAATTCTCATGTGTTCAGAGGTGGGGTTTGGGGGAAGTGATTGATTTATGAGGTTCTGACCTCATCAGTGGGTTAGCCCATTTATAGTTGAATAGACTACTAGGAAGTGGTACCTAGCTGGATGAAGTAGGTCACTGGAGGCCTATGAAGAACTGGAAAGGTTTATCTCCTTCCATGCCCTTCACATTCCCTCTGCTTCCCGGCTGCCATAACCTGAGCAACCTTCATTCATCACATCCTTCCACAATCGTGCTCTGTCTCACCTCAGGCCCATAGCAATGAAGCCAGTCAACCATGGACTGAGTTTTCTGAAACTATGAGACAAAATATATATTTTCCTTTCTAAGCCAGATATTTTGGTTACAGTGATGCAAAGCTGACTAACACAGAAATTAGTACTGAGAGGTGAGGTTACAGCCATGACCATATTCGACTATGTGGTTCAGAATGCTTTGGAACTGGTTTGCATGAAGAGTTTGGAAAAGTATGAAGATGCAGCTTAGAAAAGCCTTAGAATGTTATAAGTAGAGATGAATGGATGAATCTTTTGTGATCTTGGATGAACAGAATGCTGACAGGAATATGGATAGCAAGAACTCTGCTTACTTACGAGGTTTCAGCTGGGAATGACAATTTTATTGAGAATTGAACTAGAGGCAACACATTTTACATTCTGACAAATAACTTGTACACATTTTGCCCATGTCCTGAGACTTCTTGTGGGGCTGACTTTAAAGGTGGTGGACTAACTAATCTCGCAGAGAAAATTTCAAGACAGTACAGAATTCAAATGGTGGCGTAGGTATTACTGGATGTTTTAAACCAAGGTTTACAATGAGAATTTGAAACAAAAAGCATAGCAAAAAATTGGATAATTTGTAGTTCAGTTCAGAAGTTCATGTAAAATTGGGACAAGGAAGGTGAGGTTGCTGAAGAGATTAGAGCCACTAAAGAGAAGTTAAGTGCCTTGTAACAGGACAATAAGAAAGATGCTTTGAGGGAATTTCAGGAATTGGTCGCATCGCCATCAATCTAAGGTTCAAGTGTGTAAAAGTGAAAACTTTATGGAAAAACCTCACTTTAAGAAGAGACCTTGAGAGTATCTTATTCACACATCTAAAAAGTTGTTTTCCCAGGACATGTTTCACCATGTTTAGCTGCACAGGAACTCAGAGACCACTGAAGTAATGGTTCAAGGGGTCCTGGTTACTTCTCGTGCTTGTTCAAATAATGCTGTTTTTGCAGGAATGTACGATGCTGTATTTAGGAAGTCTTGGAGGCATCCACTAAGATTCCAAAGAAAGTTGTGGGAGACTAGGCAAAGTGTAGTAGGGTTTGAATTCCTATGGGAATCCCTCTGAGTGGGATACGTGTGAAACTGTGAGAGTTAAGCTGAAGCTCCAATGGGAACCCCAAGACTTTAGAGATTCAAGGAATGTGCAATGTCTGCCAAGGAAAGCTATAGGCAACAAGGAGAGCAAGTCCAAGTGGGAGGCCACATGGGCTTCAGTTAGAAAGGCTATAGTGACTGGATTCCTTAAGCTCTTTGGGGGCTCAAAATTGCCACCATGTGCCCCAGATGCCTGATATGGACCTCTATGGTTTAAGATTTGCCTTTCTGGGTTTTGGTCTTGATTTGGTATCATCCTTTTTCTTATGCCTCTATTCCTCCCCCTGACTTTTGGAATGTTCACTCTGTGACATTACATGCTGGAAGCATGCATCCTGATTTTTTTTTATTTTTACAGGGATCATGGGTAAGAGTTTGCTTTGAGTCTCAGAGAAGACATTGACTTGGACTTTTGAGCATTGCTGGAGCTATTACCATATAGACATGGTATAGAATAGACTGAATGTTTTTTGCATTGTGACATAGGCATGAGTTTTTAGGGATAGGGGATGAATGTTATGGTTTGGATATGGAATATCCCCCAATATCTCATATGTTCATAGGTGGGGTTTTTGGGAAGTGATTTTATCAGTAGGACTCTGACATCATCAGTGGATTAGTCCATCAATAGCTGAATGAACTGGTGGGAGTCAGTACCTAGTTGGAAAAAGTAGGGGCCATAAGGGTAAATTACTAGAAGGGTTTTTCTTTTCCATGTCCTTTCCCTTCTCTTTCTGTGTTTCCACTCTGCCATGAGCTGTACAGCCTTCCTCTGTCATGCCCTTCTGCCATGATATTCTGCCTTAACTCAGGCTCAGAGCAATGCATCTGGCTGACCTAGGACTGAAACGTCTGAAACTGTGAGACAAAATAGACTTTTCTTCCTCTAAGTTATTTGTATCAGGTATTTTGATCACAGTGGTGCAAAATTGACTAATATAAAGCCTGTCTTTAAAAAGAACACAGGTCATATCAAAAGACAGAAAGGACTTTGAAGAGACAGATTATTATGGCCCTACTCAGATATGACTAAGATATTGGAATTATCAGACTGAGGGATTTTAAAAACCTGTGATTAATATGCTAAGGGCACAAGTGGATCATATAGACATAATCCAAGAAAAGATACAAAGAGAGAGATGGAAATTGCAAGAATGAATATAAGGAAATTCTAGTAATCAAAAATAATAGTGGAAATGAAGAACACCTTTGATGGGCTCATTAGTAGTCTGGACACAACTGAGGAAATAATCTCAGTTCTTCACTGTATATTAATAGAAACTTTCAAAATGAAAAAAGTATAAAGAAAAAAATATATAATAGAATATACCATGCAGGAAATGTGGGAAAACTATAAAAGTATAAAATGCATAATGGAAATTTTAGAGGAAGAAGCAAGAGGGAGAAACAGAAGAAACATTTGAAGCAACATTAGCTATGAATTTGACCAAATTAATATTAAACATCATATCATAGATCCTGGAGGTTCAGAGAATGCCATGCAGGATAAATCAAAATAATAAAAAAAAGTTTAAAAACAGGATAATTCCACCAAAGCATATCATATTCAAGCTGCAGAAAATCAAAGATGAGGAAAAAATCTTGAAAGAAGTCAGAGGAAAAATAACATCCATAGAATAGCAAAGGCACAATTAAATTTGACTTCTCTTCAGAAAATATGCAAACATAAAGAAAGTGGAGTAAAATATTTAAGATTTTGAAAGAACCCCCAGAAACCTAGAATTCTGCACCCTCTGAAGTTGTTCTTTGAACAGAAAGGAGAACTACAGACTTTTTTTATATAAACAAAAATTGAGAAAATCTGTGGCCAATAGATTTGCTTTATAAGAAATCTTAAAATAAGTTCTTAATACAAATGGACAACTATATCAATCAGAACTCTGAATAAAAACAGAGAAAAAAGATCATCAAAGTAGAAAAAAAGAAGGCAAAATAAATACTTTATATTTTTTAGTTGAGCTAATATATAATAGCTTGTTTAAAATAATATAAAGAATGTTATTTCGATATTTATGCTTATGTATAATCCACAGCATTATGGATTATATGTACAGTCCATAGCATTATGGATTATACATAAGCATAAATATTCAAATTAGTTATAAATTTATATTTTAAACTCTAGGAAAACCAGTAAAAAAATAAAATATGTATAACTGATATGTACAGAACAGAGAGAAAATTAAATCATATAAAAACTCAAATAAAACCACAAAGTGAAGAAACAAAATGGAAGTCAGAAAAGGAAACAAAGAACAAAGTCAATGTATAGAAATAATATCCCATATAGTAGTTGTTAAATCAACTGCCTTAGTCAGTTTAGGCTGTCTTAGCAAGTTACTATATATAAATGCCTGGAAAACCAAGATGAAGACCAACTTACCACCATCTTTGAATTCAAGTGCAGACTCAATTACTACTGACTTGCAAACAAATGGCTGATTTCTCATTTTGTCCTAAAATGAGAGAGAGACAGAGAGAGAAAGAGAGAGAGAGAGAGAGAGAGAGAGAGAGAGAGAGAGAGAGATGAATCATTCATATCATTCATTCTATTCTTATAAGGCCAAAGTACTATCAGACTAGGGCCTTCCCTCATGACTTCATTTAAACATAATTACCTCCTAAAGGTGTCAATATAAGAATTATTGGAGTATACAATACAGTCTATACCACTAGCTATTATCAATAATAATTTTAAACATCAATGATCTAAAGACACCAATTAAAATGAATAAAAAAAGATCAAAATATTTTTTAACATGTAACACACTTTAAATTAAAATATATATATTGTCTAAATACAAATATGTAGACAAACATACATTGAAGGAAAGATAGCCTCTTGAACAAATGGTGCTGGGAAAACTGGAAATCCATATGTAGCAGAATGAGATTTAACATCTTTCACTCTGAACAAAAATCAACTCAAAGTGGACCAAGGATCCAGGCATTAGACCAGAGACTCTGCACCTAATAGAAGAAAATGTATGCCCAACTTTCCATCATGTTGGTTTAGGAATAGTCTTCCTCAACAAGACTTCTAAAGCACAAGAAGTAAAATCTAGAATCAATAAATGAGAAGGTATCAAACGAAAAAGCTTCTTCACAGCCCATGAAACTATCACGAGTGTGAAGAGAGATTCTACTAATGAGAAAAAAACCTATACCACATGCACCTCAATGAGAGCATTAATCTCCAGGATATATGAAGAACTCAAAACCCTTAACACCAAAAAAAAAATTCCAATCAATAAATGGGCAAAAGAACTAAACAGGCTCTTTACAGGAGAAGAATTATGAATGGTTAACAGTTGAATGGATAAAGAAATTGTGGTATATATACACAATGGAATATTACTTAGCCTTGAAGAATGAAATTTAGATGAATGAACCTGAATAATATTACACTAAGTGAAATTAGCCAATTCCAAAGAACCAAAGGCCGAACGTTCTCTCTGGTATGTGGAAACTAATTCACAATAAGGGAGAAGGGAAATAATAGAGGTACTTTTGACTAGACAGAGGGGAGTGAAGGGAGGGGAGATGGTATCAGGGCAAGATGACAGTAGAATGAATTGACTTTATTACCATATGTGCATATATGATTCAGGACCTGTGTAATTGTATATCATGTACAACCAGAAAAATGAGAAGTCATATTCCATTCATTTATGATATGTCAAATGCATTCTACTGTCATGTATAATTGATTAGAACAATTAAAAAATAAAATAAAACCAAAGAGGCCTAGAAATTCTCAGTGTCTATGCAACTAACACCATCATATCAAAACACATGAGGCAAAAGCTTGTGTAATTGCAAGGAGAAATAGATGAAAACTTCTATTATATTTAATAGTTCTTACTTTGGAAATGGGCAGATTTAGCAGGCAGAATATCAGTACTGTAAGTCAACTATATATAATTAGTATCAATAGACTGCTTCATCTATCAACAGTATAATACATATTCTGAATTGCATATGTAACATTCACCAAGATAAACCATATTCTGTGTCATAAAATACATCTTAACATATTCAAAAGACTATAGATCCTATAATTAATTTAAACCGGAAATCAGTAAAAGAACAATTGCTGGAAAATCCCCCAAAGACTTGGGTATTAAATGATACGTATCTAAATAAGATGCCTTAAAGAAGAAATATCACTAAATTGAAAAAATATTTTCTAACAAAGTAAAAATAAGTATATAATTTATTAAAATTTTTGGGATGTTGGGAAATCAGTGTTCTGAAGGTAATTTATAGCACTGGGAACAAATAGAAACCATTCACCTCATACCCAAACTACACAAATAAATTATAAGAAAAAAAAACCTAAAGACCATATTACTCATTAACATAGATATAAAAAAATCATCAACAAAATTATTGAAAAGCTTCATTTTTAAAATTTTTTGAAACTTTTGTTGTACATGGACACAATACCTTTATTTTATTTATTTATGTGATACTGAGGATCTAACCCAGTGCTCCATGCATGCGAGGCAAGTACTCTACCACTGAGCCACAGACCCAGCCCTATTGTAAAGTTTTAAATCCAACAATGTATTAAAAAATATACATCATGTTTATGTGGAAACATTTGAAAATAAAAGAATATAATCCATTATTACATCAAATGGCTAAAAAAGAAATATCATATGACCATGTCAATAGATGTAGAAAAAACATTTGATAAAATCCAAAACATGTTCATGATAAAAAGTCAGAAAACTAGGAATAGATAACTTTCTTAACTTCATGAAGAATGTCTACAAAAATCCTGCAACTAACAATTTATGCTTACTTGTAATACTCTACCTACTGGTGGAAACCAGAAGCTTCCCATTAAGATCAGGAATTACCCCTTTTCAAATTTGTGCTGGAATTCCTCACTAATGCAATAAGAAAATAAAAGGAAATAAAAACATGCTGATTGGAAAAGAAGAATAAGACTGTGTTGGTTTTCAGGTGACATAATTGTCTATGTAGAAAACCTGAACTAATAGGAAAGTGCTTCCTGGAACTAGTAAGCAATATGGCAAAGTGTAGGTTATAAGATTAATATAAAAAAGTCAATTGCATTACTATATACCAGCAATAAACAAGTTACATTTGAATTTACAACTTCACTATTTATATAATCACCCCACAAAATGAAATACTCAGATATAAATTTAAAATTATGGACAAATTCTATATAAAGAAAACGACTAGTCAGTGGAGATATAGTCTATATTCATGAAGAGTGAGACTAAATATTTTCAAGATATAAATTCTGTACACATTTGCTTAAGATTCAACATAATCCTAGTTAAAATATCAGTAAAGTTATTTTGTATATATTAACCTGATAATAAAGTTTATATAAAGATACAAAAACAGCATAATCAACTTAATTTTTTTATTCAAAGTTGTATTTATAATTTTTTTATTCAAAGTTGTATTATAATTCATTATAAACATATAGAGCATCTTTTTAAAAAAACACTGTATACAATGTATATTCGTACCATTCAAATCTTCAATCATACATTTAGAATAATGACATCCATCTTATTCAACCACCTATTCTTTTTTCCCCCACATACCTCCCTTGCTCTTTTCGTTCCCCTCCCTTCCCTTTGACCATTATAGTGTTCCTCTAATCCTCCTATGTACCCCAACCCAACACCACTGTGAATCAGCCTCCTTATATCAGAGAAAACATTCGTTATTTGGATTTTTGAGATTGACTAACTTCACTGAGCATTATATTCTCCAACTTCATCCATTTACCCATGAATGTCATTATTTTCTCTTCTTTTATTGCTGAGTAAAATTCCATTGTGTATATGTACCACATTTTCTTTATTCATTCATCAACTGAAGGACATCTAGGTTGGTTCCACAATCTAGGTACTGTGAATTGTGCTGCTTTAAACATTGAAGTGGCTGTGTCACTGTAATATTCTATTTTTAAGACCTTTGGGAATAGACTCAGGAGTGGGATGGCTGGGTCATAGGGTGGTTCATTCCCAGTTTTCCAAGAAATCTCCATACTGCCTTTCATAACGGTTGCACCATTTTTGCAGTCCCACCAGCAATGTATGACTGTGCCTTTTCCCCCACATCCTCTCCAACATTTATTGTTGTTGTGTTCTTAATGGCTGCCATTCTGACTGGAGTAAAATAAAATCTTAGAGTAGTTTTGATTTGCATTTCTCTAATTCCCAGGGATGGTGAGCATTTTTTAATGTATTTGTTGATTAATTGTGTATCTTCTGAGAAGTGTCTTTTCAATTCCTTAGCCCATTTGTTGATTGGGTTATTATTTTTTTTTTGGAATTAAGTTTTTTGAGTTTTTTATATATTCTAGAAATTAGTGCTCTATCTGATGTGCATGTATTAAATATTTGTTCCCAAACAGTTGGCTCTCTATTCACCTCACTGATTGTGTAATATACATTTTTCTCCAGGGTATATTTTTTGTCTTCGTTATCTGAGGTCTTTTCTTCCAAGTGGTCTAATTTGTTGGTGATGCTTTCAATTGAGCATTTAGTTTGGTTTATTGCTTCTTTCATTTCCAGAATTTCTGTTTGGTTTCTCTTTAGAAACTCTATCTCCCTATTGAAGTAATCTTTTGCTTCCTGTATTTGTTTTTGGAGTTCATTGTCAAAATGATCTTTTACCACCTGTATTTCCTCCCTTATATCATTTTTGAGTTCATTCTTAAGTTCCATAAACATTTGGAATATGTAATATCTGAATTCCATCTCTGGCATTTGACCAACTTGCTTGCCATGGAATCTTCTGAGGAGATATGTTGATTTGTTTGAGTCACTTTCTTCCCTTGTTTCTTCATATTGCTTGTGTGATTTTTCTTCTAGCACTCTGGAGCCTCAACTATTTCGTTTTGACCTTAAATCCTTATGATGCTCCTATAGTACAATGCTATCAGATCCCCTTATAAATACTTTACACTTTAAAACCAAACACTTACTGTTCAGATAATTCCAGTTTGATCACAATGTGCAGATTTAGTTAACTCAGATATTGTCTCCAATTTACTCTGTATGTTTGTGATGGATTTTATAGTTTCAAGTGTTGGACACAGATGTGATAAGTTTAGGAAGAAGGAAGTGAGGGTATTGGGTTGATCTTTCTTAGGAAGTGTGAAAAGAGAATTCTATGGAAGTAGTTTGATATCATCAGACAAGAGAGGAAAGAAAGTGAACTATTTAGTTGAAAGACTGACTGATTTATATATATGCCAAACTTATGCAACCATTGAGAGAAGAAAAAAAGAAAGATGGAAAAGCAAAAAAGAAAAGAAGAAGAAGAAAGAGGGAAAACAGGTAGATATGACAAAGAATTAGGGATTTGTGTAAAAGACAGGAAAGAGAAAGTCAGAAAAAAAGAGAGAATAAATTATATATAACACTGCTTTGCTGTATAATTTAATTGCCCCAGTTCTCGAAATCCCAATTTCTGTGTATAACTTGTTTTTGCCTCTTGTTGAGAATGCAATGGCAGGGTGTAAATAGAAATGATGAGTGAAGAAGAAAGGAGACAAAAGTGAGAAGGAAAAAAAGAAAGAAAAGAGGAATAAAAGCGAACAAACAAACAAACCCACAATCAAACAACAACAACAACAACAACAACAACAAAGAAAACCAAAGTCGAACCCTGGAACAAATCTCAGGAACAGATCTCAGTCAAACAGCGCCCTGTGAAGTCCTTCTATTTTTTCCCTTCCAGTTTAAGCCAGTTGTCCCGGATCATGTCCAGGCAGTTACCGAGAACCTGAGAATCTTAAAGACCAGGGCATGTTCTCCTGCTATCCTGTTGTGGGATTGCCTTTATGTGATTATCGGGCTGGGAAAGTCCTCTGGCGGTCCTAGCTGGAAAGCTTGCAGGCCGGGACTCTTTCCACTGGGGTCCAGTGCTGGGATGGTGTCTCCACAGTGGACAGGCTGGGAAAGTCCTCTGTAGGGCCTACCTGGAAAGCTTACAGTCAACTTAATTTTGAAAAGAATAAAGTCAGAAGATTAGCACTATCTACAAGACTCAGTATAATTCTGTTAATCAAGACAGTATAGTATTAACAAAAGCACAAAATAATAAATCAATGGAACAGAGTAGAGAATCCAGAAACACACACACACACACACACACACACATAAGCACGCGTACACAAGCAGGCGCGTGTGTGCACACACACACATTATTGATTTATCATTGACAAGGAAATTATAGCACTATAACAAAGATAATCCTTCAGCAAATAGTGCTAGAAAAAGTTGATATCTACGTGCAAAAAAAATCAGCACGGAGCACTTGAAGACCTTCACAAAAAGTAAATCAATGTGGACCACAGCAAATCTATAAAATTCCTAGACAAATTCATAGGAGAAAAGCTAGACAAATTTGGGTATAGCAACACCAAAATCATGATACATGAAAGAAATAATAGATTAGCTGCACTTTATTAAAATTAAAACCTTGTGAGTTCAAAGCCAGCTTCAGCAACTTAGTGAGGACCTGCGCAACTCAGTGAGATCCTATTTCTAAATAAAAATATAAAAAGGGCTGGGGATGTTGCTCAGTAGTTAAGCACCATGAATTCAATCCCTGGTACCTAAATTAATAAATACATAAATGACAGCAGTCCTAGAGAAGGTGGGTTTCTTTACAGTTGGTTCCTTGAGAGCTGATTGCCCAGTTCAACCCCAAGGACCAAAAAAATAAATAAAAATAAAAATAAAAATAAAAACATTTTGTGAAAGACATTGTCAGGAAAATGTGGAAAAAAAACCGACTAGATGGGAGAAAAACATTTGCAAAAGACAACTTGGATTATGAAGTATTATCAAAATATACAACCATTTGTTAAAAATCAACAGTAGGATAATAAACAACTTTAGTAATAATACTTGAACGAAAGACATAAATAGACAACTGATCAGAATATATGTCGATGATAGCATATAAAAAGTAGCTCAACACTGCATATCACTAAGTATTTTTAAATTAAAACAAGAATAAGATGCTACTACATACCTATCAGAGTGGGCATAATTCAAAGCACTGATAATATCAAATGTTCAAAGGAAATTTAGCAACCAGAGTGTTCATTCATTATTGAGAATGCTAAATAAAAGTCATTTTGGAAGAGAATTTGACATTTTCTTGCAAAATTAAACATCGTCTTACAATATGACCAGCACTCATGTTCTTTGATATTTACTCAAATGAATTAAAACTTTTGACCACAAAAAACTACATACAAATGTTTATAGCAGCTTTATGTATAAAACCAAAACCTTTAAGCAACCATGTTATCTTTAGTGGTGATTTGATAAAATGTGGTATATTCAGACAATGGAATGCTAATCAGCACTAAAAAGAAAAAAAAAGAAATGATCTATCAAGCCATAAGAAAACATGGAGGAAATGTAAATGCATATTATTAATTGAAAGGAACTGTAGAATTTGAACCACATGGCATTCAACAAAAGGCTAATCTGTACAGGCAGTTAAAAAATCAGTTGTTTTTAGAGTCTATGGGGAAGAGAGGGACAATTAGGAATGCATTTGTTTTCTTTTTTTTATAATTTTTAATATGTACAACTCATAGTGCATATATTTAGTATCTTTTTACATACAACTGTTTGTATACAAAGTATAATCGTACAATTCAGGTCTTCAATCATGCAATAAGGAAAATGATACCCGTCTCATTCAACCACCATTTTTTTTTTTTTTTCTCCCCTCCCTCCCCTCTTGCTCCCTCCCTTACCCTCCTTTCCCTAGACCATTCTAGTGTTCCTCTAATACTCCTATGTACCCCCATCCAACAATACTTTGAAATAGCCTCCTTATATAAGAGAGAACATTTGGTACTTGGATTTTTGAGACTGACTAACTTCACTTAGCATTATGTCTTCCAACTTCATCCATTTACCTGCAAATGCCATTAATTTATTTTCTTTTATTGCTGAGTAAAATTCCATTGTGCTTATATACCACATTTTCTTAATCCACTCATTTACTGAGGGACATCTAGGTTGGTTCCACAACTTTGCTATTGTGAATTGCTCAGCTACAAACATTGAGATAGCTGTGTCACTGTAATATGCTGTTTTTAAGTCCTTTGGGAATAGACCCAGGAGTGGGATGGCTGGGTCATAGGATGGTTCCATTCCCAGTTTTCCAAGAAATCTCCATACTGCTTTCCATAACGGTTGCACCATTTTGCAGTCCCACCAGCAATGTATGAGTGTGTCTTTTCCCCCACATCCTCTCCAACATTTATTGTTGCTTGTGTTCTTGATGGCTGCCATTCTGACTGGAGTGAAGTGAAATCTTAGAGTAGTTTTGATTTGCATTTCTCTAATTGCCAGAAATGTTGAACATTTTTTCATGTATTTGTTGATTAATCGTGTATCTTCTTCTGAGAGGTGTCTTCTCAATTCCTTAGCCCATTTATTGATTGGGTTATTTGTTTTTTTAGAGCAAAGTTTTTTGAGTTCTTTATATATTCTAGAGATTAGTGCTCTATCTGATGTGCATGTATTAAATATTTGTTCCCAATTAGTTGGCTCTCTATTCACCTCACTGATTGTTTCTTTTGCTGAAAAGAAGCTTTTTAGTTTAAATCTATCCCATTCATTAATTCTTGGTAGTAATTCTTGTGCTACAGGATTCTTATTAAGGAACTTGGGGCCTAATCCAACATGTTGGAAATTGGAGCTTACTTTTTCTTCTATTAGGTGTATTGTCTCTGGTCTAATTCCTAGGTCCTTGATCCACTTTGAATTGAGTTTTGTGCATGGTGAGAGATAAAGGTTTAATTTCATTTTGTTGCATATGGATATCCAGTTTTCCCAGCACCATTTGTTGAAAAGGCTATCCTTTCTCCACTGTATATTTTTGGCACCTTTGTCTAATATAAGATAGCTGTAATTATATGTATTAGTCTCTGTATCCTCAATTCTGTACCATTGGTCCACCAGTCTGTTTTGGTGCCAGTACCATGCTGTTTTTGTTACTATTGCTCTATAGTATAATTTAAAGTCCAGTATGGTGATGGCCCCTGCTTCACTTTTCTTGCTCAGGATTGCTTTGGCTATTCTGGGTCTCTTATCTTTCCAGATGAATTTCATGACTGCTATTTCTATTTCTTTGAAGAATGACATTGGGATTTTGATTGGAATTGCGTTAAATCTGTATAATGCTTTTGGTAGTATGGACATTTTGACAATATTAATTCTACCTATCCAAGAGCAAGGTAGGTCTTTCCATTTTCTGAGTTCATCTATAATTTCTTTCTTTAGTTTTCTATAATTTTCGTTATAGAGGTCTTTCACCTTTTTCATTAGGTTGATTCCCAGGTATTTTATATTTTTTGATGCTATTGTAAATGGGGTATTTTTCATCATTTCCCTTTCAGAGTCTTTGTCGCTGATGTACAAAAATGCCTTTGACTTATGTGTATTGATTTTGTATCCTGCAACTTTGCCAAATTCGTTTACTAGTTGTAAAAGTTTTCTGGTAGAGTTTTTTGGGTCTTCTAGGTAGATTATCATGTCATCAGCAAATAGTGCTAATTTGAGCTCTTCTTTTCCTATCTTGATCCCTTTAATTTCTTTTGTCTGTCTAATTGCTCTGGCCAGAGTTTCCAGTACTATGTTAAATAGCAGTGGTGAAAGGGGGCATCCCTGTCTTGTTCCAGTTTTTAGAGGGAATGCTTTCAATTTTTCTCCATTTAAGATAATGTTAGCTCGGGGCCTTGCATAAATAGCTTTTATAATGTTGAGATATGTTCCTGATATTCCTAGTTTTTCCAGTGTTTTGAACATAAAGGGGTGTTGTATTTTGTCAAATGCTTTTTCTGCGTCAATTGAGATGATCATATGATTTTTGTCTTTAACTCTATTGATGTGATGTATTATGTTTATTGATTTCTGAATGTTGAACCAGCCTTGCATCCCTGGGATAAACCCCACTTGATCGTGGTGCACTATCTTTTTGATATGTTTTTGTATCCGATTTGCCAGGATTTTGTTGCGGATTTTTGCATCTATGTTCATTAAAGATATGGGCCTGAAGTTTTCTTTTTTGGATGTGTCTTTGCCTGGCTTTGGAATTAATGTGATATTGGCCTCATAGAAAGAGTCTGGAATAGCTCCCTCTTTTTCTATTTCTTGAAATAGTGTGAAGAGCATTGGTATTAGTTCTTCTTTGAAAGTCTTATAGAACTCGGCTGTAAATCCATCAGGTCCTGGACTTTTCCTTGTTGGTAGCTTTTTGATGACATCTTCTATTTCTTCGCTTGTAATTGATCTGTTTAAATTGTGTATAGCCTCCACATCCAATTTAGGCAAATCATATGAATCTAGAAATCTGTCAATGCATTCAGTATTTTCTATTTTATTAGAGTACAAGTTTTCAAAGTAATTTCTAATTATATTCTGTATATCTGAGGTGTTTGTTGTGATATTCCCTTTTTCATCACGAATGTTAGTAATTTGAGTTTTTTCTCTTCTTCTTTTCGTTAGCATCGCTAAGGGTCTGTCAATTTTTTTTTATTTTTTCAAAGAACCAACTTTTAGTCTTGTCAGTTCTTTGAATGGTTTCCTTAGTCTTAATTTCATTAATTTCTGCTCTGATTTTAATTATTTCCTGTTTTCTACTGTTCTTGGTGTTGGTCTGTTCTTCTTTCTCTAATGCTTTGAGGTGTGATGTTAAGTCATTTATTTGTTGGTTTTTTTTCTCTTAAGGAATGAACTCAGTGCAATGAATTTTCCTCTTACTACTGCCTTCATAGTGTCCCAGAGATTTCTATATGATGTATCTGTGTTCTCATTTACCTCTAGGAATTTTTTGATCTCCTCTTTGATGTCTTCTTCAACCCCTTGTTCATTCAGTAGCATGTTGTTTAGCTTCCAGTTGATGTAGTAGTTTTTCTTATTCCTTGTTTTGTCGTTGATTTCCAATTTCATCCCTTTATGGTCCGATAGCATGCAGGGTAGTATCTCTATTTTTTTATATTTGCTGAGAGTTGCCTTGTGACATAATATATGGTCTATTTTGGAGAAGGAGCCATGTGCTGCTGAGAAAAATGTGTATTCGTTTACTGAGGGATGAAATATTCTATATATGTCCATTAGGTCTAAATTGTTAATTGTTTTGAGGAGGCTTAAAGTTTCTTTGTTTAGCTTTTGTTTGGATGATCTGTCCATTGATGAGAGAGGTGTGTTGAAGTCCCCTAGAATAACTGTGTTGTGGTCTATTTTACTCTTGAACTTAAGAAGCGTTTGTTTGATGAATGTAGGTGCTCCATTATTTGGGGCATACAGATTTATGATTGTTATATCCTGTTGATGGATGGTTCCCTTAAGTAATAAGAAATATCCATCTTTGTCCCTCTTGATTAGTATTGGTTTAAAGTCTACCTTATTTGATATGAGAATGGAAACCCCTGCTTGCTTCCGCCGGCCATGTGAGTGATAAGACTTTTCCCAGCCTTTCACTTTCAGTCTGTTGATGTCTTTTTCTATGAGGTGTGTTTCTTGGAGACAGCAAATTGTTGGGTCATTTCTTTTAATCCATTCTGATAATCTGTGTCTTTTGATTGGCGAGTTTAGGCCATTAACATTCAGGGTTATTATTGTGATGTGATTTTTATTCCCATCCATTTTTATTTGAGTTACGTTCTTTAGCTTGATTTGGTTTCTCTTCTGGTTTGTATTTCCTTTAGTTTAATATCTCCCTTTGTTGATTTTCGTTATCATCTTTCTCTTCTTCTTCATGAAAAATGTTGCCCAGGATGCTCAGAAGTGCTGGCTTTCGAGTTGTGAAATCTTAACTTTTGCTTGTCATGGAAGGTTTTTATTTCATCTTCGAATCTAAAGCTTAATTTTGCTGGATATAAGATTCTTGGTTGACATCCCTTTTCTTTCAGAGCTTGAAATATGCTATTCCAGGATCTTCTTGCTTTTAAGGTCTGGTTTGAAAAATCTGAACATAGTCTGATTGGTTTCCCCCTATATGTAATCTGCTTCCTTTCTCTTGTGGCTTTTTGTATCCTCTCTTTTCTCAGTGTATTAGGCATTTTCATTATAATGTGTCTTGGTGTGGATCTGTTGAGATTTTGTTTGTTTGGTGTTCGGTATGCCTCTTGAACTTGGTTCTCCCATTCATTCCTCAAGTTTGGAAAATTTTCTGTAATTATTTCATTAAATAGATTACTCATTCCTTTGACTTGAAACTGTGCCCCTTCCTCTACACCAATCACTCTTAAGTTTGGTCTTTTTATGCTGTCCCATAATTCTTGGATGTTATGTTCTTGATTTCCAACAAGTTTTGCTGTATGTTCTAAATTCTTCTCTAGGATAAATATTTTGTCTTCATTGTCTGAGGTTCTTTCTTCCAAGTGGTCTATTCTGTTGTGGATGCTTTCAATTGAGCTTTTATTTTGGTTTATTGCTTCTTTCATTTCTGGAATTTCTGTTTGGATTCTCTTTAGAGCCTCTATTTCCCTATTGAAGTAATCTTTTACTTCCTGTATTTGTTTTTGGAGTTCTTTGTCAAAATAATCTTTTGCCTCCTGTACTTGTTCCCTCATCTCATTTTTTAGGTCATTCTTAAGTTCCATAAACATTTGGCATATGTAATTTCTAAATTCCATCTCTGGCATTTGACCAACTGTGCTTGCCATGACATCTATCGATGAGGTATCTTGATTTGTTTGTGTCATTTTCTTTCCTTGTTTTTTCATGTTGCTTGTGTGTCTATTCTTCCTGCACTGTGGGACCTTGACTATTTCGATTTTACCTTAAAGCCTTATGTTGTTCCTGTAGTACAATGCTATCAGATTACCTTATAATTCCTTTACACTTTTAAAACCTAACACTTTCTATTCAGAAAATCCAAGTTTGATTGCAATGTACAGATTTGGTTAACCCAGATATTATTTCCAATTTACTCTGTTCGCTTCTGATGGGGTTTTATAGTTTCAAGTATTGGATACAGAGGTGTTATGTTTAGGAAGAAGGAAGTGTCTTGAATTGTTCTTTCTTGGAAAGTATGAAAAGAGATATCTATTGAATTGGTTTAGTGGAAGTGGTTTAGTATCAGTAGACGAGGGAAGAAAGAGAATGGAGTTGACAATTAGGTGGAAAGACCAATTTATATATAAAGTAAGTTGGAAAAGAAAAAAAAACGATAAAAGATTAGGAATTAGTGTAAGAGAGAGGAGAGATAGAATCAAGGAAATAGAGAGTAAACAATATATATCACCACTTTGCTACCCAGTTCAATTGCGCTGGTTCTAGAAATCCCAAGTTCTGCGTATACCTTGTTTTTGCCTCTGTTTAGTATGCACTGGCAGGATGTAAACATGAAAGATGAAGGAGGAAGAAAAGATGCAAGAGTGAGAAGGAAGAAAAGAAGGAAAAAAAAAAGGAGCGGAAGCAAACAAACACACTGACAATCAATGCGGAAGGAAAAAAAAAAAAAAAAAAAAGCAGAACAAAACAAAGCCAAAAAAAGGAAAGAGAAAAACAAACAAACAAGCAAACAAAAACCCTCCCTGCAATCCAACAAAACAAGCAAACCAACAGAAAAGAAAAAATAAAAAGTCGAACCCCAAGTCTCAGACAAAACGGGCCCTGGGAAGCCCCCTCTTTTTTCCTTTCCAGTTCAAACCAATTGTTATTGGATCACGTCTAGACAGTCTGCAATCCTATTAGTGGAATCAAGGCTGCACCTTAGGCCAGTGGCTGAACGGCTCAGTGAAGGAGTGGCCCAGGGGGTTTGTGTGTGTCAGCAGATGAATGGCACTGGGAAGGGGACCCTCCAGAAGGCACCCCCTCCCCACGCCCACCCACAGTTTCAGCTTCTTGTGGCCGCTGCGCTGGCCTCAGACATGCCCTCCCCTGCTGGCCACCCGAGCCTCACCCAAGTGTGCGTTGTCTTCAGAGAGCTGGAGGGTCCCTGGATGGCTGCAGCCGTCACTCTCCGTCTCCTCCCCTTTGTCTGGGTCAGCCACTGCACCTTTCAAAGATGGCGGTGCTCTCCTCCCAGTCAACAGCAGCTCTGCAGACTCCCGTGTCCTCGCCGATCGATTTCAAAGCCGTTGGGTGGATGTCTCCTTGCCCAGGTGGTATCGGGAAGCCGCAACTGTAACTGCTGCTCGGACAGCGCTGCTTCGGACTGTGGACTGCTCCGACTCTGCCCCTGCTTGCTGTTCGCAGGTCTCTGCGCCACTCTCTCCGGGGCCCTACTGCTGAGGGTCGTGTCCGGTGGAGTGTGGATTCGAACTGGTGCTGTCGACCCGCGGTCTCCCGTGGTCCCCCAGCACCAATTCCGGCGGCTGTTATAGCTGGTTTTTATCGCCAGTTTCACGCTGGTGTGCCCTGAGTGTGGCTGGGGTTGCAGTCGCAGCGTGATCTCCCCACACTGACTTTGTTTCACACGGCCTGTGCACCACCGAGGCAGTTTTGCAGGAGCCTCGCGTCTCCAGCCGCTGCAGACAGCTTGTCTCCTTCTCTCCCTGGCAGTGGTAATCAAACCATCCAGGAGTTCGGTATTTTCAGCCTATATATATATGATGAAAGGCAATTTATCTGCTTTGTTGGATTCTTTCCACAGAGCTGCCCAGAAGTGCGGCTTCCTCTAATCCGCCATCTTGGATTCCTGCATTTGTTTTCTAGGAAAGAAAAATATATTCTGTATTATGCAATGGTAGATACGTGCCATTATATATTTATCAAAACCCATAGAACGGGCTGGTATTGTGGCTCAGCGGTAGAGCACTTGCCTAGCACGTGTGCGGCCCAGGTTCGATCCTCAGCACCACGTACAAATAAAAACGCATTGTGTACAACTAAAACAAATAAATAAAAATATTTAAAAAAACATAGAATGGACAACACAGTCAACTCTAATGTAAACTATAAGGTTTGGGTGATAATGTGACAATGTAGGATCATTGATTATAGTAAATGTATCATATGAGCATGTGATTTGTGTATATGTGTGTGTTAGCATGAAAACATACATAATGTGTGTGATCCTGGAAGATGAAATTCAGGGCTTTACTCATCCCCTAGGGACACGACTTACCAGTAAAGCACAAACCTAGCCCTGGGTGTGTGATTTTCTCATACTTGTTTTTATTTAATTATTTTATTTATATATTTACTTAATTACTTATTTAATTACTTATTTAATGTAGTGCTAGGATTGAACCCCATGTATCAGATATGGTAGGCAAGAACTCTGCCTCTGAGGTACAAACACAGCCTGGGTGTGTGATTTTGATTGTAGGGAAGCTGACATTGTGGGTGAAGGGATACATGAGATTTGTCTGTACCTTTCAGTCAATTTTTCTGTAAACATAAACCTACTCTAAAAGTAAGCCTATTTATAGATAAAATGGATAATGATCAAGACCGAAACACAACAATATATATTGGGTCTCCTGGAAACAGATGAGAGGTTTCTGCTCAAATGACATAGAGGAGTCCCCTTTTTTCTATGAAAGATATATTTCAAGACCCCTAGTGAGTGAAACTGAACTCTTTATACACTACACATATATAACTACAGTAAACTTTTACCTTTTCACTTAAATGGAACATTTGTAGCTTCTGTTTGCAATTCCAAATTACCAGCATCACTACTTTTGCCACCTGTAGGCAAGGAAGCTAGACTTTTCTACCCTTATGTCAGGCAGTCATTGGCATTTAGATGTGTTTCTTGTGGGCACAGTAGCACCTCCTGGGGGAAGGGCCCTCCATTTGACCATGGACAATTCTCTGGATAAAGAGGGAGATGTGAACCCTTGGCATTTAACTTTCACAACATATGGGAGATAGAGTTTTGGCTTTGTAAATGGAATCTGATGAAATACTAGTGCTGTTCACTGTGGATAATCTGAATAGTCTGAAAAAGTTTAAAGCTCTAAAAATTTGTGCAAAATTAAAATGTAGAATTAGTTTCAGGTAATATTAGTATAAGGTGTTTATTGTGATTGGATTTATTATAATAAAATAAATGTTATTAATTTTAGATTAATAGTCAAAGAAATTATGATTAAGTATTTGGACTAATGTTAAAAGGATTAAGGCTGGAATCCAGGATATCATTAGATTACTGAATATCAATACTTTTTTTTTTTTTAATCACCAATTAAGATCATCTAGATTTTCTGGTCAAAACGCCAGAATCCATTTACATACAAAGTTGAAAAAAAAAGTCCTTCTCGCTAAACTACAATTGAACCAAAAGGAAAATTAAAGGTATTGAATCTGTAATAATATACTGTTAATAAAATATTTCCACATATTAAAACTTAATGAATAGGACCAACATGATAGAAAAGATTCAAAGCCACAAATGTTTGCATTATGAAATAAGTAAGAATTGAATTAGATTAGCTTAATATTCAACACAAAGAATTTTGATGAAAGAAACTTAGACAATGAATTAAACTAATATTTATAAGTATATCTTGGATTACTTGGATGTAATTTCTTGAAATCGTTAATAGCTTCAGCAGACATAAATGAAAAATCACAAAAAAGTAAGCATGCAATATAATAATAATGATGGTGATAAAGCACTGTAATAGGTACTTTACACTGATTTTATGCTCTCATGCTATCTCTAAAGTTGATAATACAACCTCATTGAGGGCACATTTTTTTTCCAAGCATCACACAGACAGAAAGAGGCAGAGCCAATGACTTAAAACTTTCTCACTACAGGGCTTTACTCTGAACTATATTATCAGAATTATTTCCAAATATAGCAATGAGTATTATGATAGTGCCTTTGAAAATTTCAATACAATTGCCTATTTTTTTGAAAAAAATTACTAACCCTCTCCTAAATTTAAAAGCTGGAAAAATGAACAATCACGGCAAAACCTGAAAAGGGTGGGGATCCAAGGAATTGTTTTCCAAAATACTTCAGGGTTTGTGTAGCTTAATAAATGTACGTTTTAGGCACCAAATATGAGATACTTCCCATCTTTTATTCTGTATTTGAAAACAGTGGAACAGAAAGAGGACAAGATTTATTTTATTCTTTAAATATAACTTGATTTATATATACATAATTATATTGTATATGTAAAAAGTATTCAAAATTCAAGTAAAATGTCCTCCTTTACCATTATATTACTCTAAAAAAGCTTCTTAATACTACCCTCTATGAAAGGAACTTCATAGAGAAATCTGCTCTTTTTGTTTGGTGCATAAACTTGCTTAAAATTGTACTGTGCCTTTATATACATGAAACATTAAAAAATATGGCATTGTAGCATTGTTTTATGTATGTATTTGTCTACATCATGATGTATAGATCATTAAAGAACTTGCTTTGTCAATAATAATGACATGGAAAACTTCATTTTATCAAATATCTTATTTTAATGTAATAATAAATACCTTATATATATTATAGTTATGCATACATATATTATGATTATATATGTAAGGAGTATGTATTATATATATGTGTGTGTATATATGTATTTATATATGTATGTGTGACATCCATGTATATATATATATATATATACATAAATGTTAAAATATACATATATATGTATATATATACACTCAGAGAGAGAGAGAGAGAGGGAGGGAGATGTGTGTCAGGTTTTTCAAATGTTCATATCTTCTGTATCATTACCTTTTTTTCCTCTGATCTGGATTAACCTATGATACCTTTTGTGCTAAGTAAGTTTCCTGTTTTTCTTAGTTTTCAGGAAATTCTTCTTTAAAAATGTCATTGTTGGGTGTTGAATATTATCAAGTACTTTTTAGTTGGGCACCTTTGAGATGATCAAAAACCGTTATTATTATAATTTCCTAATAGAGTAAATTATATGATTAATTTTA
Organism: Tamias sibiricus; assembly: GCA_025594165.1. Taxonomy (NCBI): domain Eukaryota; kingdom Metazoa; phylum Chordata; class Mammalia; order Rodentia; family Sciuridae; genus Tamias; species Tamias sibiricus. Next base: position 133,671,084 of record CM046667.1, read on the forward strand.
ATATTGAAAATTTTTACATTATAAGGTGATTCTTACTTGGTTATGATGTATTTTACTATATAGCTAAATACAATTTGTTACATTTAATTAAACTTTCTTTTCTTTTTAAGATCATGAGTTTGACCTATAGCTAACTTTTTACGTGGTATCATTTTGCTTCTAATCACAGGACTATATTAGCCTTAAAAATGAGTTAGGTAGCTTTACATTTTGCTCTTATGTTCAGGAACAGGTTTCAGGAAATGAGATTTTTTAGAGTTATTGGTGGAAATCTTTTTAAAACACATCTGTGCTTGCTGTATCTTTTGGAAAGCTGGAGAAAGATATTTCTCTTTTTTCTTTTTTAAAAAAGTTTGCCTATATTTTTATTTGAATTCAGATGGACTACTTATTCTTGAGATAATTTTGTGGAATTTTTTTCCTAGAACATTTTTACTTTATTTAGGCATTCAAAGTTAAAAGGGTTCACCTGTTGCTTTCCATTCATGAAAACTGCATATAACTCCTGTATATGTAGTTAAGGATATGTGTGTGTTTTTCAATTATCTATTTATTTTTGTGTATGTTTGGTTGTCAGTAGGCATCAAAGATGCAAAATAGAACTTTTAGTATATCATCAGTTCCCTATCTTCAATATAGTTTGTTGGTAATACTCAAATTTTACAAAGATATCCCCAAATAAATTTATATTAGTTTGACATGTGAATAGAGTAGCAAACTACTAGAAAATTAATGTAGTCTTGTATATTTATGAGTTATTTTCCCCTTGAAGAGGTAATGAATTAATTGTTTCCATGTGTACTTGTGATGGCTTTTCAGTTTCCTTACATTGGGAATCTGTCATCTTCTTCAGGCCATGGATATTAGAGGTCTAATGACAGGCTCACTCAAGAAACTAAGTAAAAAATAGGTTTAAATAACCTTGCCATGATTGCTCACTCATGGTTGAATTTTATTTATATATTTATTTTTTTGTAGATGAGTGATCCTTGTTTTGGCCTCCCATCAGTTTTGCCTTTAAGGATGCTGTACTTCATTAACAATCACCTTGAGTCTCTGCAAGTCAGAATCCCTTGGCTACCACTGAGACATTGCCACTCTTAACAATTGTATTGTCCAGGTTCCTAGTGTGGAGCACCTTTTGTTACCTCTATTTCTGTTTAGGATCCTACCATTCTTTTATTATCAATGAGCCCAGTTTTGCAATAGCAACTCTGATCAGCAGCCTTGACCTACAGTTATCAATATGACTAAATTCATTGTGATGTTATTTCACTGCTTCTATCCTTATAGCCTTGGTAAATGACATATTTCCCAGCTCCCCAATGGATCATAATCATTCTTCCTTGTTTTCCTTCCTTTCATATAGTATATCTAGAAAATCTTCCTTGATGATTTTAATCTCTATTGCATGTCTGCCATGGCAATTCTGGAATTTCAGTTTCACTTTTTATAGAGTGATATTTTTGTTTATTATCTTGAAACCTTCTCTGCACCATTTCCCCACAGTTACCAGGACACTTGCATTTTTGCTAAATACTTTAACATAGGGCTGTAGTGCATGCTATGTTACTAATATGGATCATGACCTTGGAAAGTAACTTACATGTTACAGGGCTAATTTTCTTTATTACTAAAATGAAATTATGTCAAGAGGCCTTTCAAACTCTAAAAACATATGACTGCAAACTAAATAGCTTTGTTGTTTGGGGACATTTTCACAATGTCTTTAAAGTGCTTTGACTAAACTTCCTTCTCAGATGGAGTTGTTGAGCTCCTGCTTAAAGAGATCTATCTCAAAAAAGGGACTATTTTCCCACTTTTTTTTGCAAGTGGGAGAAAGTTCAGAACATGCTAATTGGGCAAGCTTGAAATTCTAAGGATCTGCAAATGGAACAGGTGCAAATGTAACTGGTGATAATTGATGGCTAATTATGCAAGCAATAACACACCCCAGGGTATGGGCTTGTCTGCCAATATATAGAAGCCTTAGGTGTGAGTTTATTAGCAGGCAAATACACATCCTGGAAGTTGTATTGTACAGAGAAAGTACTTTTGAAAACACAAAGTGGTTTTAATCTTTTGCTGAGCACTTCATCATTCTAGCCCCTCCCATTATACCTGCTTAATCCAAACATCCATTTGGAAAAAATCAAGTGCTTTCATTTTCCTTTAAAAATAGTCTGTACTGAACTGAATTAGCATTTAGTAAGAATTCATAAGGTAACACTAGGAAGATGAATTCTCATAAAGAATTAATTATATTTGACCACTATGTAGTAAATTATTTCCTAATCTCTTTATTTTGAGGACAGATTGTAGGTCCCAGGAATGGATATTTAATGATAACGATCAGGAAAGTAATGTTCTTAGCTGAGAAGAAATTTGGAGGAAAATTATGAAAGAGTAAGGATATTCATTTTTTTCTTGTGTCTAGAAAATATGTCACCAGGACAGATTTAACAGATGGGACTGTTTTCCCAACTAAGCATTTTAAGAAATAAGGAGTAAACTACAAACTAGTAAGGAACACTGGACTTTGGTACTATTTTCAAGTTACAACTCAAACCTCACCACTGTTCACCATCTCCACTGATACCACTTTAGACCAACTTTTCCTCATCTGGATTACTGCTCTGGTGATAGAAGCACTTCCATCCCTGTCCGCATTTTGTCCATTCACAACACATCAGTCAGAGTGATTTTATTAAAATATTTGTTCAACCATGCCCCTCCTCTACTCAAGGTGCTCTAAAGGGCTCCTATTTCACTCAAGTGAACATTCAATGCTTGTATTAACTAAAAGTCACAGACCTAGTCTTCTATGATCTCTACAACCTTATATCCTCCCTACTCTTCCTCTTTTCACTTTTCTTCAGTCACACTGACTTCTTTTCTGGTCTTTGAAAATACTACTCACACAGGTACCTAAGGGATTTTGCTCTGACTGTTCCCTGTGTCAGAATATTTTTCTCTCAGATATATAAATGATTTCATCTTTTACTTCTAATCAGGTAGTTGCTTAAATAGCACCTTTTCTATGAAAAATTCCCTTACAATCCTACCACCCACTCCATATTAAATTTTCTACCCATCCTACGTTCCCCTCTTATTTTCCTGGATAATTGTTCCTCATATTCCTTTGAAACTTATGATGAATTTGATATTTCAGTTTATAATTTACTATCTCTTTCTCCCCAGCAGCAGAATATGAGTTCCATGAAGGCATGGATTTTTGTCTGTTTTGTTGATTGATATAAATCTAGTACAGAACCTCATGCATAGCATTCAGTTAATGAATACTTACTGAATTAATGAATAGAGACTAGTACATAGAATTTGGTTAATTAGTATTTACTTAATTAATGAATGAAATAAGAATATTGTCAGGGAAGATTCTAGTATTAGTGGAGATTAAATGCTAAGACCTGTGCTGTAAATGCTGGTCAATTGAAGGAGCCCTAATTAGGAAGGGCTGTTGCAGCTAGCTGGAAGCCATAAGTTCCACCTGATATGTATGTGACGCACCTGTAGGCACCCGCAAAGCTGAAGGTATATAACCGGGTGAAAGCGGTCCGAGTTAGGAGAACGGAGAATTCAGTCAGCCGGGCAGTCACTCGGTCGGTCAGAAGAATCAGAGCGGCCAGAACGTAGGCAGAGCGGTTACAGAAGAGAAACCAGATAGAAGAAGTAATGACTGGTCAGAGTTAGGCCGAGACTCCTGAGGAAGACAGAAGACAGAAGACGGAAGACGGAAGAAAGAAGAGAGAAGAAAGAAGCTCTAATCTTTCTCTAAGCTAAGCTCTATCTTTCTAACTCTAACTCTAAGCTAAGAAGACAAGAAGAAAAGCTCGCTTTAATCTTTCTCTCTAAAAATCTTTCTTTCCCTCTCTCTAAGCTCTAAGAAAGTAGAAGTAAAAAGTAGTAAAAGCTTAACTCTGCCTCCGAGTTTTCCTCCCGGTTTTCGGTACCAGGCAGCTTACAAATGGTGGTCTGTCCGGGGCTCGGCAGGCAGAGAAGAAAAGCTAAGAAATAAGAGCAACGAAAAAGCATAGCCTCAGACTCAGTTGAGACCAGCAAAAAGAGTAGAAACAAGAGAGCAGAGCCTCTGACTCAGTTGAAGCCAGTTAAGAATTAAGCCGAAGCAGAGTAGCTGGCCAAAAGCCGAAGCAGAGTAGCCAGCGAAAAGCCGAAGCGAGCCGGCCAAAAGCCGACTTAGTTGAGGCCAGTTAAGAATTAAGCTGAAGTAGAGTAGCCGGCGAAAAGCTGAGCCGGCCAAAAGCCATAAAAAATGAAGAAGCCAGACTCAGTTGAGACCAGCAAAAAGAGTAGAAACAAGAGAGCATAGCCTCTGACTTAGTTGAGGCCAGTTAAGAATTAAGCTGAAGCAGAGTAGCCGGCCAAAAGCCATAAAAAATATAGAGAAAAAGCCTTGAGCTTTAGTATAAAGAAAAAAGCCATGAGCTTAAAAGAAAATAGAGAATTAAATAGCATGGTAAAAACCATGCAGAAAAAAAGCCATTGAGCTTTGGCAAGAAAGCAATAAAGAAAAATAAAGAAAAAAAAAAAAAAAGTCAAAGCCGCTTATGCAATTGTGCTTAACTAAGTGCGTTAGCTGCTCCTCAGCAGTAGGCTTCCTTAAAAGCCGCAGCACCTCCTCAAAAAGGGCTCAAATATCCACCCTTTCAAAAATAAAAGGTGAAAAGCTAGGTAGGGAAAATAATAGAGAAAATAAAATAGAGAAAATAGAAAGCACCTTTTTAAACTAAAGGGAAGGAATATGAAGGAGCCCTAATTAGGAAGGGCTGTTGCAGCTAGCTGGAAGCCATAAGTTCCACCTGATATGTATGTGACGCACCTGTAGGCACCCGCAAACCTGAAGGTATATAACCGGGTGAAAGCGGTCCGAGTTAGGAGAACGGAGAATTCAGTCAGCCGGGCAGTCACTCGGTCGGTCAGAAGAATCAGAGCGCCCAGAACGTAGGCAGAGCGGTTACAGAAGAGAAACCAGATAGAAGAAGTAATGACTGGTCAGAGTTAGGCCGAGACTCCTGAGGAAGACGGAAGACGGAAGAAAGAAGCTCTAATCTTTCTCTAAGCTAAGCTCTATCTTTCTAACTCTAACTCTAAGAAGCTCTATCTTTCTAACTCTAACTCTAAGAAGCTCTATCTTTCTAACTCTAACTCTAAGAAGCTCTATCTTTCTAACTCTAACTCTAAGAAGCTCTATCTTTCTAACTCTAACTCTAAGAAGCTCTATCTTTCTAACTCTAACTCTAAGAAGCTCTATCTTTCTAACTAACTCTAAGAAGCTCTATCTTTCTAACTCTAACTCTAAGCTAAGAAGACAAGAAAAGCTCGCTTTAATCTTTCTCTCTAAAAATCTTTCTTTCCCTCTCTCTAAGCTCTAAGAAAGTAGAAGTAAAAGTAGTAAAAGCTTAACTCTGCCCCCGAGAGTTTTTATCCCAGTTTACGGTACCAGGCAGCTTACAGTCAATCCTTTTAAAATATCTTGTGTTTGTCAGACAGAATCATTGTGTTCATAAGAGCATGTAGACTGTATACCAAGATATTTTGTATATTAACAGAGGGATAAGATCAATTTAGCATCCATATAGTCAGCTTGGTTTTCATTTCTTAAACACGTGGATATTTGTTTGTTTATCCAATAAGTAAACTGAGGACATATTGAGATGCTAAATCTAGGGGTTCAAATCCCTCTGTCTTCATATCTCTTTGTTTGGCTTAGCTGCGTTATGCATAGATGTGCTCTACTTGTGTTGGGTGAGATTGCTACAGATAATAGACCCACTTTCTTAGTTTATTCAGCTGAAAGACTTATTCCAATTTTTCTCTTGGGGACAATATTGATTAGCTCTCTATGGGTCCAAATCCACTAATAGAACACGATTGTGGATGGAGTATAATGAATGTCTCAGCCTGGATTGTGGGTTGTGGTAGAGATAAAAATGAATGGGTTGTGTGTGGAGCAATTCAATTCACAAACTTACTAGTATCTCAGGTAGTAGATGATAAATGCCTTAAGGAAAATACATAGAGAGGGTAAAAATACTACTTCTGCTTCTAATAATAATAGCCACCACAAGTTAATTTCTGTTTGGTAGATATGTTTGGCATAAATAATTCAAGGAATCTTTGTGAAAGCTATCAGGTGCATACTTCAGGACTGATTAAGATAAATCTTTTCCATGATTTGTCTTTGCAGTGTAGTACTATCTACCAACTCAGAAGACATTCTCATGAATCCTAAAGACAGGGGTTGGTCTAGGGATAGAAAAAAAAGTTTTGTAATGTTCTATGAGTCTTTTTGGAGTCAATGGGGTAAGTTGTTTAGCCTCTTTTACTGACACATAGTTTCTCATTAAAAAGTAATACCAAACCAGGTGCGGTGGTACACGCCTATAATCCTAGAAACTCATGAGGCTGAGGTAGGAGGATTGAAAGTTTGAATCTAGCCTCAGAAACTTAGCCAGAACCTATCTCAAATAAAATAAAAATGGCTGGGGATGTATCTCAGTGGTAGAGTGCCCTGGACTCAATCCCTAGTACAAAAACAAGAAAAGTAATAATAAGTCGGAGGATGCAATTATAGAATCTTTAGAAATCAAACTATTAACAAGAATCAAGTAAATCCTAGAAGGTAGTATAATGTGCTTTAAACACCATGTGTTAATATTGTTAGGGGTAATTTGAACTCATAATGTTAAATTTCCTGAAAGGCATGAGAGATAAAATTCTTCAAGAAGTATAACTTCTTAAAGATCTGTGACATACACAACAAAATGATAATATTGGCAAAAATTATGTGCAGATCAGCCTTGGGCTAGCCTAGACACTCTCTCCCAGGTGAAGAGTTTTGCTTGCTTTTTTGACTGTACCAAATTCTAGGACTTACCCCAAACCAAAGATTTTGCTGCAGTTTAAAATCACTTTGTCCTTTTAGAAAAGTCTCAATGTCCAGGACACAAGTGAGGTCAATGAAATAAATAGTGATGTGAAAGATTCAGGCATCTGAATTTATAAAGATTCCTCAAGAACATAATGTGCTCTTAGGGCTAATAAAAACTGCCTTATTAAAATGACTATCTAAAGGTGCATTCAAACATTAATATTATAGCAAAGCTCCACAGGTGAATCTAATGTGCACAAAGGGTTTAATATTATCATACAAGTTCTCAAATGTTATTGTGACTGAATTTGGAAATCAAGGGCCTCAATCTATGGGAAACAATGACTATTAAATAATCTTGGAGAAAATTATAGTATTTACCCAATATTTCTTCAATTTTGTGTATACTATATGGTCATGTGTGAAGTTTGCTGAACTTTCAGACTGAATGAACACCCCAAACCAGAGGAACAAAACACTGGAGAAAGGTGTATTAATCAGAGTTTCAAAGATACCACATGAATTTTTAACTCATTCTATGGGCACAAATTTCTACTGCTTTTCTAAAATTAAGAAAATTAAGAAAAAAACTTCAAAATCAAGGAAAAAATGCATTAATACTGCTAAAATGGGAGTTGTGTCAATTCTTTATTAACATGTTTTAGTGGATTCTCAGCTCATCCTAAAAACTCATTTCATTATAGTGGACTATAAGACCCTATGCAATAGGTGTTCCAATGCTTTCTCTGACCAACTTCCCTATTACCCTTACCTGCATTCAGTCTCTTTCAACAATACTAGATTCCTTGATGAAAATAAGCACGTCAGGAAAGTTCCTGACTTATGAACTTTTTATTTAATACTCCTTCCTCCTGGCTCACTTTTTTATGGATATCTTCATGTCTCACCCCTTTCAAATCTTTCCTCAACCGTCATATATCCAAGGTGCTTAACCCTAATCACTCAGAAATTTCAAGCTTTCAGTATTTATAATCCCTTATTATATTTTTGTTTTTCTTCCATTGCATTTTCATCTTTATAATACTAGAAAATACACTTTATTGTCTATTGTCTATTATTACAACTCTCAATGGGAAAGCATTTTTGTCCATTATATATATTTATGTAATGAAGGAATGAGAATAGTACCTTGATGACAGTAGATATTCAACATATTTTTTGAATGAGTGGATGACTTAGAATTGGCTTTGCTCTAAGATATAGGGTTTTTCAAACACAGAAAGAATGATCAGATTCAGGGGAGCCTAAAGTAGGACAAGTAGCACTAGTAATAATAGTAGTAGCAGCACTAATGGTGTTTTATGAATTCAAATCATTGATTTTTTTTTTCTCAGATATTATTGTCATAAAAGGTCTCTACATTTTTTCTCTTACATAGTATTTAAACACTGTCCCAGTGATATGTCCTGGAAATTAAATCTAATTTTAAATTTATTAATGTTCTATACAATAAGAAGAGATTCTCTTTTCTTTTTATTATTTGTCAAAATTTGTGTGACAGGGAAGAACATTTTGGTTGATATAAAATACAAATATTGCTTAATCCTGCCATGGATCACTTATAGCTAATTACAACTACTGGAAGATGGTACAGGTAGTAGCTTTCTTGCATAACGATGTATCATATATTTCAAAAAAATTGGCAATTGTCTCTTCCAGGTTATACTCCATACTAAATGATAATCAGAAATTCAAAAGCATTGGCAGCAGGTTTTACATCACACAATAAAATAATAATAATCTTGTTATTTAATTTGAAGATAGAGCTAAGTCCCTTGCATATTCTTTTTATCGGTTGGTTGGTTGGTTTTTGATAGTATTTTTTCTGTTGTGGACTCCTTGTACAATATTATAGCCATAAGTTAGTAAGAATAGAAAACACCCAATTGAATGTTAAGATACTGACACAGATAGCAGCAAGGAAAAATATAACATTTTACTCAATATATAATAATATTCTAATTCCAAATGGTGAAAAGAAACAATTGCTATTATATCAACTATGACTGATTTAGTCCTCAATGCAACTTCCAAGAAACTGAAATTGGCATTTTGCCTTCCATAGACATGCACTGTGAATTTAATTGACCAGATTATGCCAGTAAAACTCATCTGGGGGTGCTGGGGTTGTGGCTCAGCGGTAGAGCGCTTGCCTAGCACGTGCGTGGCCTGGGTTCGATCCTCAGCACCACGTACAAATAAAAAACCCATTGTGTACAACTAAAGCAAATAAATAAATATTAAAAAAAGAATATTAAAAAAAACTCATCTGGGCACTGGGGCTGTAGCTCAGTGGTAGAGGCTCACCTAGCATGAGGCACTGGGTTCCATCTTCAGCACCATATAAAAAAATAAACAAAAAATAAAGTATTGTCCCTCTACAACTAAAAAAAATGCTTTAAAAAGCTCAGCTGGGTTTATTAATGACAAAAAGTAATATTAAAGCATAAATTATAATTTTCATCTTTATTTCATAAGGCAGTATAACAAATTCTGTATTTAAAATATAAAAATGTCCTACACAGTTCACTATCTTCTTTTACAGCTACAGGAATATTCTCCTGATATAAACCTGATAATAGATCTTAATAAGGAATTACTAAGTTGCTCATTTATATAGAGTTAAGGATGGTTTATTCTTAAGATAAAAACATGAACAATAGAAGCCAAATGAAAGGGTCAATAAACAGGTCAAGTGAGTAACCAACTTAATGGGGTCAGATTGAAAGGAAAAGTAATAGAAAATAGATATTGAGGAATCCTTAGAAAAGCAAAATTTTAAAAGAGGAATAGAGTAAGAGCAAGGGGAAATCTATGTGCTTATGAGGAGAAACTGCAGATAGCTTTCAATGGTTTCCTGGAACTTTAGACACTAAGTAGAGGAAGCCAATGAAGGCACTACTCTGGTGATATTTCAACAATAATTATCCTAACTCAATAGTTTCAGAATATGTTTACTAAGCACCTCATGCGTAGCATGTTCATTAACTTTCATTGTCAATTTCCCCTACAGTTGATTGGTAACAGCAATATGGAACTCTGTGCTGAAAAGGATTCTGATAGCATATCTGAGGTGAATGGGAATGACTGTCCCAATGTCTTTCATGCCTCCTTAAAAGCATTTTCATGAGAAGTAAATAAGATTACGTATATTAATAACTAAGCGTAAGGTCTAGGGTAGATTAAACTATATGATTTAGATGTCCTATGGTATAAAAAATATAAAACACAATTATAGCATATTTCAGGAATAAAGAAAACTATTTGATTAATTAACTGAAAGATTAAGATATTAGATATGCTTCAGTCACAGTTTGAGCCACAGGTTCCTTATGCCATCAGTGTCTCAAGTTATTGGTGACTATCTCAGCTCTGTTCTCCAGCCTGTGCCAAATTCTTCCCAGTTTGTCTTCCCTCATAGAAACAAAATGGTTCCATAAATTCCAGGATTCACATCCACACAACAATTGCTCAACATCAGTAGCTAATAGTGGAGTCAGTTTTTCTAGAGCAAATTAATTGATGTTGGGGCTTCATACAAATATACATTACATAATTATTAAGTAAAGGTAAAATATTATATTAATTAATGTTGTTTTCAGGATGGGTATCAGCTCTTGTGCTGCTTGTCAAATTTTTGTTTTATTTAGAATTACATTTGCCTAACATTTTAATTTAAAAAGTCAAAAACAAATCAGAATAAATTAACTTATCAGTGAATTTCAATAGCAGAGCTGATTGTTTTTTGCATAAATCTAGCTTTGGAGAACTCAAGGTTGTTTGTCAAATCCAGTCTTCCAAGAAGATTGATCAAAGCAGTTACACATAAGTAGCTCTCAAGCCATGTGCTTGGTCTTGTCAGAAGAAGAAATATAATTTGTTCACTACCTACCAATAATGATTCCACCATTTTTTTAACCCTTCATATATGATATTGGGTCATTTAACAGGGTATTCTTTGGTTCCCTGGCCCTAATGCTAGATGAGATTTACTCCCTGTCTAAAGTTGGTAGAAAGCCTAAAGGAAATACCATTCAAGCCCTTCCCTTTTTTAGTTATCACTTGCTGTTTTCCAGACATTCTAGTAAGATTCAAAAATACCCTGAAATTCTTACCACAATGTGATGAATGCTATTAATACAGATATAATCAAGTTTCTCATTGAGTACAATAGTTGTAACTTTGTGAGGTGTATAGATCAATGGTACAGAACAGAGAGCCAAGAGATACAAACAAACATAAAACATTAACTTATCTTTGTCAAAAGTGCCAAGAAGACAAAATGGGGAAAGAAATGTTTCCTCAACAAAAAAGTGCTAGGAGGGCTGGGGTTGTGGCTCAGCAGTAGAGCACTTGCCTAGCACGTGTGCGGCCCAGGTTCAATCCTCAGCACCACATAACAATAAAGGCGTTGTGTACAACTAAAGCAAATAAATAAATATTTTTTTTTTAAAAAGTGCTAGGAAACTGGATATCCACATGCAGAAGAATAAAATTTGAGATCTTATGCCATACACAAAAATTAACTCAAAGTAGATTAAAGACTTACACATAAGATCTGAAGCTAAATATTTTCAAATAAAACATATGGGAAAACCTCAAAGACATTGGTTTTGGCATTGAAACTATTGCCAGCTTGAAAAATAAAAGGTATTTTGGCAATATCTTAGATGGAAATTATCTTGGTTGCTTGAAGGCTTATGCTCATACACATTCATCTGTTTTTCTGGGAAGATAATCATCCTTTAAACACACATTTCTCAGTGACCAATTATATCATTTGGTAAAAATATGTTTTTTTTCTAAGAAGATTGAACTTAAATGGAATATAACATCACCAAAGTGTAAGGATGTCAGATTGAGCAATGGTTAATGCCAGCCTCCCAAAAGAAATGATTTGAAAGGGAGAAAGAAAAGGTAATTAATGAAACTATGGGACAACCAACCAAGTATATCCTGACTATTCTCCATTTTGTCCAAAGGGGAGCTAATGTAAGTGCTAGGGAAGCAATGTCAGAATCTGTCATACCAGCCCCCCAAATTAGGGTTCTGCTTGTTACTTATTACCTTGTCAAAGAATGAATAAAAATAAAGTGTCATATCTTTCAGGGTAGGAAAACAAAAGAATGACTTTAATGATGTTTTATGAGGAGTACTAACACTTCTTTGCATGCATCATTACTTACTGTAATCATTCCATGTGGTCTATCGCTGTCTTTGACTCAGTAGAAGTTGAGGAATCAAAGTATGAAGGAGCCCTAATTAGGAAGGGCTGTTGCAGCTAGCTGGAAGCCATAAGTTCCACCTGATATGTATGTGACGCACCTGTAGGCACCCGAAAAGCTGAAGGTATATAACCGGGTGAAAGCGGTCCGAGTTAGGAGAACGGAGAATTCAGTCAGCCGGGCAGTCACTCGGTCGGTCAGAAGAATCAGAGCGGCCAGAACGTAGGCAGAGCGGTTAAGAAGTAATGACTGGCCAGAGTTAGGCCGAGGCTCCAGAGGACTGGTCAGAGTAAGGCCGAGGCTCCCGAGGAAGACAGAAGACAGAAGACAGAAGAAGGAAGAAAGAAGAGAGAAGAAAGAAGCTCTAATCTTTCTCTAAGCTAAGCTCTATCTTTCTTACTCTAAACTCTAAGCTAAGAAGACAAGAAGAAAAGCTCGCTCTAATCTTTCTCTCTAAAAATCTTTCTTTCCCTCTCTAAGCTCTAAGAAAGTAGAAGTAAAAGTAGTAAAAGAAAGTAGAAGTAAAAGTAGTAAAAGCTTAACTCTGCCTCCGAGAATTTTCCTCCCGTGGCGGCGCCGTGGCTGGCCGTGACAGGCAGCTTACAAAAGTCATAGTAGAATGAAGACCTAGATATTCCAAAGCAGCATTCAAAGACAGTCTGAGAGGGGGTTCTGAGAGATGAGGGCATCTACCATTTTTATTTGACTCTTCCACATGCACTGGTAATTTCGGGAAATTTCTGGAATCTTTAGGATTTCTAAAAATGTTAGATCAATGCTAACATCTGTATTACTGTGGGTAATAACAATCAAATGTATGTCTATGGGACATTGGAGAAGATAGGGGGATTAGGTCATAATAATTGTGCCAGTTATTAATATATTGTGTCTCTGCACTAAGCCTACCCCTTTACTTATCTTCAGAATGTTGAAGTGCAGAGAAGAAATGTGGGAAACTCTGAAAAACACAATTCTTCTCTTCCAACACAGGATTTTACCTCAACATTTGTAGTTTTGTACTTTATTTTTAGCACTTGAATTTAAACAAAATCTTTTATTAAGGCCCCCTAAATAATGCATAAAACTGGGACCATTCTGATCAAAGTAAGGCTGGGGCTCAGAACTCCTTCTGTCAGCCTTCCCCTTTGTTTCATCCCAGGAAATCCAGAATGGTTCAGCAGAACCTAGGGGTTGGAGATGACATACTTTAAATACTAGGTGACCCTGTACCTTCTTTTATACCAATAGATAATGTATTTGTTTTTCTCTGCATTTCATATCAGATCTTCTGAACTCTAAGTAAACAGATATTCTTTTTCTACTTCTCAAAATCAGTAGAAATTACTGAGACACTCCCATGTGAAATAATAGGTCAAACTGCACAGACAACACAGTTAGGACTATTTAGACTGAGCTTTCAGTACAGAAAGAATTCTCCTCCCCTAATGTCTTTGTTGTTAGTTTAAACCCATAGATCCCATGGGATCTGGTATGCAACATTCAACTGCAGTGACATAAGAAACTGCAAGTAGCAGTTAATTGATTGATTTAGAAAGTACAATGTTACAAATTGAGGAATATTGTCATCTTCATTAATGTTCTGGCATTTGTGATCTCATTTAGTCCTAAAACTGACCTTATGAGCAAACCAGGATATCTGTTTTAGAGGTAAGCATTATAGCCTCAGAAGTAGTGACTATGTGAACGAGAGAACCTGGTTTAAAAATTAGTTTTGAGACTCTTGTTACACCACAACTTTTCAAGGATAATCCCATTCATTCATCCAACAAAAAGTATCCATTACCACTGTGTTCAAGGCATTGTTTAAAAATTAAATAAATACTCCATTGTGTGTATATATCACATTTATATAAGGAGGCCAATCCACAGTGGGGTTGGGATGGGGAGCATAGGAGGATTAGAGGAACACTAGAATGGCCAGTGGGGAGGTTGGGGAAGGGAGGGGGAAAGGGTGAAGAAAAAAAAAGATGGTAGAATGAGATGGATATCATTATCCAAAGTGCATGTATAAAGTCACGAATGGTGTGAATATACTTTGCATACAACCAGAGATATGTAAAAATGTGCTCTATATGTGTAATATGAAATGTAATGCATTCTGTTGTCATTTATAACAACTTAGAATAAAAATAAATTAAAAAAAGAAAAAAATTAAATAAATATATGCAGTTATATTCTGTGACAATCCCAGGATAATGAAAATAATAGGCAGGCAAATTTATGCATGATCTTAATGGACTTAGTAAAGTATTTATAAACATAGGACACCAATTATTTACTTGAATGACAATACTTTTCATTTATAGAAATCATGTGTTCTTGAGTTACACTTGAGGAATCAAATGCTGTCATGTTTTATTATCTAGATAGCTTACATGTTTAGATAATCTTGCTAGAACCCTGTTCATTGAAATGCCTTCAAGTTATTGACCTGTTTGAAGAAAAATTAATTAAATTATATATGTGTGTGTGTGTGTATGTGCATGTATACATATATGTAGATCTGTATAACCTACCTTGATGTGTCCAATTATATGCTAGTTCACATTACAGAAATACAAATAGGTACATAGATGTAATCATGTTGATTGAAAAATATATAATATATATTATGGCCTGTAAAAATAAATGAATCTAGTAGCTGATCTTTGAGGAGTGACAACTTAAGTTATGCTAAGTAAAGACTAACCATCATAGAAAGAAATCCAATATCAGGATTTAAATCTGCCCTTTCTCCTAACCCTACTCTTCACAGTGTAAAGAACTGCTGACCATTTCTAGAAACTTATTTTCAGCTTATATATTTGGCCTTGTACTGGTTATACATTAGAGATTTTTTTAGGCTTGACTGACTATAATCCCCATCACTAAAATTTTACCACTTTTATTAATATGTGGTTATGTTGAAAAATAAGGATACAGATAATCATGAAAAAAATAAAACATAAATGTTACTGCCACCACCCCAGAAAAACACTTATTAAAAAATGATACATGCACATCTTAATACCTTTCATGTGCATGTGTTCCATACATGAATATACATATATTGGAAACAATCTGCTAGCTCATATTGTTGGAACTTTAGACATATTTATTTTAAGATTCTTATCATTAACGATAATGTTGTATTTAGTATCTTTGTAATTTTTATCATGAATGTTATGCTAACAAGATACTATCTATTTTAAGAAATTAAATTAATAGATCAAAAGCTACCTAATTTAAAAATACTTTCAGAGGCAGGGAAGAAACTTTCTGTAATGTGTATCTCATGATATTTGGAATTATTTCAAAAAAAAAGAACAATGTGCAATTAAAACTCTCAGTTGCATTGTGGAACTTTGGGGAAGCTCACTCCAACTGTTGTCACCCACATCATTTTAGTCTCTAATTCCTGAATCAATTAAAAATAAATAAATAGCATGCTTTTGGTATGTTATTGATGGCCTTGTATAAATACTGTAATACTGCATTGTATTCTTGTCTGACATTCTAATAAACACCATTATTGTTACTTGCCAATATGATGGTTGTGATTATTATGTGCCAATATTCCTGAATCATCATGAGTTCATTTGATTTAGAGTTGAATCTTCTATTACATTAGGAAAGTTTTCTCAGTTATGTTTTTTAAATTTTTTAATTTTTCTTTATCAGTGAACATCAATTATGAGTATATTATATCACCTTTGTTTTCTTCCCATATCTAACAATAGATAGATATCACAGTATGTATACCTTTACCATTAGAAACAGGGCCTTGGATAATTTTTCCTTTTGGAATGAACTATCTACTTTGGAGAATATAATGGTCAGCGGGCTCTATTAAATAAGAATAATATCATCATGTGTGCTCTCTTGGCATCCTTTTAAATCCTGTTCTATATTTTGTTGAAATTGGCATCCATTTTTTTTTTATATTTTGAAGCATGTGACTATACCTATAAGGCTATTCCTTTAGTTTTCCAAGGATGAAGAGCTGTTCTTGTTTTGAGATGGTTTCAAAAATGCAAAAGAATCTGAGATTGTTAAGGCTAGAACTATCACCTCAGTTATTAATTATATATAAAACTCACGTTTTTTTTATAATAATATCAAATAATAGGCATTCACATTCATCAGGATAGATTTTAATTTATCCTTTCAGCCAAAGTCAAACTTTAGGGATCTATGTTTTGATGAGAATTTGACAATAAAATTTGATACCAAAATGAAACACAAAATCACTTCTTAAATGGAAAGCTGTACTGTTATGCTCTTTGCACTACAGGAACTTGACATTCTTGTCAGATTTATCCACATCTGCTAGTTGTGTACATGCTGTTTATTTTGAGTCATTTTGAGTTCTGTAGCATTGCCACTTTTAAGCTTTGAAAACAGACAGTTCTTGACATTTTGCTATTTCATTGTGAGGTAATTTCTCAAGTAAATTCACAATTTTCCCACATATTTTTTATGATAAGGGAAATAAAACATGTACATTATTTAAAAACATGGAAAGGTAGAATAACAAAAAAAAAAAATATATTACCTTAAATTGAATTTATTGATGAATTCGTTAAATGCTATATAGTCATTTCTCTAGATCTTCTTTCCACATACTCTGACCAATATCCTACTACTTTTACTATAGTCTAATATTACTAGATCAAAATAGTATGCAATTTGGAAAAAAGTTATAAAGCAATGACAAAAGAAAAATTTTCAGACTATCTATCTTGTTACTTTCCATTTTACAGTTGGGAAACAAATCCTTAGAGACCAAGCTACTTTGCCAGCATTACTTATTTGGAAAAGAGAAAAGGGCCATGATTATTTTCTTCCTTCCTACATTTCTTTCTTTGTTCCTTCCTACCCTACTTCCTTTCTTCCACCTTCCTTTATTCTTATTCTCTCTCTATGTGTGTCTTCTTTCTTTCTCTTTCATCAATACTATCCTTCCATCCACAATTTCATATCCCAAATACTGCTAGACACTAGGGTTACTGGTATAAAAATATAATGTGTACTCTTAGTGAAAGTCATATATCTATATATAAAGATACAATACAGAAAGTTTAGAAGTATGCAACAGATATTGGGGTATTGATGGGTGGAAGGACAGTGTATTAATTCGGGTCATCTGAGAAGAAGAGGCCAAGATGTGATTAGTCATGCAGGTAATTTATTGTGGAAATGCCTATGAAAGAAAAAGTAGAAGGTGCATTAGGATCACTGAAGGAAGCCATTGGTTTAAATGAAGGTGTAACTGCTTTTAAGTTAATAGGCTGAGTATCAAATGACGGAGAAATTTTAAGAATATTTTGGGGAGGCCAATGAGGAATTGTCAAGCAACTCAACATCACAGGGATTGTATAACTTGCAGGAATGGAACTGCCTTAGCATTTCTGCAGTGCTCAAACACTGACTGAGTGTAGCCTACGGGAAGTATGACTTCAATGGAAAGGGACTGTTGCATATAGAATTCACTTTTTGGGATCACTTGTCAGTTATACAACCTGGACCAGAAATCTGATGGGTACATTTTCATAGCCACATAAAATGCAGACATCTTATTTACCTGGGGTCTCACAGGAAGAAGTGATGAAAGTAGAGTAGGTTCATTTTATACTAGTAGACCAGAAAAGGAAAATCAAGAAGGGGTATTAGGTATGTGACTTCAGTGTGTGCATATGTGTGTGTGTGTGTGTGTGTGTGTGTGTGTGATGTATACTTGTTGGGGTGTTTTGCAGTGGGGTTTGACAGTAGTAAAACAAATTTATTTACAGAAAAAATATTAAATATAACACTTCCATTATTTTATGTCTTATCAGTGCAATCTTGTGGTATGGCCAATTTAAGAATGAACCATTGAAATAGTTGAATGACTCAACACAGCATTTTCAGTGTTAATATACTTAACACCAGCTGTGTAGGTAGGTACGTTTTCTTCTTTTGTCAAATAAGTTTTGTAAATGCTAAGTTAATTTTGCACAGTTCATGAGTATATATGCATGTGTTTTCTGCAGATGTTTTTCAGAGTCTGGAATGTTTGTAAGGTGAATCTCCGTGAAGAGGATTTTTTGTGCAGTGTGTCACAGATTATTTGTGTAAGGAAATCCATTTTTCTACAGAGCAGCTCCTATAACTCATGTTTTTTTAAATTTTCAGAATGTTTTGAGAAATGATGATGTTGTTAAATAACCTCATGTCACTGAGAGTTTGTTCACACTTTTCGAGGCAATGAAAAATTAGATAGAGCCTTGCACTGTCATTTTCATAAGCTAGGAATTCTTTTATATACTTTGGAAGATGTATTATAAATGAGTTATTTAGGACATAGTTTCTAGAATCAAATGATATTAAGATGCCTATATTTGCCACTCACTAGTAGTGTGACTGTTAGCTATGTCACCATGATACTCAGGGTCCTTAGTGAAAATTGATTATATTAAGATTAAATTCCTAGTAGAGTTATCGAGAGGGTAAAATGAAAACTTGTAAGTATCTAATAAACTGCTGCTATTGATTAAGAAAAATTTCATGGAATCCATTGTTACTAATGTATGGAAATATATCACAAAAGAATTCATTCCTATTAGAGGATCCTCCTTCCTTCCTCCCTCCCTTCCTTCCCAAACCTTTCCTTTCCCTCCCTTCTTCTCTTCCTTCCTTTCTTTCTTCCTTCCTTCCTCCTTCCTTCCTTCCTTCCTTACTTCCTTCCTTCCTTTATTCCTCCTTCTTTTGCTTCCTTCTTTCCTTTCTGTCTCTCAGATTTATCTTGGTATGTATATGTGGCAGGCAAGGGTAGCAAGGCTAAAAAGAAAGATGATATTTAAGGACTCTGAAACCTAGTGGTTCTGGAGTTTGTCTTCTTGAAGAAATACTTCCTTTGAAGAAGAGAAAAATGTTGCTTGGGACTGGAGGCTAAACTAAGTCATTCTTACTGAAGTAGGCAGGAGGGAACAAACTGAAAAGATTTGAAGAAGCATACTGGGAGTTTTGGTGTGAGCATGGTCCTTTGAAGTCACATATGCCTGAGTTATATATACTGATGTTGTTATGGTTTATTTGGGTAGACTTGGTCTAGGCACTTAAAGTTTCATTGCTTCTGGTCTCATATTATAAAATGGATAAATAAAATGAAATGAGCTGCAATGTCATAAGGATTAAATGAAATAATGTATATAAAGTATGTAATGTCACAGTGAATATATAGAATATGTTAATCCAATGTTAGATATGCTTTTAAATATCTGATATGGGTATTTTCATAACAATTTACAAAGAAGTTGAGCATGACAAAAGGAGCTTATTTAATCTAAATGAAATCTTTAGGAAGTATTACTTGCTGGTATTTTGGTAGTGTGCACAGACTAAGAATGAAAGAAAGAAACCAGCCTAGATATTGTTGAAATGGTTCAATCACACACACACACACACACACACACACAGAATTATGGAATTTTATGTCCAGTTAGTTTTTATTTTTCTTTATTTCTTTCTTTTAAACTGAAGCCTTCTTAGTAATTAAGGAAAGTAAGGAAGGGGATTTATGGGAAAGGGGAGTATCTGCAGAATGAAATTACACTATGTGATTGTCAGAAATAATAGCACTGTATCAAGTGAAAAATGACATTTAAGGGTTTCAAGTTGATTTTATTTGTTCCCTAAATCAAGTTAAGAATTGATTGTTTAAAACAACAATCCCAAGTTCCATCCATAGAGATGTTAATTTAATTGGTCTGAGACAGAGCCCAACATTGGTATTTTTTACAAACCCCCAGGAAATTCTGATGTGCAGCCAGAACTGAGGACAAGTGCTTTAGTTTATCTAACCTCCAAAGCTCAGTGGACATGATATAAAACCTTCCATCCTTTGGGTATAACCTGTTTCACTTCTAAGCATACTTCTCATACCACTTCACTGAGTGCTCCAATTCCCTAGTAGTGCCTAGTATTGGTTCACTGGGTATGATGTACTCTACCACTCTTCTAGTAAGCCTGATATTTCTGCCAGTGACTTAATCAGAAAGTCACATTTATAAAATTGTCTGTATCTGTGCTAGAAAATTGACATTTGTTTGACTGACCAATAAGTCAAGGAAGCATATCAACACACGCTACAACTCTTTATGATTTCAATTCTCAGCCAGGAAGCAGTCACAAAAATGTTAACCAGCACCAATATATGGACTCATGAAAATTCTCATGAATCTTGAAAATGTTTTGGAAGAGAAATTTTATTTCAATCATTAGGGATTAGGATTGTAGGAATTCTGAGTATTTGTTTAATAAGATCAATTCTGTTTACTGAGTAGGGTTTATCAAACATTTTTGTAAAGGTGCAATAGTATTTGTTTTTAAAATTTAGGCCATATGCCTCTCTTAAAACTAGTCAAATATGCTATTTTGGTGAGGAAGTAGTCACACACAATGTGTGGAAAGGCAGCATCACTATTGTCCAATAAATAAACTTCAAAAATAGGCAGCTGGCTGGATTTTGCCCTGGGCCATAATCTGTTAACTCATGGTATACAGGCTGGACTGACTTATGTTGTTTGACATTATTATGATCCTAATATTGTTCATAAATGAAACAGAGCAATTCTATGCTTGGGACAATAATACTGACAGTGTGAAAAGATTGATACATAGAGGAAAGCACACATAGCTCACAGTTTATACGGGAGATATCACCAGCTGGTAAGCTGGTATGGGAAATATCTGTGAAAAAGATAACACTAAACTTTAAGAGGCACTAGAGGATGATTTAAAACCTCTGGGCAGGTGGACTACTTGGGAATACACTTCGGAATGAAGTAACAACAATTGTACTGGAAATTGCTGAGGATAATAATTTCTCTCTAATACCAAAGAACAAGGAAAAAATGGGTGCCTAGAAAATTGACTCTTTAATCCACTTATCTTAGATATTGATTTTTAAAAATTTAATTAAAAGTTGTAGGCCACCAAAGTTGATGGATGTAGTGAAAATAATAAATAAATTTGCACATTAAACTAATTTTGAAGAAGAACCTAGGTGTATATAAAAACACTATCCAAAAAAATAAAACATCCAAGACTTAGTATTCTAAGTGTTGGAGACTACTGAGGAAGGCAAAAAAAAAAAAAAAAAAAAAAAGGTCAAGTGGGCAGAAGATTTTGAGTCATTCTAGTTTCTCAAAATGATAGGTTTGTAAGATTTCAACTGGGTTCTGTAAATTCGTTGCAAAATATATTTATTTAAACATTTTCTTAACACCTAAAATGTGGAAAGAAAAACTAAAGAAGAAGGTAAAAGTTAGTGGTTTTCTGATTCCATGCCTGAAATAGGTGTGCACTGAATTAAATATGTCATGTAAAAGAGAGCTAAAATATTCTCCATCTACTACAGATCAATTCACTAGAGTTTTCCTGGCTGATATTAATACCATATGCTAAAGAGCCAGTTTTAGTGGCATCACTTTAATCTCAGAAGTCCGTATTCTAATCTTCCTTCAATCAATATAGAATGGAAATATCAAATAAAATTGAAACTGGTATCAAGAAATTAGTAAAGCACTTGATATACACATGTTAAGTGAATGAATTATTTTAGTCTTTGCATCACTGTTACCCAAAGACCTGACAAGAACAACTTAGAGGAGGAAAGGTTTATTTTGGTTCTCAGTTACAGAGGTTCAGTACATATCAGTAAATTAATCTATTGATTTGGCTACAACCCTCATAATCTAATTATTTCACCTCTGAAAATTCTTGCATTGTCTCACATGAACTTTTGGGGGACACCTCATATCTAAACCTTAACACAAATGGGGGAATAATTATTATATTCTGAGCAGGTATATCATAATATAAATACACCGAGTCCCATTGTAAAAATTCCCTTAGGTAGTTTTTCAATCAAGTTTGGTCAGTGCAACCAATTTGATATAAATCAAAACCATCAGAATAAAACTTGCAATGAATTGATACTCAATCAGGAAAAAAAAGAATGGTGTGTACTTTAATGGGGATGGAGTAACAAATCCTGTGAGAGGTACTGTGGTTTAATATAGCTCACTTAGTTAATTGTAATAGATCCTCCTGCTTTAATGCTCTCACTTAATTATAATTGCCCTAGTCTGTCTACTAGGGAATCCTATTTTTTGGTAGATGTGTGTATACTATTAAATTATTATGGGCAAAGATGAAGAGATAAAGATTTTTTCATCTGTTCTCCAGTATTATATCAATTTGGAAAGTATTTCTCAAGGAAACTTTTGAGACACTATTAGGTTTCAATGGTTAATTCAAAAACTAATCAGTGATATTAATTATCTTATAGGTATGGTTTATTTAGAATAATTACACATAACATTGTAATAAAGTGAAACTTTAGGGAAAAATTTGATAAACAGCAAAAATTAAGCTTAGGCCACAGAAATAGATGCAAAGCAGGTATGAAGAACTGGTCTTAAATTCTTAAACTCTTTACATACATTGAAGTTTGCTATGAATTGGAGTTTAGGCTTTGATAAAAAGAGATCATTTGAGAAAGATATTGGTGTGCAACGAGCCTCATCTTCAAGGAGTGAGAATGAGATTCTTTCCCATCACCTCAGATCTGAGAAGGATTTCAGTTACATATGAAGCACATAAAAGATGTTCCTGATATTTGTCTGGGAACACAGATAGACAAAAAAGATCCATGAATGATACAGTGGAGGAGAGTGTATCAACAGCCTCATGGAAACTGCATAGAGAGGTCTCTAATAATGGGGAATGGGTGACTCTGGAGGATTAAAGAAGCCACTAGAGAGTATAGGATTTCCAGTTTGGCACTTTGGGGATCATGAATGAATTTTCATAGTTCACATAGGCAAATGATTGAATTGCAGCTCATCTGAATCTTGGTTGAATGCTTTGTGATGCTCCCAGACAAAAGAAAATAGGAAACCTATGAAGAAAAGCTCCAATAACAGTCTCTCATTTGCTTGTTTATTTTCCCCTGGGAGGCTATCATGTGGGTTTCTCACCAACTCCCAGATTGCCCTAATAACTACTGATCCAGATATTTATCTTATTTTCAATTTTGATTTCAGTAATAGGGCATGAAAATATGTAATATAAAGTTTCAAAGACATTTGCAGGGTTTGACAGCTGAAGACTGTCTAATTGAAAGTTCAAAATTAGAGTTCACAGATGTTCTAGTTGTCTTTCCATATATGGATTGTAATCTATATAATTTTCTAGACAATGATCAGGAGCAAATTTAAAGTATTGGGTTAGTAGAAGGAAGTAGATCTAACAGACTTTACTATTTTTAATTTTTAATTTGGTAATTTTAGATACACATGACAGTATAATGTATTTTGGCATATGATACATACATTGAGTATAACTTATTCCAATTCGGGTCCTGTTGTGATTGTACATGATGTGGAGTTACCCTGGTCATGCATTTAAGTACAAGGAAAGGAAAGTTATGTTTGATTAATTGTACTGTCCTTCCTATTCCCCTTACCTCATGATAACCCACAACAAGGGAGGGTGGAGAGGGGAAGATAAAAGTCCACTGAATTACACAAAGGGGAATGAAGGGAAGGGAGGGGGGAGGGAAATAGGAAGGGCAGATCTCACTTTAAATTTTACTCTAGATCTTATCTCAAGAGGAGGCTAATTTTCAACTCAGCCATAGCCACAGTCACACATAATGGGAACTGTCCCCAACAGGGCAGTTAAGGATATCTGTAACCCCCCAAGAGAAAGGTCATTTTCCCAGAAGAGGACTGGCAGAAAGTTCTGGGCTACCTCCAGAGATGGTATCTTGAGTGGATGACACCTACATGGCTTTGGGCCAATCTTATTAAAGCAAGTGGAGAGTTTCAAGACTATAATGCACACACTCTGAATTAAGGAAGAAGTCAAGATAAAAAGCAAAGGCCTTTGGGTATTTCTGAATAAAACAGCTTGTCTGAAAATTGAAGACTAAAGCCCAGAGTTAATGTGCATACACTCTGTGGACCTGGAACCAGAAAGTCAGAATAATTCAAAATCACTGATATTCAAAAAAGTAACTCATCAGGAATAGGAAAACATATAATTGCACAGGAGAGATTAGTTTGTAAGTTTTCAAAGTAAATTAACCCAGATCCATAGAAAGATTTTGAGAAGTGACTGCTACATAAAAAGTTTGATGAACTGATACACAAAAGCCTGTACCTGATCCCTACAATTTATAAGAAAACTACATTCTGACAGAAGAAACAAAAATTTATTAAACATTTTTGCAGTCTTTGCTGCCTTGCAGACATTTTAAGGCACAAATGTCTGTTGATCTCTCTTCAAAACAAATAACACAGGATTGGCTTGGGATATTTTAGAACTCATAATGAAGTAGTACTAGCTCAAAAAAACAAGGTGAAGTGGAAGAAACAGATTGAACCTAGTTCAGTCATTCATTCCTCCCATGAAAATGTTTTTTGTGAGTACTATTCATCAGTCAGTAATTTAGCAGCTGTTAAGGAAGCCATGGTCCTTATTCTCAACAACCTAGCAATGAAAGGAAGGCAGAACCCCACAATTACTTTCCATTCCCATAATTACTTACCTTTTGCTTTGTTCTTTCCTATTGGCAAACACCAAAACCTATAGGCTACTTCTAGCACTAATATGATACTAGGGCTAAAAGTTCAAAAAGCATCTCTTAAGTACCTAAAAATGTAACCTTTATCCCTAATCATAATAGTAATCAGATTCATGGAAGCTAACCAATAATAAGTAATAGTTCATTGCTATTTTCAATACTCCAGTAGAGACAAGGCTTTAGATATCAAAATAATGGAGTCCTTTGTGCATTGCACTTATAATTTTTAATGGCATGTTTTAAAATTAAGTTTTTTTGTGGTATAGCCTAAG
Source organism: Tamias sibiricus (assembly GCA_025594165.1). Classification (NCBI taxonomy): domain Eukaryota; kingdom Metazoa; phylum Chordata; class Mammalia; order Rodentia; family Sciuridae; genus Tamias; species Tamias sibiricus. The sequence continues at coordinate 133,696,146 of CM046667.1, forward strand.
TACTTAAATGTAGAAGAACTGACTACTCAAACCCACATTCTATTTCTCAATTTCAACAGAAAGAAGAGAACAACTATATACCGAAAAGTGTTTCTCCTCAAAAAAATGAACTGCTGATTTAATTCTTATCTCTGAACATTTGGTTTAAATTTTATGTCAAACTACAAATTGCCATTGACACTTATCAGCATAGAGATTTTTGTACCAAAAAAATCTACTTTTCCTGGTGTGAATTCATCTTCTGCCTTTCAGTAAAACTTCAAACATATTTTCAAATGTGCAATATTCAATGCCTCTCAAACACTGAGACATTGAGGAAACTGCAAAAGAATTTCATTCCTAAGCATAGCTAATGTGAGGATGAATCAGATTTCCAAGTAAGTATCTGAAACATTCTTGTGAACAGTGTAACCAAGTCTGTAGAATGAGATAGTTGCCCTGCACATAATGAAGAGCCCAGTTTTTCACTTGTAAAACATGGAAGGTATGAAATCTTTGGACAGCACCAATGAGTGGGTTCAGTTGTAATTTTTCTTACCCTGAATTGTAGATTTAAAAAAAAAGCAGATGGCAGAAAACTGTATGACATCCATTCATGTGTCCTCTAGTTTGCATTAAGTATTTCTGTCAATGAGTGTGTTTATGGCTTAGGGGAGAGTGCTTTGGATTGGGAATTGTGCCTAGTTTCTATTCTCTGCTTTGTAATCTTGGCAATCCACAACACATTTATTTCTGTTCAGATTATTATTCTAATTCATCCCCCAATCCAAATATCATTTGCCATAGACCAATAGAAACAGCTATGTTTGGTGGACGAAATGTCTCCCCTTGCTTCCAAACTGCTCCTATTTTAATCCTGACACACTTACATATAAAAATTAGGAACAATGTCTCTTTAATAATTCTGCCTCTGTACCTTAAGCATGCTATTTGAAATTAGGTCAATTTGCATATTCTGAACTTTTTCTCAAGTGCTTTTGTCCATTGTTTTTTTCTGAATCAGACAACCATAGGGAGGATCTCCTGCCCCAATGAAAACTTGCAGGCCAAAGAGCTTTTACTAGTGCTTGCTTTGTCCCCTGAGTTAGGTGGGGGACACTATTGGACTCAATTTTCTCTTTGTAACAGGAAACAGCCTAGATTAGTACTATGGTGACTTTCTGTTCTCTTCCTAAAAATAAATTATTCTTTATTTATATGACTCTATAAATTGTAATGTCATAGAGTGATACAGTATTTCTAAAATGTTCATATTTAAATTCCACATATTTTGCTTATGTGTAACAGTGGAAAATATAGGATTTAGTAAGGGACCAAAAAGCAAAATCCTTTGTTTACTTGTCAGAAGGATGCAATAAAATTTAGTAGCTATTATATGTCATAAAAATTTTCTTGACACTCAGAAAGGCATATTTAATGAATGAGTTTTTTTTTTTTTACCTCTTTTTGCAAGCAAGGGAACCACTTTGGTGAAGGAGCTGCCAGGTACCTTCACCTTTTTGCTCCACCCCTTTTATAGTTTCTCCTATGGCAGATGATAATACAACTTTAATGTATCAGAGTCTGATGCATCTGTTACCACATACTTTACTGCTGGGTACATTTATTGGTCCTTTAAGGGTTTAGATCCCAGTGGTCTTCCTTGTTCATTTCCTACACAATTTTATATGGAATTTTCAGTCAATAAGAGAAGATGCCTTAAGACTATAAAGATCTAAAGATAAGTAAGGTATATAGCCGGGCGCGGTGGCGCACGCCTGTAATCCCAGCACTTTGGGAGGCTGAGGCAGGAGGATCGCGAGTTCAAAGCCAGCCTCAGCAGTGGCGAGGCACTTAGCAACTCAGTGAGACCCTGTCTCTAAATAAAATACAAAAAAGGGCTGGGGATGTGGCCCAGTGGTCGAGTGCCCCTGAGTTCAATCCCCGGTAGCACAAAAAAAAAAAAAAAAAAGATAAGTAAGGTAGTGGTTGAGTCATTAAGTATAAGTTGACTGAGGCCCTTATGAAAAGGTGTGAAGTTATTATGTAAATGTAATTGAGATTAGCTAGTGATTTTGTTTGTCTGGAAGTTCTCATAGAAATTCTTAGGGATCTTCCCTTCTCTGGGAAAAACAAACGGTTTCTCTTAATGTTCCAACATTGAAAGACAAGTTCATATGCTAACGTGCTGTCCTTGTACAGAAAATAGTTTGTATCATAGGTCTCTCGCACTAAGAAAATGTGTAGGTTTCTCGGGGATAAATGTTCAAAGCACAATGTAGCCCAACTCATCAAAAATGCCACTTCATAATTGCAAATTCTCTTTTCTCAAATTATACATTTAACCAATATGGTATAATTTCAAGTGCAGAAGTGGTTTAATTCACCTGATAATTAACCATTACCAATTGCCTACCTGGAATTTCCAACCTATGGTCATCAATTCCCACTTATTCTAGTGCTACTTAAGCTTTCTTTTTTTACGTTGTTACATAAGTGCATAGAGATAGAAATAAAACAGAAATGAAACATGGGTATCCACAAAGAAAAGTGGTGCTCAAGACATTCTACCTTCACTTACACATCAGTGTCATCTTTCTTTTACATGATAACTTTTTCATGTTATAGGTAGACCATGTCAGTGCTTTAACAAAACACCATTAAATTTGTGCAACACTTTACTATTACAAAACTCTCTCTTACTTACATTTTATTTAATCTTGCATATTATGGGTATAAGTTCAATTCCCTAGGTAATGTATTCTGTCCCAATTTAAAATATAGATTTCAATATAACATTCAATATGACTAATGTTATAAATTTGAATAATGCCATTGGTAGATTTTAGAGGGTTGATTCAAGACCAACTTCAATTTCATTAATCAGTATTTATTCTTCTAGTATTCCACCAAATGCTAATGTGTAAAAATTATAGAGAAACATAGTCTAGTTCAATATAAGAACAAATTTTTCAGAGCAATTATTATTGTTTGAAAATGGTGTATTCTATCTCAGGATGCAATGAGCTCCTTATCAACAGAAGCATCCAATCAATTGCTGGTTGGTCACTTGGAAGTAAATTATAGAGGAAATTCTCACATTAGAAATAGGCATTATTTAGATAATTTTTAGTCCCTTATATTTCTAATTTCATTAAACTAATTTTTCTATCAATTTGGCCTGTGACCTATTATTCATTAACTAAATTAATGGTGGGTAATCTAAAACTCTGTTACGTTAGAAATGCTTATTTATTTGGAGTTTGAATTATAGGCTAAATTATTGATTTTCTCATCTCATGATCAGTTAACCATTCAGTATCTACTTTATATTCATTTCAGCTGTAGGTATAAAATGACAAATTTCCCATTTGTATGAGTGAGTTTTAATTATTTGTACTATAACATGTTTCTTTGACCTCCAAATGAGAAGAATTTTATAGTATATCTTGCAAGAACAAAAAAACAAAAATAGTTGATGAGAAATAAGTTGTAACAAAATTAGAAATAAGTTAGGAAATCATCATGTCTTCAATTATTTCCAAATTAACATACTGATACCATAATAAAAATTTATCTTTATTAGATGCAGATAATAACAACAACCTGCCACGTGTCAGGATTTGTCAACTTCCCAGACCCTTTTTGCATGCCAGTTTTCATAGTGAAGAAGAATTAGTCTTCACCTGTTTTCTCATCATCATAGCAAACACTTGGGTTAAGTTAACTAGTTTTGAGAAAAGATGATATTTTAAGGAATGCTATATCAATGTCTCTAAATTCTGATTTAATCCAGGACTTATGATACATTCATTCTAGCCAAACCTTTTCAATACCCAGTTATTCTTTACACTCAGGGGTATATCTGATAGCATGTTGATATAGTTTCTATCATCCTATAGCTATTCCTTCACTTACAGCAATAGAAGATGTTTCAGTGTCTTGCATGGTGTTTATTTGATCCATAATAGAGTAGCATATGTCTTTTGTGCCTAACATGACCTGCTTTGTCATTGCTGACTCCTCTCTGTTGAGTTGTTTTTCTTTATTTTTCCCCAATTCTCTTTTTCTTATTTAAAATAGGCACAGGGAAAATTCAGCAAGCCAACACATATGCCAGTTCAATATAAGAACTTCAAACTTTCATGTTCATCAGAACCACCAAGAGGTCATTTTAAAACACAAATTACTGGAACCTAACTTCAGTTTCTGATTCAGAAGATCTATAATGGAACCATAATTTGTAGGTCTAACAAGTTCTCAGGTGGTAATGATGGAGCGTCAAGAACAATTGGCATAACAAAAAAATCTAACAAGGTAGTTAAATGTCTGCCTTTCTCATTGAATATACTTCTAGCTTCTGTGAGTGGATTTCTTGTGGCCCCTTCACATTTTTTTGAATGAGGAAGAACCCCTTTCCCTTCCTAAATGTGTTAATGTCCATAAGGCTATTAATATATGTTTTCCAACATTCTGCCACTTGTCTATCTATTCTTCTACTTATGCATAGTTGGAGTTGACAAGCCTGTTCCTACTTTTAATAGGATCCATGAGGTGTGAATATCCCTTCACTAGGGCTACTGCAACAAAATACCACAAACTGGGTGGCTTAAACAACAGAAATATATTGCTCCACAGTTCAGGAGGCTAGATTTTATAATCAAAATGTCGACAGGGTTAGTTCCTTCAGAGGATGCTGTGGAAAATTTTGTATCATGCTTCTCTCCCAGCTTTAGTGATTTGCTAATAATCTTTGACCTTACTTGACTTGTGGATAGATCACTCAAATCTTTCCCTTCCTGAACACTTGGTGTTCTTCCTGTGTGCTTGTCTGTGTACAAATTTTCCCTTTTTATGAGGACATTAATAATGCTGGACTGGGAATCATGCTATATCATCCTAAATAGCTATATCTGTAAAGACTCTTATTTCCAATAAGTTCACTTTCTTAGATACTTATGATTAAGACTTCACTACATGAATTGTGGGAGGAAACAATTTAACTCATAATAGAGTATCAGGTTTCCATGACTATCTAGCCTTCTTTAAATTACAGGTTGTTTAAGGACTCTTTGCCCTCAGTGTTGGATATTGGTCACCAGTCTGGGGCTACAGAGAAAGACCTGCCCTACAACCTTTGATAAATAAATGCTTGGAAATAGGCAGGGCCTTATTGACAAGCTGTTTTGAATGCAATTTATAGTGAATTACCCTTAAGTATAAAATGATGTTTTTTAGGGTACACATTCTCTAGTTCTTCTTCTATTGTTAGAATTTCCATGGCGAATACTGGATGTCTATTTTTTTAAAAAAAAATATCAATAGAATTATATAATAACAATAAAGACAAAAATGAGAAAAATTAGAAGAACATTTGTGAAATTTTTATTTCGTAAGTTAATGTGAGGGAGAATCAATATTTTTGTAATATCAAGTCTTCTTATTCAGTTTTTCATTTTTAAGACTCCATTTTATGTTCTTTTGCAAATGTTTGTAATTTTCTAAATATAGTTTCACTAATATCTTGGTAAGTTCATCCCTAAATATTTTATGTAAAAAATATAATGAGACAATATTATTTTTATTAGCAACATGTATGGGAGTCACACCCAAAGGAGTCTTCTATTTGTGTGAGGTAAGTGATGTGATAAACCCACATGAAAACTTGAACATGAGGACATATGTTTTGGTAAATATATGGGAATTTGAATATAAATGTGTGCCCTGAAATGAGATAAGAAAGATTTATTTGAGAAAGAAGGAAGAAAGAACAGAGGCAGATCAAGAAGAATGGAGCCTTGTTTGGGAAAAAGATGGAAAATTGACTATAGTAGAGAAAAGTAGTATTTAATGAGGACTTACTACATTGTGTGTTTATATACTCTGAGGTGAAGATGTCTAAAATATGTGAGACATATACAAGATTTATTAGAACCTCATGTAAGGAGGAAAAGTGGAGAGTCCTGGAAAAGTGGGTAATGTTTTCAGACCATGAAAGCAATCTGAAACTTGTGAGGGAGAAAGGGAACACAGGAAGAGTTGCAAGACAGTCAAGATTTAGCACCTCTGAAAAGGTTTCTATCAGCTTGCTAGCAACTTTCTGAAAAGTATTTAGTTAATCACAGCTATTTCTCTGTGGCATAAAATGACTTTTATTCTGGATTTTAAAATATTGGTTTACTTGTTTCCTTGCATTAAAAGATAACATGATGGTAAAGAGACTGCCCTGTGGAGTTTAGCAGACCTAAATTCAGTTCCTATATCTGACACTGAGCCAATTATTTTATATTTTTTAAACTTATCTCATCTGTAAAATAAGAACAATTGTAAAATCAACCTCATGAATTTTTCCAAATATTAAATGAGATAATACATGCAAAGTACATAGCACCAGTTTCTGTAACATTAGTGTGTCTTCTTTTTCTTGAAAACACACTAATACCCATTATAGGAGCAATAACCATATGCCATCATGTAACTCTAATTACTTCCTAAAGAATCCATCTTCAAGCTGGGCGCGGTGGCGCGCACGCCTGTAATCCCAGCACTTTGGGAGGCTGAGGCAGGAGGATCGCGAGTTCAAAGCCAGCCTCAGCAATGGCGAGGCACTTAGCAACTCAGTGAGACCCCGTCTCTAATAAAAACACAAAAAAGGGCTGGGGATGTGGCCCAGTGGTCAAGTGCCCCTGAGAACTCGGTACCGGTACCACCAAAAAAAAAAAAAAAAAAAAAAAAAAAAAACAGAATCCATCTTCAAATGCCATCACTTTGAGATTATAGATTTATGGATTTTTGTGGAATATAAATAATAAATATCCAGCCCATAATACAGCTAGTTATTGTTACATGAGTTTTTTACACAGCTACCTACACACACACACACACACACACACACACACACACACACACACAAAAACCACTTACCAACCATAATGAAAACCTCTCCATAGTGTAAATTTATTTTAAATATGTATAAACCTCTAAAATCTTTAACATTTATGAATTGAATAATTATCTTATTAATGTCAAAACTATTTGTACATATTTTGTGATAAATATATTTTAAAATAATTATTAAAATGAGAATAAATGTTCTTGAATTTTGTTTTTAATCAATACTTACAAGGTACCAAGGTAACTATTGACACAAAATTTTCTGATGTTATGAAAAGAACACATGCTAGATTCTCAACAAACACTAGCTGAAAGATTCGTTTTGTCACTTAACATCATGTTGTGAGAAATATAGACTACAAATGTGATTTAATGTTAAGCAGCATAAATTAAATGGAAAAAAAATATATCTCTTACATTGGCATTAAACAAAATATGCTGAGTTATTTGTAATTAGATATATTTTATTCTTCAACATTCAAGTAGTGGTGTCACTTATATAATATGTATGACAGAACTGAATAAGCATGCCCCTTAAATGTTACAGAGAACATGACTTCTGCAATGTTTGACCATGTTCAAAAGTGCTTAATAAAAATTTTTTGAACAACTGAAAATGTTCAGGGGTAAGGAAAATTCCTCATACTGCAACTTGTTTATTGGAGTATAAATCAAAACACAATGTACAAAGGAAGCAAAAAGCTGGACTAGAAATTAGGAAACCTAGAGTACAGTCCTGGCTCTGATCCTATATAAAAATAAAGCTGTGTTCAAATGACTTCATGTATAATATGAAGGGGAGGTCTATATATGTATTTCTAGCAACTGTGTGCTAGTGTTCTCAGATTATCAAGGTTAGCATTTTCTTAACTCAGCTGGTTAGGTCACAGTGTTAGTAAAAGAAGAAAGAGTAATGTTTTTGATCAGTCTTTAGGCTCATTAATTTTACTTCCAAATCATTTTGTTCATTTGCCAGATATCTGCTGGACAACTACTATGACCTGGGCACTCTTTCATGTGTTAAATTATTTATCAGTAATTTGTAAGTGGAGGCAGTGGGGGCGGTTGGATTCCATAATCTCAGGAGAATTATCATGAGGAAAAACAGATGATAGAACATTAAAATAAGTAAAATAAGTAATAGTAGATAGAAGTAAGTGTTAAGGAGAAACATAAGGGAAGAATGAATAAAAGATGGAAAGGGGTTTGTAGGAGGTTGAGAGATTGCAATTATATATAGTGGCTCCTATGGTTTGAATATGGTCCAAGCGTGTTTTCAAAAGGTTCATGTGTTGAAAGCTTGGTCTCCAGAAGGAAGTCTTCAGGCCTTTAAGAGTTGGGCTTACTGAAAGCTAGTTAGTTCATGGGGCCAGAGAAAAATTAATGATGTTCTTTCAGAGGGAGTTAGTTTTCATAAGAGCAGGTTGTTATAAAACAAGGTCATTCCATGCACCTCGCCTGTTCTGCATAGGCTTGTTGCCTTTCCAGTTCTATATCATGTTGCAGTACTGGCAGGAAGACCCTCTTGATGATGCTATATTATACCCTTGGACTTACAAAATGTGGGTTAAATAAATGTGTGTGTGTGTGTGTGTGTGTGTGTGTGTGTTTTTACTTTATGAAGAACGCAGTTTTAAGTATTTTGTTGTAGAAACCCAAATCAAGTAAGACAGTAGCCAAGGAAGAGCCACAAGATGTTTTCATTGAGTAAAAAATTGTAGAAAAATAGAGAAAAGCCATGAAAACATCTCTAGTAATAACATTTTAGGCAAAAAAAAAAAAAAAAAAAAAAAGTACCTGATGGGTTTGAGGAATGGCAAGAAAGCCAGTATATGTAAACCAAGGGGAACAAGGAAGACAGGAGAGTAATTTGAGAATATGTCAAAATGCTAATTTTGCATTGTGGTGGGGATTTTATAGAAATTTCTAAGCTACTGTAATTAATTCAGTATGATGAGAAGAAAGCAGGAGACCTTTGGGATATGTTTTCCAAATCCCACAAAGCTTTATGGGATATGATTTCTAAATCAAGTCAAAATAATTCACTGGTTAATTGAATGAGGCAAATGATTAAGGAAAAGACACAATGTAAGGATGACCAAGAATTTTACCTTAAGGAAATGTTAAATAGATTCTAGTGTCAGAGATTGGTTTTAGAAGACTTGGAAAGCAACAGATTTTGACTGTTGGAAGGGATAGGAATCATAATTTGTGTTTAGCCATATTTAAGTGTAGATGAAAGACAGCCAAGCAAACAGCTAGTTGTAGCTATTTAGAACTAGGCAAAAAATCTATTAGCTTATAGATGACATTTAAAAGCATGGGATGGGAGTGGAGAAGAGTACATAATGAGAAAGTTAATAAAAACGAAAATATTATGTGGTCTATAGCCTGTACAAGTTGAACAAAGAGTAAGTTAGGAAGAAAGTGAGGTAGGAAACCAGTCAAATAGGAGGAAAGATAGAATATCATTGGGTTAGAAAAGGCTTGTAGGAAAGAAATTAATGATAATCTGTGTCAAATGCTTTGAAGAGGTCAAGGACAATGAAAACCAATAATCAACCCTTCAATTTGGCAATGTGGAGATCATGGACATGTTATTCTGGTTTGCATTGCTGTAAACAAAATATCTGATAAAATAGTCTTAGAGGTGGGAAAGTTTGCTTTGTCTCATGGTTACAGATTTAGTCCATATTTGGCTGATTCCACTGCTTTGGGCACAAGGTGAGGCAGAACATCATGGCAAAAGAGAGTGCTTATTCATGGGAAGCAGAGAAGTGGGAGAGCATAAGGAAGATGAAATCTTCCAGGGCACATGTCCAGTAACCCACCTCCTTCAATCACAAGCCATTTGTCTACAGTTACTACCTAATTAGTCCATTCAAACTAAGATGGACTGATCAGGTCACACTTCTCAAAATCCAAACTTTTCACTTATGAAAATTCTAGTTTAAACACAGGAGCTTTGGAGGGACATCAAGTATCCAAAGTCTAAAAGTGCTTGATCCAAAGTATGGTTTCATTGGAATTTTGAGAGTAAAGTTTGATGGGATAAGTTTTATAACAAATGGAAAAAGTGTAAACAAAGGAAAATATTTTGACAGTTCAAGGAGTTTTACTGAAAAAACAGAGAAGAGAAAAAGGGAATAATATGAAGGATGATGTCAGCATTTTTAGGTGACATAATAGGGCACATTTATATACTCATTAGAATGATTCAGTACAAGAGGAATCAAGATGACAGAAAAAAGGTAAGTAGCAGATATCATCTTGTCCACAGTTTGAAACTAAAGCAGTTAGAGAAGAACTCATCTATGAGGTGCCTGACAGAGGAAATGCACTGTAGTATTAGACTGTCAGAGAGCTGGAGAGACTTGAAAAGTCTGGTTACTAGAATAGAAAACTGGAAATATTTTCTCCCAAATATGCATCCACAGCATCAGGGCAGGTCTGAGAGGAAGAGTAACAAAGAAAGAGATGAGATGAAGCTGATAACCATACTTTGGGAACAGTGGTAGAAGAGAAAGTCAGACTGAATTACCCTGGAGCATGACTTGGAAAGAGACCTGATGTGTATGAAATGATTCCAGTTAATAAATTTGTTGGTGGAGAACTATGGTAGGCGGCCATTTTGTAAGACCATGCCAAAGCTTCTGTCTCTGGAAATGATTAAATACCTACAGCTTCCTCACACATGGAGATATAAGCAAATGTCATAGTGAACTTCTTTGAAATACACCATTTGAATAATTTGTGTAGTTTGATAACTTTGAGTCAATAGCTTTCAAGTGTCCCCCTATCCCCTGCCATTGGCAACAGGACTAGAACAGAGTAGAACACACTGCCCAAGAATGTATCTCCTAGGGATCACATTTCGGCCATACATTGTAACTCTGTCATGGATCATGCACTGAAAACTACATGGGATAGCACACACCCACCAAAGATTCACATGGTTTAATCTCCTCAAGCAGAGAAATAGCAAGTACTCAGATTCATTATGAAACATTCAAAGTCATTTCAACTTTCCAAGAGAAATGTGGGGCAGGGTTTGATAGTTCCTGGCATGTGCAGCAATTTTGCCTGTTGGGTTTCAGGCAACCAGGGGCCATTTTCTGTGACCCTCCAGAGAAGTCACAGGTGCTCAGTCATACCAAGCAACAATATAAGCCACCTAAGTTCACAGCAGAGGTGCACAGTGTGATGTTTGTGTGGATTGGTACCAGGGTTTGTGTTCTGCTCAGTTTTTGAAGGATAAAATTGAACTAGATAAACAATTAAATATACAGATCACCAAACCAATGTGGAGACTGCTGGAGCAATTGTCACTTGTACACCAAGAGACACTCAGAAGAATTATAGCTGATACCTGGCAGAATCCAAGAATCCAAGATGGGAAGGCCCAGTAAGAAATCTCTCCACCTCAAGTACATCAGCAAGTAGTAATTTTAGACTCTTTAATGTTAGATTTTGATTTTACTAATATTGTATTCTATGTAGATTTGATAGATTTTCCCCTCATTATTTGATATTGCATATTTTGATTTAATTTTATGTATTTTATTAATGTTTTAATATATAAATTGGATTTATTTCTTTATTCTTCTTTCTCACTTTTATACTACCCTCATTTTTCTCCCTTATCTGCATGAATTTTCTGCCTCTGTATACCACAACTTTTTTAAACCACTTTCTACATTTTTCCTTCCCCCCCTGCACTACATAGTTCAATAGTAATTTTCATTTCTTTAATACCTATTTTTCAGAAAATTATAAAGCATAACTCCTCTTTTCTACTTTTGGTCTACTATAGTTATGGAGAATACTATCATTAATAATAAGTTGTTATGGTACATTAATATATAGCTTGCTTTCAGGTAGTCACAGTTTCTGGTGATTATTATTTTCTTTCAAAGTACCACTAACAATTGATCATAAAACTATCATCACATTGAATATGTGATTTGACACTAAGATATTACTCTATGCCAGGGCATATAGTAAAGAGAAAGCAGATCACTCAAAAGGTCCTCAAATAACAGTGTTTTAGAAAGATGTCCAACTAAGTATATGTATAAATCTCAATATCGAAATCCAGGAAATATGAGAAAAATGGCAATAAGACACTTCCACAAGTTCATAACACTCCAATAATTGAACCCATATATATCAAAGCAGAGAAATGCCAGAAAAAGATTTAAGGAGTTGATATGAAAATGATGAAATAATTCTGAAAAGTGGGTAACTAAAGGAGAAAATAAAGGAAATGAAAAAGTATTTCAATAAATAGAGATTCTGAAAAAGAAACAAATAGTAATTTTGAAATGAAAAAAATTAACAAAAACTCAATGAAGAATTTTACCAGTAGACCAGATCAAGCAGAAGAAAGAATATCAGGGCTTGAAATAATTTTATGAATAAGAGCACTCAGAAAATAATAAAAGAAAATTAGAAAACTATGAACAGAATATACAAAGCCCTGAGACTATATTGAAATGGCAAAGTTAAAACTCCTAGCTTTTAGGAAGGAGAGGACAGACATGCTGATGGCATAACATACTACTTCAGTGAAGTAATAGCTGAAAACTTTCCTAATCTTGGGAATAAGGATGGCATGCAAATACTGGGTACATTTAGAAATCCAAATAGACCCCACATGGTGGCACATGCCTATAATCCCAGTAACTCAGGAGGTTGAGGCAGGAGGATCACAAGTTCAAAGCCAGCTTCAGCAACTTAGAGAGGCCCTAAGCAACTTAATGAGAACCTGTCTCAAGGCAAAAAAATAAAAAAGACTGGGGGATGGGGCTCAGTGGTTAAATGCTCCTGGGTTCAATTCCCCGTGTGGGCGGGGGGAGAAATCAAAATCCGAATAGACAGGACCAGAGAAGAACCTTTCTGTGACATATTGTAGTTAAAATTCCAAAAATGCAGAACAAAGAAATAATTTTAAAAGCTTCAATTGAGAAATAATATTCGCTCATAAAATGAAATCATCAGAATAACAGCAGATTTCTGAACAGAAACTCTAAAAGCCAGGAAGATGTGTAATAATGTATTTTAAGTCCTAAAAAAGTAACTGCCAAGTCTACCATTCATAATCAAAAGAGGAAAAAAGTCTTCCTAAGATAAATATAATCTAAAGGAATTAATTCCCACAAAACCAGTACTATAGAAGATATTTAAATAAATACTACACACAAAATAAGATAAAAAGTAACAAAGACAACAAAGAAAAAATAAATTATATTAGATAAATAAAACTGAAAATAAGAAAGGAATGACTCAAGTGTTAGAAATAAAAAAGGTAGAAAGAAATACATAGCTCTGCAGGGCACAGTGGTGCACGCCTGTTATTCCAATGGCTTGGGAGACTGAGGCAGGAGGATTGCGATTTCAAAGCCAGCCTCAGCAAAATGTAAATGCTAAACAACTCAGTAATACCCTGTCTCTAAATAAAATACAAAATAGATCTGGGAGTGTGGCTTAGTGGGTGGGTGACCCTGAGTTCAATCCCTGTTACACACACCCCCCAAAAAGAAATATGCATCTCTAAAATAACACAGAATTTAAAAGTTATCAACTCTCCAATTAAAAGACATACTCTGGTAGAATGGATTAAAAACCAAGACCCAATCATTTTTTTTTTAATATGTATTTTTTTAGTTGTAGGTGGGCACAATACTTTTTTTTTTATTATTTTTTATTTTTACATGGTGCTGAGGATCAAACCCAGTGCCTCATGCATGCCTGGCAAGTGCTCTACCTCTGAGCCATAACCCCTGCCCAAAATGAGACCCAATTCTATGGTGTCTCCAACAAATATACCTCAAAGGCAAAGACAGTCACAGACTGAAAGTGAAAGAATGGGAACTGTTATAGCATGTAAATGGAATACAAAAGCAAGCAGGAGTAGTTACTCTCATTTCAGGAAAACACCAACTTCAATCCTAGATGAGTCAGAAGAGACAAAGGTCATTGCTTATTGACAAAGGAAACAATAAAATAAGAAGATCTAATGATTGTTAATATTTGTGTCCCAAATATTGGAGCACCCAGTTTCATAAAACAAGCATTACTACATATAAAATTACTAAGAGGCCCTAATACAATAATGGTGTGGGACTCCAATACATCATTAACACTAATAGGTAGGGCATCTGACAGAAAATAAAGTCACATTAGATTTAATCTATACTATTAAATCAAATGACATAAAGACATTTTTATGATTTACATATTAGGTGTCGATCAAATGTTTATGGGCAACATAATGCAAAGAAGTTTAGAGAAGAAATTATTGAATTATAAGTAGTTTAATCTAATCAGTATATTAATACCCCGATATTGATTAACTGAGTGATAACTGAAGGGAGGTAGGGTATGGCTGGAGGAGGTTAATATTGGAGGCAGGACTTTGGGGTTTATATTTTGACCTTGTTGAGCAGAGCTATCTCTCTCTGTTTCATGATCACATCCTGAGCTGAGTTCTTGTACCACACTATTTGGCTATGATGTTCAGCCAGACTTTGAACCCTGAGGAATGGAGGCAGCTCCTTGGACTGAGACCTCTAAAACTGTGAGCCCCCAAATAAACTTTTCTTCCTTAAAATTTTTCTTATCAGGTCTTCTTGTCACAGAATAAAAAAGCTGACTAAATCAGACATCTACAAAATATTTTATACAACATCTGAATACACTTTCTAAAAGTTGTATATGGACCTTTCTCCAAAATTGATCCTATATTAAGCTATAAGGCTAGTCTCAGCATTTACAAAACATTAAAATAATTTCTTGCAACTTTCCAGATCATAATGGAATGAATTTAGAAAATAACAGCAAGAAAAACTACAGAAATTATACAAATACGTGGAGATGGAACAAAACACTTTTGAATGATGCACGAGTCATTGAAAAGATCAAGATGGAAAATTTAAAAACATTTAGAATTTAAAAACGAAAACACAACATACTAAAATCTGTGGGATACATTAAACAGTGTTTTAAGAGTTTCTAAGAGGGATGTTTATAGCTATGAGTGATCTCATACACACAATAAATAATGCATGACAACATATTAGAGAAAAAAGAATAAATCAATATCAAAACTAGTAGAGGGAAAGAAATAATAATGATCAGAGCAGAAATTCATGAAACATAACCTAAAACAATAATACAAAGGATCAGTGAAACAAAGAATTGGTTATTTAAAAAGATAAGCATGATGGGAAAAAATTTTACCTAAACTAACCAAAAGTAATAAAATTAGATGCAAAAGTAGGAATAACATAATCCAGATAATCACTGATAAATTGTAAAATGAAGAATAAATAAATAAATTTCTAGGCAGATATGATTAAGCAAACTTAACCAAGACACCATAGAAAACCTAGACAGACCAACAATAATCAATTATTGAAACAGTACTAAAAAGCTTCCCAATAATGAAAAGCCTATGAACAGGGCTGGGGTTGTGGCTCAGTGGTAGAGCACTTGCTTCACACGTGTAAGGCACTGGGTTCAATCCTCAACAACAAATAAAAATAAATAAATAAATAGAAATAAAGATATTCTGTTCATATACAACTAAAAAATAAAAATAAAAAAGCCTATTACAAGATGGAATGACAATTGAATTTTTTTATATGTTCTTTTTAGCTATACATGACAGGAGAAAGCATTTTGCTATATTAATATAAGGTTGGAATACATTTTATTCTAATCAGGGTCCCAATCTTGTTGCTGTACATAATGGTGGGATTCAATGTGGTATATACATATATGGACATAGGAAAGTTAGATCAGATTCATTTCATCTTCTTTTCCACTCCCACCTCCACTCCCTTCCCTTCATTCGCCTTGTTTAATCCACTGAACTTCTTTTATTCCCCTCCCTCCTTATTGTTGGTTATCATCCACATATCAGAGAGAACATTCAGCCTGTGTTTTTTGGGGTTTGGCTTATTTCACTTAGCATGACAGTCTACAGATCCATCCATTTACCAGCAAAAGCCATAATTTTATTCTTCTTCATGGATGGATAATATTCCATTCTGTATATATACCATGATTTCTTTCTTTTTTTCTTTTTTATTCTAATTTGTCATATATGACAGCAGAATGCATTATAATTCATATTACACATATAGACCACAATTTTTCATATCTCTGCTCATACACAAAGTATATTCACACCATTCAAGTCTTCATATGTGTATATAGGGTAATGATGTTCACCTCTTCGTTATCCATTTATCTGTTGATGAGCATCTAGGTTACTATCATAACTTAACTATTGTTAATTGTGTTGCTATAACCATTGATGTGGCTGTGTCACTGTAGCATGTTGACTATAAGTTCTTTGGATATATACTGAAGAGTGGTATAACTGGTCAAATGGTGGTTTTTTTATAGTTTTTTGAGGAATCTTTATACTGCTTCCCACAATGGTTGCACCAATTTGCAGTCCCACCAACAATGTAAGAGTGTGCCCTTTTCCCCACATCCTTGCCAACATTTATTGTTGCATGTATTCTTGATAATTGCCATTCAGGTTGAAGTAAGGTGAAATCTCAGTGTAACATTAATTTACATTTTTCTAATTGCTAGAGATAGTCAACATTTTTTCATATATTTGTTTAGTATTCTTATTTCTTCTTTTGAGACGCATCTGTTTAGTTCCTTTACTCATTTATTGTGTTATTTATTTGTGTGTGTGTGTGTGTGTGTGTGTGTGTGTGTGTGTGTGTATGTGTATGTTAAGTTTTTTGAGCTATTTGTATATCCTGGAGATTAACACCTTATCTGATGTGCAGATGGCAAAGATTTTCTCCCATTCTGTAGGTTCTTTTTTCACATACTTGATTGTTTACTTTGCTGTGAAGAAGCATTTTAATTTGATGCCATCTCATTTTTTTAAATGTATTTTTTATTCAAAGTTGTTGCATTTATTACAATGTATATTCATACCATTTAAATCTACAATCATGCATTTAGGATAATGACATCCATCTTGTTCAACCACCTTTTCTTTTATCCTCTCCATCCCTCCTTGCTCCTTCCTTCCCCCTCCCTCCCCTTTGACCTTTCTAGCTTTCCTCTAATCCTCCTATGTACCCCGACCCAACACCATAGTGAGTCAGCCTCCTTATATCAGAGAAAACATTCGGTATTTGGATTTTTGAGATTGACTAACTTCACTTAGCATTATATTCTCCAACTTCATCCATTTACCTGCAAAAATGCCATTATTTTATTTTCTTTTATTGCTGAGTAAAATTCCATTGTGTATATGTACCACATTTTTTTTTATCCATTCATCTACTGAGGGACATCTAGGTTGGCTCCACAATCCAGCTATTGTGAATTGTGCTGCTATAAATATTGAAGTGGCTGTGTCACTGTAATATGCTGTTTTTAAGTCCTTTGGGAATAGACCCAGGAGTGGGATAGCTGGGTCATAAGGTGCTTCCATTCCCAGTTTTCCAAGAAATCTCCATACTGCATTCCATAGCGGTTGCACCATTTTGTAGTCCCACCAGCAATGTATGAGTGTGCCTTTTTGCCCACATCCTCTCCAACACTTATTGTTGTTTGTGTTCTTGATAGCTGCCATTCTGACTGGAGTGAAATGAAATCTTTGAGTAGTTTTCATTTGCATTTCTCTAATTGCCAGCATTGTTGAGCATTTTTTCATGTATTTCTTGATTGATTGTATATCTTCTTCTGAGAAGTGTCTGTTCAGTTCCTTGGCCCATTATTGATTGGATTGTTTGTTTTTTTTGGTGTTGAGTTTTTTGAGTTCTTTATATATTCTAAAATTAGTGCTCTGCCTGATGTGAATGTATTAAATATTTGTTCCCAGTTAGTTGGCTCTCTATTCACCTTACTGATTGTTTCTTTTGCTGAGAAGAAGTTTTTAGTTTGAATCTATCCCATTCATTAATTCTTGATACTAATACTTGTGTTACAGGATTATTATAATTTTATTTATTTTTTCAAAGAACCAACTTTTAGTTTTATCAATTCTTTGAATTGTTTCTTTAGTCTCAATTTCCTTAATTTCAGCTCTGATTTTAATTATTTCCTGTCTTCTACTACTCTTAGTGTTGATTTTTTCCTCTTATTCTAGTGCTTTGAGGTTTGATGTTAAGTCATATTTTTTTTTAAGGAATGAACTCAGTGCAATAAATTTTCCTCTTACTAATACCTTCATAGCATCCCAGAGATATCCATACGACATATCTGCATTTTCATTACCTCTAGGAATTTTTTAATCTCCTCCTTGATGTCTTATTCAACCCCTTGTTCATTCAGTAGCATGTTGTTTAGCTTCAAGTTGTTAGAATAGTTTTTGTTTGTTTGTTTGTTTGTTTCTTGTTTTGTCGTTGATTTCCAATTTCATCCCATTATGGTCTGATAGAACGCAGGGTAGAATCTCTACTTTTTTATATTTTCTGACATTTGCCTTGTGGCATAATATATGGTCTATTTTGGAGAAGGAGCCATGTGCTGCTGAGAATAAAGTGTTTTCACTCACTGAGGGATGAAATATTCTGTATATGTCCGTTAGGTCTAAGTTATTAATTGTTTTAATGAGACCTACAGTTTCTTTATTTAGCTTTTGTTTGGATGATCTATACATTGGTGAGAGAGGTGTGTTCAAGTCCCCTAGAATAAATGTGTTCTGGTCTATTTTATACTTGAACTTGAGAAGGGTATCTTTAATGAAAGTAGGTGCCCCATTATTTGGGGCATATAGATTTATAATTGTTATATCTTGTTGATGAATGGTTCCCTTAAGTAGTAAGAAATATCCATCTTTGTCCCTTTTGATTAGCTTTGGCTTGAAGTCTACCTTATTTGATATGAGAATGGAAACCTCTGTATGCTTCCGCAGCCCATGTGAGTGATAAGACTTTTCCCAACCTTTCACCTTCAGTCTATTGATGTCTTTTTCTATGAGGTGGGTTTCTTGGAGACAGCAAATTGCCTGATCATTTTTTTTTTAATCCAGTCTGACAATCTGTGCCTTTTGAATGGTGAGTTTAGGCCATTAACATTCAGGGTTATTACTGAGATTTGATTCTTATTCCCATCCATTTTTATTTGTTTATGGTATTCAACTCGATTTGCTTTCTCCTCTGGTTGGTATTTCCTTTAGTTTTATATCTCCCTTTGTTGAGTTTCATTGTTATTTGTCTTTTCTAATTCATGGAATATTTTCCCCAGGATGTTCAGAAGTGCTGGCTTTAGAGTTGTGAAATCTTTTAACTTTTGTTTGTTTTGGAAGGTTTTTATTTCATCTTCGAATCTAAAGCTCAATTTTGCTGGGTATAAGATTCTTGGTTGACATCCCTTTTCTTTCAGAGCTTGAAATATGCTATTCCAGGATCTTCTAGCTTTGAAAATCTGGGTTGAAAAATCTGAACCTAGTCTGATGGGTTTCCTCCTATATGTGATCTGCTTCCTTTCTCTCCTGGTTTTTAATATTCTCTCCTTGGTCAGTATATTAGGCATTTTCATTATAATGTGTCTTGGTGTGGATCTGTTGTGATTTTGTATGTTTGGTGTTCGGTAAGCCTCTTGCACTTGGTTTTCCCATTCATTCCTCATTTTTTGAAATTTTCCACTATTATTTCATTGAATACATTACTCATTCCTTCGGCTTGGAACTCTGAACCTTCATCCACTCCAATTACTCTTAAATTTGGTCTTTTTATGTTGTCCCAAATTTCTTGAATGTTCTGTTCGTGATTTCCTACATGTTTTTTTGCCGTGTAATCTACATTTTTCTCCAGGGTATATTTTTTGTCTTCATTATCTGAAGTCCTTTCTTCCAGGTGCTCTAATCTGTTGGTGATGCTTTCAATAGAACATTTATTTTGGTTTACTGCTTCTTTCATTTCCAGAATTTCTGTTTGGTTTCTCTTTAGAACCTCTATCTCCTTATTGAAGTAATCTTTTGCTTCCAGTATTTGATTTTGGAGTTCTTTGTCAAAATGATATTTTACCACTTGTATTTGCTCCCTTATATCATTTTTTAGTTCGTTCTTAAGTTCCATAAACATTTGGAATATGCAATTTCTGAATTCCATCTCTGGCATTTGACCAACTGAGCTTGCCATGGACTCTTCAGAGGAGATATGTTGATTTGTTTGAGTCATTTTTTTCATTGTTTCTTCATATTGCTTGTTTGATTTTTTCTTCTAGCACTGTGGAACTTCGACTATTTCATTTTTACCGTAAATCCTTATGATGCTCCTGTAGTACAATGCTATCAGATCCCCTTATAAATACTTTATACTTTAAAACCAGATACTTCCTGTTCAGACAATCCCAGTTTGATCACAATGTACAGATTTAGTTAACTCAGATATTGTCTCCAATTTACTCTGTATGTTTTTGATGGGTTTTATAGTTTTAAGTGTTGGACACAGAGTTGATAAGTTAAGGAAGAAGGAAGTGACGCTATTGGGTTGATCTTTCTTAGGAAGTGTGAAAAGATAATTCTATGGAAGTGGTTTAATATCAGCAGACAAGAGAGGAAAGAGAGTGTAAGATTTAGTGGAAAGGTTGATTTATTTATAGGCCAAACTTATGCAACCATTGAGAGAAGAAGAAAAGAAAAAAAAGTGTGGATGGCGTGTTGGAGTTGCTGTTGGAGCTGGTGAGAGAAGCTAGCAGAATAAAGAGCCTGTTTGTTTCCAGTCCGCCTCTGAACTTATTTCCACGGCGTCATTGCTCAAAGTGGCAATCGCTTCAGGCAGCAACAGGTGGTGGCCTGTACAGGGAATTTGGCCGGCAGGTACAAACTGAAAATGGGAGCGAAAATAACAAAAGGTAGGATAATAAAAGCCATGGATGAGTTTTTTGATATCGCAGACTCAGTGGATAGTGAGGAAAATGATCAAGAAATCATAGCCTCTGAGTCAGTTAATACCAGTGAGAAGAGTAGTGGTGTAAATTCAAAAGTAAGAGCTGCAAAAGCCATCAGAAACATATTGAAATTAGCCGAAGAATATGTACTCTCCTTAGAAGCTGAAATTTAGGATACCAGTAAAAGTGATAGTAGTGAAGAGGAATCAAAAGTGATTCTGGGAACATAGTATCCAATAAAAAGAACAACAAGAAATTAGAAAGGAGAAAGTACCGTCAAGTAGAGGAACAACTTGTGTCCTCTACTCCTCCATGGGTGGAATCCATTACAGAAAATATAAAGGGTATTACTAGGCATTTGCATACCAGAGAAATAGAAATAAAAAGTCTTTCTGAGCACTTATGCACTCTTGAGGGTAACTCACAGATACATTGGGAACTGCCACTATTTGAAAATGAAAATGGACAGAGGTTCCACCAGTCAGTAGATTTCAAAACAATAAAAAATCTCAAAGAGGCAGTAATGATGTATGGGCCCCAAGCTCCTTTCACACTGATTATGCTGGAGTCCCTTAACACCTTTAACTTAACACCCTCAGACTGGAAAAGTCTATGTAAAGCAGCATTAAGTTGGGGGAATTACTTGGTTTAGTGATTGCAATTTCAAGACCTTTGTATAGAAATGACTAAAAGAAATGCAGCTGCAGGATTTGGAGTCCATAATATAGAAATACTCACAGGAGAAGTGCAGTTCGCAGACTTAAAGGCTCAAAAATATTATGGCCAAGGTGTATATGCTCAGATATATACAGCTGCCTTAAAGGCATGGAAAACTTTACAAGGACCTGGGGATCTACAAGGTAGCTTGTCAAAAGTGATTCTAGGCCAAGCGCGGTGGCTCACGCCTGTAATCCCAGCACTTTGGGAGGCTGAGGCAGGAGGATCGCGAGTTCAAAGCCAGCCTCAGCAGTGGCGAGGCACTTAGCAACTCAGTGAGACCCTGTCTCTAAATAAAATACAAAAAAGGGCTAGGGATGTGACCCAGTGGATGAGTGCCCCTGAGTTCAATCCCCGGTTCCACAAAAAATAAAAAAAAAAAAAAAAAAAAGTGATTCAAGGACCTAATGAGCCATATGTTGACTTTGCTGATCAACTTTTGAGAACTGCAGGTAGAGTGTTTGTAGAAGTTGAACAAGCTATGCCATTAGATGTTCAATTAGCATAAGAAAATGCTAATAAATACTGCCAGGAAGCCATCAGGCCATGGAGAAATAAAAAGGATCTTTCCAAATATATACAACTATGTAAAGATATAAATGATGCCTTTGTCCCAGGAAATGTGATTGCAGCCGCAATGAGAGGTGCTTCCCCCCAAAATTTCACAAGGGCTCAACCTAGACATTATAATCAATCAGGATATTCCAGGCAAAATTATCATAAACAATCAGGCTATTCTAGGCAAAATCCCCAAAGAGAAATAAGACCAAGCTCATACCGTGCCCCGGCCGCTGCCCAGGTGTAAAAAAGGAAATCATTGGGTCAATAAATGCCATACAAAATTTGACATCTATGGAAATCATTTGTTCAGGAATTCAAAAAATGGGGCATGGGGCCCAATGCCCCGGGGCCCACAAATGTACAAGGCATTGGAGGAGGAGTATCCTCAAGCATCCACTCAGACGCTTCCCCGACACAATTCCAACTACCCATCCACTCCCTCGCCAGAGGAACAAGAGGAAATGCAGGAGTAGACCTCTGTTGCACCGCCTGAATAGTGTTACCACCTGATATGGGGGTTCAATTGATTTCCACAGTAGTCAGGGGACCTCTTCCCTCAGGGACTGTAGGACTTATTCTCAGGCGAAGTCCTAAAAGCTTATTAGGTTTGCAAGTGACCCCAGGTGTAATAAACTCAGACTACAAAGAGGAAATAAAAATAATGCTTAGCTCACTCCAAAGTATAAGTTCTGTTAATCAAGGAGATAGAATTGCTCAGCTGCTTCTCCTTCCAAATTTGCATAATTCATTTAACATGAGTATGCCTCAAAAAAGGAACAATAGAGGATTTTGTTCCACTGACTCAGGATGCATGGCTTGCTGTGTTTGAGATTGTTCAAGGAGGCCTATGTGTAAAATAAAAATCCAAGGAATAGAAAAGGAGGGACTGATAGATACTGGAGCTGACTCTTCCATCATTAATCTACGGCAATGGCCCAAGCACTGGCCTCTGCAAAAAGCTTCAACCAGTTTAAGAGGCTTGGGATATAATAACCTCCCAGAGAAAAGTGCAGTAATTTTAAAATGGAAGGATGATGAAGGGCATAAAAGAACATTTCAGCCTTATGTTTTACCTAACCTACTGGTTACTTTATGGGGAAGAGATATTTTGCAACAAATGGGAGTACACCTTGCAACCAAGCCTGCAGATGTTAAATGTGAAAATCTACAGGGTAATCTTAACCCTAGAAGAAATCATTATCAAAAAGTACAGGGTAATCTTAACCCTATAAGAAATCATTATCAAAGGGTACAGGGTAATCTTAACACTAAAAGAAATCATTATCATAAAGAAAAAAGATATTTTTTTTTTCGGGGCCACTGAGAAAAAATTTTGAAAATACCATGGCTTTCTGATAAGCCAGTGTGGGTCTCTCAGTGGCCCCTATCTAAAGATAAATTACAAGAAGCCCACCTACTAGTTCAGGAACAACTAGAAGCAGGACATATAGAACCTTCCACCTCTCCCTGGAATTCCCCCATATTTGTGATCAAGTAAAAACCAGGAAAATGGCGATTGTTACATGATCTTAGAGAAATTAATGAAACCATGCAAATCATAGGCCCTACTCAACCTGGACTTCCTAATCCTGTAGCTATTCCAAAACATTTCCATCTTATTACTCTTGATATAAAGGATTGTTTCTTTTCTATTCCTCTACACCCTCTGGATACCCCCAGGTTTGCTTTTTCAGTTCCTTCTATTAACAATAATGGCCCTGATCAGAGATATCAATGGAACATTTTGCCACAGGGAATGGCTAATAGCCCCACTATGTGTCAAATCTATGTAGATAAAGTTACTCAGCCTATCAAAAATAAATACCCAGAGCTTATGTGCCTCCATTATATGGATGATGTTTTGCTTGCTCATCCTAATCAAGAAGTCTTATTCACCATATTTAGTGATATATTAGAAAACTTGAAACGATATGGACTAAACATTGCTAAGGAAAAGGTTCAAATTCAATCTCCAATATTATATCTAGGATTACAAATTATGGACACTTTTATTAGGCCTCAAAAATATTAATTAATAAGGAGCATTTGGCCACTCTCAATGACTTTCAAAAATTGCTCGGAGATGTTAATTGGCTTCGCCCTACACTAAACCTCACTGCTGGCCAACTGAAACCTTTATTTGACATCCTTCGCAGGGACCCTGATCCATTTTCACCGCGAACATTGACTCCTGATGCTAGGAAAGCTTTAAAATTAGTAGAAAAAGCCATCGAAGGAGCTCATTGTGATAGATTTGATTTAACTCAACCGCTGATATTGATTATTATTTCTTCACAATATACACCCACAGGAGTATTTTGGCAACAAGGGCCTTTATTATAGATATATTTGCCCATCTCTCCTAAAAGTATAATTGAGTCTTATACCTCCATGGTGGCTAAACATATTCTTCAAGGACTTAAGACTTCTACTAAAATATTTGGCATTCATCCTGCTACTATTATTACTCCCTATTCATTGTCACAGACTGAATATTTATGCTTCAATGATAATGTTTGGCCTAGATGCTCTACTTCTGCAAATTTTGATAATCATCTTCCTAAGTCTTTTATATTACATTTTGTATCAATCATCCTATTATATTTCCACAGGTAATAAAAAATCAACCTATTCCTAAGGCATTAAATGTATTCACAGATGGGTCCTCAAATGGTACTGCTACAGTAGTCATTAAAAAAGAAAATATAACTTACATAATTGCAAACAAATAAGCTCAACTAGTGGAACTGCAAGCTGTGCTAAGAGCTCTGGAAAATTTTAGAGAGTAGCCCATGAACATTTTCTTCAGATAGCCACTATATTGTACCTGCCGTCCCAAAATTAGAGCTAGCAGGACCAATAGTACCTCATAGTCCAGCCTTTAAATTTTTTTATCAAATACAAAAAAACTTTTGTGGGCAAGAAAAGATCCTCTATTTGTAGGGCATATTAGAGCACATACCAACTTGCCTGGTCCCCTCCATGAAGGTAATCAAAAGGCTGATGCTCTTACCCAAATAATCTTTATACTTTCAGTGCTCCAGCAAGCTACTTTATTTCACTCCCAGTTTCATGTCAATAGTACCACCTTGCAGTGTAGGTTTAAAATCACAAAGGAGCAAGCCAGAACAATTGTAAAAGATTGTAAATCTTGTATGACACATTTGCCCAATCCTCATTATGGTGTTAACCCTAGAGGATTAATGCCCAATCATTTGTAGCAGATGGATGTTACTCATGAGCCAAGTTTTGGAAAATTGCGATTTATTCATGTGACCATAGATACATGCTCAGGCATGATTTTTGCTTCCTTACATTCTGGAGAAAAAGTTAAAGATGTTACATCTCATTGTTTGCAAGCTTTTGCTGCATTGGGCATCCCCAAAATGCTTCAAACAGATAATGGCCCTGCATATACGTCCTCATCTTTCAAACAGTTTTGCGCAAAATGCAATATATCCCATAAAACAGGCATCCCATACAATCCTCAGGGTCAGGGCATTATTGAAAGAGCAAACCGCACACTGAAAATTATGTTATTAAAACAAAAAGAAGGAAATTGGAAAAACCCTAGGTACAGATTAGTTGCCCTGTTTACCTTAATTTTTTTTAACTTTAGTCTCTAATGGTTATTCTGCTGGAGACAGACATTGGAACCCACACCAACAGCTTAAACCTTTGGTTTACTGGAAGGATGTTCTTTCAGGTACATGGAAGGGTCCAGATCCAGTATTAATTTGTGGGAGAGGATCTGTTTGTGTTTTTCCAAAGCACGAATCCTCTCCAATATGGATACCATCTAGATTAATAAAACAGGTACCAAATCATAAGGATCAAGATGAAGTTGTTGAGGAATCAAGATTAATAAAAAAGGTACAAAATCAAGAGGACCAAGATGAAGGTATGGAATTATTCCCTTAAAGGAGTCCTTCAAAATATTTCACAACTTAAGTGTCATTCCTTCCGGCCAAGATAAAAAGATCTCTCTTTAGTGTGCACACAATTGTATTTTTTCTTTTTTTCTTTTTATATATGTCTTTATGTCTGTGCATTTGTCTAAATTTTATATAAATGTGAAGTCACAAATATGTGTTTGTAGGTTTGTACGTCTGTCCAGTGTGACATCACAAATAACAAAGCGCTTATGAAAAAATATATATATACATACATATATATGTATATATATGGATCCAAATAACTTTAATTCATTTAAGTTTAAGAGTATTCGATTTGGGTAAATTGTTTAATAAGTGAAGGTACCTTCAATTTTGATTTATAGGTGTCCCAGGGATTTCTCTTTAGCGAAGAATATGACTAGTGCTGTATAACCTGATATTTTGGTGTTTTGACATAGGAATGTTTATTTGTAATTAACTCTATTTGTTTTATAGCTGATTAATTTGAGTTATTTCAACAGATAATTTATTGGAAGTTTACAGAGACTTGAGTGTCCAGCTAACAAATTATTTTTTCAAAGTGCCTTTAGCTTTTCTTTACTCTATTTTTAATGCAGTAAATACCCTCAGTCTTTCGTTGTTTTGTTCTGAATATGATATTTTGCCAGCTTATGTTTGTGGGAGCTCAAGCAGCAATGGGTGTGAGCAGAAATCAACTTTAATTTTCTAATCTAATAATTCTATTTTTTAGTTTGAGAACTCTCCTCTTGACTCAGTGCTGGAATAGCACTGCCTTTCCTTTAATAATTGATGTTTGAGTTTCTAGTTAGCGGGCCATGAAGATTTGCTGGTGGCATTGTCTAGACATAAAAAAAGTCAGCTTCTGCTACAGCTGCAGGGATTGCAGTCACTGCAAGCATCCCTGCTGGTCAAGCATCAAACAACCTCACCAGCAGTGTGGCCTCTGCTCTGCATGCATGGGGCCTCGTAGATCAACGTGTTATAACAAGTGGACATTTTGGTCTTTCATTGTTTGGGACTTTACGGGATAATGCCTTGTGGTTGTTTGTCTAGAGAACTCAGTTTGTTACTTGATAGAACTCAGGGCAGCTGATTTGTTTAAAGAATTTGATATGCTATGCAACTTGTCTCGTCAGCAGAAGGCTTATCGCCTTAAAGCCATAGCGTCTGCCCACAATTTGACGGCTGATTAGTCATCATACACAGTAGATCCTGAAGGGCTCCATTGGATGGCTGGTAGCCAATGTCAGGTAAGATCCCCAGAGGGGGACAACCTAAGACAGGCACAGTCACAAGGGACATTCTCATGTGGCCGACATATCAACCTAAGACAGGAGTCAAGGGCATAGCCTTGATTATCTGATGATGGATAAGAATGTTGGTTGCACATGCACGTCCTAGAGCATCCCCTCTTTTAAAACAAAAGGGGGTAAATGTAGGAGCCCTAATTAAGGAGATAGCTAAGGTTGTGGTTAGCTGTGAGCCATAAAGCATTACCACCTTCCATGATCTCGGGAGACTTTGCCTGGGACATTGTGGATCGGGTCAGCGCCATTTGCATGCTCTCGCGAGACATGTCCCGGGACATTGCGGACGGGGTCGGGGCCATTTTGTGGTGTGGTTGGAGGAGTGTGGATGGCGTGTTTGAGTTGTTGTTGGAGCCGGAGCAAGAAGCTAGCAGAATAAAGAGCCTGTTTGTTTCCAGTCCGCCTCTGAACTTATTCCCACGGCATCATTGCTCCAAGCGGCAATTGCTTCAGGCAGCAACAGAAAAGCAAAAAAGAAAAGAAAAAGAAGAACAAAAAACAAAGGAGAGATGACAAAGAATTAGGGATGTGTGTAAAAGGAAAGAGAAAGTGAGAAGAAAAAGAGAATCAATTATATATATATATCACCGCTTTTCTGTATAATTTAGTTGCTCCAGTTCTAGAAATCCCAATTTCTGAATATAACTTGTTTTCACCTCTGTTGAGAATGCAATGGAAGGATGTAAATAGGAAAGATGAGGGAAGAAGAAAGGAGACAAAAGTGACAAGGAAGAAAAGAAAGAAAGAAAAGAGGAATAAAAGCAAACAAACAAATGCACAATCAAACATCAACAACAACAGGAAAAACAAAACAAAACAAAACAGAAAAGATAAATAAAAATTAAAATAAAAAAACGAAGTCAAACCCAGGAGCAAATCCCAGGAACAGATCTCTGTCAAACAGCGCCCTGTGAAGTCCTTCTTTTTTTTCCTTCCAGTTTAAGCCAGTTGTCCTGGATCAAGTCCAGGCAGTTACCAAGAACCTGGGAAGCTTGCCGGCCTGAAGGCCGGTTTTTTTTTCTGCTGGGGTATGCTGCTGGGTTCGCCTCTCCATGGTTGGCTGGCTGGGATAGTCTACTGGCGGGGGCCTACCTGGGAGGCTTGCAGGCCCGGGCTTTTTCCCCTGGGGTCCCGCGCTGGAATCCCCCATCTCATTTTTTGATTTTTGATTTTACTTCTTGCACTTTAAGAGTTTTGTTAAGGAAGTCATTTCCAAAGCTGACATGTTGGACTATTGGGCCTAAATTTTCTTCTAGTAAGTGTAAGGTTTCTGGTCTAATACCTAGGTCCATCCTGATCCACTTTGAGGATTTTTTTTTTTTTTTTTTTTTTTGTAGAAAGGATTTAACTCAGGGGCACTTGACCACTGAGCCACATCCCCAGCCCTATTTTGAATTTTGTTTAGAGACAGGGTCTCACTGAGTAGCTTATCATTTACATTTTGCTGAGGCTGGCTTTGAACTCTCTATCCTCCTGCCTCAGCCTCACAAGCCACTAGGATTACGGGTGTGCACCACCTTGCCTGGGTGAGCTAAGTTTTTTGCATGGTGAGAGACAGAGGCTAAATCTCATTTTACTACATATGGATTTCCAGTTTTCCCATCACCCTTTATTGACGAGGCTATTTTACTCCATTGTAGTTTTTCATGGCTTTGTCTAGTATGAGATATCTGTATTTGTGTGGGTTTGTCTCTGTGTATTCTATTCTATTCCGTTGGTCTTCATGCCTGTTATTGTTAATATAGCTCTGTAGTATAATTTGAGATATGGCATTGTGAGGCTTTAAGCTTTGATTTTTGTTCAGAAATTGGTTTAGCTATTCTGGGCCTCTTATTTTTTTCAAATGAATTTCATGAGTGCTTTTTCTATTTCTATTAGGAACAACATTGGAACTTAAATAGGAATTACATTAAATCTGTATAGTACTTTTGGTAGTATGGATATTTTCACAATATTCATTATGCCTACCTAAGAACATGGGAGGTCTTTTCATCATTTATGGTCTTCTTCAATTTCTTTCTTTTTTCTGTTCTGTAGTTTTAATTGTAGAGTTCTTTCACTACTTTTGTTAGATTAATTCCCAAGTATTTATTTTTTTGAGACTATTTTAAATGGGATAATTTGCCTCATTTCTCTTTCAGCTGATTTATCATATAACGAGTGGATTCTACCAGATCCTTAAACAAGGAGGCTTAAAGTTTCTTTGTTTAGCTTTTGTTTGGATGATTTATTCATTGGTGAGAGAGGTGTGTTGAAGTCCCCTAGGATAACTGTGTTGTGGTCTATTTTATTCTTGAACTTGAGAAGCGTTTGTTTGATGAATGTAGGTGCTTCATTATTTGGGGCATATAGATTTATGAT
Source organism: Tamias sibiricus (assembly GCA_025594165.1). NCBI lineage: Eukaryota > Metazoa > Chordata > Mammalia > Rodentia > Sciuridae > Tamias > Tamias sibiricus. The sequence continues at coordinate 133,725,760 of CM046667.1, forward strand.
TGTTATATCCTGTTGATGAATGGTTCCCTTAAGTAGTAAGAAATATCCATCTTTGTCCCTTTTGATTAGCTTTGGCTTGAAGTCTACCTTATTTGAAATGAGAATGGAAACCCCTGCTTGCTTCCGCATGCCATGTTAGTGATAAGACTTTTCCCAACCTTTCACCTTCAGTCTATTGATGTCTTTTTCTATGAGGTGTGTTTCTTGGAGACAGCAAATTGTTGAGTCATTTCTTTTAATCCATTGAGATAATCTGTGTCTTTTGAATGGCGAGTTTAGGCCATTATCATTCAGGGTTATTATTGAGATGTGATTTTTATTCCTATCCATTTTTATTTGTATTATGGTCTTTAGCTTGATTTGGTTTCTCTTCTGGTTGGTATTTCCCTTAGTTTAATATCTCCCTTTGTTGATTTTCATTGTTATTTTTCTCTTCTTCTTCATGAAGAATTTTGCCCAGGATGTTGAGAAGTGCTGGCTTTCGGGTTGCAAAATCTTTTAACTTTTGCTTGTTGTGGAAGGTTTTTATTTCATCTTCGAATCTAAAGCTCAATTTTGCTGGATATAAGATTCTTGGTTGATATCCCTTTTCTTTCAGAGCTTGAAATATGCTATTCCAGGATGTTCTTGCTTTTAAGTTCTGGTTTGAAAAATCTGGACATAGTCTGATTGTTTTCCCTCTATATGTGATCTGCTTCCTTTCTCTTGTGGCTTTTAATATTCTTTCCTTGCTTAGTATATTAGGCATTTTCATTATAATGTGTCTTGATGTGGATATGTTGTGATTTTGTATGTTTGGTGTTCGGTAAGCCTCTTGAACTTGGTTTTTCCCATTAATTCCTTAAGTTTAGAAAAATTTCTGTAATTATTTTATTAAATAAATTACTCATTCCTTTGGCTTGAAACTCTGCCCCCTCCTCTACCCCAATCACTCTTAGGATTGGTCTTTTTATGTTGTCCCATAATTCTTGAATGTTTTGTACTTGTTTTTTTTTTTTTTTTTTTTTACATTTTTTGCTGTGTTATCTAGATTTTTCTCTAGGATATATATTTTGTCTTCATTGTCTGAAGTGCTTTCTTCCAAGTGATCTACTCTGTTGGTGATACTATTTTTTTTTTTTTTTTTTTTTTTTGTACCAGGGATTGAACTCAGGGGCACTCGACCACTGGGCCACATCCCCAGCCTGTTTTTTGGTATTTTATTAGAGACAGGGTCTCACTGAGTTACTAAGTGCCTCGCCATTGCTGAGGCTGGCTTTGAACTCACGATCCTCCTGCCTCAGCCTCCCAAAGTGCTGGGATTACAGGCGTGCAATGTTGGTGATACTTTTGATTGAGCTTTTATTTTGGTTTATTGCTTCTTTCATTTCCGGAATATCTGTTTGGTTTCTCTTTAGAGCCTCTATCACCCTATTGAAGTAATCTTTTACTTCCTGTATTTGTTTATGGAGTTATTTGTCAAAATGATCTTTCACCTCCTGTATTTGCTCCCTCATCTCATTTTTGAGTTCATTCTTAAGTTCCGCAAACACTTGGAATATGTAATTTCTAAATTCCATCTCTGGCATTTCACCAACTATGCTTGCCATGGAATCTACTGAGGAGGTATATCGATTTGTTTGTGTCACTTTCTTCCCTTGTTTCTTCATATTGCTTGTGTGTCTTATCTTCCTGCACTGTGGGACCTTGACTATTTTTATTTTACCTTAAAGCCTTATGTTGCTCCTGTAGTACAATGCTATCAGATCCCCTTATATTTCCTTTACACTTTAAAATCAAACACTTTCTATTCATAAAATCCCAGTTTAATCACAATGTACAGATTTAGTTAACCCAGATATTGTTTCCAATTTACTCTGTACGCTTCCGATGGGGTTTCATAGTTTCAAGTATTGGATACAGAGGTGATATGTTTAGGAAGAAGGAAGTGAGTATATTGAATTGTTCTTTCTTAGAAAGTATGAGAAGAGAGTTTTATGGAAGTGGTTTAGTATCAGCAGACGAGAGAGGAAGGAGAATGTAGTGAATGCTTTGGTGGAAAGTCCGATTTATATATAAACCTAACTTATGCAGCGGTTGAGAGAACAAATAAAGAAAGATGGAAAAGAAAAAAAAATGAAAAAGGAGTAGAAATTAGTGTAAGAGAGAGGAGAGAGAGAGTGAGTCAAGAAAATAGAGAATAAACTATATATAACACCACTTTGCTATATATTTCAATTCTACCCATTCTAGAAATTCCAATTTCTGCGTATAACTTGTTACTTGTTTTTGCCTCTGTTGAGTATGCAATGGCAGGGTGTGAATAGGGAAGATAAAGGAAGAAGAAAAAATACAAAAGTGAGAAGGAAGAAAAGAAAGAAAGAGGAGCAGAAGCAGGCAAACACACTGTCAATCAAAACAAAAACAAAGCAAAAACAAAAAAAACAAAAAACCCAAAAAACAACAAAAAAAAGAAACAACAACAACAAAAAAAAGTTGAACCCAGGAATCAGTCTCAAACAAAATGGAGCCTGGGAATCCCTTCTTTTTTTCCCTTCCAGATTAAGCCAATTGACTTGGTTCATGTCAAGTCAGTGATCTTGTTAGTGGAGTCAAGGCTGCACCTTTGGCCAGTTGCAGAATGGCACAGGGGAAGAGTGGCTCGCCGGGTGCCTACCTCTTGTTCTGGTCACAGCTGGGCAGGTCGCACTTCCCCCGGGAGTGGAGGGGGCTTTTCCTCAGGTGGAGTCCTGCGTGCAGCAGCAGGGAGTTGCTACTCTGGGCCCTGGAGGCCAGGAAAACTGGCAGCTGGGTCTCTCCTTCAGGGTGGGTGCGCTGGCAGTCTGAACTGGGAATTCCATCAGTAGTTCTCAGTGCCCGCAGGTGGAACCAGGATCTCATGCAGGCAGCAAGTTAGTTCAACTTTAATACTTTAAGATATATCTGAGCTGTTACCACAATGGCTATACCAATTGCATTCCTACTGACAGTATGCAAGGATACTCTTTTCTGCATATCTTCATTAACACTTTATGTATATTTACATACACACACACACACACACACACACATATATATATATACATATGATTGTGTGTGTGTGTGTGTGTGTGTGTGAGAGAGAGAGAGAGAGAGAGAGAGAGAGAGAGAGAGAGAGCTATTCTAACAGGTGAGGGTTGGTATTTCCATGGTTTTAATTCATGTTTCCTTAATGATCACTAATGTTGAATCATTTTTCATATGCCTGTTGGTCATGTGCCTGCCTTCATTAGAGAAATCTTTATTCTAAAGTCCTTTACCCAGTTTATAAACAGCAATTTTGGTATTGAGTTGTAGGTGTTCATTATATATTTTGGATATTAGTCCTTTATGACATATATGATTTGATAATATGTTCTCCCATTCTGTAGGTTACCTCTAATTTTGTTGTCTGTTTCACTGGCTGCATAGAAGCATTTTATGGTGATATAAATCCCACTTTTCTATTTCTTTTGTTGCCCATGTTTTTTTTTTTTTTTCTTTTTATTATACAGAAAAAAAAAAAAAAAAAAAAAAAAAAAAAAACCTCATTCATTGTTATGGCCAATTTCAAGTAGGTTTTTTACAGTTTTCCTTTGGAGTTTTATGGTTCCAGCTGTTTTGTTTAGATCTTTAAAATTCATTTTGAGATTAATTTTTAATATGGTATAATACAACTGTCCCTGATATGGTTTGGATACTGTTTGTCCCAAAAAGATTCATTGGCTAGAAGCTTCGTCCCTAATGTACTAGTATAAAGAGTTGGTGGGACCTTCAAGAGGCAATAATATTATGGGTACTCTGTCCTCATGAAGGGACTACCATACTTTCCACAAGAGCAGGTTATTATAAAGGAAGTTATACTTTCTGAAGCTACTCTCTTGATTCCTCTCTTGCCATGCAGTCTCTTCTACATGTACCTGCTTGCCCTTCCTTGTTAACCACAATGCACAGAGCAGCACCAGGCCTTTACCAGAATTCAAATAGATGTCAACACCACATTCTTGGACCTCGACAAATGTGAACTCAATAAGCATCTTTATCAATTACCCAGCCTTAGGTATTTTGTTATAGCAACACAAAATACACTAAGAAGAGTTCAAGGAGCTGGGTTTGTGCCTCAGTGGTAGAGTGCTTTCCTAGCATGTGTAGGGCACTGGGTTCAATCCTAAGCACCACATAAAAATAAGTAAATGAATAATAAAAGAGAAGAGTTCAGTTTCATTATTTCACAAGTGGATATCAATTTCTCCCAATACAATTTATCAAGGAGACTATTTTATATTCTTGATAGTCTTATTCTGTATTAGTTTATCATGTAAGCATAGGTTTATTTGGTGACTCTCTATTGTGTTCCATTGGTATATGAGTCTATTTTTATGTTATTACTATGTTGCTTTGACTATTTTTCTTTTCAACATAATTAGAGATCAGAAAGTATGATGCTTTTAGTTTTGTTTTTCTTGCTTACGATACTTAGAACGGTATGACTGTGGCCATGAGCAATATAGAGGAATAGAACTTTCTAGTGCTTTTCTATTCCCCCATAAAAACATTAACTTGACTATCCCCTCAGAAAAATGCCTTTACAGAACTAAAGAAACCAGGTGAAAGATTACAGTACCTGAATTAAGTATAAAAGTAAGGAAAAAATATTGTGGAGTTAAAAAGACATATTTATGTTACAGAACCCTTACCTAACCCCTGGAGCATAGCATGGAAAAAGAAACCTTTCTTATGGAAGGAGAGGAAATTGAGATCCAGATATTAACTGAGACTCCAAAAAATAATGCTTCAACCTCAATATAACCCAGTTCTGGGCAATACCCTACACCCCCAAATTGCAGGATGGTACCTGTGGAGTAAGTCTCCAAGTCCACTCTGGTTCTAGGCCAGATCTCACCATTTTAGATTTTGCCTGGAATATTTGGTCTTTGTTCCTGTCCCACCACCAGGCCAATACCAGTCTCTCTGTGCTATAGGCCTGCCACAATCCCATGACAGCTACAACAGACTTAAGCTTTGGGCTTACCCAGTCAACTCAGTCTCTGTGTCTGCCACAGGGCCAGTTTGGCTCAGTGGCCCCATGCTTTGAACCACATCAGCACCAGGCCAACTCCCATTGCCCTAGAAATCAGGCTGCCTCATAGATCCTGTCTTCAGACACTTACCTAGGAATACAGGCTGCAGGCCTACTCAGCACCAGGCCTGCCTCTGTGTCTTCAGGATGCAGTCCTGCCCCAGGTTCCAGACCAACCCAGAGACAGGTTGACCCACTTAGCTTCAGGCTCCAGGAAAGTCCATGTGATTCCAGGCAACTGGAGAACACATATAATCCAGGTTCAAAACTGGTGCCTGCATATTCAAGTTCCTTATATGCCCCAGTCTCCAGGCTAAACCCAGTGGTCCTGGACACCAGAATTCCTACCATATAAGTTTGTTCTAGCAAACGCAGGCTCCAGACCAGTGCTCATTGTTCAAGGACCTACATTTGCCACCTCAGAATTCATCTCCAAGCCCATTCCAGTGTACCCAGCTGTTGTTGCATTTTCTATAAAGCCCTCTCCTTTTTCATGAAAGATATGGTGTTGAAAGAGTTAACTTTGACTTCTACTTGCTGCTGTTCAGTTCTTTATTCATATATATGGCCACCAGGTTTCCCTATTTCAATTATTTAGATCCAGACTAACTCTGTACATTTATCTTTTCTTGAAAAGAGTAACACAAACCTTTTTTTATAAGTACTTAATTTCTAGTTAATAAGCTTTAAGAGTCTTTTTGTGATTAAAATAAATTTCTCTTACTTTTAAAGTAGATATAAATCCCTTAGAGTAAAAAGTCTCCCATGAGCTAACATGCAGCCTTGCCCTGCTTCTAGATTTTATGAACAACTGCTATGAAAGAAAAACAATAGTGCTTTGGAATCCCCGATAGAAAGAATTGACTTTTATCAAACAAGTTCAAACAGTATACAGAAAGAATGACTAAGTTAGAGATATGGTGTAAAAATTATAACATACGCAGATAGTTACGTATAGTTCTTGTAAGCTTTCCATCTATACGAAAACATGTATGTCTGATATGTAATCAGCAAATGATTCAGCCTCTTTCCTAAGTTTTATGATGTAAAAGAATGTGTAATGCCTAAGAAATATTGCTTATATACTTGTACAAACTGAAAATAAACCAGCAGAAGATTCCACAGCCTGACTCGTGTGTCGGTGTGTTATTTTCCCCATCGCTGCTTCTCTGCCTCCGTACTTCGCTGAGCGCTCGCGTTGTACCCCCTGACTGGGGCTGGCCCCCAGCACCCAGCTGCCAAGAAATCCCAGCCACTGGCTGTCCCCCCTGCCTGCAAACTACACTAGATGTTTTGCCTCACATTTTTCCATGAGCTGACGGGCAAAGGGCTTTCTCAGGGAAAGTAAGTCTGCAAACTGAAATAAGTTCCTAGTTACTCAAATGCACAGATACAAACTGAAATATTACTATTGTGTTGAGAATTTTTGCATTTATCTTTATCAAAATTATTAACTTGAAGTTTTCTTTCCTTGTGTCCTTGTCTGGCTTTGGTTTCAAATATTGCTGGTAACAGAAAATTAATTTGAATGTACTCTCAGTTATTCAATTTTTGGAAGAGTTTGAAAAGGATTAACATTAATAGTTGTTTAAATGTTTGGTAAAATTCAGCCATGAAGTCATCACCTACTGGAATTTTTTTGATGAGAATTTTTTATAATTACATATTCATTCTCTTTATACACTATTGGTCTGTTCAGATTTTCTACTTATTTGTATTTCAGTCTGTTAGTTTTATTCTTCCAAGAATTGATAAATGTATTCTCAGATTTCAAATTTGTTAGCATATAATTGTTCATAGCAGTCTCTTATGATTGTTTTTATTTCTGTAGTATCAGTTGTAATGTCTCTTAATTCATTCATGATTTTATTGAGCTTTTCTCTTTTATTTGTAGTATATTAAGGCTTTGTCAATGCGTTTTATCTTTTACAAAAACCACTATTTTGTTGAATACTTCTATTGTTTTTCTACTCTCTATTTCTTTTATTTCTGTTCTGATACTTATTTTTTTTTCCTTTCCTGTAGTGAAATTGGGCTTACTTTCTTCTTTTCCTAGTTCACGAGGTGTAATGTAAGATTATTTATTCAAGATCTTTCTTCTTTTTTGTTGTAGGCATTTATTGCTATAATCTTCAGTCTTAAAACTGATTTTGTTACATCCCATAAGTTTTGTTATGTTGTGTATCCATTTTTATTTGTTGCAATATTGTTTTAAATTTTTCTTAATTTCTTTTTTAAGCAATTGGTTGATGAGGAGAATGCTGTTTGATTCTATGTACTTGTGAATTTTCTGAAATTCCTCTTGTTACTGACTTCTGATTTTATATTTTATGGTCAGAAAAAATATGAGCTAGGGCTGGGACTGTAGTTCAGTGGCAGAGTGCTTGCCTAGCATATGTGAGGTACTGTGTTCCATCCTTAGCACTGCATAAAAATAAACAAATAAAATAAAGGCATGCTGTCCATCTACAACTACAATTTTTTTTAATAATATGAACTATCTTAGAGAGTGTCCCACTTGCTTTTGAGAAGAACGTGTTTTATGTTGCTGGATAGATTATTAGTCTGTTTAGAGATTCTGTAGCTCTCTCATGTCTTTCACACGGACATGCTTACTCCAATCTTTGTGTTCCCTTTTAGGGAGCAAGTCTTAGGTATGTGTACCTCATTTTGATTTTGTAAATCCACACTAGTTTCTGGGAGTTTCCCATTTGCTTTTCCTGTACAGTGCCCTGAAGTATTGAAGGTTGTATGCCCAATCCATGTGTCTTCTGTGGAGCCTTGTGTGTGAATTCTGCATTGAAGTGCATATAATCTCTGTGGGGGAAGTACATTTCTGTTTGCATCAGGGGCACCAAAACTGGGAAGGAGAGTTGAAGAATGCTGTAAGCATATGTCAGATATTTGGGGGAAATATATAGGTGAGGCAATCTAAGAGAGTCCTCTGTAGGGGTCCTGGTGGAGTCTGCAAGCTGACCAGAAGGAAATGCAGCAAGTTGTTGAGATATTCATACAGGATGCTGTGAGCATTCACCCTTTAAACTGTTTATGACTGACCTCACAAAGTTCAATTTTAAATCTTGTCTCTCACTTCTCTCTCACTTTCCCTGATGGTAGAAATTTTAGGCTGAAGAACTCTTTTGGTTGAATTATGGTACTTGGGGGAGGACTCCCATAGGTAAAGTTGAACTGTTCTTCTTAGTCCTTACATTTTGTCCATTCTTGAATTTTTTCTCCACTGTGGGGTTGTAAAATTTCAACTGGATTAGTAGGTTCCCATAAAATAATTATTACCCTCAGGTGGTTGTTAAAATTTGTATTTCTCTGGGGGCTTAAGCACTTTATCCCGCCATATTGTTCATGTTATTCTCTAAGATTAATATTATTATGAACCCAACACAAAAAAAAGACACGAAAAATATGAGAAAAGAATTTATAGACACAGAAGACATATGCATTTTCAAAGATATGATACAACACACACACACACACAGTGGGTAAAATGGATAAGAGAAGAAAAATCAGTTCTCAGACTTTGTCTATACTGAATTACTGAATGTTACTTTTCACTGGAGCAATATCTTTCTCTCATTTGTTGAACACATATGTAGTAACATTCTATTATATACCAGATACTATTTTTGCACTGGCAATACAGTACATGCTCTGTCTTCTGCTATGAAACTTAATGACATTGTACTTTATCCTAGGCATTTCTTCATTTCTTTGAACCTAAGTGACACCTATCAGACTTAACATCTTTATTAATGTTTATATTCATGAGGGCTCCAAATTATTTTCAGTTACAAATATATATTTGTTTTAGTTACAAGCTCAATTCTCTTTTCTTTCTCATTTGTTTAAACTTCTTTCCAATTACTGCTGAGATAATGACAGTGCTTACAGAAACATGAAGGAAGTATTACAGAAATTTGACTCCCACCGTACCTGAAAACATAAAATAATTATATATAAGCTTAGTTGAAGCTTCATGGTAAGTGTTTCTTGTGGGTAACTGAGGATATCTACAGAAAATGTTGAATTCTGTGAAATTCTGCATGATTTCTGGGTCATTAATTCCAAAACTCATTTCACCATGCATTCATCTCAATGTGAAAGTGATCATCCAAACATTTGTATTATTATCACCACCCTTACCAAGAACTGTTTATGATTTACTTTTGATTCCACTTTTTTTCTGACCTTATGATTTTTCTTCTATATACATACTCACTTGGCTTCCTTCTATGACCTTGAGTTATATATGTATTAAGTACTACTCTTCTCATCATAGCCTTCCATTGTTAGTCTCTAACACATTATTTCTCTTAATCTTTCTTGACCTGTGACCTGTGGTTTCTTGAGGAATGTCTTGTCTGATCTCCTCTTTACTACCTATAGGCTTCTGTGTGTTTTGTCTTAATAGTTTGCCACAGCCACATGAGTGTAAATAAGACATAGTCAAAAGTTCAATGAATAATGGAAGGCTTTAAATATAAAAACCCAGTATTTCGGTGAGGGGGTAGTTTTGTTGTGAAGGACAATTTGGAGCCCCCTTCTTGACCCATTCTGTAGGTGGCATCTAGATGTGAATACGTGGTCTAGCCAGTTTTACTAAGGGAAGAAATTTCCCCCAGCATGACATATAGACAAAAATCTTTTACTGCCTCAAAAATGGCCTTGATTCATTTTCTGTGTTGGAAAAGTACATCTCCAGAACATAGCAGCAGGCCTTGATACTTCAAAATGTTTGTAGCACAAATGGCTATTCTCAGTCAATTGAACAAATCACATACCTATTCCCCATTCTCACTCTTTATTCAATATGCTCTGTACTCCAGGTTTTCATTATTATTTCTGAGTATTAAACTGGGTTATTATTGACTTTTCTTTACATTCTCCCTCCCATACTCCATTAATCACGTATTTTTTTCAGTTATTTCTAGTATGTATTGGGACAAGTACCATCCTATCTCATGTTATTGTCACTCTCCTAAATTCATGCCTCTTTATACTATTTCTACCTGCTTCATGGTTCTGTTCATTTGACCTTTTTATTTTCTTGTCAAATTAATTTTAATCTTTCAGTTTAAACAACCCTGTCCTACACAAGCATTTACAAAACCTTCTTTACTTTTTATTCTAACTTTTCATTCAGTCTAGCATTCAAGTATTTCTCTCAAGTGGATTACCTGCAATTTATCCCAACATAATAATGTATTATAAATTTCAAGCATCAAATGTCCAGAGTGAAAATAATACCTCTGCCATTTATTAACCTTATGAACTTGGTAAAATTAACAAATCTATGAATGTCTTGACTTCCACATTCGAAAGTTTGTTATCAAAACTACTTACATCACAGAACTCCCATGAGTTCATATAATACATAAAAAGTATTATATGAAAGTATATATCATAACTCATATAATACATAAAAAGTACCAAGAAGAGCTAATGGCATGTGATAAATTTTCAATGTGTGGTATGATAATGATTTTATCTGAATCAGTCTTCAAATAAGCTATGCTTTTATGATCATTAGTTGTTTATTGGATTATTGTTTTTGTTTTTTATTTCAAATTGTGTACATATTTGGTATTAATTTTCAAGTGAGGAAAGTTGCCCAAATTTGAATTATACCCCTTAGCAGACTTATGCCTTTGGTACTCTGAGAAGATAGATTTAGGCAATGAATTGTTGCTGCTCTACAGTTTATCATTCTAAGATTTCTGGTTAATAAAATTGCTATGGTAAATCATTGTTTGATAACACTCTTGAACATAGCAGTTTATAGGGAAATGTATTTGCTATCTGTGGAATACTCTCAATAATGAGTACTACTGATTGGATTATCAAATCAATTGAATCAACAAGATGGAGAAATGGTACTGAAACATAGGAAAGTTCCTGAAGATCATAGGGTACTAAATGAATGTAATTTTATCCCTTGTATCTTCAAATGACATCCTGTCAGGAAAACCAGTCAGAACATGTTAAACATTCTGGCTTAGTTTGGTGTTCTGGAATGAAGATTGAACTTTAGCCCTGACTTTGTTATTAAGATATCAGGATTAGAGACTAGAAAAAAAGATAAAAAGCCAAAAATTCTGTATTGTGGAGCTAGAAAATTACAAGTCTCACCTAACTAGATGGAGACATCCCTGTGGGATATAAATTCAGTCAGCAACCAAGTTTAAGCAAATAGTAATTAACATTAGCCCCACCTTCTACATGTGAGCAAATCCAGGCATATTTTATCATATGCCCTTAGAGGTATTCCCTATGCAGGAGGCACCTGTCCTAAAGGCTAATTAGCATTATAAACTGATACAATAGATCCACTAGTAAGGGGAAATATTAAAACTGCAATTTGATGAAATAAACTAACTTTCTGAGATTCTTCAGTGAAAATTATGGTACAGAAACCTCATAAGCAGCTTTCTAGTTAGCCTCTTTACTAAAGAAAATGAATAACTTTTATTCTTTTTTTAGTTAAGTCAATTGGATAGTCAATTAAATATGATTTTATTTATGTGCATTATTATTATTTCTGTGAAAATATTAACACTTACTTTGAATTGTATTGAATTGTTATTTATCCTCAGAGTACGACTTTACACTTTTTAGAAAAATTTCTAATTCAAAGTTTACATATTAAGACTAATTGAATATAATTGCAAAGAAATAGTTTTAATTTAATATGATCACATCTTCAGTACCTACTAGATTCCCTCAAATGTAAGAAATTATTTGGGGGATGCAAATCAAGTTTCACAAATGATGGTCAGCTAGCCATCTCTATTAAGTTTGAGAAGGAAAAATTCTGGTTGGCACTGAGGCTTTTGGTTTGGGTTTCAGAGATACTATATTGGCCCTTAGTGTCCTTTCTTGCTCCCAGCCCCATTTTCACTGTATTAGGTCTTTCTATGGGTTGAATCATGGCCCTCTTAAAAGATGTTGTAGTCTAATCTCCAGTACCTGAGAATGTGAGGTTCTTTGGAAATAGGGTCTTTGCAGATGTAATCAAGTCAAAGGGAGGACCTTTGCATAAGTACTAATTCAGTATGAGTAGTTTCTCATGAAAAGGGGATATTAGGACAGAAACAGACACAAAGAGAGGGTAGACAATGTGATTAGAAACAAGACAAAAGTCATTGATAATTCAAGAAAAGAAGCCCAGAACAGAGCATTCCTTAGTAGTTTTAAGAAGGAAACAGTCCTGTCAATACCTTGATTTTGAACTCCAAAATTGAGATATAATAAATTCCTATAGTATATGCAACTCAGCTTTTGTTGCTTCATAATAGCAGCCTTAGGAAGCTAATACAACTGTGATCCCTATTTCCCCTCAGGGGAAAATAACATGGGAAAAGTGGGGGGAAAGGATTTCTATGGCCAAAGTGCTCTGAGATGAATACTGAACTAGCCTGGAAAAGCCATCATGCCACTTGACTACTTGGATCCTTCTTTGTATTACACACATATTCACATATTTAAACACACACATGTATAAATCTATATATGTGACATATGCTATGCATGCATTAATTCTTCTATTTTTGACTATGAGATGCATATTACATTATTGTATGTTACAAATGAAGAAACTGAAGATCAGAGAAATTAAATAACGTGTCTATGATTATAGAGGAAAACCATGAGAGCTACTCTTTGACCTCCATTTAATCTGACTGCATTATCTGAACCCGTAATTGCTGATTACATTACTTTGAAGAGGAAGAAGAAAGTCCTGTAAGTTTTTTTTTTCTTTTTTGTTCTCCCAGTATCCTAAGTATTTTAGTATTTTTTAAATTTAATTTGTTATACATGCTTGCAGAGTGCAATTCCTTTCATATTACATATAAAGAGCACATTTTTTCCAAGTCACTGGTTTTACACAAAGTATTTTCACACCATCTGAGTTTTTATACATGCACTTAGTGTATTGATGTCCAACTCATTCTGCCATTATTACTATCCCCTACCTCTGTCCCCTCCCCTCCCCCTTTTTTTATTTAACATTTCTTCGTTCCTCTCATCCCCTCTCCCTTGCCACTATAATTCAGTATCATCATAGCAAAGGAATCAGTTGACTTTTGTTTCTTTGGGACTGGCTGACTTCACTTAGCATTATTTTCTCCAACTCCATCCATTTACCTGCAAATGCCATGATTTTATTCTCTTTTAGTGCTGAGTAGTGTTCCATTGTGTATATATACCAAAGTTTCCCTATCCATTCATCTGCTGATGGGCATCTGGGTTGGTTCCACAATCTAGCTATTGTGAATTGTGCTGCTATAAACATTGATGTGGCTGTGTCCCTGTAGTAAGATGTTTTTAAGTCCTTTGGGAATAGGCCGAGGAGTGGGATAGCTGGGTCAAATGGTGGTTCCATTCCAAGGTTTCCTAGGAATCTCCATATTGCTTTTCATATTGGCTGTACCAATTTGCATTCCCACCAGCAATGTATGAGTGTGCCCTTTTCCCCACAACCTCACCAGCATTTATTGTTGTTTGTGTTTTTTTCTTTTTTTAATTTATAATAGTAGTATGTATTACAATTCATAATGTACATATATAGCATCTTTTTACATACAACTGTTTGTTGATAGCTGCCATTCTGACTGGAGTGAGATGAAATCTTAGAGTAGTTTTGATTTGCATTTCTCTAATTGCTAACTTCTCTAATTGTAAGTTTTTACATAGGGATGTGGCCATAAAATATAATTAAAAATTTGCCCATGGAAATTTTTTTAAGAAAAACATATCAGATTTAGTTTGACCTACTCCACAGTAAGAATAGAGGCTAATATGTGATGGAAATGGAACAGTAGGCCAAAAAATATTCTAGAAGTTCTTCAATATGAAACTGAAAACTTTTTAAAGACAAATGTATAAATGATATTAATATACTTTGATTTTGCCTTTTTTCCTTCACCCTTTTCATGTGGAGCAAAAATTTTTTTTTTAAAAAAAAACATTGTTTTAGATACTTAGAATAAAATATAATGATCCATGAAACCCTAGCTCATTCTAACACTGGCTATTCACCTGTATTGCATATTGTGCCTAGAAATGCCATTAAACTAGAAAATTCAACAAAGTTAAAACCCTGTGCACAGGTAGGGTGTGAGTTTCTAGGATTTCTCACAGTACCTTTCAATCTGAGCTCCAACTAATTCCAGAATGCATCATAAACCAAAAATTTGTCCCAAAGTTTAAAGCCATAGTGATTTGCTTGAAAATCTATGTTTTGGTGTAACTTGACAGCTTCCTTTGTAGTTGTTCAACTTTTTGTTAAATACATCATACAAAATTCTGACATGTTTTATTACACAGTATATACCACATTTGAAAACAATAAGAATGGCTCTCAGCAGTAGTATGTCTACTTGTTTCAAGGTTATAGATTTGTATCTCTAAACATGCCTCAAATTTTTGTGAATGAATGAGCTCTCAGTAGGGATTTAAGGATGCCTTTTCCAATGATTCTATCTCTCTGATATATTTATAATAAAATTATATACATATTACATACATATATAAGTATATCTATGTCTCATTAACATATCTGTCTTCACAAATGCATATTTGAAGTATAGATTACTTTTGCCATTTTAAAGTGTGTTGCTATATGTAATTCTTTGCCATCTGTTCTTCTGGATTCTCTTTTATATTCTAAAAATTTGCAGAAAATCATGAAAATCTGCAAGGATTTCTGAAGTGCTATATGTATTTAATTATAGCATTTTCATAGTGGATGACAACAGCAGGCACAAAATGAGCACAAGACTATGAAGAAGAGCACCAGGAAATTCTTCATAAATCATGAATTACTATCTAGTTTATATTGGACAAATGCTTTAACACTTCTGAAGGTTGATTTTTATTATCTTGAAATGAAAATAAGAAGCTTGACAGCCATGTGAATTGGGCAAATTTTATCAAAGTTTGTAATTATTATAAAGTTTAAAACTTTCCAAGTGCTAAATATTTGCAAGTTATCCTTATAATCTACATGTTTAAGTGTTAATATAAAATAAATAAAAGCAAGGTCAGAATAATTAGAAACAAGTCATAATCCTCTTTTAGAGGTTGTTGCACACCACTGAGACAAAACATGTTAGTAAGTAAATATGACAGGTCACAAGTTGCAAAACTCTTACTGATTTCAGAGATGGTAAACTGAGAAAAAGTTGTCTATCTATCTATCTATCTATCACCTAGTAAGATAAATATAACATTATCAATTATGGATTGAGCATTAGTGTCCTGCCAAAATTATATGTTAAAAAAACCAATATGATGAATATCTAGACATCGGGCCTTTGGAAGGTAATTAGCTTATGAGGATGGGGTTCTTGTAATTGGATTCATGAAAGTGCAAGAAGAAATAGAGAGAACCTCACTCTGTCCCTTTTTCTCTCTCTCCCTCTGCCAAGTGAGGACATAAAAAGCAACCATGAATAAACTAACAAGGTGGGGCTGGGATTGTGTCTCAGTGGTATAGTGCTTGCCTAGCATGTGTGCATCCTGGGTTTGATCTTCAGCACCACGTAAAAATAAAGGCATTGTTTACAACTAAAACAAATAAATAAATATTAAAAAAAAAAAAAAAACTAGCAAGGGCCCTAATAAGAACCCACCCTGAGTTGAGACTTCGCAACCTCCAGAATTGTAGAAATAATTTTCCCTTGCTAAAGCCACACCTTCTATGGTATCTTGTCAAAGTACCCCAGTTAACTGACACAATACCAAGATGCCTATGCATCTAAATATGTTGAAAGACAATGACAAAAACAAATCTTGAATGGGAAGATTAAAACAAAAAGGATCATCACATACAAGGGAAACCCAATAAGAGAAACAAATGACTTCGCATCAGAAAGAGTGGAGGACAGAAAGCACAGTGCTGACATACTCAACATACTGGAAAAAAATAACAACTGTTAACCAAGAAACATGTAACTAACAAAACCACTTTTCAAATGTGAAAAAGAAACAATATCATCCCCAGATAAACAAAATCAGAGACAATTTGTTACTAGTCAACTCATCATATAAGAAATATCAATGAATGTGTTTCCAGCTGAAAACAAGTAATGGAGCAAGTAATTTTGATCTACCAGGAGAAAAACAAAAAGTTCAAAAATAGAACAGAAAAAGGTAATTGAGAAGGTAATTATAAAAGACTGAAATTTACCCATTTCTTTTACTTTCTTCTCTTAACTGACAGAAAAGATCAATTGTATGGAACAAAATTTTATATAATTTTACAGTTTGAATACAACAGATATAAATTTAATGTATTTGACACTAACAACATAAAGGTGTGGTTGGAAATAAAGCTGTGTAAGACTAAGGAAATTACACCAGATAGTAACTGGGATCCAGAGTAACAAATGAAGAAAACCAGAAATGTTTCTCTAAATAAGAAGTTTAAGATAATTAACTTTAGGTGGTTATAGTTGTGGCTCAGTGGCAGAGCACTTGCTTAGCACATGGAAGGCACTGGGTTCAATCCTCAGCACCACATAAAAATAAATAATGGCTCAGTGGTGGAGCGCTTGTCTCGCAGGTGTGAGGCCCTAGGTTTGATCCTCAGCATCACATAAAAAAATAAAGGTATTGTGTCCACCTACAACTATAAACAAAATAAAAAAAGGCATTCTGTACATCTACAACTAAAAAAGTTAAAAAGATAATAAACTCTATGAATATGTATTATTTTCCTTTTTTCTCACCTCCTTTAAAGAAATAATATTATATTACACATAAAGTTCATGTATACAACCTTCCTTTGATTTGCTGTGTGACCATTTACCAAATCATTGTCCTACCACTTTACATTTAGGTTGTTTTCAATTTTGCACTGTTCAAAATTATTTCAAAATGGTAAAGAAAAAAGAAAAAAATATCTGATATTGCCACTCTAGACAAAGGATATTTAGTTTGAAAGGAAAAAATAGTAAACCTATATTTGAATATGGCATGAACTTGTATATAGAAAAAATAAGAAATACACTAAGCCAGGTGCAGTGGCACATGCCTGGAATCCCAGCAACTCCAGAGGCTGAGGCAGGAGGATCAAAACCAGCCTCATCAGATTTGTGAGGCACTTAGCAACTCAGGGACCCTGTCTCTAAATAAAATATATAAAAGGGCTGGGGATGTTGCTCAGTGTTAAAGTACCTTTGGATTTAATCCTCAGTACAAAAATTAAAAAAAAAGAAGTACACTAAAACTTATAATAGCTGATAATCCAGTTCAATAATATGGCAGAATAAAATATTAATGTTTACTGTATTATTGTGATTTTGTAAACTACTAATGAATGGCCAAAAAATTAAATTAAGAAAATAATTCAATTTGAAAGTATGTAAAAAGAACAAACGGAAAAAAAGTTAACCAAAATAATGTATAATTTTAACTCTGAAAACTGTAAAACACATTGAAAGAAATTAAAGACATCCTAAATAATGGAATCAAAAGATGATACTTTTTAAAAGGAAGTAAGCTCCAAACTAATGAAAGATTTAGCATAATTCTCATTGAAACACCAACTAGCTACTTTTTGGCAGAAATCAACAAGTTCATCCCAAAATATATATCCAAATGTAAGGGACTCAAACAATTTGGAGAAAAACAAAGTCAGGGGGCATACTGTTCTTGACTTCAAAACTTAATACAAAGATATATTGATCTACACAGAGTGGCACTGGCATAAATATAAAAATATCAATAAATAGAATAGAATTGAGAGTCTGGAAAAATCACTTTATATCTATGATGAAATGATTTGTAATAAAATTGCAAAGAAATTTCGATGAGAAAATAATTGTCTTAACAAATGGATATCAAAATCCAAAAAAAGAAGATAAATTGGAATCTGTTTTCTTTCTCACTCAATACACAAAAATTATTTCAATGTGTATATCAGATCCAAATGTAAGACCCAAAGCTATATATATTTTTAATAAAGCAAAGAAGTAATTAATGATGCTACTGGATTAGGCACTGTTTCCTTAGATATAACACTGAAATTACAAGCAATGAAAGAAAAGTAAAATAAATTATATTTCATCAGAATTAAAATAACAACAAAATCCAAAAACTTGAAAGTAAACAAATGGCAGAGACATTGAGAGAAAATACCTTCAAATCATGTTGTCTGATAAGACAATTGTATCCATAATATATTTTTAAAAATTCAGGGCTGGGGCTGGAGCACATGGCCGACCACTTGCCTAGCATGTGTGAGGCACTGGGTTTGATTCTCAGTACCTCATAAAAATAAACAAATATGAGCAAAGGAAAATTATGTTGAATTCATTCCGATGTCTTATATATTCTCCTCCCCCTTCCCTTCCCTTCATTCCCCTTTGTCTAATCCAATGAACTTCTATTCTTCTCCTTCCTACCCTACCTTGTTGTGGGTTAACATCCAGAAAATACACTCTACTGTCACATATATCCAAAAACAACAAATAAAAATAAAAATAATTATTAAAAAATGAAATTCATTTACATAAAGAACAAATAATGTAATTTCATAATGAGTAAAAGATCTAAACAAACATTATTTCAAAGAACACACACTAGTGTCTAATAAGCTCATTAAAATACTCAACATAATTAGACAATAAGGAAATGAAAATTAATACCTTAATGAGATCACCAACAACTATGGTTAAAACATGAAGGACAGAAAATAACCAGTGTTTTGGCCAGGGGTGAAGAAAGTGAAACTTTATACATATCTAATGGCGATGGAAAAATAGTGTAGCTTCTGTGGAAGTTTGGTAGTTCCTCAAAATATTAAACAGAGGTATTATGTAACCAAGCAATTAAAATATGCATCTACACACAATTGTTTATATCACAATTGCTAAGAATAATAAAAAAGAGAAACAACCTAAATATCCATCAACTGGAGAATTAATAAATAAAATCCATACGGTGGGATATTACTTGGCAGAAAAAGGAACAATATTCATGTAGGCTTTGGAATGGATTCATCTTGAGAAAAGTTCTATAAGTGAAGAAAGTCAGTAGAAAAACAAAACATATGATTTTATTTACATGAAAAGTTTAGAACAGAGAAATCTAGAGAAATCAAAAGTAGATTAGGGGTAGCCAACTCCTGGGGAGAGAGAGTACTAATAATGAGTATGAATAATTGCTGATATTATTAGCAATTAAGGTACTAATAATTGCTAATAATGGTGACTACTCATCGTGATGTGTTTTTTTTTTTTTTTTTTTTGGTGTTGGGAAGTGATGAAAATCTAAAATTATTTATGATGATTGATGCTAGACTGTAAAGTAAGTGCTACTGAAATTCACAATTTTAATAGGTGAAATTTAAGGATTGTGAATTGCATGTCAATAAAGCTGTTGAAAAATAGAAACAAGAGACAATTCTTAGCACTATAGTCCAATATTATTCTGTAAGTACTAGTCAGTACTAAAATTAAGCATTGTGATCCTGGAAAGCATGACACATTAATCTGATGAATAATGCAATAGAGTAAAAACATGATTTAATTATATGAAACTCAAATAATTTTCTTTAAACCACTAATTACCACTAAAAATAAAGAAATAAAATGAGACAAAGATTCCTTAATTGGATGACAGTGTGTTCCAGGAAAGTAGGACTAACTTCATATAAGATATAAATTCATTCCCAAACTGCATCCTGTTAACTGAAGCCAATCAAATATTAAGGATACTTATTTGGTTCTTAACAGAATCATTCTAAAGTGTGTGAAATAAGAAGTGAATTTTGAGATTTTCTTATTAGGCATTTGTACTAATCCATAAATACGTATTTTATGTAATAGAGGAATTTTAAATGCTAAAATAAGTTAACGTATGTTCAATTAGAATCCCAAAAGGAGAAGGTAGAAAGAATGATATATAAGTCTTGTTTGAACTATTTGAAGAAATTTATGTCTGTAGATTTTTAAAATCCATGAAAGATATTAACCTACATGATGAGAAAATAAAAGACTCCAAATCAGGATAATATAAATAACAACACATGAAAAGGTAACATATAAAACTGAAAACCAAAAGGAATAATATAAAGAGAAAATGTTTTACCATTACCAAAGTTATAAAAAGAAGTCATAAAAGAAGTGAAAATTAGAGTAAGATCTGAACCAATAACAGAAAAATGGAAATAAGTCAACCTAAAATTCTTTACACAACAAAAATAACATTAATGAATAGAGAGGAAGTCAATATTTTATACAAACTTAATATGATAGAGCACAACACTAATAGAAATGCATTATTTATATGTATATAATATATGTGTGTGTATATATATATATCACACAAACCATACAGGGAAAGTACTTCATTTCAACTAATAAACATGAAAAATGAAATTTGACCTCTTTGTCACCTGATACACATACACAAAAGTTGAATCCAGGTAGATTTTGAATATGAATGCAAAAATCATAGATAGAGATAAAGTCAGAGGCAAATATCACTATGAAAGTAGAAATGTTGTTCAATATAATTAGACATTAGTAAATGTAAATCAAACTATAATAAAATTCTATCACATCCTAGTTAGACTATTATAAAATAATAATAACAATGAGGATGATGATCATAATAGTATCAAATACTTGTAAGGATGTGGAGAAAAAGGACCACTTACACACTGTTGGTAGGAATAGAAATTAATACAGCCACTATGGAAAAGAGTATGGAGGTTGCTTGAAAAATAGCTAAAAGTAGAACGATCCAACTATCCCACTCCTGAGTATACATGTGAATGGAAATAAATTAGCACACAAAAGTGACAAGTATATAGCCATGTTTATTGTGGCATTATTCACAATAGCTAAGATATGGCATTAGCCTAAGTGCCCATCAACATATGAATATATTTAAAAAATAAGGTGTATATACACAAGGGTGGGTATTTGGTTATAAAGAATAAAATCCCACATCCAGGTGCAGTGGCATACACCTGTAATCCCAGTGGCTCAGTAGGCTGAAGCAGGAGGATAGTGAATTCAAAGCCAGCCTTAGCAATTTAGTGAGGTCCTAAGCAACTCAGGGAGATCCTGTCTTTAAATAAAATACAAAAAAGGGCTGGGACTTGGCTCAGTAGTTAACATCCGCTGCATTCAATCCCTGGTATCAAAAAAAAAAAAAATCTGTAATTTCCAGGAAAATGGTAGAAGTGAAGAATATGATGTTAGTGAAATAAGCCAGATACAGAACAACAATTATTGCATGTTCTCTCTTATATGTGTAAACTAGAAAAAGAAGTTCACCTGAATGAAGAATAGTAATTACTAGGCACTGGGAAGGGTGCCAAGGGGATCTGGGGGTCAAGGATTGTAGAAGGGTGGTTGTATATGATCAATGCACACTGTATACATGTAGGAAAATACCACATTGAATCCTATTCATATGAACAATTAACATGTGCTATAAAAATTTTAAAAGACAGTTTGCCTGGCCCCCAGCTCTGTCCTGGCTGCCAGCTCATGCAGCCATTGCCTCTGGGGCCAGGAATAGCAGCTCCCCACTGCAGGCCCGACCAGCGAAAAAGCCCCGTCCACTCCTGGGGGAACTGCGACCTGCCCAGCTGCAACCAGAACAACAGGTAGACACCCTCCAGAAGGAGCTCCCCAGCCACCAGCCCACTGGACCACCAGCCCAGGCCATCACCAGGACCAGGAACTGTAGGCTCCACCCTGTGGAAGGGCCCTGCTGCCCACCTGCCCAACCCTCACCAAAACAACTAGACTGGGGAGAGACCCAGGAGGAGGAGAGTGGGGAGAAGAAAGCCAGACTGCCTGCTCCACCACACTGCGGCCAGGAGGTGATCCGGAGAGAGAGGCTTCCTCCATGCCTGCAAATCTGAGAGGCAACCCGCATCTGCCCGGAAAGACACACCAAACTGGGATTTCATAGCTACTCAACCCAACACCAATATAATCATAGGCCTGAGGCTACTACTACCACAAAACAGAGTTAGTTATGCCACTACCAAGGAACAACAAAAAGGTCCAGGTAAGACATCACTAAGGTCCCTAGAGACCAGGATGCACCAGAAGGTGCAACCAGTTTTGATGTTGTGAACTAACAGGGAATCTTACACAGGGTCGTCTATCTCTGGATTCTTCTACTAACAGCCAAATCCTAATGATTATAATCTCCCTAGTCAAATAATCTAATACCACTATTTTCTCACATCTTACTTCATAAACTTTTAAGCCAACTTCTAAGTCCCCCCTTCTATCATTAGATACTATAAGCCACCACACAAACATAGAGACTATATGGTATAAGATAACAGATCTCATCATTTCTGTTTATAGCGACTGTAAATATAAAAATAGAAATCAACTGATATATGGACACATATTGGGTAGATTGAAAGACTTAATATTGATATTTCCCTAAAAAGTGAGGTTCTGGGTAACCTGGAGGGACCTTATAAGACAAAAGAGCAGAAGCGGTAGTACCTCAGGCTTACCTTGCAGGAGATGAAAATACATAGACATTATGAGAAAACAAGGGAGGAAAATGCCCCAAACAAACAAAATACTACAATAGTAGAAACCATAGAAAGCACAGAAGGGGAAATGTCAGAGAAGGAGTTCTGGATATACATAATTAAAATAATAAGGGATTTAAAAAACGACCTGAGTGAACAGACACAGGCAAAAATGGATCTCTCCAACAAAGAGATAAGAGATCAAATACAGGCAACCATTGATCACACCAACAAAGAGATAAGAGAACAAATCCAGAGAGCAAAATATTACTTTAATAAAGAAATAGAGAGTTTGAGAAAAAACCAAACAGAAATCCTTGAAATGAAAGAAACAGTAAGCCACTTAAAAAATTCAATAGAAAGCCTCACCAACAGATTGGGCCAATTGGAAGATAGGAGCTCAGACAATGAGGACAAAATATATAATATTGAAAATAAAGTCGACCTTATAGTGAGATGGTAAGAAACCATGAACAGAATATCCAAGAACTATGGGATACCATCAAAAGACCAAATTTAAGATTTATTGGAATAGAGGAAGGTGCAGAGATTCAAACCAAAGGAATGAACAATCTCTTCAACTAAATAATATCAGAAAATTTCCCAAGCAGGAAAAATCAATTTAAAAATCAAATACAAGAGGCCTATAGGATGCCAAATGTACAAATTTACAACAGGTCCACACCAAGGCACATTGTAATGAAAATGCCTAGCACACAAAATAAAGATAGACTTTTAGAGGCTGCAAGAGAGAAAAGTCAGATTACCTATAAGGGAAAACCAATCTGTATCTCAGCAGATTTTTCAATTCAGAACCTCAAAGCCAGGAGAGCCTGGAATAACATATACCAGGCTCTAAAGGATAAGGTATGCCAACCAAGAATTTTATATCCAGCAAAATTAAGCTTTAGATTTGAGGATGAAATAAAAACCTTCCATGATAAACAAAAGCTAAAATAATTTACAACAAGAAAACCTGCTCTAAAGAATATTCTTGGTAAAATATTCCATGAGGAGGAAATGAAAAACAATAATAAAAATCTGCAAAGGGAAGAACTAAATAAAGGGAAAAATCAACCAAAGGAAAAACCAAGTCAAGCTAAATACAAAAAATAATTTTAAAAAAATGACAGGTAATACAAATTATGTCTCAATAATAACCCTGCATGTTAATGGCTTAAACTCACCAATTAAAAGACATAGGCTAATAGACTGGATTAAAAAAACAGACCCAACAATTTGTTGCCTTCGAAAGACACATCTCATAGGAAAAGATGAACATAGACTGAAAGTGAAAGGATGGGATAAAATATATCACTTACATGATCTACGTAAGCAAGCAGGGGTCTCCAGCCTCATATCCAATAAAGTAGACTTCAAGCCAATGTTAGTCAAAAGAGATAAAGATGGACATTTCATACTGCTTAAGGGAATCATAGATCAACAAGATATAACTGTTATAAATATATTTGCCCCAAATAATGATGCATCTACATTCATCAATCAAACTCTTCTCAAGTTCAAGAATCAAATAGACCACAACACAATAATTCTAGATGATTTTAACACGCCTCTTTCACCACTGGATAGATCTTCCAAATAAAAGTTAAACAAAGAAAACATAGAACTCAATAATACAATTAATAACTTAGACTTAACTGACATATGTAGAGTATATCACCCATCAATGAGCCAATACACTTTCTTCTCAGCAGCACATGGATCCTTCTCAAAAATATACCATATATTATGAGACAAAGCAACTCTAAGCAAATATACAAAAGTAGAGATAGTACCCTGCATTCTATCAGATCATCATGGAATGAAATTAGAAATCAATGATTAAAAAAAAGAAAAAAAAGCTACACTAACACCTGGAGCCTAAATAATATGCTATTGAATGATCAATGGGTTGCAGAAGACATCAAGAAGGAGATTAAGAAATTCTTAGAGGTAAAGGAGAACAACGATACAACATGCTGAAATCTCTGGGACACTATGAAGGTAGTACTAAGAGGAAAGTTCATTGCATGGAGCTCATTCCTTCAAAAAAAAAAAAGTCAACAAATAAATGAACTAACATTACATCTCAAAGCCCTAGAAAAAGAAGAACAAAATCAATCCCAAAAGAAGTAGAAGACAGGAAATAATTAAAATCAGAGCTGAAATTAATGAAATTGAAACTTAAAAAACAATTTAAAAATTGACAGAACAAAAAGTTGGTTCTTTGAAAAAATAAATAAAATTGATAGACCTTTAGCTATGCTAATAAAGAAAAGAAGAGAGAAAACACAAATTACCAATATCTATGATGATAAAGGAAATATCACGCCGGACACTACAGAAATACAGAAGATAATTAGAAATTATTTTTAAAATGTATACTCCAATAAAATAGAAAATAATGAAGGCATCAACAAATTTCTGGAGACAAATAATATGCCCAAACTAAATCAAGATGATATACACAATTTAAATAGGTCAATTTCAAGCAAAGAAATAGAGGATGTCATAAAATACTTACCAACCAAGAAAAGCCCAGGGCCGGATGGATACACAGCTGAGTTCTACAAGACCTTTAAAGAAGAACTAACACCAATACTTCTCAAACTATTTCATGAAATAGAAAAAGAGGGAACACTCCCAGACTCATTCTATGAGGCCAATATCACCCTGATTCCAAAACCAGACAGAGAAAAATCAAAGAAAGAAAACTTCAGACCAATATCTCTAAAGAATATAGATGCAAAAATTCTCAATAAAATTCTGGCAAATCGAATACAAAAACACATCAAGAAGATATTACTCCACGATCAAGTGGGCTTCATTCCAGGGATGCAAGGTTGGTTCAATATAAGAAAATCAAAAAACGTAATTCATCACATCAACAGGCTGAAAGATAAAAATCTTATGATCATCTCAATAGATGCAGAGAAAGCATTTGACAAAATACAGCATCCCTTCATGTTCCAAATGCTATAAAACATAGGGATAACAGGAACATACCTCAACATCGTAAAGGCCATCTATGCCAAGTCCCAGGCCAACAACATCCTAAATGGAGAAAAGCTGAAAGCATTCCCTCTAAAAACTGGAACAAGACAGGGATGCCCTCTCTCACCACTCCTTTTTAACATAGTTCTTGACGCCCTAGCCAGAGCAATTAGACGAAAGAAATTAAAGGGATACGGATAGGAAAAGAAGAACTCAAATTATCACTATTTGCAGACAATATGATTCTATACATAGAAGATCCAAAATCTCCATCAGAAATCTTCTAGAACTAACAAATGAATTCAGCAATATAGCTGGATATAAAATCAATACCCATAAATCAAAGGCATTTATGTACATTAGCAACAAATCCTCAGAAAGAGAAACTAGGAAATACACCCCATTTACTATAGCCTCAAAAAAATAAATAAAATATTTGGGAATCAACTTAACAAAAGAAGTGAAAGACCTCTACAATGAAAACTACACCACACTAAAGAAAGAAATTAATGAACATCTTAGAGGATGGAAAGATGTAACTTGTTCATGAATAGGTAGAACTAATACTGTCAAAATGACCATTCTCCCAAAAGCACTATACAGATTCAATGCAATACCAATCCAAATCCAAATATCATCCCTCATAGAAATAGAAAAAGCAATCATGAAGTTCAACTGGAAAAATAAGAGACTCAGTAGCCAAAGCGATTCTTAGCAAGAAGAATGAATCTGGTGGCAATAATATTCCAGACCTTAAAGTGTACTACAAAGCAATAGTAACAAAAACATCATGGTATTGTCATCAAAATAGACCAGCTGACCAATGGTACAGAATACAAACCTCAGAGACAAATTCACACACCTTCAGATATCTTATATTAGACAAAGGTGCCAAAAATGTTCACTGGAGAAAAGACAGCTTCTTCAACAAATGGTGTTGGGAAAACTGGCAATCCTCATGTAATAAAATGAAATTAAATCTCTTTCTCTCACCATGCACAAAACTTAACTAAAACTGGTTCAAGGACCTAGGAATTAAACCAGAGACCTTGCACCTAATAAAAGAAAAACTAGACCCAAATCTCCAGCATGTTGGATTGGGCCCCAAATTCCTCAATAAGACCCCTGTAGCACAAGAATTAAAACTAAGAATCAATAAATTGGATGGATTCAAAGTAAAATCTTCTCAGCAAAAGAAATAATCAGTGAGGTGAATAGAGAAACTACAGAATGGGAGCAAATATTTACCACAAGCACATCAGATAGAACACTAACCTCAAGGATTTATAAGGTTCTTAAAAGCATTAACACCAAAAAAAAACAAATAACCCAATCAATAAATGGGCCAAGAACTGAGCAGACACTTCTAAGAAGATGATATACAAACAATCAACAAATATATGAAAAAATGTTCAACATCTCTAGTGATTAGAGAAATGCAAATCAAAACAACTCTAAGATTTCATCTTACTCCAGTCAGAATGGCAGCTATCAAAAAAACAAAAAACAATAAATGCTGGTGAGGATGTGGGGACAAAGGCACACTCTTACATTGCTAATGGAGCTGCAAATTAGTGAAGCCAATCTGGAAAGTAGTATGGAGATTTCTAGGAAAACTGGGAATGGAGCCACCATTTGACCCAGTTATCCCACTTCCTTGGCCTATTCCCAAAGGACTTAAAAACAGATTCCTACAAGGACACATCCACATCAATGTTTATAGCAGCACAATTCAATAGCTAGATTGTGGAACCAACCCCGATGCCCATCAGCTAATGAATGGCTAGGGAAACTTTGGTATATATACACAATGGAACACTACTCAGCACTAAAAGAGAATAAAATCATGGCATTTGCAGGTAAATGGATGGAGTTGGAAAAAATAATGCTAAGTGAAGTTAGCCAATCCCAAAAAACCAAAGGTCTAATGATCTTTTTGATATGAAGATACTAACTTATAAAGGCAAGAGAGAGAGAATGAGAGGAATGAAAGAGCTTTAATAGAACAAACAGGGGTTAGGGAAGGCAGGGGGCAAGGGGATAGGAATAATGGCAGACTGAGTTATCCATGATTACCCTAAATTCATGTATGAAGACACAATTGTTGTAAAAATACTTTATATTAAACCAGAAACTTGAAAAATTTTGCTCTTTATATGTAATATGAAATGAAATGTACTCTGCAAACATATATAACAAATTAGAATAAAAAAGAAGATAAAATCTAAAAAAAAATTAAAAGAAACTTGAGAAGACAAGATATTTTGAACAGATTTAATTGAAAAAAGGCTTTTTATGCACATTAGAAACTTCTCAAAATTAATATGATAGGCTTCCAACCAATTTCTAAAATATTTGAGAAACTTAAACACAAAGAAATCACAAATAGTCAATAAATGTAAAAAGTGCACAATGTACAAATGATCTAAATACCTGTTACCATCAGAATGGATGAATTATGCATATCTTAAAAATAAAATAATAAACAGTGATGAAAATGAATGAACACATTGCAGTAGTGGATGTAAATATAATGTTGGGTTGAAGAAGCCAAATAGAAAATAAACCATAAGGTATGATTCTCTTTTTATAAAGTACAACATTAGGGAATCAAATTCACAGTTTTTTTAATATTTCAAGTGGTAGAAAGAAAAGCAAAGAAATTATTAATATAAAAGTGAGGGGTAAAGCAAGTTTTCTAAAGGAGGTAGGATGTGTGACTGGGAAACAGCATGTGGTCGTTCTATTCATCCTTCCTAGTAGGAGCCTGGGTATTTACTGTCATTAAGTGAAAGGTACTTCCATGTACCCTTCCAAATGTGTTTCTTTTAAACTAAAATGTTTTAAAAATTAATTTCATACCAAGGAAGAGATTCTTAATTATATTATTTAAATGTATAGAAGTAACAGAAGAACTAAATATATTAATAAAATCAGTAACATTCTCAGTGGAGAAAGAAGACAGAAGGTAGAAGTTAGCACAATTAATCTGTCTCCTGTCTTTCAAGCAAGATAATTGTCTAAAGATTATGTGTCAAAAAAAACTCCCAAATTTTTAATCTTATAATATGTGTTGGTTATAATTAATAAAAATTGTGTGTGTAAATTGTTTTCTCTAATGGGATGACCAACATGGCAAGTCCTTTATTTTTCTTTTAGGACTATTATTTACCATTTATTTTAATTGTCCACATGCATTACTCAATTATGGTAACAATAGTAGGATTACTTTAAAACCACCA
This sequence comes from Tamias sibiricus, assembly GCA_025594165.1. Classification (NCBI taxonomy): domain Eukaryota; kingdom Metazoa; phylum Chordata; class Mammalia; order Rodentia; family Sciuridae; genus Tamias; species Tamias sibiricus. The sequence continues at coordinate 133,754,612 of CM046667.1, forward strand.
GCGACCCTTGGGTAATATTTATACCAGTGAACAATATTTGATGATAGACTGATGTAACTCTTTAAAAACTTATAATTAGGTGTTAATGAAGAATCAAATTCCTGTTTGCATCCCCTAAATTTGGGCAATAAGCTTCATAACCTAAGAGGCACTAAGATAAATCATCTTCCTAGTGTCTCACCACTTAGGACACTAGTTCCACCAATGGGGGTTGGTCACTCATTCTTTGCACTTCCTTTAATGGCTGCATCTTGCTGGGTGAGAGGTATTTATCTTCCATTTCCCGTCTCACATTTCATATATATATAAACATATATATATGTATGTATATGTTATATATATATATATATATATATATATATACATATATATATATATAAAGTGTATATATATACACATTTTTAAATTCTAATTTGTTATACATGCTTCATAGTGCAATTCATTTCGTATTACATATAGGGAAACTTTGTTATATATACACAATGGAACACTACTCAGCACTAAAAGAGAATAAAATCATGGCATTTGCAGGTAAATGGATGGAGTTGGAGAAAATAATGCTAAGTGAAGTTAGCCAATCACAGAAAACCAAAGGTCAAATGATTCCATTGCTATGATAATACTGTCTCACATTTCTTTAACTGGTTATAACTACTCATCATTTGCCTCCATCTCTTTTCTCCACAGGGCCTTTAGATTCTGCTATTATATGAACCCCACTCTAACCTTAAGGTTTTCTATTACATCTGTCAACCTAAGGAGTTTCAAAGATGAACATGCTATTTATTATCTAAACAGGGACATTTCTGAGGTGGAAAGGTGTTACTATTAATAATAACAGGTGAGACAGCCAACAAGATTTTTTATATCCCGCCTAGATGCTTGATCACTTGTTGCTAAAAATGTGTTGCTATTTTTCATTTTCAATGGATACCTATCTTTCAGTAAAATGCATTTGTTTGATTAATTTGTGGTCAGTATTTCATTCCTCATTAACATAAATTTCAAGCTAGAAATAGTGAAGAGAATTTCCCAGCATATCGAAGTTAAAATGTAAAGGTAGTAGTTAAATGGCTCACTAGAAGGCAGTGCAGATACTAAGTGATCTTCTGTGTTTGAAAAAGTAGCAGACTGGTCCAACACAAGAGACTTATTTATAAAATTATGACTTTTTAGAGCAAAATAACACAAGTCAAATATCTGGAAAAATGATAAGGTATTTAAATGAATGCAAAATGACAGCACACCTTCTTATCCTGCATCTTGTGAACATACTTATCAAGTAGCTCATAGTACATAGATTACAACTTTGCAAATTATATAAACTACAAAGTTTCTATTAACATTTATATTAGTGAAGAAATACAGTTGGTTCTGTGTAATTCAGACACAAATCTAGCAGTGATTGAAACTAGACAGAATGCTTTTTTTCTTCTATATGTCAAAGTTTGAACTTATAGGGCAGATCTACTCCATGCAATGCTCTGAGTTGTTATGCTTATGGAATGATCCATCATGCCAGGGTTTCAACTCCTCTTCTTCATCTTTTCCTTATGTATTTACCTCTCTGCCTGGCTGAGATAATCCTAATGTGATTCCAGATTTGCATTCCAATCAGGTGGAAAGAAAATAGGAAGGCAAAAGTACACCTTCTCTTTAATGATATGGTTAAGAAGATGCAACCTCAACTCATTTCCGTTGGTCAGAACTTGATCTCTTGCCTGAACCTAGCTAAAAAGAAGACTGGGAAATATAGCGTTTGTCTTAATGAGTATAGATCCAATTAAAATTTCATTAAATTGGGAGGAGAGAGAAATGGATACTGAGGAGACAGTTTTCATCCTCTCTCATAGCATTCTTCTTTATATTTACTATAGGTAAGCATGAAATAAGCTTAACAATACTTACCCTTGTTCTGAGGAGCATAGTTTCTAGAAAGGGGAAAGATATATACACTTTTGAGAATAGTTTGCAGTAGAATTTGAAAAATAATTTCTCTAATGAAGAAATAAAAATTAATATTTTAAGCACATGAAAAATGTGAGGTCTACCTAGCTTCTGGTTGAAGGCTATTCAGTTTCTAGTTGGGAAACTGGGTAGACTTTATGCAATTGGAAGCATTTGAGACACAGGCTGAGAAAACAAAAAGCTATTAATTACAAAATACATGAATATTGACAAAAGGGAATTCCAAGAAGAAAACATAGTCATAGAAATGTTGTGTTGGTGGAAAAAATGTAGGGACAATTTAATTTGGCAATGGTTTAGGTTTCATTCATCCTCTCAGAATATCTGCATTTAAGCTCAATTTTGTTTGTTCTATATTTTATTTAGTAATTAATTTATGAATACAAAATTATTTACTACCTGATATATGTTAGATTGTGTGCTGATTATTCCTGGGGATACTGGCATGATCTCTGCCTTCAGGGAATGCATGCCACAATGCAGAAAACAAACAATAACAGATATTTACACAAGAAAATTATTATAATTATTACATTGGGTGTTACTATGGACTGACTGAATGTTTGTGTCCCTCCAAAATCATATGTTGACATCTAAGTGCCAGTGTGATGGTCTTAGGAGGTATGTCAGGTGATTGGGTCATTAGGATGGAGCCCTTACTGAATGTGTTTAGAGCTCTCATAAAAAAGACACCCTTGTCCCAGGGGATATGGTCCAGTAGTAGATAACTTGCCTAGAATGCAGGAGGTCCTGGGTTCCATGGTCAGTACTACAAATAAATTAATAAAAAGAAGAGAGGGAGCTAGAGAAAGGAGAGAGAGAGAACAAACCAGAGAGATAGCTTACTCCTTTTGCACCATGTAAGAATACAGTGAAAACTCTCCTTCTGCAATCTAATAGAGGGCCCTCAGTAGAACCTAACCATGTTGACCTGGTTCTCAGATGCCCATCCTCCAGAAGTTTGAGAAATATATTTATATTGCTTATAAGATAACAGAAGTTTCTAGGTGTAAACTTTTGCTACTATTCCAGCAAATAAAAGAATTGCCCCGAAGACAATTCAGAGAGATCATCAGTTTCCAATACCACACAGGCTCATGGTGTACAGATGGTGGGAAAGAATGGGGAGGCAGAGTGGTCATCACTTCATTTTGAAATGTGGGGATACCCTTACTAGACCTGGGGGCATGACCTCCATACTGACAGATAACTCAGAGAGCTACTGCATGGGTAGGGACACCACAGAGATTCATAGTCTGGGTGTCACCCTGTTGACTGTGGTGATGACATTGCTACCCCAGTGGGTCTGGAAGGCATTAGTCCAAAGGGGATTATTTTCAAGCATTTATGTATGCCCTATTAAGTTTTGAAATTATCTGGAACCCACAAACCCTTTCATATTAATTATTTATCATTTACGGAATGGAATTACCTACCTTATGCCTACCATTGTATTTTTAAAATACGTAAGCTGTTTTGTTTCAAAGGTTCACAGATAAAGAAGCTGGGGTAAGTATTATCATACAGTGCACTGAAGAATAATTTTAAATTAGTAGGTGGTTAGAGATGGTCTCTTCGACAAAGTGATATTTAATGTGAAATTATAAGAATAATAAATTAGGGTGATATATGGTACATTTGAGAAGAATATCCCCTGCAGAACTACAAAGGGTATGTGAATATTATGTAATGGGGAAAGTGTGGCATGTTAAAGAAACCTAAAGACTACTGCAGCAGGTAGTATTAAGTAGACAGCTGTCAGAACAGAAGTTATCTTCTTGACCATATTTTGGATTTGGTACTTTATCCAAAGGTCTATGGGAAGTTGTTAAATGACACTATATAAACAAGTGATATGACTTATGTTTTTTTAAAAAATCATTATGACAGCATGATGTAAATTTTTAAATTGGATCCAGGCACTGTGGGACTAAAATCAGCAAAAGATTTCTGATATCAGATCATGAAGGGGCTTAGTTAAATGCCATGTTTAGGTATGATGAACTTTATTCTGGGGTCAGTTAAGAAATATTGATTATATGAATTTGATTAATTATTCTAACTTGCTTTCTCCAAATCAAGACTTTACTATCTCATTTACCTTTGTTGAAATTTCAGAAAATTAAGTTTAAATTACAACTGCTATAAGAGCCATGATCCAAAGGGTACTTGTAAACATTCTGAAGTCGTTTATATGCTAAGAAGTAGCCAGAATTGTCCTCTTCCATGACTTGATAAGGCTGAGGGGATCTTCAGGGTGGACTGAAAATGAGGTATCCATACACTATCAGGCAACACATCAAGACAAATGGATAGCTGCTGGCAGATGTTAAATGGAAAATCAGCCTAATTCACAGGTAAGAAAGCAAAAGACTATAAAGGAAAGTGTGCGTTAGCTAGTTGGCTGTATTTTTGCATGCTGCAAAAATGAAGATGTGAAAGCAGCTGGGCATCAGAGGTTCTGATTAATATCAGGAGATCTTGTAATTTTATAAGATGAATAACAACAGATTCTATCACAACTTCCATATCTACCTTTATGTAATTTTTTATTTTGAAATATCTAGCCCTTATCCCAGAGGGAACTGAGTCTTAAAATTAACACTTTATCCTTTTTTATTAATATTTTTTCTGGCAAATGATATTAAGTTCTTGGGACTTTGTTGTACATATGGCAGGATGAATCCTCTATTCTTTCTTTTTCTCTACCTGCATGAACAGGAGGCAGGGTGAGAGTATAAGAAAAGGAAATATGGAGTCCTAATTTCTGGTTTTAATATTTGGCCATGCTTTAGAATACTAAGCTGATCTTTCAAAAATGAAACACTTAAACATTCATCTAAGCTGGGATCTATAGGTGCTGGGAAAGCCCCATGTAACAGTATTTAGGAGCAGAGTAGCACATGATGCCAAAATCCTAAGAGGGGCTTTTGTACGTACATGAGGATTATGGGCAATGAGTTCGAGTTGTTTGAAATACAGATGATTCCCAGGATCATAATCATGAGAGATAATGAAATGAACTTCTCCCTATGCCCAACAGAAAACAGCTTTTAAAGAGTTAGTTCAATAATGTAACCAAAAATAAAGTAAATATTGAAAGGTCTCTTATAGTCAACTTTTATTTTTTATGTCTAACAGTTCAAAATTATCTGAATGGATATCAATAAACTATGAAATTTCAAGAGTGCAGTAAAAACTAAACAATGTAAGCCAATATTTGAGAGGCAACTTTAATCTTTACATAACAATCATGTGTGAGTGAGTATGTTGTGTGCTTATAGTGTCTGTGTTTGTGATGAGACAGGTGATACAGGGAGAATTAGAAACTGTTTTGATATTTTTTAGTTGGGTGATTACATTTTCTTTTCTTTCTTTCTATCTTTTTTTTTTTTTTTTTTTTTTCTTTTTGGCTGATACAGGCCGGGTTCCATATTATTTGTCGAACATTTTTTTTTTTTTTTAAAGAAAATAAAGGAAGAGGCAAACTTCATTTTTAGTTGATGGTTAAATTGCTCATTTACTTAGAAAACAGTACTTTTGAGATATGTACATTATATAATATTATTAAAATTCACCATTTAATTCTCTTCTACTAAATCTATTTTTCTTTTGATATGAGAATTTCAAAATGAATATAGCACAGTTTGAGTATTGTGTAATAGTCAAGCTTTTTTGTATGGTGGTTAAATAGATTTTTTTAAATACCTGAATGAATAATTTCAGCTTCTTTACTGAATAGCTTTTGCTAACTAATATGCCATCTATTTGTTCCTTTTGATTTTTGAGAAAATTGCCCAGGTTTGGTTTCCTAGGAAATATTTCTCTGTCATGGAGAAATGAATTTGGACTGATTAGCTGCTTTACTTATTTGTCCTATCATTTTGTCACAGGATTGAATGGTCTTCTGTGAAAGAGATGTGGTGGTATGGAGGAACTGTATTCATGTTTACGTTAGACATCACTATGACATGGCAACAAGGATACTGAAATAAGAACCAGATAGAAATGGGTTCTAGAAGTAACTTGTCAATTTTCTTATTGTATAAATTTAATCAAGTCACTTAAAGTATACTGAATATCAGTTTTTTTGTCTATAAAATGGAACAAGGGATATTCTTTCTCCACCTGTCTAAAAATGTTATTAATGAGATAACAGATGTAACACAACCTGCTACAGGAAATGTATTAATATTGACTGTTGTATTTAATTTTGAGCAAGCTAAAATGAGTACTCTGTTTCTTTTTTATAATTATTTTATTTTTTTATTGACATGTATTAGTTGTATATATTAATGGGGTTCAGGATGATGTTTATATACATGTACAGTGGGCATGCATCAAATCCAACCTCCATTTTTCTACTTTCCCAACACACCATACATACCCTTCCAAAATTCTAATACTTAATATTCTACATTTGGGTCCAATGACTTTTTAGTTTCCACATTTCTAATGTAATGCAACTAATAGTCTAGTAAGGCAGTCAGTTTTGTAAATTAAAGCATTAACAACATCATGGGTACTGCCATAGAAGCAGTAGAAGGCACAGCATACAGCAAGATGAGGTAGTAGGTAGATGGGAAACTTAAAGAAGGCACTATGGGGGTAACAACCATTGAACTATGCCTTGATAATTCAACTAATGTATTTTTCAGGGAAGTGGGATTGGAAAGACTATTTTAAGCAGAAGGATAAATTGAGGAAAAGTAGGAAACAACATTGCATGCAATGGATAATAATAAAATCTTTGGTTTTGCTAAAGCTCAAATGTTAGTTAATTAAGCTCCAGAAGTTGAAAGGGGCCAGATCATGGCCACTTGTCAAGGAAAAATAATGAACTTAGACTTTATTTGTAGGAAATAGGGAGTCTCACTTTAAGATCCTCTTTTAAATGTTCACATATCATTCTCTTTTGCTGTATGGTGGAGCATTTACTTTAAAGTAAATTGTAATTATCTGTATAATTGTCTGCTGATTGGATTGTGAGAACCTATTTGCAGGACCTTATAATGTCTACTATGTAGTGTGAGCTTGATAAATTCTTATTTAATATACATATTCAGGAAGATTTTAACTGGGGGAGTGACAGTAGTTGGGAAAGAAATAACAGTGGTTCTGTGAATCTATAACTCTCTACTATAATTTTGCTGCTAATAGTAAAGTTTTATGTGATTGCCCCGTTAAAGAAAAAAGGTAAAGTTAACCTAGGGCTGGGAATGCCATTTTAATAAAAGGGAAGTTTATTAGGGGCCACACGGAAGGTAGGAAGAACAAGGGAGAGCAGGGACGAACAGGAACAGGGATAGGCGCGAACAGAGAGAGGTTTCAGTCCAGGGCAGGCTTAAATAGCAAACTGGTGGTCAGAGAGCCCCTGGAGCGAGCCTGTGCTCTATAGGATGCTGAAGGTCAGGAGGTGGTGGCCAGGGCACCTGCTAGCCAGGTTTGCTGGCAAGGCTGAGGCACCTGGGAAATGTAGTCTTTTCACAAAGTACCTGGGAGGTGTGGCCTTCTACCTGGGAGGTGCAGCCTCCCTGCCCAGAATCCAACATTGCCCCAACCAGAAAAGTCATACACTATAAATAAGGTGCCATTATGTTCACTGAATATGCAAAAAGAGTGAACAATATCATGGGGAAAGAAGAAATATTACATTAAGTTAAACAATAGCATGCCTACTTAATAAAACCTATTATTTGATTTAACATGCCTGAATTTCTTTATTAAAGATCATAGATTTCATGGAACTTTAGTTACAAATCCAAGTTAGAGTAAAAATATACACTTTGAGGGTGTATATAAAATTGTGGAAATAGTATTGCTTAAAGGTGCTACAGAACATCATTCAGCTTCTTATTTTGAAACCAAGTCAAGCAAATTCAATTTTTCCATTAGCACTATCTCAGCAATGAAGCTACCTTAATTATAAAAACCTTTCCATGCCCAGTATAAAATCATAATGCTATACTTTCTGTTTTAGGAATAAAAAATTAGTTTTTAATTTTTACTTCAGTCTTCCAGTATTTTGGCTGGAAAATGTACACTTCCTTGAGATTGCCAGATTATAAAATCTGTGCCCAGAGAGAGATTTGAAAAAGGATAATACAGTTCAATACTGGACATTAGGCAAATAGAGATTACATTTGAGGAGAAAGGGGAATCTTTTGACATGATTTTTATTAAACCTTTTGTCTCTTGGATAGATTCTGATTCTACATCACAATAGTTTCAAAAATCTCTCTTTCTCCCATGTATATTACTAGTTTAGTCTAAGGAAATCTAAAAGTAGCTCAGAGTCCAAGAGAAAACTGTGATGTTAGCATAAGGAGTTGATAAACAAGTTCCGATAATTCACTTTAAGAGTACGACCAAAGGGGGCTGTGGTTGTAGCTCAGTGGAGAGTGCTTGCCTTGCACATGTGAAGCACTAGATTCAATCTTCAGCATCACATAAAAATAAATAAATAAAATATAGGTGTAAGAAAAGAGTATGTTCCAGGGAAGTTTCTAAAAGAAAAAATACACATGGAATCTTAACTACAGCACAAATTATTGACAGATATATTACAGAATGATTTATAATCCTTTGTTATCTAAGTAGTCGAAACTCAATGTTATCCTTCTGCTGACAACCTAAACAGTTCAATGTATATTCAAATTTGTGTCTGTAGTTTTATCTCCATTTTTTATGGTAAAGACAGGTGACCAGTATTTAGCTTGAGGATGTCTGAATCTGATACTATGATGTAAAAAATTTGGCAGCATGGGCTCCAGCTTATGCAATACACATAATATATTGCTTTGCTGCTATTAAAAGTCACGACAATCTGAAAGATACATTATATGCTATTTTTTTTTTCTTTTTCAAGTTCCCTGTTATTATTATTATTATTATTATTATTATTATTATTATTATTTTAGTACCAGGGATTGAACTCAGGGCCACTTGGCCACTGAGCCACATCCCTAGCCCTATTTTGTATTTTATTTAGAGACAAGGTCTCACTGAGCTGCTTAGTGCTTCTTTCTTGCTGAGGCTGGCTTTGAATTCACAATCCTCCTGCCTCAGCCTCCCAAGCTATTGGGATTACAGTCATGCACCACCATGCCCAGCTAATATTTTTAAATTGAAACACCAATCATTTTCTCATGGTTTGATAAATCTGTGTATTTGTGTTCATCTTGAGAACATAGATATACAGGTTTCATTTGATTCTTCTCTGCTTTCTACATGATGGAGAAACTTGTATGATTACCCCAAATTCTAAAAGTATTCATGGTAAAACTGACTGAATCAAAGCATTCTGTATATGTTTGTCTTGAAACATTTTAATGCTTTATGATTTTCAAATTCTAAACCTAGATGGTCACATTTATTCATAGAAGAGACTAGTTTTACTCTAGTAAGTTACCGCCATAGGATAAGATTTTAGTGAAAGAAAATACTTGGAATGGAAGAAGTAGTGTGGTGCATTGGTTAGGAGCAAGGTTTCTAGAGTCATTTCAAGAACGTTTAAATATGAAAACTACCAATCATTATCTTTATGATTTTAGAAAAGAAAATTGACCTCCACAAGCCTGAATATATATATTTGTGAGTAAGCAGAATTTCTCTCTCACACAGAGGCTGTAAGGATTAACAATAATATTTATAAAGGACTTGATATATTAGCTAACAAAAAGTAGGTGCTTGATATGTAGTAGCTACCATTGTTAATGTGACAGTTTTAATACACACACTATATTTATTTATATATTGACAGTCATAAATAGCCTGCCATTTCTAAGGAGGAAAATATTTTTTTACATCTAATATTTTTTATTAGACTGCCATTGTTGATGGCACTTTATATAATATATTCTGGCAATATTTGCCTAGTGTTATTATACAGGTTATTTATTGTCCATAATTGGCTTTTGGAAGCAGAAGGAGGGGATTTAGAAGTCTTCATTACAAGACACTTTACAAATAGAAATCAGTATTCAGAAAGCAATTTGGTGCTGACTTTCCTGATACTATAAATTCATTACTATGTATTTTTCTGTTTCACTCTGTTTTTAGAGCTTGAAATGAAGCAAGATGTGCCTATCCGAAATTAGTGTAATTTTATCTATAGGAACACCTAGGAACATCTAAGATCCTTGCTGTCTCTGATATTTCAGCACTAGTCATTAACAGTTTGTAGAGCCCTAAATCGTCCCCATTGCATTTTCAGGTCTGATGCCATTACATTAAACATGTTACCAATGCCCTATGACATTCTAATTAACCATGACACTTTTAGTGCTGATAATCAAGCAGTCTACCAAGAAGTAAATTATGCTATTGACTCTAGCATTTGCAAATGGCAAGATTCAGATAATCAGGTAAGTTTCACCATATAATTGTTTTTCCACTCCTCCCATTTCAGATATAGTATGTATGTGTGTATACGTGCATATACATACTGTATCTGAATGTACGTGTTTATATATGTATGTACATATATATGTGTGTGTTTATGTATGTATATGTGTATGCATGTGTGTATGTGTATATACATAATAGATAAAATTATTGAATTATTAAATAGAAGAATATTTTCCCCTGAAACATTTTTCACCTAATGTATTATTGAATAATAAAAACATCATTCCCCTACAGTAACCTCCTGGTATTTATTTAGCAGAGTGCTTGAAATAGAATAGATTTATTGCCGATAATTCTGCTATGTATGAATTTGTAAGCTTGCACTAATAGCACAGGAATATTATTTTACTTCCAATGGAATCAAAATGATGGAGAGTAAAGTATTAACAGAAAAGACAGTTAATGAAGACTTTTGTAGAATAAGGAATTGATATTTAAAAGATATATCTAGGTCTGGGGTTGTGGCTCAGTGGTAGAGCACTTGCCTAGCAAGTGTGAGGCACTGGGTTCGATCCTCATCACCACATGAAAATAGATAAATAGAATAAAGATATTGTGTCCATCTACAACTTAAAAAATATTTTAAAAAAGATAAATCTAGTGGGCTGGAGTTGTAGCTCAGTGATAGGTGACTTGCCTGGCATGTGTGAGGCCCTTGGTTAAATCCTCAGCACCACATATAGATAAATAAATAAATAAATAAATAAGATTAAAGATCCATTGACAACTAAAAAATATATCTTTTAGAAAAGATAAATCTGGGCTGTAGAATGGCATTTAGGTTATCTGATATCCTCGAGGAAGCTGTTTAAAGAATGAGGGTCTTACAAAATACCAAATGCTGAATGATTTCTCTGATTTAAGGATGCTGATTCATAATATGCTGCAGGGGGTAGGGGGTGGGAGGATTGGATGAACTTTAGATAGGGCAAAGGGGAAAAGGGGAGAGATGGGAAGGGAAGGGGCATGGGGTAGGAAAGACAGTGGAATGTGATGGTCATCATTACCCTAGGTACATATATAAAGACATGAATGATGTGACTCTGTACAACCAGAGATATGAGAAACTGTGCTTTATATATGTAATATGAATTGTAATGCATTCTGTTGTCATATATAACAAACTATAATTTAAAAAAAGAATGAGGGTCTTAGGAGCAGCTGTGGCTGTGGCTCGGTGGTAAAGCACTTGCCTAGCACATGTGAGGCACTGGGTTCGATCCTCACCACCATATAAATAAATAAAATAAAGGTATTTTTTAAAAATGAGGGTCTTATGAGATGACATTATAAAAATGTAGAAACAAACAAGTTTTATCACTAAAAGATAATGAATATTTGAATGGAGGGTATATAGAGACTTCATTATTATTTACTTAAGCTGTTAAAAATCTTGTTTTTTTTTATATTTGGTTTTACAAATCTTGCTTTTTCATGAAACTGTTTATCAAATGTTTATGCAATCATTATAATATCCACTGAAATTTCAGAGTCTCAGAAATAATTTGAAAGTATGTAGAAGGCCTTTTCTCTTTGTTATATACAATAACGGTCAGGCATGAAGAAATTCCTTCCCACTGAATATATTCACAATGAGAAAATTTCCCCTAAAGGAAATGGATAATAATACCCAGTTTAGTTTACCCCTTTCACCACTCCCAGCCCCCTGAAAATAATATCTTCCCTAACATGATACAACTCCATTATATAAACCAAAAAAGAAAACTCAAATTCTCTTCAATTATTTCTTCCATTTTAAAGTCAAAATCTCTGGACATAATTTTTTCTTCCAAATCTACTGCTCTTGTGAGCCCTTCACAATGTTCAACTTATGGGCTAATTTGTAAAGATAATTACTATTAGTATACCTGCCCCAAAGTAGGAAGAATGGAGATGAAAGGGAAATGGAGAAACCAAACAAAATATAGAACATGGTTTATTTGATAAATTTATATGGTGTTTAAAAGTTAAAAAAATAGAAATATGTTTCTGAGAATTCCCCTTTGTCCACACATCCCAACTACTATATGTTATAAGGGATACCTTGCATGTAATTTTTAAGGCAGAAATACAACATAACCATATGTTTTTTTTCTGCTCAAGAGGTTGAAGCTGAGTGAAAGACACTTGTGGTAGTTTAAGCATGAAGTTTGTATGCTAGCTTGCCTTGTTCATATGCAGTAGTAAATAGGCCTACAGGACATCCAAAGCCTGCTGGGGCTATTCTTTAGCTTCTCCAACTCCTGCTTCAGGTGATATAGATTCATGATTCATAACTCCAGATTCTGAAAGATGCTCTCATCATATAAGCTGGAGGCTTGGAGGCAGTGAGTGACTGATAGGGACTTTCATCCAGCTTTGTAAGTTCCAGCTTCCCCATATTCTTCCTCAGTTTACTCCTGTTATTTTATTTCTGACAATTTGCCTTCCAACTCCAAGCTTTAGAACCAAGGCCCACAAAAGAAACATTCATGGACTGTTTTTTTCTTTTATTACACACCTGTATATACACACATACACATATATACATGTATATGTTCACATTTATACACATATATGTATGCATATATTTGTGTGTGTTTATAATGAATTAAAATCAGTGTTGAGAAATGAAGGGTTTTTTTTTGGTTAAACAATATCATCAGTTACACAGAATATCTAAGATGAACTAAATTACAATAAGGCAGGAACAAAAATTACAGAATTATTTATGATAGCAAAAAGAAATTGGGAACAATCTACATGGCACTCAAAAGAAAATAGATAACTATAATCAAGATGAACTCACTCATTGGAATGAAATGTATAAATGAAAAGTAAACAAAGATAGTTTTACTAATCTCAAACAAAATTATAAATAAAACAAGTTGAGTTGCAGAAGGATTCAGATAACATGCTCCCATTTGCATAAAATGTGAAAACATGAAAATTAATGCTATATATTGTATGCTAATATAGACACATGTGCTAAACATATGAAGCCACGGGTAATAGGATGAAGAAATAAACTCACGTACCTTCAGGAGGGTATCTAGAGGGTAAAGGTGATGAAATTTTGGGAGGTTTCCCAGGGTCCTTAAATAGTAGTGATGATATTTTCATTTCTTAATCTGGTAAGCAGGTCCACATATTTTTATTGTATTTTATAGATAACTTTTTATGCATTTGAAATACTTCATAAAAGTTAGAGCTTTGTTTGCAATTGGAGACTTTCTGTGAGATTCACATGGGCTGCAATTATTCTCACACTCTGGAAGAGTTTTGAGATGATTTTTTGCATATCTTTTCCCCAAATCTCCTTATCACATATTCACAAATCTTTTTCTTTCCAAGTCCCTGATCATTTTGCAAGAAGGGAGGTTAGCCACAATCTGTAACTTGATGTAGATTCATATAATGAACCAAGAGTCTTTTCTTTCTCAGCCTCCCATGATTCATGTATTCTGGCATGGAAGAAATAACATTTGTTTATATTTCAGAGTTTATAAAATATTCTGCAGGACAGCACTTCAAACTCCAAAGGGCATCTACTTGCTGCTTCTTTAATTGAATGTTCAATTTGTAAGTTTATAATTTTATCAGGGAAGCTTCCATGCCATAAAAGGAACGAACCTTTGTTGTGTAGATCATCACAGAATGCTAATTTATGAATTTATACATAGGCAGGGTAATGATGTGGGAATGCAGAGTAAATTTCCTTTGAATGTTGGTATCCCAGTACCACAATGGTGGAAGAAACCCAATAACACTAAAACCTGCTCTGGGTAACTCATTTGTTTGTAGTACCAGAAAAAATACACATTTTGGTCTCTGCTCTTGGCAGTTTGGTCACTCACTAGTTATAGTAACCATATCATCTTGGTTAGAGGAAGTCCATGAGTTACCTTTATCCTAATAATCATGTTGTCTTTCATGGAGCAAGCAGAATGTAGTTGAGAATAATCTCAATATATCTGAAATGTGTCATTTTGTCCAACTTATTATTTAGACTCCACTTTACCAGGTAACTTTATTGAGTCTTTATACAGGGCAGAGATTTCTTCTTTAGCCTAAGTGTCCATTCTGAGAGGTTCATTTACATAACTCTTCCAGAAAACTCCCTATCACTGGGCTGGGTATATAGCTCAGGGGCAAAGTGCTTGCTTAGTGTTTTAGTCATCTTTTTTGTTGCTGTGACTAAAAAACCTAATCAGAACAAATGTAGAGGAGGAAAAGTTTATTTGGGGTTCATGGTTTCAGAGGTCTCAGTCTACTCCATTCCTTGGGGCTTGAAGTGAGGCAGAACATCATGGAGGAGGAGTGAGGTGGAGGGAAGCAGCTCAAATGTTGATCAGGAAGTAAAGAGAGAGACTCCACTCACCAGATAAAAATATATAGCCCAAAGCCATGCCCCCAATGCCCACTTCCTCCAGGTACCATTCAATTAATCCCATCAAGGGGATTAAAACTCTCATAACCCAATCATTTCTCCTCAAAATCTTCTTGCATTGTCTCAAAAATGAGCTTTTGGGAGACCCCTCACATCCAAACTATAACACCTAGAGTGTAGAAGGCCCTGGGATCAATTCCTAGTATTGAAGTTTTGGGGAGAAGAACACTTACTATCACCAATCTTCCATTCCTATTCTTTACAAATTCCATATCAGCAATGCCAATAAATTCATATTTTTAGCTTTTTCTACTTTTAGAGAGAATGGACAACCAGATGTACTCTTTAAGTTTCTGTCCACTGAGAGGATTTAATTCACTTGTGTCTTTTAGGACCACCCCGAATGGGACTGTGGTACACCACAGTATACTTACTGCTAGTGCCAATGTATATAGCATGGCTCCATCTGTAGCAACCACAAATATTTCCTTCACCATAGTCAAACGGCAACTAGGAACTATCAAAGAGAATGTAGGTATGGCTAAAGGAAGCTATACTCATTTAGTTGGAGTGGTCATATTGGAATATAAAGTTCTTTATTTCTACAGCTTATTTTGCCTGCTGTATCTGCTCAAGACTGGTCCTATAAATCACATTTCTACCTTAAGTTTTAGGCTATCTATTACCAGGTCTAATTTTACAACTTGTATAGTTCATATTCATGGAGGAAATTTGGATTACATAGTCATACAGTTCAATGTGATCTAACTTTTAATCTTCACAAAACCCAGGTCATTTTATGAAAGAGTTGTTACTTAGTGACAAACTCATGTTCCTACTGAAAACTCAAGAGACCTCTGCTATAAGTCTATTAGGACCTGACTCCATGTCCTTACAGCTTACATATCTGCCACAGACACTACTGGCCACTGTGAGAGATTAGCCCTCTGGTTTTTGGTCAAAGAAGTAGTGTTTACTCAAATTATTTGATTAAGAAAAAAATTTAAAGCACTTTGGTATTTGGGGACAGATGTTACTTGATTTTGAAAATGTGCATGTGCGAATGTGTGGCACTATTTCATGATGCCAAACACTGTTTGCTGAATCCTGTGGCAGTGCAAACAAAAATTAAACATAGCCTCCTTGTGGACAACATGTGAATAGCTGAGTCTGGCTTTTATTGAACAGGAGACAGAGAGGAAGGAGTGGTTGAGAGAGCAGGTGCAGGAAACAGATAGTAAACTTTTGTCTTTAATTTACAAATCCCCACGGTA
Source organism: Tamias sibiricus (assembly GCA_025594165.1). Taxonomy (NCBI): domain Eukaryota; kingdom Metazoa; phylum Chordata; class Mammalia; order Rodentia; family Sciuridae; genus Tamias; species Tamias sibiricus. The sequence goes on from CM046667.1 coordinate 133,770,632, forward strand.
TCTCCTCTTGCCTTATTTGTTTTTACTGACTGTAAAAGAATAAGCTGAATTGCATTCTCCTTGTCAGACTTCTAATGGAGAATGTATATGACCAACCCTTCATTAAGAAAGAAAATAAAGAGACAAAAATGTTGTCTCATGCAGAGAAAAGTTAAATTACAACAGCAATGAAGCCAGGTGATTAACAGAAATTAACACATTTTCATGAGAAACAGAAATTTGTGAAATGGAAAAATGGTTTGGGGTGTGTTTCTGTTATATTTAGTTGATGCTAGGCTGTTCATTATTATGGATGCAGCAATTTCAGCATGTCAATTTACAAGTGAATTTCCCCAATATGGAGCTAACTGGAGCTAAACAGTTCATTAACTTTTATTCCTTTTTTAGTTGAGTGTAGGACCTTGTGTCATATTCCTGTAAAAGTATACAGCAGAACAATGCCAAGTCTTAAAATTCAACTGTCAGCAGGAAAAGCAAAGAGCTAAATAGATGCTTCATTCTGGTTCCAGTTCTGAGTCCTCAAACATGTAGGTGTGTCAAAAAGCAGCTGGCTATCAGCATAAGATGGAATCATTTACAAATGTAAGGTCTCAAGCTTTCTTTGTTCTCCATGCTGGAAAGATGATGGTGTGCATTTTGTCTCTGTTTTGTCTGGCTTTTTACCGTGACAAAAAATGTACAAAAGAAGAGAAGGAAAGGCCCAATATTAAAAATGATTGGCTCCTCTAATGCTCAGAGAGAGCTGCTTCTGCCTTTCAGATCATTGATGCAGCAATTCTTTTATGAAAGATGCTTGTCACAATGAACAAGTCACAGGAAAACTATTGTCAAATTTTTGCATGTGTGACATATACCAGCACAGGGAACAAAAAAGAATTGTAAATGAAAGGATAAGGGCTTCCATCTGACATCACATTATGGGTCTACAAACTGCAATGATTATGATAAACAGATTGTTCATGAATCAAAAATGACAATGTAAGTTAGAAAAGGCTGCATTTGGACACATACAAGCTCTCATAAAAGTAGTACTGAAGATGTTTTAATAAGTATATACATTATCATTTGGCTTCTCATTGCTTCTCCTTCTTTCTTAATTGTCTGTCACCTATCCTCTGTCTTCTCTTTTTTCCTTCACCAAGTCACCCTTAACTCTCTGATGGCTTTCTTTTGGCATTTACAATTTATTTCCTCTTCCTAGAGTTCTTAGACTTCCTGTTCTCCAAGCATAAATGTTAAATTCTGGTGAAGAAGACGCTTAAGGTGATGGAAAGAACATGGACCTTGAAGACACACTGGGCAGAATTTTTTTTCCTTTCTCTATTGCTTACTATTTGTATGATTCTGGCAGGGATGTCCGGAGGTATTCTTTAAATTTGCTGGGCCCTGTGCCTTCATCTTTGCATAAGAGCTAGTGATAACTGTTTTAGCTTTCATAATCACTTCCTAATGCATATTCTTAGCCTGACCTCTCTTCCTCAAATGCCTTTCCTCTGTATCTACATTTAAGTAACCTCTACTTATCCATCACTTTAATTTTCATTCAAATGATCACCTCTCAATATGACTTCATGGTGCCCATGTATTTGGATATGTACACTGTTTTTGTATTCCTATCTTAGTGCTTCCTGTAGTCTATCATGATTAGAAATATTTTAAATGTCATTATACTGCTGCCACCTAATTTATTCTATGAATTGCTCATTTTAAAAGTTCAAACAACCAAAAACTTCAAAAATGGTGGAGTGTGACAATAGATTTTCCCTATAGATATTAATTATTTGTTGCAGATTTCCACCTGATAATTCATGACTTACACTAAAATTTACATAATGTTCCCATCCTAATAATGCTGGGTAGTGTGGATTGTAAATCACTGAAGTTTAGGCATGCACTGCATAATAGAAAAGACTGCCCAGTGAGTAACCTTCTGCTGATGATTCCTCATGTAGGTAAAGTATGATGTAAAGCTACTGATCAACAATTCTAAATTTGACAGGAAAGGAAAGAAGTACTGATGGTTTTTATTTTCCAATATGCTTTCTACTCATAATTTATTCCTTGCAGAGAGATATTCAAGAAATTTGGAGAACCACTCTGCATCTACAATTCATTCTGTTTGCTCCAAACATTTCTACATTTTTATTGGTAGAAACTGAAATACTTGAGATATCCCAGAGAACTTCTAAGTTTGAGTACTGTTCAACTATAGCCAGCTGTGGAGGAGATTCACTTAAAGTCAATAGGAAGGCAGAAAATGTATATTCCCATTGCTGTTTTGCACTAGAGCCTTGTCTCACTAGTCTAGCACATCCCACTTACATGCCTTTTGTTGAATGTGACAACACGGGAACTTACAGAAGTCTTCATTGTGATTAAACAGCTTAGGAAATGGTATTGGTATTGATTATGGTATTGATGTGGTAACAAATGAATGATACAATAGTCAACCATACAACTTATTTGAAATCTGGATGAGCACAAGAAATTGATATAATAGTGAAAGAGTTAACATTGCACAGAGAATAAAGTGATAAATAAAAGAGTCAATAAAGGTTAATAAAGATAGAGACAAAGTAGATGGATGAAAACACTAGTGGTTGCTCTGAGATCAATAATCAGATATAGCAGGAGTAAATGAGAGATATGGGAAGATAAATGGTTTCAGTCAAAGATTAGAACATTTCAATATATTTTTAGAAGAGAAGTATCAGATTATTCTCCAGATGAGGATGTAAACACAGAATGGATGGCTAAGGTACAGTAGAAGAAATATCAGGAAATGAAAAGATTTAAAAATTTTAAGACAAGAGTTGTGTGGCTCATTTGGGTAGTGATAAAATTTAGGGTGGAGCTGAGACATCTTGGAGCTAAAAATTTTGTCTAGGTTCAAAATTCTGCCACAAATATGGAAAATGTGCAGGAAGTTTGTAGGTGGCAGGGACAAAGAAAATAGGGGGTTGTACAACTGAATTAGCTTCAAAGGTACAGGAGGTTTTGGAAGTTTACAAGAGTAATGCAACAAATAAGATTGATACTATGTTCTGAATGTTTATGTTTTCCACAAACTCACATGTTGCAATCTTAACCCTTAAAGTGATGGTATTATTTATTGAGACTTTTGAAAGGTGACTAGGTCATGAAGGTAAAGTCCTAAATAATGGGATTAGTGTCTTTATGTATTAATCAGTTTTCCAACAGTATGAAAAATATTTGTGGTTAGATATTCTATAAAACACTGGTTTATTTAGATTATAGTATTAGAGGGTGAAATTCTAAGACAAGTAGCATCATCAATTGGCTGCTAGTGAGGACTCCCTTGGCTAGGTAAAGATGGCATATGGCATCATAGTGGGAATATGTGTTATAGGGAGAGATCATATGGTTAGACAGAAGTCTAGAGAGTAGGAAGTGGCCACTCATAAAAACATTCACAAGAACAGCTCACTCACTGCAAAATCTATATTTTCTTAGAAGTACAGTACCCCCAATGACCTAATTACTTCCACTAAGCCCCTTTTCTTAGATGTTCTACCAACTCCCAACATTGCCACTTTGAGAAACAAATTTCTAATACATGAAACATTAGGAGACATATCCAAATCATATCCAAACCATAGCACCTTAGAAAACAGACCCAGATATCTAGCTCAGTTTTTTCACCAGAAAAAGTCACAACAAGAAGGTTCCATTCATGAAAAAGAAAGCAGAATTTCACTAGAATCAAATTTTGAAAACATCTTGATCATGTATCTCCCAGCTTCTAGGACCATGAAAAATAAATTTCTGCTGTTTATAAAACTCCCCATTTGATAGCATTTTTTCCTGCAGCAGACTGAATGGACTAAGACATTTTGTATCTAGAAGGGGGTGCACTGCTGTACCATATAACTAAAAATGTGGAAGCAACTTTGGAACTGGGTAATTGGTAAAAATTGAAAGAATTTTGAGGTACACACTAGAAAAAGCCTATATTTCCATGAACTGACTGTTAAGGTTGATTCTTTTTTTTTTTTTTTTTTTTTTTTTTTTTTCAGTTATCATTACTTTTTATTTATTTTTTTTAATTAGAGCAATAATTTACTTACAACAGCATACTTATAATTAAAGCATAGGGTTTTAAATGATTACAGTAGTCCCTCCTTATCCAACAATACCTATATTTCAAGATACCCCCCACACACCATGGGTAGTGCTGAACTCTATAATTTAATGCCTTTCTTATCTTCACGAAGCACTTGATGAGGGCTTAGAAGGACAGGAGGAGAGCTATAGAGAAACCTTCACTTTCAGCAAATAAAAAAGTGTGACCAGAACAGTGGTACAAAACTGTATGCACTTCAAGATCATTATTTTTAGGTTCCAGATGGAAATGAGGAATATGATATTGGACAATAGAGGAAAGCGTCTATATTATAAAAGATTTAAAGATTTAAAAAAAAATAGAGGAAAGCGTCTATATTATAAAATGGCATAGAACTTGGTTGAATTGTGTTTGAATCTTAGTATTTTATGGAAAGTTTATTCTGTGAGTGATAAAATTAGATATTTGGCTGAGAAAATTTGTAAGCAATATGTTTAAGGTACAATTTGGCTTTTCTGGAATTTTTATAGTAAAATGTGAGTAGAAAGAAATGCAATAAAGACAAAATTATTAATCAAAAGTGAAACAGAATTTAAAATTTGGAAACTTTACAAAAAATACAAGGTGTGACCAAGTGAACATTTGATAAGAAAGATATATAAATAATCTAAACAGAAGTCAGATGCAATTCTTTAAGGCAATGGAGATAGTCAGCCATTTAAATCAAACTCAGGAGCAATTGTTCAAGGCAACAGATTATTAAAAAATCATCAGTCTCTGCCCCTAGTTCCATATCATAGAACCAGAGTTACATGTCATGATGGGCAAAAGTGATACCAAAGCAGGAGCCACTGGTTTCTTCAACTAATTCACATTGCAGTCTCCTCTCCCCATACTATGTATCTGAGCTCTTCTACTGTCCCATATGAAGCTCCAATGGATCCATGTGGCTTGCACTGCACTGAGTAAAGCTGTGATGTATATTTGGTTACACCTAGATTTCAAATGATGTTCTGAAGAGCTGTGGGAATCCAGAAGAGAAGTGCTATGGGGAAGGCACCACAGAAAACCACAATTAGGGGAATGCTAAGTGAACTCATGGAGTTAGGTTGTCTGTGAAGGTGAGGCTACACTTGCAATCCCAGAATGATATATCTGTTGACATGCGATTTTAGGCTAAGAGAGTTGCAGTTCTCACAATGCATGAGAGTTGTAACATGGGCTATACCCAGCTAAACCATGGGAACAGGCTTACCTGTTACTGAAGTCTTAGGCCACAGGCCCAACTTTAGGGAGTCCCCAAAAGCCCAGGTCTAGCCACTCATTTCAAATACTAAACCAAAAAATTAATAGTGAAGTAGAAAATGAATTTATTCATTATAACAGGAAAGACCAGGGTGATCAAGCATCCTCAGTCCTGTTTTGGGATACTGACAAGAACATTAGGATTACACAGGGAAAGGAACAAAAGTGGGTGGCGATAAGTATTCATAAGCAATACTGTTCAAACTATGGTTTGGGTTATCATTATTTTAGAATAGCCATGGAGCCCTCAGCAATAAGAAAGTTGCCTAGGGGTGGTCACAAAATGATTATTGATTGGATCCATTGTTACTGTAATCCAAAATGAGAGCAGGAGAGAATGACTCTGTGAAAAGGACAATTCAAAATGGCAAGATAGAGTTAGTTCCTTCAGGTTTAGGGCAATGAATGGAGAATTTTTGGTGTTATTCCAGTGATATGGAACAAGAATGTTATAAAAGCTATTAGTTGGAAATCTTTTGATTATGATGTTTGTTGGCCGCCTGAAAGGGATTGCAGCCTGGAACGACAGCGCTGCGGGAAGGAGTCCGGAGACAGGATGGAGACGAAAAAATTCTTTAATCTTTTCTGTCTCTGTCTCTTGTAATTTCTAACACTACATACACACTCTCACAAGAAACCAAGGCACCTACTCTTACAAGAAACTACAATATATCTATACAATAGCGATAACCCTGTCCTTTCTCTCTCTGGTCTCATCCCATGCGCCCGAGCAGGAATGGCGCTTGCTTGATCTGCTGAGTCACTCCTCAAATCTCTCGAGATCCTGGGCCAAGTCCCGTGAGACTACGGAAGGCGACAATGCCCAAAAATGTCGATCTGCTGAGTCACTGCTCAAATCTCTCGAGATCCAGGGCCAAGTCTCGTGAGACTACGGAAGGCGACAATGCCTAAAAATGTCTATGGCCCGTAGTCAACCGCAATCTTAGCTATCTCCCCAAACAGGGCTCCTGCATTTCCCCCCTTTTGTTTTAAAAGAGGGGATGCTCTAGGACGTCTATGTGCAACCAACATTCTTACCCGTCATCGGATAATCAAGGCTGTGCCCTTGACTCCTGTCTTAGGTTGATATGTCGGCCACATGAGACTGCCCCGTGCGACTGTGCCTGTCTTAGGTTGTCCCCCTCTGGGGATCTTACCCGTCATTGGCTAACCAGCCATCCAATGGAGCCCTTTAGGATCGACTGTGTAAGATGACTAACAGCCGTCCAATTGGGAGGAGATGCTGCGGCTTTAAGGCAACAAGCCTTTTGGTGACGAGCCAAATTGCATAGCATATCAAATTCTTTAAACAAATCAGCTGCCCTAAGTTCTATCAAGTAACACAGTGAGTTCTCTAAACAAATACCCGCAAGGTACTGTCCCATGAAGTCCCATACAATGAAAGATCAAAATGTCCACTTGTTATAACATGTAGATCTAGGAGGCCCCATGCATGCAGAGCAGAGGCCACACTGCTGGTGAGGTTGTTTGACATTTGAGCAGCAGGGATGCTTGCAGCGACCGTGATCCCTGCACCTGTAGAAGCAGCCGTCTTTTTTATGTGTAGACAATGCCACCGGCAAATCTTCAGGGCCCGCTACCTAGAGACTCAAGCATCAATTATTAAAGGAAAGGCAGTGCTATTCCAGCACTGAGTCCAGAGGCAAGTTGTCAAACTAAAAAATAGAATTATTAGATTAGAAAAATAAGTTGATTTCTGCTCACACACATTGCAGCCTGAGCTCCCACAAACATAAGCTGGCAAAATATCATATTTAGAACAAAACAAAGAAAGAATGAGGGTAATTACTGCATTAAAGATAGATTAAAGAAAAACTAAAAGCACTTTGAAGAAATAATTTGTTAGCTGGAACTCTCGAGTTTCTGCATACACAGCAGTCCTTTACCTGTTGAAATAATTGAAATTAATCATTTATTAAACAAATGAAGTTAATAACAAATAAGCAACCTCATGTCAAAACACCAAAATATCAGGTTATACAGCACTAGTCATATTTTTTGCTAAAGAGAAGTCCCTGGGACACCTATAAAACAAAATTGAAGGTACCTTCACTTATTAAATTATTTACCCAATTTGAATACTCTTAAACTTAAATGAATTAGAGTTATTTGGATCCATATATATATATATATTCACAAGTGCTTTGTTATTTTTGATATCACACTGGACAGACGCACATACAAACATATATTTGTGACGTCACATTAACATGAAATTTAGACAAATACACAGACATAAACACATATATAAAAAGTAAAAAATATATATATATATAATTGTGTGCACACTAAAGAGAGATCTGTTCGTCCCAGCCGGGAGGAATGACACTTAAGTTGCGACATATTTGAAGGACTCTTTTAAGGGAATCATTCCATATCTTCATCATGGTCCTCTTGATTTTGAACCTTTTTTATTAATCTTGATTCCTCAACAACTTCATCTTGATCCTTTTGATGTGGTACCTGCTTTATTAATCTAGATGGTATCCATATTGGAGAGGATTAGTGCTTTGGAAAAACACAAACAGATCCTCTCCCCCAAATTAATACTGGATCTGGACCCTTCCATGTACCTGAAAGAACATCCTTCCAGTAAATCAAAGATTTATGTTGTTGATGTGGGTTCCAATGTCTGTCTCCAGCAGAATAACCATCAGAGTCTAAAGTTAAAAAATTTAAAGTAAACAGGGCAACTGCCAATCTGTCCTTAGGATTTTTCCAGTTTCCTTCTTTCTGTTTTAACAACATAACTTTTAGTGTGCGGTTTGCTCTTTCAATAATGCCCTGACCCTGAGGATTGTATGGGATGCCTGTTTTATGGGATATGTTGAATTTTGCGCAAAACTGTTTGAAAGATGAGGACGTATAAGCGGGACCATTATCTGTTTTAAGCATTTTGGGGATGCCCAATGCAGCAAAAGCTTGTAAACAATGAGATGTGACATCTTTAACTTTTTCTCCAGAATGTAAGGAAGCAAAAATCATGCCTGAGCATGTATCTATAGTTACATGAATAAATCGCAATTTTCCAAAGCTTGGCTCATGAGTAACATCCATCTGCCACAAATGATTGGGCATTAATCCTCTAGGGTTAACACCAAAATGAGGATTGGGCAAATGTGTCATACAAGATTTACAATCTTTTACAATTGTTCTGGCTTGCTCCTTTGTGATTTTAAACATACGTTGCAAGGTGGTGCTGTTGACGTGAAACTGGGAATGAAATAAAGTAGCTTGTTGTAGCGCTGAAAGTATAAATATTGTTTTTGTAAGTCCATCAGCCTTTTGAATACCTTCATGGAGGGGGCCAGGCAAATTAGTATGTGCTCTAATATGGCCTACGAATAGAGGTTCTTTTCTTGCCCACAAAAGTTTTTGTATTTGATAAAACAATTTAAAACCTGGAGTATGAGGTGCTATTGGTCCTGCTAACTCTAATTTTGGGACGGCTTGTACAATATAGTGGCTATCTGAAAAAATGTTTATGAGCTGGTCTCTAAAATTTTCCAGAGCTCTTACCACAGCTTCCAATTCCACTAGTTGAGCTGATTTGTGTGCAGTTATGTAAGTCATATTTTCTTTTGTAGTGACTACTGCAGAAGCACCATTTGAGGACTCATCTGTAAATACATTAAATGCCTTAGGAATAGGTTGATTTTTTATTACCTGTGGAAATATAATAGGATGATTAATACAAAAAGATAATATAGGAGACTTAGGAAGGTGATTATCAAAATTGGCAGAGGTAGAGCATCTAGCTATAGCCCAGTCATTATCATTGAAGCATAAATATTCAATCTGTGACGATGAATAGGGAGTAATAATAGTAGCAGGGTGAATGCCAAATATTTTAGTAGAAGTTTTAAGTCCTTGAAGAATAAGTTTAGCCACCATGGAGGTATATGACTCAATTAGGCTTTTAGGAGAGACAGGCAAATATATCCATAATAAAGGCCCTTGTTGCCAAAATACTCCTGTCGGTGTATATTGTGAAGAAATAATAATCAATATCAGCGGTTGAGTTAAATCAAATCTGTCACAATGAGCTCCTTCGATGGCTTTTACTACTACCTTTAAAGCTTTCCTAGCATCAGGAGTCAATGTTCGTGGGGAGGATGGATCAGGGTCTCCTCGAAGGATATCAAATAAAGGTTTTAATTGGCCAGTAGTGAGGTTTAGTGTAGGGCGAAGCCAATTAATGTCTCCCAGTAGTTTTTGGAAATCATTGAGGGTGGTTAAATGTTCTTTATTTATTAACATTTTTTGGGGTCTAACAAAAGTATCCATGATTTTAAATCCTAAATATAATATGGGAGATCTGGTTTGAACTTTTTCTTCTGCTATATATAATCCATATTTTTTTTTAAATTTTCTACCACGTCACTGAATATATTAAATAAAAATTTTTGATTAGGGTGGGGCAGTAAAATATCATCCATGTAATGTAGACACATGAGGTTTGGATATTTATTTTTAATGGGTTGGATAGCCTTGTCCACATATATTTGGCATATGGTGGGGCTATTAGCCATTCCCTGCGGCAAAACCTTCCATTGATATCTCTGATCAGGGCCATTATTGTTAATAGAAGGAACTGAAAAAGCAAACCTGGAGGCATCCAGAGGATGTAGGGGAATAGAAAAGAAGCAATCCTTTATATCAAGACTAATAACATGGAAATTTTTTGGAATAGCTATAGGATTCGGAAGTCCAGGTTGAGTAGGGCCCATGACTTGCATGGTTTTATTAATTTCTCTAAGATCATGTAATAATCACCATTTTCCTGATTTTTTCTTGATCACAAATATGGGGGAATTCCAGGGAGAGGTGGAAGGTTCTATATGTCCTGCTTTTAATTGTTCCTTAACTAGTAGGTGGGCTGCTTGTAATTTCTCTTTAGATAGGGGCAACTAAGGGACCCACACTGGCTTATCAGAAAGCCATTGTATTTTCAAAATTATTTTCTCAGTGGCCCTGAAGAAAAATGTCTTTTTCCTATATGATAATGATTTCTTTTAGGTTAAGATTACCCTGTACTTTTTGAGATTTCTTTTAGGTTAAGATTACCCTGTAGGTTTTTACATTTAACACCTGCAGGTTTGGTTGCAAGGTGTACTCCCATTTGTTGTAAAATATCTCTTCCCCATAAAGTAACTGGTATTAGGTAAAACATAAGGCTGAAATGTGCCTTTATGTCCTTCATCATCCTCCCATTTTAAAATTACCGCACTTTTTTCTGGGAGGTTATTATATCCCAAGCCTATTAAACTGGTTGAAGCTTTTTGTAGAGGCCAGTGTTTGGGCCATTGACGTAAATTAATGAAGGAAGAATCAGCTCCAGTATCTATAAGACCCTCCATTTCTATTCCTTGGATTCTTATTTTACACATAGGCCTCCTTGTACAGTCCCGAACCCAGCAAACCATGGGTTTCAAATCAGTAGAACAAAATCCTCTATTGTTCCTATTTAGAGGCATATTCATTTTAAATGAATTATGTAAATTTGGAAGGAGGAGAAGCTGAGCAATTCTATCTCCCTGATTAACAGAACTTATACTTTGGGGTGAGCTAAGCATTATTTTTATTTCCCCTTTATAGTCTGAGTTTATTACGCCTGGGGTCACTTGCAAACCTAATAAGCTTTCAGGACTTTGCCCGATAATAAGTCCTACAGTCCCTGAGGGAAGAGGTCCCCTGACTCCTGTGGGAATCAGTTGAACCCCCATTTCAGGTGTTAACACTATTCGGGCGGTGGAACAGAGGTCTAATCCTGCATTTCCTCCTGTTCCTCTGGCGAGGGAGTGGATGGGTAATAGGGATTGTGTCGGGAAGCATCTGAGTGGATGTTTGAGGATACTCCTCCTCCAATGTCTCGTACATTTGTGGGCCCCGGGGCATTGGGCCCCGTGCCCTGTTTTTTGAATTCCTGAACAAAGGATTTCCATGGATGTCAAATTTTGAATAGCATTTATTGGCCCCATGATTTCCTTTCTTACACCTGGGGCAGCAACCTGGAGTACGGTATGAATTTGGTCTTATTTCTCTTTGGGGATTTTGCCTAGAATAGCCTGATTGATTATGATAATTTTGCCCAGAATATCCCGATTGATTATAATGTCTATGTTTTGCCCTTGTAAAATTTTGAGGGGCAGCATCTCTCACAGCTGCTGCAATCACATTCCCTGTGACAAAGGCATCATTTATATCTTTACATAGTTGGATATATATGGAAAGATCCTTTTTATTTTTCCATGGCCTGATGACTTCCTGGCAATATTTATTAGCATTTTTGTACGCTAATTGAATAACTAATGGCATAACTTGATCAATGTCTCCAAAAACTCTACCTGCAGTTCTCAAAAGTCTATCAGCAAATTCAGCATATGGTTCATTAGGTCCTTGAATTACTGTGGACAAGCTACCTTGTAGATCCCCAGGTCCTTGTACAGTTTTCCATGCCTTTAAGGCAGCTGCGTTTATCTGAGCATATACTCCTGGGGTATAATGTTTTTGATCCTGTATGTCTGCGAATTGCCCTTCTCCTGTGAGCATTTCTATATTATGGTCTCCAAACCCTGCATCTGCGTTTCTTTTAGCTGTTTCTATACAAAGTTCCTGAAATTGCGATCCCCAAACCAAGTATTGTCCCCCACTTAATGTTGCTTTACATAGACGTTTCCAGTCTGCGGGGGTTAAGCTAAAGGTGTTAAGGGACTCCAGTATACTCAACGTGAAAGGAGCTTGGGGTCCATAAGTCATTACTGCCTCTTTGAGATTTTTTATTGTTTTGAAATCTACTGGCTGGTGGCCCCTCTGTCCATTTTCATATTCAAATACTGGCAGTTCCCAATGTATCTGTGAGTTACCCTCAAGAGCGCATAAGCGCTCAGAAAGACTTTTTATTTCTATTTCTAGGGTATGCAAACGTCTAGTGATACCCTTCATATTTTCTGTAATCAATTTCACCCATGGGGTAGTAGAGGACACAAGTTCCTCCACTTGATGATCCCTTATCTTGGTCTTCCTTAATTTCCTTTTATTCATTTTCTCAAAATCACCTTTAGTTAATTCCTCCTCACTACTACTGCTCTCGTTGGTCCTAACTGACTCATTAACATCCTGAGCCCCAGGTTCAATTGAGACCATGTATCCTTGAAATATCTCTAATAAATCTTGAATAGCTTTAGCAGCTCGGATCTTTGTAATTTTGGGGACGCTTCTAATACTCTCCTTACTGGTCTTAGTTGACTCAGCGGAATCTACGCTTTTATGATTGCCTTCACTGTTTTCTAAATCCTCCTCACTAACGACAGACTCATCCATATCAAAGAATTCATCAAGAGCCTCGTACACTTGGGTCTTAGTTATTGTCGAACCCATTTTAACCGCTCTGACTAGAGACTCCTGCGAGGTATCTCAGTTCTTACCTGCCGTGCTGAATTCCCAGTACAGGCCACCAACTGTTGGCCACCGGAAAGGGATTGCAGCCTGGAACGACAGCGCTGCGGGAAGGAGTCCGGAGACAGGATGGAGACGAAAAAATTCTTTAATCTTTCTGTCTCTGTCTCTTGTAATTTCTAACACTACATACACACTCTCACAAGAAACCAAGGCACCTACTCTTACAAGAAACTACAGTATATCTATACAATAGCGATAACCCTGTCCTTTCTCTCTCTGGTCTCATCCCATGCGCCCGAGCAGGAATGGCGCTTGCTCGATCTGCTGAGTCACTGCTCAAATCTCTCGAGATCCTGGGCCAAGTCCCGTGAGACTACGGAAGGCGACAATGCCCCAAAATGTCGATCTGCTGAGTCACTGCTCAAATCTCTCGAGATCCTGGGCCAAGTCCCGTGAGACTACGGAAGGCAACAATGCCCCAAAATGTCTATGGCCCGTAGTCAACCGCAATCTTAGCTATCTCCCCAAACAGGGCTCCTGCAGATGTTCCTACAAATCTTGAAAATATCTTCATGAATTTGATCTTGGTGTCTTCAGTCTTGAAAGTGGAGGGTTACCAGTTTTAGACAAATACTTCTTAAATTATTAATGTCCATGTGTAGAGTTAAATAGGAATGTGACCCAAAGTTTTAGGTAGCAAAGAGAGACAGGTAAAAATGGAGACAGAGATGCCCAGCTTTTAACCTTTTTTTAGTTACCCATCAGCCCAAATGAACAGTGAGTGCCTTTCAGCATAAGTGGCTTCTAAGTCACTGTTACATGCCCATAGTCTTGAAGGTTTAACTTCAACCTCAATGTGAGACATTAAGTGAAAGAAGATTCCTTGAAAACCGTAAGATTTATTGTTTTTCCTGTTGGTTTTCAATTTGCTCAGTATCTGACTCTCCTTTTTCTTTTTTCTTTTTAAATTTCTCCCTATTTCTTGTCCTACCATTATATTTTGCAAAAATCTTACTTGTTGGATTTCATAGATTCATGCTGAAAAGCACCTTACATCAGGACAAATTGTACCTTGATTTTTAGCATATCTGATTTAGATAATATTAATTGAGAATTTGAACTTATATATTCAAATTAAGGACAGAACAATTAAGATTTGGGGGGCTTCTGGGATGGGCTAAATACATTTTGCATGTAAAAAGGACATGAATTGTAGGAAACCAGAATAGATGCTGTAGTCTGAATGTTTATGTGTCCCCCAAATTTGTTTGAATTTTAACTCCCAAGGTGATGGTACTACAAGGTGAAGCCATTGTGCAGAGATGAGGATGTAAATGCTCAGCATTTGCATAAGAAGATCATTACCCTTACAAAAGATACCCCAGAAACCTAAATGGCATTTTCCACCATACAAAGACACAGCTAGAATTTACCATCTCTGAACCAGAAAGTAGACTCCAACCAGATACCAAGAGTGCTGATACCTCTATCTTCAAGAACTTAGCCTCCAGACCTGTGAGAAATAAATTTCCATTATTTATAAGCTACAAATTTTATTGTATTTTGTTATAGTTGCCTGAACAGACTAAGAGAGACACCAATTCTACCTCCTAATACTGAGTTTATTGAGAAGTGAGAGAAAGGATAAGCTTGACCACACACAGTTATTTTGAAGGTACCACTCTTAGAGCACTCCCAGATTTTAGTTAAAGCAGGTCAGTCCAAGAGAGTATCATGACATGTTTGGGCAATGAAATAAATGTGGAGAGGTTGGGATAAGGGAGATGAAACACCAAATGATGTTAAGTATCATGATATACAATTTAGAATATGATCAAGGGTAAAAAGGTTATGAGCAAAATGGTGAGCTGCTGATATTCTACCTGATTGTTCCTATAAGGTCCAGGTTGATGACAAGATTCAGGATTCTCCAGCCAAAGTCAGGAGTGATATGAATTAAGGATGATCCTAAGTAAGTTATAGTCTAAGTTTGGAGGATACTCATAATGTTGAAAATAGGTGCAAAACATGGTAAAGATTAAGAAAATTGATACACACTTAAAATTACTAATAGTATCAGTCTGGTTTCTCTAAGAATCACTTTACTACTTTTAAGTACACATGGAGAATCCCAGAGTTTTGGCATAAAATTTGTTTTCCCTGATTTGAGGACAAACTTTTAAACTTAGAAGGAAAATGAAAAGAAATAGCATAATCTTTCCTGGAAAGATAAAAATACATGATGGTTAATGATGTCTGAGATTTCTGGGGAGGTTGTACAGAGAATGTAATGCAAAACTTTGTTATAACAGAATTAATTAATAGAGAATTAATTTTGACATACCTAAATTTTGCCTAAATGAAAAAAAAAATCTTTACAATTTTAAAAGGTTTGATGAGAAAAAAGCAGTTTCTATTCCAGGGGCAAGGATTTAGTGATGAAAAGATGTTTAAATTATGTTAAATGTTCCTTAATGGGGTTGGCAGTTCTCATTTGAATTCTGTGGAGGTTCATTATGTTGGATCAGTAGCCAAGGACAGCACCTGTGATCATAAAACAATGATTGAACTTATAATCAACCAAAGTTCATGGGCTCTTGAGCTCCTTTTTAATATATTTTCACATCCTGACCATTAGGGCATCTCTGCTATACCAAATATTCTTTGTGGAGACCCTTTTTAAATTTATGTCACAACATAAAAGGAAAGCCAAGGAACAGCTATCAACCATTATTCTCAACATAAGATACCCTAATTGCTTGGAACACACACGAAACCTGTGTAATTCATAAGGTTCTTTGGAATACTTCAACTAAAATAATGTTCACTTCCTTCATTGTAGTCTGGGTTACACTGTTAACATTTTCAGTTATATACAAGTGTGTGTCAAATTCAGATTTGTGAGATTTAACTTTTACTTACTAAAACTTTTTAACTTAATAGTTTGAAATGTGCACAAGGCAAAACCATATGACTAATGGCATTGGCAATATATTCTACCAAGTCTGGAATCTAATGCATAGCTGAAAAATGTTGATGGAGTTGATTAATATCATGTTGTCTGTGGAATTAAACTTCATGTTTTATAAAACTTTATTGAAAAATATGCCTATTTTTGTTTTGCCACTGGTCTCTTCTTACTATTTGAAAGCCCCTGCACAGCATTTATATGGTTGTGAGTTTATTTTTTCCCTGACTAAATCAATAGTATGGGCTCAAATAAGCTATAACTCATGGTGTAAGTAAAGTACTTCAACATAATTATGCATTAAGAGATGCTGACAAATATATTATTATTTTCTCCAACAGCTAATGGGAAAATTATGTTATTATTTGGTTGCAAGTATGGATGTATATATTACACTTGAATTGATAGGATTAGCCTAATCATAGCTCAGCAGTATGAAAGCTGGTTTTCTAGGCTTCAAAAGTTTTGTAATTTTTTTTAGCAGAGAAAATATTATCACCAGCAGATTTAAACTGAATTTTTACTTACAAAAATTACCATTTTTTAATGAAAGATACATTCATCCCTGAACACTTAATTTATCTCCATCTCTATGCATGGAAAACAACGGCTAAACTAAAACAAATTGGTTACTGTGGTACAGTCTGGTGAGGCAGGCAAGAAAGTCATGAAGTTGTGGATACAGGTCTCAGGTAAAGTCTTTTTACAAACCCCACAAAACAAAACAAATAGAAAAAAAGAAAAAAAAAATCTAAAGTCTCAAGAGTTACCTGACACACTGCTGACGTGGGTTACTTATTTAGTTCTCTTTATTAAAAAAATTAATGAATAGATAAATTAGTGAATAAGTCAGTATCCATAATGGAAGAGACTTAATTTTATCCTAGCCATCATTTCTTTTTTTGTTAATACTTTTTTCAGTTGTTGATAGACCTTTATTTTTTTTTTTATTTATATGTGGTGCTAACAAACAAACCCAGTCCCTCTCACATGGCAGGCAAGTGGGCTACCACTGAGCCATAGCCATAGCCCCCTTAGCCACCTTTTCTGTTGGATTAGATCAAATATTTGGTTTACAGATGCATGTTTAATGATTTGGTCCTAAAATATGAACATATATTTGTGAAGAGGCCACAATTCCAAGAGAGAATCATTTTGCATAAACACTTACCTGTAAAGGTAAACAGAATATATTTCTAATACCTCATCAAACTAATTCCATTCATTATAAAACTATTTGTTTACTAGCTGTTATGTGTCTTAGACCTCTATTTTTCTTTCCTCTCCCTCCCTCCCTCCCTCCCTCCCATCCTTCTTTAATTTCTTTCTTTCTTTCTTTCCCTTTTCCTTTTTTTTTTTTTTTTTTTTTTTTTTTTTTTTTTTTTTGCTTTAGGTGAGAAAAAAGGCACCCTCTGACATAAAGTTTACAATCTACCAATCATGACGTATTTGTGCTTTTATTTTCATTATTTGTTGTATATTTTCTGATGTAATCTTCAAAATCACCCTATAAAGAAGCTAAACTTATGGTTCTAATTTGATAAAAGGGAAATTAAGGTGCATAAAGGTTTATACAATCTTCTCTAATGTTTCCAACTTGTTTTCATGGCTTAAGTATCACAGCTTTGAAAATTATAATGGCTGTCATTTTGGCTATACTGTAGTTGCAAAGTTCCGAGTGTTTATAGCAAAAAGGGTTCTTTGAATTGAGAATAATAGATCAATATTCTTAGCATGCATAGTAGAGAAAGGCTCCTACAATGGAAAGAAACAATCTCAGAGAAGATATAAATTCCTAAGTGTGTCTATCTTCTGAAAAAGAAAGCTATTACCATTAAATAGCAAAGTTCAATAATGTGTTATAAATAACATAAATCATATTACAGTAGTGAAAACATAACAAATCTATCATCCATTCCCCTTATTAATATACATCATGTTTAAATCTGGAATTATCTTATTTTTAGGTTAACATAAATAGAACTTCAGTTTTTTAAAAGTATGCAATTTAGAGCATCCATACCTTCTATTTGTCAATTGTACTCATAACATACATTACTCAGACATTTCTCTGGGACTTACACCTGTCTGCATGGTATGAGCACACATGTTTGAAATGATTAACAGATTCTAAATTTACTAGTTTAAGATAACAAAGAAATTGAATAAAAATTTTCATCAGAGGTGACAATAGAAAAAATATAAAGATTCAGTGCTGGGGTGGGGTTCAGTGGTAGGGCACTCGCCCGGCATGCGTGAGACACTGGGTTTTAACCTCAGCACCACATAAAAATAAAATAAAGGTATTGTGTCCACCTACAACTAAAAAATAAGTACATTTAAAAAGTTTTTTTAAAAATAAAAAATATATAGATTTGAATATGATAACATGACCATATGCTATTTCAAAACAAATATCATTGAACAATAATTAACTTGTTGTATGTGTGAATTATCAATTTCTCCATAAAAAACCACCATGGAGATTCCTGGATTTTATACTTTTAATATTTAATTTTTTATTTGTAATTTTATATACCTTGTGTTCCTACCCTCATCTTTCACTTATCTCACACTAAGGGAATCTGTCAACATCTGTATTCCCATTACAATCTGATTGCATTTCTTTTAAAGGTATTATTTCACATTGCCTTGTATTTGAAAAGTTAGTTGTTTACTTGTGAGCCTCTCAGATTACATTGTAAATTTCCTGAGGGGAAGGGTTATGACTTATTTATCTTCCTATCCTCCTGCAGCCTTTAGTATAGTTATTTGCACTAAACAGGCGATAAGAAAGTGTTTAACAAATGAGTGATAGTTGTTCTATTAACAATTCAAGAGTATTAAATCAAACCAATAATTTATGAATATAGCATGTCACCTCAAAATATTATAGAACCCACTTGGTAGAAAATGAAAGCTCTATTTTTATAAAACCCAGGTACAGGGGTTAATGCAGAAGAGTTGGAAATAGTCATACTAGAAACAAACATCTCTCAACTTGAAGGTCACATTATTTCCTTAATGGATAAGATGGACTGGAATTTGGAATTATTCAATGATTTTGTAAGTCCAGCTTTGTCGTAATCTTGAACCAAAGTGGGAGGTACTCCTGTAATTTTTACTGACTAAATCTTCTTCATATCGTTACCTCAGTGGGAAGATTCTTAGCAGGACTAAATAAAATGATGTATATGAAATAATCAACACAGTGCGTGGCACCAAGTGAACACACCATTCACATCATCCCTTTACCAAGTCTGTTTAGGCTCCATAACCAACTTGATTTTCTTTGACTTTAATTTTTCATACCTTCACTGCTCCTCAACTTTGCTCAACATTGTACAACAAATTTCAATGGTTATGAGTAAGGTTTCCAAATAAAATACAGGAGCACCAGTTAAATTTGAATTTGAGATAAAGTTTTTTTTGCATAAGTATGCCCTATGAAATACTTGGCACATATTTATTTTAAAAATCATTCATTGTTTATTTGAAATCCAAATTTAATGGGGTACCCTTTATTTTTGTTTGTTAAATGTGGTAACTCTTATTCAGAAACCGTTACCCATTAACAGCAGTCCCTTGCCTCAAGCCTTCACAGATGAAAATAAGTCTGCAGAGTTTGCAATTTAATTGCTTCCTCATCCACTCAATTTTAGGTATTAGCAATTAATCAAGCATACAGCATAGGGACCCCAGCTAGCAAAGAAAAGCTAGATCATTTTATCCCAACTTAATGTGACTAAGAATTTCACATTTGAATGACCTGATATATTTGGTAAGAACCAGTTATGTGTCACACACTGAATCCCCAACACTGTTATCATTCTACCCCTAAAATATTTTTGGTTAGCTGCATAGTTATGACTTAAATTTGGCTGCGTTCATATTCTATCATCTTGGTCTGAGAAAACCAGACTGTATAAGCACACTTACCAATAAGAAACAGCCAAAATCAGTACAAAATATTATCCTTAAAAATCTTTATGTATATATAAACACACATGTGTGTACATATATACATATTCAAGACTAGACAGGATATTTGAAGAGACCTTTTTATTTAGGATAAAATTCACTATTTCAATAGTTATCACTCAAAATAAATAGTGGTTTATATTCAGTTAGTTTTCTGAATATTTCACTTGCAGGTACTTTGCATGGACCACTTGACTCTCACTCCTTTCACTGACATATCAGCTCATAAATCATCTTCTCAGGGAGGTTTTCACTGATAACCATTTTAAATATCCAACTTCATGTCTACCTATCTTCTCATACTGTTGTATTGTGTATCTTAGTACTTACTACCTATTTATTTGATATCATATTAAGAATCATTTTTTCTAAATGTTTCTTTCGTACAGAATATAATTTTGATAAGGATAGGGCTTTTGTCTATTTTGCTCATAGTCATGGCCTCAGTGTCTAGAATTGTGTTAAGCAAATAATAATCACACAATAAGTACTTTTGAATGCATACATAGGTAACATCAAACAATAATAACAGCTGCTGTTTGTTGAGTACAAACTACGTGCTATGTACTCTGAAAAATGATTTTTGTATGACAGGAAAAGCACATATTTTATTTTTCTTAAAATTTCCTGTCTTTCAAGTATGAATCCTGGTAACAGAGAGGTGCTTATTCTCTGAATAGTCATAATTGATAGGTGTATAAATTGAGTATTAAAAGAAATTTATGATTATAAACAGTTTTTCAAAAGAGATAGGAAGAGAGGGAAAGACTGGAAAGAGTGATGTTTCTTGAAATCTCAAGGAACTAGCAGTGAGATTTGGGAAGAAAAGATGCAAGATTGAAGAGTCTAGAAAAAAATCTGAAGTAAAATGAAAGTCATTTAGGATAGCAGAAAGATATCTGCTTGGATTTTTAAATTAAAAAAATTAGATAGACACAATACCTTTATTTTATTTATTTACTTTTTATGCAGTGCTAAGAATCAAACCCACTGCCTCACACGTGCTAGACAAGTGCTCAACCACTTAGCTATAACACCAACACCCTACTGGGAATTTTAAATTTATATTTTATGATATGATTATATAAATCACTCTTATTTCTTCAACTATATATGTAAATTGTTCACTTGTTAATGTCAATGTCCTTTCTTTGTTGGCAATGAACAGAAGTGTCATGGTTTACTCCTTACAGGCATGAGAAGGTGAAAAAAGCTGCCCAATCAGATCATTCATAGACATAAATGGAATTTAAAAATCTGACAGCTGGGAGTCACTGTTTAGTTCAACTTCCCACTTAATACAGAATTAACTTCATCAGGCACTTCTAAATTGTCTTCTAGTGAACATGTCAATTGAATAGGGAGTACATCAGGGATGTTTTTGGACAGCCCCATCATTTATCCTTTTTGTAACCTCACTGAAATCTGCTTGTCTAATGCTATTTAACTTGCCTAATGCTATTTAAGCAATACATATATAGAAGGCAAGTCATACATTTAAGAAGTGGGTCCTCTTTGGGGACATTAGAATAACAGAGTCCCTCAAAACTATTTCCTAATATGACCTTTTGTTAGCTTGATGAAATCAGGTTGCATACCTGACAATATTAGGCACAATATTTGTGGCCTATACTGAAGAATGAGTTATCATGCTATCACGCTCTCTACTATTCTCTAAATGTCTAATCATTCCTCTCTTTAGCGATCCTTATTATGTATTTTGCAAATAACATTAACCATAAACACTGTCTCAAGATAAAAGAATAAACTGTATGCCCTTGTGCTACCTTTAAAGGAAGTAAACCAAATCAGAGAACAAGTAGGCTTTGTTCAAAGAAGTAGTGGCAAACAAGAAACTATGTGCAAAGCAGATATTATTAGTTAATGACACTTTGTCCATATAAGTGTCTACTTGAAATGTCTGATGGGACTTGGTGCAGAGACCAAAATATCAAGTAAGGGAAAAATTAGTCCCTTGACATACTTTGGCAGATGGAAAGGAATAAAGATATTCAATAATGATACCAACCTTTCTTGGTTTCCTGGACAAACCCCAAAGAATATAAGCTGCATTTTCCTCTCCAACATTGGTTTTATATGCCACTCTCTTTTTTTTTTTTTTTTTTTTTTTTTGGTACTGGGGATTGAACTCAGGGGCACTCGACCACTGGGCCACATCCCCAGCCCCTTTTTGTATTTTATTAGAGACAGGGTCTCACTGAGTTGCTAAGTGCCTCACCACTGCTGAAGCAGGCTTTGAATTGGCAATCCTCCTGCCTCAGACTCCCAAGTGCTGGGATTACAGGCGTGTGCCACCATGCCTGGCTCCCCACTCTCTTTCTTGAAATATGTTAGCATTTGGATTTAACAACTACAGATTATCCCAGGACCAAATCCATGTGTGATCATGTATAAAGGGCTGATTCCCTTCTCATTCATACACAGAGCTATAATTGAAAAAAGTTAATCATAAGCATACAAGGACAGAAATGGAAAGGAGGATAAGATCTCTAAGAATGCAATGTGCATAGTGAT
Source organism: Tamias sibiricus (assembly GCA_025594165.1). Lineage (NCBI taxonomy): Eukaryota > Metazoa > Chordata > Mammalia > Rodentia > Sciuridae > Tamias > Tamias sibiricus. The sequence continues at coordinate 133,792,927 of CM046667.1, forward strand.
GACTTTCTTGGGCACTAAATCACATCAGGCATAAAGAATTTAAGTTCATAACACTGTCAAAATAAGGTTTGTCATTAACTCAGGAATCCAACATACTCAGAAAGGATCATGTCCACATAGGGAGTGGGAATATTGTTCAAATCCATGAACAGTTAATTGCCATTTATCATTTTGATCAGACAAAGCCCTGAACTCCTTTTATTAGGGGAAAATAGCTTATGATACTTCAGAATCCACCTGAGTACAATATGAGTTTTTCCAAGGGTTTTACAACTGAGTAGAGCAATCCATGAGGAGGATCATCATCAGTACACTCTCATATCCAAGGGGCTGTTGTCAAAAACATGACACAGCCTCAGAATTTGTCATTCCAGAGAAAATGTCTTCATCTTTCCACATGCAAAAAGGTGGGAGTCATTTAGCTGTATCTAAATCATTAGTGTGATTAGCCAAATGTATTCTTTTTTTCCAAATGGAAGCTGGCTTCTGCAGTCAGACATGAGCATGGCAACCATCCATTGGCATCAGGAGATTTTCTGGTTAAAAAAAATCCAGAAATTAGTGTATGTGAACACCAAACAAGAAGCTTGGAGAGAATTCATTGTGAAGAAAGGGGATACCAAGAAAGAGCAGAGAAGGGAGGATATGGGGGAAATATCACTCTAATCCATCTTGATTTTGTTATTCCCTCTCTCTACTTGAAATAGAACATTTCAAGTTTCTTGTTTTCCATGACTTCAGCTTCACTCTATTTCTGACCTATGTTCCACATCCCAGTAAGAGATTCTTTCTAAATCATAATTACTCTCTTGATTAAAGATCTGCAATAATTCATCATTGTCCACAAAACAAATTTGAAGTATAATAGTATAGCATAAAAAGGCCCTGTAAAACTAGGCCTGAGCACTCACTGGTATCATTACTGGCTACACTCCCGTTTTTACTCCTATAACCAACATGCATATCCTCCAGTTCAGTCACACAGAAATGGAACTCTTCCATGTTCTTTCAAAATTCCACATGTACTAGGTCTATAATATCATTTTCCTTCCTTTTTCTAACATGCCTACTAAATTTTATTCATCCCAGAGTAATGTTCTCAGACTTTCATGGCTGAGCTACTAGCTCTTATTGACTATTAGAGCTCTTACCATATTGTATCACATATATTCAGGCCATATCTAAATTTCCTATCAGGTATTGGGTTTCATCAGAGAAAATATAATGATATTTTCAATTTTCCATTAACTTGTGTGTGGCTCATTAAAGCTTGTGTGCTCTCATTTCAGTAAGATTCTTTCTTTCCTTTATGTTTGCAGTGTCTCCTTCTGTATGGACATGGTATTAATTGAGCTTGTGAAAGGAATAGACGGAGCCTAGAAAAATATCAAACATATTTATTTGAATTTTGGTTTAGTCTGGCAATTCTGGGATACACTTTTTATTTAGATAAGGGGCTCTACCTCCAGGTACCCCCATACATAAGTGGGGGATAATGCCTTTTAAAATTTTTTTGATGTTGGTGGACCTTTATTTTATTCATTTATGTATGTGCAGTACTGAGAACCAAACCCAGTGCCTCACACATACAAGGCAAGCACTGTACCACTGAGCTGCAACCCCAACTTCAGGGGATAATGACTTTGATCCCTCCTTACTTCTATTTGTTGAGGGTAGCACACATAATTATAGGAAGAAACAAGAAGGAGATAATTTTGGGATGGGGGCATGGAAGCATGCTAAATTCAGTGGCTATAATGTTGACTTTGAAGAACCAGTTGAATATATCCAAACATACAATTAGGACCATAGGACTGGAGTGCATGCAAGTTTCTGGAGTTTGAGACAATGGAAGGAAAATTCACAAGGTCCAAAACAAAGTAATATATTATAATACTTTAAAGCTAGAATTGATATCATTGATATCATTCTATGGGTACATTTGTTTGCATACATATCTTATTATAGTCAAAACCAAAGCTAACTCTCTCCTTGAAAACTATTTTTCTCAAGGATCAATTATCTATTATAGGTATTTATAACCTATCTAGAAAATGTCCCAAATCCCAGATCCATAATCTTGATTTTGAAAAATCATCTTTATGGGTATTTAGTTTCTTGAAGATATATCAAGAATGTGTTTGGAATGATCACATGAAGAGTCTATTATCAAAAACCACTTAGAATAATAAGAGAGATCTACATTTCATAGGTAGAGAGGGAACAAATGAATTTATGCCAGACATCGTTTTGATGTAAACACTAATCTGTAGAATAAAAAATGCTAAATGGATAGTGCAGATATTGAAGCCATTTGACTCTATTGCATGGCTAATAGAGAATACTTATGAAATAGAATAAAACACAAGAATACTTGTCAGAGGGAAATATGACTAGGTTTAAAAGGCTCATAAAAGAAGGCTTTGTTTTCTTATGTATAAAAAAAAGAAACTACAAAACATGAATCTCTAAAAAGCTTAAGCAACTATATTTTTAAGAAAGAAAGAAGACCTTTGTGATTGAACTTGCTGCAGCTGACATTGATCGCCAGTGCTTTGCAGCCAACTGTAATGATGTTAATAAGCTTTTCAATCCTATGTCGCCATTTCTTAACATGGTAAGAAAAAGAAGAGATGATGCTGATTGGTGTACAATCAATCAACCCTGCTTGATCTGGTTTAGAGGACGTGTATGGGTTTAAAAATAATTTTGTACTTCAGTCACAAAAAGCACCGATACAGTAGAATTCCACTATGTAACATAAGAAATGGAGCCTGTTTAAGGTTTAAATTAGACACCATGCATGATTTGTGGGTATAAGTGATAATCCTGAAAATTTTCTAAACATTTGTTAGTGCCAAAAAGCAAGCATAAAACTCAAGAAATGTCTGAAATGATTATAACAAAACATATTTAAGTAGTTACATCTTAAATATAGTGCAACTGATATGCAACCGTAAAGAAATAATTATTTTTTCTGAGAATCTAGATTACATTTATTGTATATACTTTGTACACCCATGATGTTAGTTTGCCAATGTCACAGTAGGTTTCTGACACTCTTGATTAAGCAATGGTGTGAAAAGCTCCAGGGAACAAGCTGCTCTTATACCTTCCTAAAGTCAAATTTTCAACAATTTTGGATCAAATAGTCCTGACAGTTACATAAAAAAAATGTTTCTCTTAATTGACAACAAGGGGTTGTCTTTATTCATTCCTAGGCTAAATTCTCTTGTTTATACTTCCTTCCACTTGCCTCATGCGTATTCATATTCTAAATTCATTAACTGTTTCATTCCCTCATTCTAATATTTATTAAAGACCTAAGATGTGCCACACACTATACATTATACTGATAATTCAAAGGTGAACACTACAGAGCCAATTTTTATATGCCCTTCATTTTGCTGTAGAGGAGCATAAGAAATGTCAATTACATTGATTTCTGCAAACAGGATACTGTGGCCTCATGCTAGTCTGCTGACATGAAAAATAGAACATGACGTGCTTAAAAATATAGATACCTAGATCTTATGCGCATTTTAGCAGATTTGGGATGGAAGCTAGGAATTCATATTTTTAAAAATAAACAAAAAAACATTTTCAATATGTTCTCTGATACACAGCTGGGCTTGGAAACCACTGCCCTATTATATAGTGAAAATTGATTTTCTAGGAGAAAGCAACATAAGCATGTCTTCATTCTGCTCCATTAGAGAAGCTGATGGGCAGCCAGTAGCATATTATGTGCCCTACAGTGGTGGGCAGAGGGGCAGTGAATAACTGAACACAGCATATCTAAATGGAAGTTACAGAGGGCATGCCAAAATCAGTAAATCCAAGAAACATATGGGAAAGTGTATTTAAAAGAAAAAATGCTGGGCCGGGTGCGGTGGCACACGCCTGTAATCCCAGCACTTTGGGAGGCTGAGGCAGGAGGATGGCGAGTTCAAAGCCAGCCTCAGCAATGGCGCGGCACTTAGCAACTCAGTGAGACCCTGTCTCTAAATAAAATACAAAAAAGGTCTGGGGACGTGACCCAGTGGTCGAGTGCCCCTGAGTTCAATCCCCGGTACCACAAAAAAAAAAAAAAAAAAAAAAAAAAGAAAGAAAGAAAGAAAAAAATGCTGGATGGCGCTGAAATTAGTATTAGGCCTTAAAAGTTAGTGTCTGAGAGGCAAAGAAGTTGGAATAAGAGGCAAAACGCTGAAATAGTTGAGATGGCAGAAGAAGAGTGGGAGAAATTGCCAAGACACAGGAACTTTAATTTTGCATACTATCTTAGTGCAAAGTGCAGTGACAGTGTAAATCTCTATGTGGTCAGATCAAAGGCCAGTCACCTTTCTTCCTATTTTCCATAATATATTTTTACACTTTTTAAAGCTTTTTCAGATGTAATTTGGCTAACAGCTCATGGCTATTTATCAGACATACACAAACCAGAAAAGTGATTACTTACTTGCAGGACAGTGCCAGCCTAAGTGACATGGTTTTGTATCCTTTTTTTTTATTGTTGAGATTGGTTTGGTCCATGCTATACAAATGGGCCAAATTTATTGAGCAGTCACTAGGTACAAGACATTTATACTAAGTTGTAACTGCCGGCGGGCAAGCTGCCGTTCAAAGCAGCGGAGCTGTGGGAAAAAACTCGGAGACAAAATAGAAAAGAAAAGATTATTTTAATTCTCTATTTTACAATCACCCACACACACACACACACACACAACAGGCTTTTACAAAGCAAACACTCTATAGGCTCTCTCCCGGGCAAGGTCCCACTCTCACGTGGTCCGGCAGGAGAATGGCACCGGCAGGCTTTCTTTTTCCGGAGTCATTCCTCTCAATCTCGCGTCAAGTCCCGAGAGATGAGATTTTAGGCTAAGTCTTGCGAGTGGGATTTCGGGAGACAACAATGTCCAGGGCATTTCTAATGTAAACAAACTCGGTCTCAGCCAGCTCTTAAATCAGGGCTTCTGCACTAAGTGCCTCCATTCAAAAAACTCATATAATCCCCACAACAGCTTTATGTGGTAAGGTATTATTATTCATATTTTACACGTGAGGGAAAGGTCAGTTGTAAGAGATAAAGTCCAGATATAAATCTTAATACTAAGATTGTTTGGCTCCATAACATACTCTAGAGACAATTCAAATCTATTCCACTTTCCAATACATAGAAAACCAAAATAATTCCCTTTATACTTGTAATTATAACCTTCAATATACTCATATTCCTGGTGGGAGATAATGTCCCTAACACTAAAGGTTGTGCTGAAAATGACAAGTAATATCCTTCATTAGGCCTTATATTGAGGTAAAGAAAAAAGTAATGATTTGACCTCAACATTGTATAATGTAATACTCATATACATACAAGGAATTAAGTTTTGATTCTCAAGCTTCATTTCAACAAGATATGTGATGTTGGCAGAATGACCTTTCCAATAAGTAAGCATCTCCCTTCAGATGGATAACTTTGAAAATTCTTACTTTTTCTGCTTGAAAATAAGAGTCTCAATTAATCGTGGAAAATCTTTCTGAGCTATGGAGTTTTAACTATTGCACTTTCACTTTATGCATGCAGAAATCCCAAAATTCAGATAAGTAAGGTTAAATAAATTATGCAAAAAGCACCAAATAATGATGATATCAGTTAGTGGCAGAACTGGAGTTAAAATTATGAGTTTCAACCACTCATCCTAGACTTCCTCTCAAGTGAAAGAGGCAATGACAGAGACTGTGATTAACAGTATGGTTGATGATTAAAGACTATTTAAATGATGCCACATTTGGTTCATTATTTCTGAAATTTAATATAATAATGGCTCACTTTTCTTCTTTTTTTTTTAAATATTTATTTATTTGCTTTTAGTTGTACACAATGCATTTGTTCATACGTGGTGCTGAGGATCGAACCCAGGCTGCGCATGTGCTAGGCGAGCACTCTACCACTGAGCCACAACCCCAGCACTCACTTTTCTTCTTTACCAAATAAATTAATAAAGAGGATTTTATTATAATAATGTTAGTCAATATGCAGTATTTATTTAAAATTATGTATTATTATTATCCATCCAATTTGCATATTGTATATTTTAATATTAACTAATAAATTGGCATTGGTCTGTTTCTTCTTTCATATTATCATTTTGTCTATGGTGCTAATATATATAAAGTGCAGTTTGATGATATGGATGTTGGAAGCATTTTGTTGTCACCATTTGAAACACAGATTTACAGTTGGGTGTTCACTTTTAGCACAGTAAAAATGATATCTTTAGACTCTTTAATGAATAAGTTTTGCAGCCTAGATATAGCAATATTATATTTATGGCTCTGTACAGATGTGATCAATACTAACACTACATGGTACTGTTTTTATCTTGCAAAATAAAACTAGTATCATACTGAAGGTCAGAGGAAAACATCCATTCTTATTTAAATTTGATTTTCATTGAAAATTGTACAATGAAAGTGGAGACAGTCCTAACAAAATGTTTAATTTAAAATGAATAACTCTAGTAGAGTGTAACATTTTATTTCAGAATTTCTTAATTTAGTATATGTAACTTTCAAAGGAAAAATCAACTTTTAAGTTAGAAAGTTTAAAACACAGTGTTTTAATGAGAGGTAGAAATGGTGAACCTTTAAATTCTATAGCATAGCGGCATGCGGGCGGAGCTCCCAGTTGGGCCTGCCGGCTGAATTTCCCAGTTCGTCCTGCCCACGTGAGATCCCAGTTCTGCCTGCTCACCCTGTGGTCTGTGGGCAGAGCTCCCAGTTTGAACTGCTACCGTGAATTCCCAGTTCGACCTCCCAGCTTTTGTTCCCAGTTCAGCCTGAGGGTAGGAGCTCCCAGTTCAGACTACCAGCATGAGTTCCTGGTTCAACCTGCTGGTGGGAGCTCCCAGTTCGGCCTGCCAGTATGAGTTCCCAGTTAAGCCTGCAAGCAGGAGCTCCCAGTTCCGCCTGCTGGCATGCGTTCCCAGTTTGGCCAGCTATGGGGAGCTCCCAGTTAGACCTGAGGGGGGAGCTACAAGTTAGGCCAGCGGGCAGGAGGTCCCAGTTAGGCCTGCTGGCGTGGGTTCCCAGTTTGTCCTGATGGCAGGAGTTCCCAGCTGGACCTCCCTCCGGGAGGCTTTCCAGGCTTTCAGCTAACAGGCTTTCCAGCTCTGCCAGCCCACCTCAGAGAAGCCATTCTGGCTAAGGACACTGGGGGAACAAGCCCAGCCCACCTGCATCCATTCTAGCTCAGCCCACCTACTAAGGAACTACAGCAACAAAACTGTAAATATAAAAATAGAAATTAACTGATATATGGATACACATTGGGTACATTGAAAGCTGTTGATATTTCCCTAAAAAGTGAGGTTTTAGGTAACCTGTAGGGACCATATAAGACGAAAGGGCAGAAGATGTAATACTTCAGGCTTACCTTGCAAGAGAGGGAAATACATAGTCATCATGAAAAAACAAGGGAGGAAAATACCCCAAACAAACCAAGATACTACAACAATAGAAGCCATAGAAATCACAGTAGGTGAAATGTCAGAGAAGGAGTTCTGGATATACATAATTAAAATGATAAGAGGTTTGAAAAAACGACCTTAGTGAACAGATACATGCAAAAATGGATCTCTCCAACAAAGAGGTAAGAGATCAAATATAGCAACCATTGATCACACCAACAAAGAGATAAGAGAACAAACTCAGGTAGCAAAATATTACTTCAAGAAAGTTTGAGGAAAAAACAAACAGAAATCCTTGAAATGAAAGAAATAGTAAGCCACTTAAAAAAGTCAATAGATAGCATCACCAACAGATTGGACCACTTGCAAGATAGGACCTCAGACAATGAGGACAAAATATATAATCTTGAAATAAAGTCGACCTCACAGCGAAGATGGTAAAAAACCATGAACAGAATATCCAAGAATTATGGGATACCATCAAAAGACCAAATTTAAGATTTATTGGAATAGAGGAAGGTGCAGAGATTCAAACCAAAGGAATGTACAATCTCTTCAATGAAATAATATCAGAAAATTTCCCAAGCAGGAAAAATGAATTTAAAAATCAAATACAAGAGGCCTATAGGACACCAAATGTACAAAATTACAACAGGTCCACACCAAGGCACATTATAATGAAAATTCCTAGCATACAAAATAAAGATAGACTTTTAAAGCCTGCAAGAGAGAAAAGTCAGATTACCTAAAAGGGAAAACCAATTTGCATCTCAGCAGATTTTTCAATCCAGACCCACAAAGCTAGGAGGGCCTGGAACAACATATACCAGGCTCTAAAAGATAAGGGATGCCAACCAAGAATTTTACATCCATCAAAATTAAGTTTTAGATTTGAGGATGAAATAAAAATATTCCACGATAAACAAAAGCCAAAAGAATTTACAACCTGAAAGCCTGCTCTACAGAACATTCTTGGTAAAATATTCCATGAGGAGGAAATGACAAGTAATAATGAAAATCTGCAAAGGGAAGAACTACAATAAAGGAACAAACCAACCAAAGAAGAAACCAAGTCAAGCTAAATACCAAAAATAACAATAAAATTAATAAATAAATAAAAATGACTGGTAATACAAATCATGTCTCAATAATTACCTCACCAATTAAAAGACATAGGCTAATAGATTGGATTAAAAAAAAAGACCCAACAATTTGTTGCCTTCAAGAGACACATCTCATAGGAAAAAACACCCACAGAGTGAAGGTGAAAGGATGGGATAAAATATATCACTCACATGGTCTACCTAAACAAGCAGTGGTCTCTATTCTCATATCAAATAAAGTAGATCAAGCCAAAGTTAATCAAAAAATATAAAGATGGACATTTCAAACTGCTTAAGGGAATCATAGATCAACAAGATATAACTGTTATAAATATATATGCCCCAAATAATGGAGAATCTACATTCATCAATCAAACTCTTCTCAATTTCAAGAATTAAATAGACCACAACACAATAATTCTAGGTGATTTTAACATACCTCTTTCACCACTGGATAGATCTTCCAAACAAAAGTTAAACAAAGAAACTATAGACCTCAATAATACAATTAATAACTTAGACTTAACTGACATATATAGAGTGTATCATCCCATTAAACGGATCCTTCTCTAAAATAGACCATATATTATGCCACAAAGCAACTCTAAGCAAATATAAAAAAGTAGAGATAGTACCCTGAATTGTATCAGATCATAATGGAATGAAATTAGAAATCAATGATAAAAAAAGAAATAAAAGCTACTCTAACACCTGGAAGCTAAACAATATGCTATGGAATGATCAATGGGTTGCAGAAGACATCAAGAAGGAGATTAAGAAATTCTTAGAGGTAAATGAGAACAATGATACAACATATCGAAATCTCTGGGACACTATGAAGGCAGTACTAAGAGGAAAGTTCATTGCATGAAGTTCATTCCTTCAAAGAAGAAAAAGTCAACAAATAAATGAACTAACATTACATCTCAAAGCCCTAGAAAAAGAAGAAAAAAATCAACCCCCAAAGAACTATAAGACAGGAAATAATTAATATCACAGCTGAAATTAATGAAATTGAAACAAAAAAAAAATTGAAAAAATAGACAAAACAAAAAGTTAGTTCTTGGAAAAAATAAAAAAAAAATTGATAAAGCATTAGCTATGCTAATGAAGAAAAAAAGAGAGAAAACACAAATTACAATATCTATGGTGAAAAAGGAAATATCAAGATGGACACTATAGAAAACAGAAGATAATTAGAAATTATTTTCAAAAAAAGGTGGTTGATGGATGGATATCATTTTCTATGCATGATTGAAGACCTAAATTGCAGAATATACTTTGTATAAAACAGTTGTATGTAAAAAGATACTAAATATATGCACTATGAGTTGTACAATTAAAAATTATAAAAATAAAAATAAAAAAAATACAATTTAATAAAATAAAATAAAAAAAAAAAAGAAATTATTTTCAAAATTTATACTCAAATAAAATAGAAAATAACGAAGGCATCCACAAATTTCTAGAGAGATATGATAAGCCCAAACTAAATTAGGAGGATATGCACAATTTAAATAGGTCAATTTCAAGCAAAGAAATAGAGGATGCCATAAAAAACTTCCAACCAAGAAAAGTCCAGGACCGGATGGATACACAGCTGAGTTCTACAAGACCTTTAAATAAGAACTAACACCAATACTTCTCAAACTATTTCATGAAATAGAAAAAGAGGGAACACTCCCAGACTCATTCTATGAGGCCAATATCACCCTGATTCCAAAACCAGACAGAGAAAAATCAAAGAAAGAAAACTTCAGACCAATATCTCTAAAGAATATAGATGCAAAAATTCTGGCAAATCGAATACAAAAACACATCAAGAAGATATTACTCCACGATCAAGTGGGCTTCATTCCAGGGATGCAAGGTTGGTTCAATATAAGAAAATCAATAAATGTAATTCATCACATCAACAGACTCAAAGATAAAAATTATATGATCATTTCAATAGATGCAGAGAAAGTATTTGACAAAATACAGCATCCCTTCATGTTCAAAATGCTAGAAAAAAATAGGGATAACAGGAACATACCTCAACATCTTAAAGGCCATCTATGCTAAGCCCCATGCCAACATCGTCCTAAATGGAGAAAAATTGAAAGCATTCCCTCTAAAAACTGAACAAGACAGGGAGGCCCTCTTTCACTAATCCTATTTAAAATAGTTCTTGAAGCCCTAGCCAGAGCAATTAGACAGACAAAATAAATTAAAGGATACAGATAGGAAAAGAAGAACTCAAATTATCACTATTAGCAGACTATATGATTCTATACATAGAAGATCCAAAAAATTCCACCAGAAATGTTCTAGAACTAATAAACGAATTCAGCAAAGTAGCTGGATATAAAATCAATACCCGTAAATCAAAGGCATTTCTGTACATCAGCAACAAATCCTCAGAAATATAAACTAGGAAATTCACTCCATTTACTATGGCCTTATAAAAAATAAAATATTTGGGAATCAACTTAACAAAAGAAGTGAAAGACCTCTACAATGAAAACTACAGCACACTAAAGAAAGAAATTAATTAAGACCTTAGAAGATGGAAAGATCTACCTTGTTCATGGATAGGTAGAACTAATATTGTCAAAATAACCATTCTCCAAAAAGCACTATACAGATTCAATGCAATATTGATCAAAATCCCAATATCATTCCTCATAGAAATAGAAAAAGCAATCATAAAATTCATCTGGAAAAAATAAGAGACCCAGAATATCCAAAGTGATTCATAGCAGGAAGAATGAAGCTGGTGATATTACTATTCCAGACGTTAAATTGTACTACAAAGCAATATTAATAAAAACAGCATGGTATTGGCACCAAAATAGACCAGTTGACCAATGGTACAGAATAGAAAACACAGAGATGAACCCACACACCTATGGTTATCTTATATTAGACAAAGGAGCCAAAAATGTTCACTGGAGATAAGACAACCTCTTCAACAAATGGTGTTAGGAAATCTGGAAATCCTTATGTAATAAAATGAAATTAAATCTCTTTCTCTCACCATGCACAAACCTTAACTCAAAGTGGATCAAGGACCTAGGAATTAAACCCGAGACCTTGCACCTAATAGAAGAAAAAGTAGACCCAAATCTCCATCATGTTGGTTTAGGGCCCAACTTCCTCAATAAGATCCCTATAGTGCAAGAACTAAAACCAAGAATCAATAAATGGGATGGATTCAAACTAAAAAGCTTCTTCTCAGCAAAAGAAACAATCAGTGAGGTGAACAGAGAACCTACAGAATGGGAGCAAATCTTTACTACAAGCACGTCAGATAGAACACTAACCTCAAGGATTTATAAAGCTCTCAAAAGCCTTAACACCAAAAAAAAAACAAATAAACCAATCAATAAATGGGCCAAGGAACTAAACAGACACTTCTCAGAAGATGATATACAAACAGTCAACAAATACATGAAAAAATGTTCAACATCTTTAGCAATTAGAGAAATGCAAATCAAAACTACTCTAAGATTTCATCTTACTCCAGTCAGAATGGCAGCTATCAAAAAAAAAAAAAAATGCTAGCGAGGATGTAGAGACAAAGGCACACTCTTACATTGCTAATGGAGCTGCAAATTGGTAAAGCCAATCTGGAAAGCAGTATGGAGATTCCTAGGAAAACTTGGAATGGAACCACCATTTGACCCAGCTATCCCACTCCTTAGACTATTCCCAAAGGACTTAAAAACAGGTTACTACAGGGACACAGCCATATCAATGTTCATAGCAGCACAATTAACAATAGCTAGATTGTGGAACCAACCCAGATGCCCATCAAAAGATGAATGGATAGGGAAACTTTGGTATATATACACAATGGAACACTACTCAGCACTAAAAGAGAATAAAATCATGGCATTTACAGGTAAATGGATGGAGTTGGAGAAAATAATGCTAAGAGAAGTTAGCCAATCCCACAAAACCAAAGGTTGAATGATCTCTTTGATATGAAGATAATAACTTATAAAGGCAAGGGAGTGGGAATGAGAGGAATTAAAGAACTCTATATAGAACAAATAGGGGCGAGGGGCAAGTGATAGGAATAATGGCAGACTGAGTTATCCATGATTACCCTAAATACATCTATGAAGACACAATTGTTGTATAAATACTTTATATAAAACCAGCAACTTGAAAGCAAATAAGGAATAAAATAGGATCTACCTAAAAAAAAAGAAAGAAAGAAAAAGAAATTTTCATGGTATTCTCCCCTCCAAAGAGCTACTATGGACTGATACTAAAAAACACAAAAAAAGAAAGGCATAAAGAGAAACTCGTATTCCTCTCTCTGCCAAGCAGAAAGTAGAATTGTGAAATTAAAGGTATGCATATTTTTAAAAAATTATATATTGCCAAAAAATTTTATCAAGTGGCACCACACCAATAGTGTGTGAATAACAATATATTGTCTTTCCAACTTTTTTTAAAAAAATTCTATAGCATATGTGGTGTACATGCAGTAACATATACTCATCTCTTTCTTATAGGCTTTAGTCCATTAAAACATCAAATTCAATAAAAATTTTCCCCACTAACAGATGTATTAGAAGCCAAAACAGCTGGTTAACTATGACAAAATGCCCAAAACTAAGAATTTGTTCTTGCATAAAATAGTAATTATGACTTATGCTCAGGGGATTGATGAAATAGCTATTCTGTGGTGACATGATGTACAATTAACCATGTTAAGACTTCCAGTACAGAATGACAGTTTACCTTATACATTTATTCAGTCTCCTAATAATATGAAAAGAATTCTAAAAATCTTCAGCAACATAATGGGAAAAAACCTACCGGAAAAAAAAAAAAAATCAATTTAATAAACCTATGCAATATGATGCTTTAGAATGAATGTGTTGTCCTAATATTTATATGTTGAAACCTACCCACCAAGATGCTAGTATTAGGAGATTACATTTTATGATGCATTTAAGCCATGAGGGTGGAGTTCTCGTGTGGTGCAGCTGAAGGTCTTGAAAATGGTAGCTATCTGAGAGGGAAATGGTTTTCCATTACAGGAAATAGAAATTGGCATACTAAAAGAACTGAAATGGAGTACGGTAACAGTGAAAATAAACCTGATAAAAGGGTAGGGTAGCCATCAATGGTTGACATTTTATTCCTTTATTCTAAGTTGTTATATATGACAGAAGAATGCATTACACATTATATTACACTTATAGAGCACATTTTTACATATCTCTTATTGTATACAAAGGATATTCACACCATTCGTATCTTCACACATGCACTTAGGGTAATGGTATCCATCTCATTCTACCATCTCTCTTTTTTACACACTCTTGCCACCCTCTACCCCCCACCATAGGCCTTTGTAGTGTTCCTATAATCTTCCTATGCTCCCCATCCCAACCCCACTGCGAATTAGCCTCCTTGTATCAGAGAAAACATTCTGCATTTGGCTTTTTGGGATTGGATAACTTCACTTAGCATTATATTCTCCAACTTCATCCATTTACCTGTGAATGCCATTATTTTATTCTCTTTTATTGCTGAGTAATTTTCCATTGTGTATATATACCACATTTTCTTTCTTGAATGCAATATTCTATAAATATTTATTACTTCTAATTCCCTTATTTTATTGTTAAAATTTCTATTTCCTTGTTGATTCTCAGTTCTTCTATCCATTAATTAAAGTGGAATACTGAGGTCTCCAATTACCATTGCTAAATTATGTATTTTACCCCTTATTTCTGTCAATTTTTGCCTTTTGTTTATTGTTGTACTGATGTCTGATATGTAAATGTTAAAAATTGTTTTTCTTTTGCTGATGGATTGACACGTTTATCATAAAATATCCTTGTTTATCTCTAGTATCTTTTGTCTTAGAGTCTGTTTTTCTGATATTGCTATAGTCATTCCTTATTGCATTTTCCACTTCCTTGTATAATACATCTCAATCTATTCTTGTACATTTACTCTACTAGTCTGTGAATTGAGAGTCTGTCTCCTATAAATAGAATGTAATTATATCTCATGTTTTTTTTTTCTGTTTAGTGTGACAGTATTTGACCTTTGATGAGACTTTTTAATTCATTCGTGTTTTAATGCCATTATTGATAAGTTCAGAAATATTTCTGCAAATTTACTTTTGGTTTTGTACATATTTCATGTCCTTTTCTTCCTCTGTTTCTCCTTTGCTTCTTTATTTTTCATTAAGTGAATATTTTCTGATACAGAATTTTAATTTGTTTAATGATTCTTTTCACTTCACTTTTTAAAGTTATGTCCTTATCAATTGCTTGAGGGATGACCCTAACAATCTTAAATGATCAGAATCAGATTTCATATGGAGTTAACTCCATATAAAATTCAGTTATATATGGAAATGATACTTATACACACATATATATCTATTCCTTGGCCACTTTGATTACACTATTGTTATACATATTGCATCTATAAAGCTTAGAAGTCCAACATTCCACTACTTTAATAATTACTTTACATAACATTAAGTGTTTTTAAATATTTTTTTAGTTGTAGTTGGACACAACACCTTTATATTTTTTATGTGTTGCTGAGGATCCCACAAAACCTCAACCCCAGCCCACATTGTGTCTTTTAAAGAAACTCAGTGAAGAAATGAAAGCAAGTGCATATTTATGTCATTTGCTATTGTAACTTCCTTATTTCTAGATCTCTTCATTTGTTCTTATGGATTTGGATTATTATCTTGAATCATTTCCTTAGATATTATTGGTAGAAATGTGCTACTATGGGCCCAAAACTTCATACACATATTGTTTTGTGTAATTGCTTTTTAAATCATTTGAGTGAATAAATGTAAGAAATATGATTTAATACTACTTTTGATAATTAAAAATGACCTTCATTTGTACCCTTTCATTGTCAATGTAGATTTGAATTATTATCTGAAGCCAATTATTTTCCATCTGAAGAACTTCATTTAGTATTTTTCATAAGACATGTCAGCCAAAACTAATCATTTCAGTGTTTTTTTTTTTAATCTGGGAATATCTATTTTGCCTTCATTTTGAAAAACAACTTTGCTGAATAAAAGATTCTTACTGAACAGTATTTTTTTTTTCTAGAACTTTGAATATGTTAACTCACTTTTTTTTTGTCCTACATTGTTTCTGACAAGAAATCAACTAAAAATGAGGTTGTGGGGGAAAAGGCACACTCATACATTGCTGGTGGGACTGCAAAATGGTGCGGCCATTATGGAAAGCAGTATGGAGATTCCTTGGAAAACTTGGAGTGGAACCCCCTTATGACCCAGCCATCCCACTCCTGGGTCTATTCCCAAAGGACTTAAAAAGCAGCATACTACAGGGACACAGCCACATCAATGTTTATAGCAGCACAATTCACAATGGCTAGGTTGTGGAACCAACCTAGATGCCCCTCAGTAGATGAGTGGATAAAGAAAATGTGGTATATATACACAATGGAATTTTACTCAGCAATAAAAAAGAATAGAATAATGGAATTCGCATGTAAATGGATGAAGTTGGAGAATATAATGCTAAGTGAAGTTAGTCAATCTCAAAAATCTAAATTCCAAATGTCTTCTCTGATATAAGGAGGCTGATTCACAGTGGTGTTGGGTAGAGGTACATAGGAGGATTAGAGGAACACTAGAAAGGTCAAAGGGGAGGGAGGGGAAGGGATGGAGCAAGGGGCTATGGAGGGGGAAAAGGTGGTAGAATAAGATGGATATCATTATCCTAAATGCATGATTGAAGACTTGAATAGTACGCATATACTTTGTATACAAGCGGGGTTATGTAAAAAGATGCTCTATGTGTGTATTATGAATTGTAATACATGCTACTGTTATAAATACAACAATTTTGAATAAAAAAAGAACCAATAAATAATGAATAAAATGTTGCTGTCCCTTCTCCAAAAAATAATAAAATAAAAAAAGTGATTGCTGTTACCATAAATTGAATTAGTAATTTTTTTTACTGCTTTAATGATTTTTAAAAATTTTAACTACATCTCATTCTACCATATTCTTTTTTGTCCCCTTCACACCCCCTTGTTCCCTCCCATCCCCACCCTCCCCATTGACCTTTTCTAGAGTTCCTCTAATCCTCCTATGTTCCCTAACCCAACCCCACTATGAATCAGCCTCCTTATATCAGAGAAAACATTTGGCATTTGGATTTTTGGATTGGCTAACTTCACTTAGCATTATATTCTCCAACTTCATCCATTTACCTGCAAATGCCATGATTTTATTCTCTTTTATTGCTGAGTAATACTCATTGTGTATATACCACATTTTCCTTGTCCACTCATCTACTGAAGGGCATCTATGTTGGTTCCACAACCTAGCTGTTGTGAAAAACACATGAGTGAAGACTTGAATAGTATGAATATTCTTTGTATTCAAATAGTGTAATGTTAAAGGTGCTCTATATATGTAATATGAAATGTAATGAATGCTGTTGTTATATATACACCATTAAATAAAAAAAGAAGAGAAGAAAAAAATAAAACCAGTTCAGAGAATAGGAATGGCTAGGAATTAATAAATATAAAATCTGGAGTATTCATTTATAATATTAAATCATTTTCATGAAAGTAAAAAAAAAGAAATTTTAACTACAATGTCTAGTCATTATGTTTATTCTACTTGGAGTTACTTGAGCTTTGGAAATAGGTAAACTATGTTTTCTGTAACATTTAGAAAGATATAGGCCATTATTTCTTCAAAGTTTTTTTTTAAATCTCTCCTCCTCTTTGTATCTCTCTCTCTGTATATATATACACACGCACACATCAATCTGGGTTCTCCAATGAAACAGGATTCTGGCAAGTCCAAAATCGCAAGATATGCTAGCAGGCTAGAAACTCAGTCAAGAGTTAATGTTGCAGTTTTGAAACAGAACTTGTTTTTCTTTTTGCTTTTAACACCTATCAGTTGACTGGATGATATCTACACACAGTGTTAAGGATAATCTCCTTTATTAAAGGTCAGCTGATTGTAGATGTCAACCCCATTTACAAAGTACCTGCACAGCACCACTTATTGTTTAAATTAATAACTTACTACTATAACGTAGTCATTTTGACTCATAAAAATAATGATAACAATGCATATTGGTTTGCTTAATAGTACCTGATATTTCTCTGTGGCTCTGTTCATTTTTCTTCATTCTTTTTTCTTTCTATTGTTTGCAATGTGTAATCTCTATTGATCTATCTTCAGGTTCACGAACTCACTCTTCTGCCATTTCAAATCTCCTGTTGAGCAATTCTAGTGATTTTCATATCATTTATCACATATTTCTGCCATAGAAATACCATTTGGTTCTTTCAATTTTTTTTCTACATATTTATTAATGGTTTCAGTTTAATGAGATAGTGCTATCCTACATTTCATTACATTAATCATAGTTTCCTTCAGCTCTTGAACATATTTATAAAAGGCCACTGAAAACTCTTTTTTGTTGTTTAATCTGACATCATTTTATATTGGCAAGTAGTTTCTGTGTGCTTTTATTTAATTTGTTCCAGTATATGACTCATGCTTTCCTGTTTTTTTGCATATATCATAATTTTTGTTGAAAGTTGAGTATTCTAGATAATATAGTGTAGCTAATATGGGTATTATTAATCCTTCTTTATCTAGGTCTGTTATTGTTATTTTTTATTTTTTAATAATAGGTTGAATTTTTTTCTAGAGAGAATTGAGAAGGAGACGGTTGGGAGGAGACCTCTTATCACTAAAACTAATCTCAATGTCTGAGCTTGTGAACTATCTGATTAAGCAAGCCCAAATTTGATTTATTCAAACTGCGAAGCAATTTTTTCCAAAGTCATGTGGAAAAAACTTGGTGATCATTTACAGTTTAATGGATGATTATAGTTAGGAAAAGAGAGCCCTGCCCCTACCAATGCCATCCCATGGTGAGGGTGGCCATACCTAAGACTTCGCAACTTATAAAGCAACATTAGAGACTTTATATTGCTGGGTAAAAGTCTTTATTAAAACGTGTTACCTGTATTATAGCCTATATGTGAAATTTACCTACATACTTCCTCCCAGTTTGCATTCACCAAAGGCTGCACCGTGCATGAGAACACCTGTCTTATTTTGGGCTGCTATATGAAAAATCACCATTTATTGGGTGGCAGCATAAATGTATTCTCATTGTTTGGGAGACTAGAAGACCACAATCAAGTTCCAGCATGGTCAACTCCTGGTAATTGTCCATTTCTGGCTTGTAGATAACTGTTTTATTACTCTGTCCTTACATGGGAGAAAAAGGGGCAGGGGAAGAAAAATAGAGAGAAAGCTCTTTGGTGACTTTCCTTACAGGGGAATAATTCCATCATGAGGGCTCCATACACATGACCATTCCAAGTGTTATAACTTCAAATGCCATCACATTGGGGTTTATAATTTCAGTATAAGAATTTAGGAGGGCGACACAATTCAATCTATAGCAATAGCCTTATGATTTAACTTCTCAACACTCTTTTGTAAATGAAGTCAGTTTCTTTGGAAAGAAATCTTTGAGCTCTCTGCTTTACAATGTGCTTCTCTCTCCCCAAACAAAATCTCTGAGACATGGCTTTGAAACTGAATGTGGGAATCACTTCATCTTTATCTCTGAGTGATACATTTTTATTTTAGCGAGTGTCTGTTCAGTGAAGGGGGAAAATAATTCTCAGGACTTTTCTTTCATCTTCCAGCTTTAAAATGCCATCCCACAAAACAGAAAGAGAGTGATCATAACCTAATATTTTTGGCAGTGCTTCACACAAGGTAGAATCACGACCAGGGGTAGAAAGAAGGAAACCCTACCTCTCAGTTGTCCTCACCCAGGTATTTTTCTTTGCAATAGGTTGTTGGGGGTAAAATGAAAAATGTTGACGTCTTGTTCTCCCCAAAATGATAGACATCTGACTGGGGGATGAATAAAGTAGGATCTATTCAATGCTTTTATGACTAAGTAAAAATGAATTCTAATGTTATGTATAACTACAAAGAACCAGCAAAGAAAATTGAATCGATAAAGAAAAATTCTTGTATTTTTGGCTGTTTAAGTCTGGAATGGAGTTTCTGGCTCACTGAGCTCTGAAGGGAGATGAAGGGAATGGTTCTTAATTCAAAAAGTATAGACTATCTGTTCTTACAGAACAGTCAGTGTTTTGAATAAATGGTTATATACTTACTATATGTCCTTAGGATAATTTCGAGATATTTAACTATACTCACACATATTTGTAAATATATAACTATTATATACAAATTTCAACAATTTCACTGGAAAGTAGCTCTATGGAGTGTTGCTTCTATAGTATAACAAGTGGAACTATCCCAGTAGTATGTTTTTTTTTTTTTTTTTTTGTAAAATTAAGATTATATACTAGAGAATTCAAGTTAATTAGAGATAATAGAGGTCACCATCTTGTTGTTCACATCTCCAAGAAAATTAATGGATTTTCCCTGATTTATTGTTTCTCCAAAATATATGCAAGATTCTATCCATTGTGGAATAAAACTCATTGGTTAAAATTTCTTCCTATGTACATGGCAGTCCCTAGTAGCTTTTTATTGTTAAATTTCTAAATGTGAACAAAGGAGCAGCACTAGAAATCTAAGGAAAAATTATAAATAAAAAGGAACAAAAAAACCCAAAATCAGTCCATAAGAAACATACAAAATTTTAAAAATGAAAATCAGTTATATAATAAATCTACAATAAATTTCCAAAGAAAGATACAAAAGATAGCACATCTATAAAAAGAAAACAGGGATCAAATAAATAGAAAGAAGACTTGGAAATTAAAATACACTTTACAACACAATTTTCAATGCTAATGACATGAAGCTAACTTTCAATAAAGCTCAAAAATAATGAAACATAAAGTGTGAGAGAAAACGTTAAGAAAGAGAATTTTTCTTGCTCTTCTAACATAAATCCAACAGGAGTTCTACAGAGAGAAACTAGAGATGATGTGAGTAAAAAATATCCAATAAGTAACAGAAAGGAATTTCTCAAGCAAAAGTACACATCGTTAAGTCAAAGGAGCTGAAACAAACAAAAAAAAATTGAGAAAATTTCTTATGAATATAATTGTCAAACTTTATATAAGCAAAAGTAATGAAAAAGCAGAAAATCTTCCCAGGGCTAAGTGGAAATTTTGGATCACAAACAAGTGACACAGCGGGGCGTGGTGGTGCACACCTGTAATCCCAGCACTTGGGAGGCTGAGGCAGGAGGATTGCGAGTTCAAAGCCAGCCTCAACAATGGCGAGGCACTTAGCAACTCAGTGAGACCCTGTCTCTATTAAAATACAAAATAAAAGGGCTCTGGGATGTGGCCCAGTGGTCGAGTGCCCCTGAGTTCAAGTCCCCGCTACCAAAAAAAAAAAAAAAAAAAAAAAAAAAAAAGAAAAAGAAAAAAAGAAACAAGTGACACACAAAAAATAATGTCTTAGATTGACATCAAGCTTTTCATTAATTATGCTAGACACCTGAAGCCAATGAAGACATGCCTCAAACTTTTAAGAAGAAAATGTGCATATGTGAGAAATTTTATGCTCATCAGACTATCAAACATGAAGGCAGAATAAAGAATCTTCCAGGCAGTTGGGGCTTGAAAATTATCATCTCATGCATTTTAGTATGTTACAAAAGAATGTATTCTGAGCAAAACAGAGTACACTACGATGTTGAAGACATGGAATCCAAAACAGCAGTAAGGCAAATTCTCAGATTACAGATATTTATATAATCAAGAGGCTGGCTGGAAGTGTGAGAACTGGGCATACAGAATGAAAGATTTTAGGATATAAGGGGAACAGATGGACAAGATGAAATGACTGTTAGTTTAGAAATATTTAAGGTTCTGATAAAGTCAATTGTGGCGCATGGAAAAGGAGGATGTATTTTAAATAGACTGTAAGATATTCTTCTATACATAGCTATGTGACTGTGACATTGACCTTGTAGAAATAGGAATGTGGTCAATAAGCACACACACCACTTGTCTCTGAAGTGATGATTATGCATAAGCTAATAATAATACAAATTCATGTTATTATTTTTCCATTTTATATGTTTTATGCAAATCACAAAAGTCTTACTTATTGTTATCAGACAGACGTTAACCATTGCCAACAACGAAAAGATAAAAATAAAAACATAATTGATAGAGACTTAATGGTAGACAGGTAGAGGACAAAGCTGAATGAAATTTAGAAGCACCAATATCCTTGTCCTGAAAAAGTCAAGCAAAACATTGCTTAAAATCAAGAGTAGTGAATTAGTCTGTTTAATGTTACTTAAAGTTGCAGATGGTATAGGATAAGCATATTGGGAGGGTCAAATACAAAGGCAAGTGATAATACAAGTGATCTACATTCCTAATATTTAAGCAGTAAGATAACAACAATAACACCAAAAACAATCATAACAGTTAAGACTGTATCAACTATTGGCTTAAGGACTTGAGATATATTAGATCATTGAATTATCATAAAATTTCTCTAAGAAGGTGATACTTTTATTCCTGATTTAAAAGGAGGAAACTGAGGCTTGAACATAAAAGATAACTTGGCCAAGGTCACTCAGGTTGAGAAAGCTAAGGTCACATTTAAACCCAAGCAAGCTGGCTCTAGAATCTCTCTTCTTAGCTCTTATATAAATCGCCTTTTAAAACAAATTTATATAATTTCTAATTTGATAAATAAGAGAAAGAAACTATTAATTTTTATTAAATTTTCCTTTACAATTATGTAATCCTTCTCATGGATTGCTTTTTAAAATTAAAATAATAGTGAATTTTGTGCAAATAGTTCAATTTATTATTTTATAAAGAGTGAAAATTAATTAATATTGATATGTAATATTAGAAATATCATCCACATATTAAAATAATCACATAAATGTCATGAAAAACTCCCAAATGAAGCAATTTATCAATGAGGAGGAGACTAGATAGAGATACTGTTAGGTTGATAACTATAGAGAGTGAGAGGTGATGCTGAGATATACGTGTTTGCAAAATTGAATTGGATGACCTTGGTAAGCATTTTGTTGCCCCTCACTCTAGCCTTTCTTTGTCTTTCTTTTATGTTTGGAACATTCCAAATCACTCATGACATCTAAGCTCAAGCATCCATATGCCCCTCAAAACCATCCTACCCTATGAACACTGGCTTTGAATGAGTCATGTGTTTCACAGACATTTGGTTATAAAAAGCATCCAATGAAGCTAAAATTGTCAGTAGGCAAAGTTAAACTTGAAATTTCCCTAGGAAAATGTTGCAATAAAACATAGCCTATACTATTAGTAGATGTACCATAACCATATTCTCCTCCAAATTTGAAACTGATTGCTATATCTTTGAATGAACTACACACACACACACACACACACACACACACACACAAAAGATTTGACTTGTATTTAAAACGCATGTTGTACAAATATTAATAGTTCTTGGGGCATGGGTTGCGGCTCAGTGGTACAGCACTTGCCTAGCATGTGTGAGGCCCTGGGTTTGATTCTCAGGTCCACATATACATAAAAGTAAAGGTCCACTGACAACTAAAAAATAAAAAAAAAAATATTAATTGTTCTTACACTCTCCAATCTCATTAAAAATTACTTTAGGAATAGCAGATATCTCATGTTCCATTTATGGGCTATATTCATTAAACTGAGTAACAGGTACTACTTCAGTGTTGTTTCTTTTCTTTTTATTTTTATTTACTAAACTCATATAACTGAATTCAAATAAAATAAATGGAAAAACATGCAAACTCTCTGTGATTCTTCCTTTGGACCTTTCACTGAAAATTGTACACACCTATCATTCTACATTGAAATGACACTACATGATTTAAGTAGAAAAATGATGTGAAATAATAGATTAATGAATGACAGAGGAGATGGAAAATACAGATGCAAGGATGAATAGTAGAGTATCTTGTAATATATTAATAGAATGTTATATTGCTGCTTACATATAGATAAGGAGGTTTAGAGATAAAGATGGATACATGCATAGTTGAGATAATGAGTGAAGAGCTTGACAGACAGCCTGTCAGAGTAATAACAGATAATGAAGAGATGATGATGAGAGAGAACCTTCCAACACTTGATGGTGGAAAGGAGATAGAAAGGTATGAGGATTCAAATACATGACAGATATTCATGCATTCATTTTATGATTATTCATTGGGTATGGCTTTAAGTGTCAGTCACTCACTACAGTAAGCATTGGAGACAAAATTGTAAGAAAATTATACTTAGGTTTTCTGTTCTCATGGAGCTTAGAATTAGACAAACAATTTTGAGGGCTATTAGATGCTACAAAGAAATACTTTTTTAAGCTAATGAGTCAGAAAGGGATGATGATGCCAGTTTTGGAAGGCTTATCATTAAAACCCAAATTAAAGAGATGGCTGAATGAAGAGGAGAACACAATATGATAGTAGATGGATAACTATAGAGATAAGGAGTTAATGGAAATGAATATATGCAGAGCAATAGAGCTAGTTAAATAAGTAAAATGCAAACATATAAAAATGTATATTTTATATAAAAATGCTGGTTAAGATAGGCAATTAATATTGAATAAATACAAAAGTGAAAAAATATAGAGGTAAGTAGATCTATGCTGAAATGATGATATATAAAGTTAAAAATCTGAGGAGTTGATAGATAATTAATTCAGAAGAAAGTTTTAAATTCACATTCTATATTTGCATGACTCCTATATTACTATATGTATTTATTTTTTTTTTAATTAGTTACACATGGTAGTAGAATGCATTTTGATACATCATACATAAATGGAGTATAACTTCTCATTCTTCTGGTTGAACATGTTCTAGAATAACACCAGTCGTGTAATCATATATGCACATAGGGTAATAATGTCTGATTCATTCTACTATCCTTTCTAAACCATACCCCCACCCCTCCCTTCACTCCCCTCTGCCTAATCCAAAGTACCTCTATTTTTCCTTAGTCTCCTCCAATGTGAATTAGCATCCATATGTCAGATAAAACATTTGGCCTTTGGTTTTTGAGGACTGGCTTATTTCACTTAGCACGGTATTCTCTGGCTTCATAATTTACCTGCAATTGCCATAATTTCATTCTTCTTTAAGGCTGAGTAATATTCCATTGTGTATGTATGCCATATTTTCTTTATCTATCCATCTGTTGAAGGGCATCTAGGTTTGTTTAGCTATTGTGAGTTGAGCTGCTATAAACTTTGATATGTCTGCATCACTGTAGTATGCTGATTTTAAGCCCTTTGGGTATAAACCAAGGAGTGGGATCACTGGGTCAAATGGTTGTTCCATTTCAAGTTTTCTGTGGAATCTTCATACTGCTTTCCATAGTGGTTACACCAATTTCAGTCCCACCAGCAATGCATGAGTGTACCTTTATTCCCACATTCTAGCCAACATTTTTGAAGACTGTCTACCTGGACCACATAGAGTCCATATTTTAAAAAAGAAAACAAATCACTGCAAATAAAAGCTTTAATTTTAGGAACATCTTCAGCTGTACAACTGATTGTAGATTAATGTGCAGTATTCTTTAAATCATTTTAAAAGCCGAATCTGATAGTAATTATCTACCAGAGCTATTGGCTTGCAAAAGCTCCTTAAACTTCCAGAGTCCCATAAATATGATGGCTGCTCGCTATTTTTATCCATCATTAATGGTTGCTTAGCAGCCCTGAAAACTTCTTTGTCAGAAACCACCATCAAGTTGTGGATGGCAATGGAAACATATACTGCTTGAAACCTCACCCATTATGGAAGCCACTCAGCTACAGCTGCCAAGGGAGAACTTTCATAAGACACACAAAGAAAGAATCCTGCTCTGTCAAGGAGGAAGATATGTAAAACATGAAACAAGGATAGACTTGGAAGTACTTTACACAGTGATGTAAAACAGGATTGAAATTCAGGTGTAAATTGGGTGAATATTGACCAATTTCCCAATAAGCTGAAAAATACTTGAATCTGAAGAACATCTTATTTTACCTATCTCATCTAACTTCTCATTAACTAATTCATTAAACAAACACTTCCTAAGAATTATTACAATAAAAACTTTGTTGTCTGATGCAGTTGTGACCAATAATTTGTTGATTAATTGAAAATACTGGAAGAAGCTAAGAATCATTTTTAAATGACTTATGTTATACAATTTATCTAAAATCATATATATCCTCTCTCTTGGCCTCATTTTACTTTCTCCAGACTTGTAAATTAAGTACAGGTTCCCTGATTTAAGTTTATCATTGTCATTATTATATAAATCATATTAGTAAAGCATCTTCTTTACCATTAAGTTCCACTTCCTTTTAAATATAGCAGATATTTGAAGGCACATGTGAAGCAATTAAATATAGAAAACTTCTAGAGTTTTGTTTATTTTTTCCAATCTCTCTCCCACACCTAGTTCTAAAACAAATTTTTGTTAACAACTTGTTTGTATCAAGTCATTCCCAATTATTAAATTAAGCTGCATAGAAAGAACAGCTCTCCTTTTAATTTTATATGTAATTAATTTATACAATATTAAATTAAATTAAATTATTAAAATAATAAGGGCACTTGGCATAACAACTTTGGAAACAAACATAATGCCTGTTGGTGAGAATATAACTCAATAGGCAGAAGCAGGCATGTACAAGG
This sequence comes from Tamias sibiricus, assembly GCA_025594165.1. Lineage (NCBI taxonomy): Eukaryota > Metazoa > Chordata > Mammalia > Rodentia > Sciuridae > Tamias > Tamias sibiricus. The sequence continues at coordinate 133,819,207 of CM046667.1, forward strand.
GAATAGGCTATTAGCTGTGTTTCCCATGTGCTTTACAGCATTAGTCAAAATTTTACAAAAGGGACAGAGTGTTTTAGTAATCTACTAAGAGGTCAGATGAAATAATTTCAATATTCTATATCAGTCACTGTGACAAGCCTTATGTATAGGAATTTTTAGGTCTCCATTCTCAGGGAAATAACAATATTAAGTCCAAATTTTTAAAATTATTTCTCCATACACTGTGAGGAGTTTGAATCCTTATGCCCTATTTAATTCATACTCTACCATTTACAGTAATTTTACCTTTCAGACTCCAGTTTTCCCCACTTGTAATAGAGAAACTTTACAACAAATACCTTCTAAGCTCCTTTGCTTCATTCTGGTCCTAATAATTTTTTTTTTTTTTAATTTTGGAGTTTCTATACTTTTTTGCTTATACAAAGAGAATCATTTAACCATTGATCTTCATGTTTTGATATTTATGATTAAGATTTAATGGTGGGGCTAGTGTTGTAGCACAGTGGTTGAGCATTTGCCTGGCACATATGAGGCTCTGAGTTCCATCCATCCTCAGCACCATATAAAAATAAATAAAGATATTGTTTCCATATACAACTAATAAAAGATTTAATGGTGCTTTTACAATTATATTCCAAGTTTGGAAATGTTAAAAATAAGTTACTTACACATGACTCATGGATGGCAGTTAGGTATAATGGTAGGAACAATGAACTAAGAATCAAAAGGCTAGGGTTTGAATTTTATCTCTAACGATTTGTAGATTCTTGTTCATGGGACAAGTCCATTGACTTCTTGAGATTTCAGTCTATCCTTTGTAAAATAAGACAGCTGTATATGTACCAGCTACATATTGCTATATAACAACTATTCTACATCTTAAAAGCTTCAAACAACACACATTTGTTATTTCAAATTTTCCATGAGTCAGGACTTCAAGAGCGACTTAACTGAATGGTTTCTGATCACAATCTATCAGGAGCTCACTCAAGCTGTTGAATGGTGCTCTAGTCATTGGAAGTCTTTACTGGGGCAAAGGGATATATTTCCACGTCCACCTATATAGCCTGAGTCCCTCACTGGATACTGGTCAGAGGGAATGTAAGGGCAAGTGTGTGTGTGTGTGTGTGTGTGTGTGTGTGTGTGTGTGTGTGTGAGAGAGAGAGAGAGAGAGAGAGAGAGAGAGAGAGAGAGAGAGGGAGCGCACAGTGGTTTTATAACCAGTAGAATTGACATACTAGTTTTTCTGCCATATTCCCTTCACTGGACAAATGTTACTAAGTCCAGTCCATATGCAAAGTGAATTTAGCTTTACCTCTTCTTCTTCTTCTCCATTTTTTTTTTTTTTGGTGGTACTGGGGATGTGGACCCAGGGCTTTGTGCATGTGAGGCAAGCACTCTACCAACTGAGCTATATCCTCAGCCCCAGCTTTACCTCTTGAAGGGAGGATTATCTAATAATTTCTGAATATAATTTAAAACCATTAAATATGTAACACTGCTATTAACTGTCTTCTACATTTTAACATGAGCTCCATCTATTGTATTTGAATATCAGATCTGCAGCAACAGTGACAATAACAAAAAACAACAAAATGCTAACTCTACAACACAGTTACTTTTATGTGGCAGCTGCTTCTTTGCACCTCCTTTTTCCACTGTCTGGGACTTCTGGGTTATTCTCTTCTTCCTGAAAATTCAGTTATTTCTCAAGACATCTTAGACCCAACTCTAACTTGTAGTTACATCTTCTTCACTTTGTTGAACTTTAAATAGTATATTCTTGTTCACCTCTTATTCAGAGAAATTTAGCTGCCCATTTTTGTACACATCTTTCTTATTCATACCCTCAGATTGTCATTTTCTACTCTTGGGTGACAGGTGGAAACATTTCCTAAACACAGTTTTGTCACTAATAATTTTTGCTATTAAGATAGCATTTTTGCATAAATATTACCTGCTCGTTTATTTATTTACTCATTTGCTTCTTCATATATTCTACATTATTTTGGGGGCTTCCTATGATATCTTAAGGAACATACTACGTGCCGGGAATGCAAAACCAGTGAAGACACTGTCTATGCTTACCACAGCATCACAATGTGAAGAGAGAAATCAACAAATAAAATGGAAAACAAATGCAGGGAGCTTTCTTAGAAGTTAAAATCTAAGAAGAAAATCTTAGAAATCATCCAAACAAAAACTAGAAAAGCTATGAAGAAAAGAGATTCTCAGGCTGGAGCTCCGTGGTAGAGCCCTTGCCTTGCACATGTGAGGCATTGGGTCTGATCCTCAGCACTGCATAAAAATAAATATATAATAAAGACTTCACTCTCCCCTCCAAAATACGAGAGAGAGAGAGAGAGAGAGAGAGAGAGAGATTGATTCCCAGATTAACAATTCTTGAATTTGACACTGCATCAGAATCACCTGCTGCCATAATTAAACCACAGATGTCAGAATTCAACATTATTGCTTTTGTATGCAACAAAAGTATTTTATGTGTACTTTTCATTTTTCACAAATATTTTTAAAGATTCATAATGTAGCTTTGAGATTTAATGAACTTATAAAATATACTGTTAATGGACATTGTTAAATAAATCTTGTTTGTTTTCTCATTTTTTTCCCATTTTGAATATACAATAATAAAGAATAAAAAATCTACTAGTATGTTGGTTACCACTGCTTTGATTCATACCAATTTGTCAGTGGTTTTACCCATCATTGATTTTAATCCATCAGTGAAAAAGCCAATACTATGAAAAAGGCAAATAATATCTTAGTAATTCCATAAAATAATTTGCCTATTCTTGACCTTCTAAAAGCATCTCAGGGAATTCATGGGGATACCTGGTTCACACTGGGAGAACCACTATTCTTGTTATATACATTAGAGTGAAATATATGCACATATATTCAACTTTATTAGAAAGTATAAGATTACACCCAAGTTCATCATATTTATTTATGTTCCCACTGGCACTGTATGAATTATCACATTTCTACTCCCTCATATTGTCTGACTTTAAATTTTTTTTCCCCAATTAATTTTCTGATGGGAAAGGATATTTTATTTTTTGTTACATTTTTCTTTATACAGCAATGAGTATACAAGATAGATATGTCTTTTACAAATATGTATTTTCAAAGGGTACCATATTATACAGAATCTTCTTAGTTTTGTTTGTTTCCTTTATTAATATTTCTTAGACATATTTCCTTATCAGAAAATATGGAACTGAGTTGGGCGTGGTGGCACATGCCTGTAATCCCAGCACTTGGGAGGCTGAGGCAGGAGGATCATGAGTTCAAAGCCAGCCTCAGCAATGAACTTACCAAATCAGTGAGACCCTGTTTCTAATAAAATATAAAAACGGGCTGGGGATGTGGCCCAGTGGTCAGTGTGTGTGTGTGTGTGTGTGTGTGTGTGTGTGTGTGTATATATATATATATATATATATATATATATATATATATATATATATATATAATTGTACCAGATTCTAGGCTTTCTATTATGTTCTACTTGTCTATTTGTATTTCCTTCAAAAATACCATTCTTTCTTAATTGTCATGGATTTTTAATAGTCATTGTCATGTAAGGCAGAACATTCCTACACTTTAATGCTCTTCAAAATTATATTAGCTACTTTTGTAGAAGGATGTCAGATAAGTGACATTATAGACACTTATTTGGAATTTTCTTTTGTTTAAACATACTAATTTATAGTCTTTATCTTATTACCTCACAAAATTGATTATGTATTTTTATATTGATTTGTTTTATCTGCCCTTCTATTTTACTATATTGGTGTGCAGGCTTATTTTTGGTAGTCGTTTTATATCTCATTCACTTTCTCTCTCTCACACACATGCACCCAAACACATGTGCACACACTTGTACAAAATTTCTCTTTCATATGCTCTCCTTGTTTTATATTCATATAGTTGCCTCCAGGCAATACACCCAGACACTTTTCTTTCTTCTGATCCCATTCATTAATCCTAGCTCAGAAATGATCACAGGTAACATCAGTTTCAAATCATAAGGTCCTATCTTCATATTTTAACTCTCTAGGTCCAAATTTCCTTGAAATTTTATAGTCAAAGCTAGGAAGTGACAACTCAGAGTCTATTTTCCAGCAATGAATTCTTCTTTGGAAACATTTCCTTAATGGAGGACTTTTTGTACCGAACACTACATAAGAGCAAAACTGATTATACATATGCCTGCTCACAGAAAAACTAGTGCAGTTAAACCTTAAGCCAAATTTATACCTTGTTCTTCAGTTGTTCTTTTGGTTCATAGAGAAATTATATTGAATGGAATTGGCTATGTTCTATTTTGTTCTCTCTTCTGATATTATATCTGCCAATCCCACATTCTTAGAATGTATGAGGCAAATTTAAATATACATATGTTGTGCCATTTTGATCACATCTTGAATGCCTTCACAAAGGTTTCAGGTACTAATTTTCATATTGACTTTTGCTATTTTCCTTTTTTCTGTTTTTTTTTCCCCTTTGAGATGTGAAGATGCTCATGATTTTAAAGGATGTTTTAAAGATGTTAAGCACATAAATTTTTCATTTTTTCTAAATCTTTTGGTTTCTTCTTTATGGACTGAGCCCTCCATTAAATGATTGATTCAAACAGCACAATAAAGTTAAAAGCTTGTCTTTAACATATTTTATGAAAGTTCATGCAGATATATTGCCCTCATATCCTTTCTGTATTAGAGAATGCCAGAGTATCCTGGATTGTCTTCATTCTCATCAAGAGGTAAGTTATGCAAATTCAGAATGTCTAGGGTCATATGTTTTCTCTTATATGTGGAAACTAGAGAGGATAAATAAAAGAAAGGTGGGGGGTTGGGAATCTCACGAATATAAAAGAGAGATCAGTACTGTCTGGTGCTGTAGGGTCGGGAGCCACTCTGGACATGAGCTATGTACACATCTTTAAGTCCTGAGTAAAGAGGTACAGAACTGGTATTGCACTGCAATGCATCGGACCTTACCTCTGCATGGATAAGAGAGGTGCAGCTCCAGGAGTGGGGGGTCACCTGATGGGGTTGGATTACACCCACTTGTTTGTTGTAACTCTATCCCTTGCCTCATTTGAATGGCTTCTCCACAATAAAACCCAGGTTCGAGTTGTGCTCCCTCTCTTTCTTGCCTGCCTTGCCCACCTTGTGGGAGCTGTGGCTGAGGAGTGGTCACTGAACCCAAAGATAAAGGTATTTTCTGTATCTGTGTCTTTATTTAGTCATCCCAAATTCACTTGGAGTGACCCTGATTAATTTAGTCATGTGTCCCTACACAGTAGAATAGAATAAAGGGACCAGGGAGTATGAGAAGGGGAAGAAGAGGGAAGTGCTGGGGGTGATATTGATAAAATTATATTATTATATTGTGTGCATGTACAAATATCTCACCATTACCAAACTGTTATATTGTATAACAACAAATCCCACCATAGTGTACAACTGTAATGCACCAATAAAAATGTGGAAAAAGAGGTAGACTGTCATATTAGATTGCTGATCTAGTAAATATCAGAGTCATCTACCTGAAATAGTCATAGATTTCAGAAAAAGGTGTGAGAACTCAGGGAGAACAATCTGAGGTAGAGCACGGCATTTGTTTTCAACCAGAAGACTAGAATATTTCTAAAGGACCCTTCTGTGTGACTGGTGGTGCTAGAGACAGCATGTGACCCTGAGAGTGCTCTCACAGAGGCTTGCAGTCTCACAAGAAATAAGATATTTCAGAAGTTAATGCTGGGGATTTTCATCACCAAATATTTTTTTTAAAGTAAACATTGAAATACATTGAGAATACAATGGAAGATAATATTTTGTTTCAAACTTTCATTTCTTATAAAGTAGAACCTTGTCCAAATCAGTTGTACTGTATCCATTTTTGCCACATACTCAACATGAACTGAAATAATATTCAACAATTTCCATAGTTTCATTAGAAATTATTGTAAATATATTAATTTTGCATGCAGAATTGAAAAATTAAATTAGATGTGGATTATTTCATTTTAGAAAGATCCTGAATACATGTTCACTATCATCAAAAATGTGCATACAAGTATGTGTACATTCACACATGCATACCATATGTACAGTTTGAAATGCCAAATAGTTCAGTGTTAAATAGTTTAAATACTTGGATCATGTACTCTATGGTAGCACGGGAGATATATTTTTAAAAGAGAAATAATGATGGTGATGATGGTGGAAATAATGATGATATAAATTAATGGGAGAATATGTTTTTAAGGGAAATATATACATATTTTTTTCTTTTGGGGAAATATACAACACATTTAATGCATCTAACATATTAAAATATTTGATTATTCCTAATGGCAAAAAATAATAAATGCTTATTGAAACTTAAGAAAAGGAAAATTAAAAGAAAAGAAAGTTAAAATCACCAGTAATCATATTACCCAAGATAACTGCTGAACAGTATCTTTTATTTTGCTCCAGCCTTATTCCATTGTTTACATATATTTTATTAACAAAAAAGGAAACATAGTTAATATGCCTTCTATATTGCAGTGTGCTTTCTTTTACCATAATTTTCACCATTATTATTTTTGTCATTAATGTTATAAGTAAATATTATATTTAAATGATTTATGATAATCCACTTGAATTCTATAAAAATATTATTCACGATTTCATGATTTATTTTGGGACATTTTAGAAGATTAAGGACTCATTTATTTGGGGGATATTATAAATAAAACCAAGTTCAATGCCTCTGTGTATAAATCTAAATGATTTCAATAAAACCATTAACTTTCACTGCATCACTTTATAATTATTCCTGTACCAATTGATGAATGATTCCATTTTAGCTCCATTCTAAAATGCTCGGGTATTTGCATGTTGAAAATTATTCTGTGATTCTATTCTTTTCTTCAGCTGTTGCTCTGTTGACCTTCAAAGCCAATTTTTTAAAATGAATTTACATGCTGACTCCAATTTCTTAACTCCTATACACTTGTAAGACATTCCAATTGAATTTTGCTTTCAGTGCAAACCAAGGTTTCTAATCAACCAAATGTCAGTAATGTAAGTCTTCAAACGTGTGATTCTTAATATCTCAGTGATGTTTAATCTGACACCTAATTCCTGGGAATACACTTTGCCCTTAGATTTTGTGACATCACAGTTATCATTTCTCCCCTCTGCCTTTTCTCTCTCTTTTTCTTTGCTATTTTATCCCATCTAACTTTTCTTTTTTTTTTTTTTATTTATTTACTTATTCATCATGCACAAGTATAGTATCTTTTTACATACAACTGCTTGTATACAAAGTATATAAGTACCATTCAGATCTTCAATCATGCATTTAGTATAATGATATCCATCTCATTCAACCAATTATTCTTAAATGTTGTAAGTATTCATGGCTCTTTTGCTAAAGTCCTTTCTCTTATCTCTACTGCACTTTGCAAATATTTACTCATCTTTTATGAAAAATTTAAATTTTAGGACACATTTGAGACTTTATCAGATTTTTCTGACTCTAGCAGCTCTTTCAGATTCAACTAATATGTCAAGTCCTTGCCAGCTGAGGTCTTAATACTCAGTAACTACCTCTAGTTTAGCATTTATTTTAATTATGATTTTTTCCTTCATCATTGATTTTCCTATTAGAAGAAACCACATTTGGCTAGTTATTATATCTTGTAAAGTTCTTCCAACAGTCTAGGCACCTAGTAGATGTTCATTAAATGCTTACTGAATTAATTAAGTCATAGTGCTTCTCTTAGAGTAAATGTTAATACAAGAAAAAGGAATGTACTCAAAATCGCTTAATGAAAAATGAGATATGTTATAATCATACATGGAAAATTCAGAGAATATAATAATCATACTGGGCCAGGACCACAAATCCAAACCACTTTTCTCCCTATGTTCTTTGTGTATGTGTGTACATGCATGTGTGTACATGTGTTTGTTGCAACATTTTCCTACTTCTCTCTCTGACAAGCTTTCTCTCTTTAATTCTCAGGAACTACAGGTGGTTGATCACAATATCTCAGAATTGGAGCCCTAGTCCATGAATCTCCAAGACTCTTAGTCTTTATTCCCCAATAATGATTGACCTAGCCACTGAATCACAAATACAGTTTCCAGTAAGAAGATATTGATTGGTCTGATAATAACCTAATGTTTAGGCACCCATCCATATTAGATTGAGCAGTGGTCAGGAGTTGATATCATTAAGTGGTACATGTGCAAATTTTCTGTTTAGCCTTTAGAATGGAAATATTTTCTATGGATTTGATGGTCACAATGGGCATCTTAACAACAAACAGTTATGATTGCATTTTATGCTTTAAATGTCATAAGGATTTTCACAATTCAGAACCATGGTCCATGCAACTCTTTATTCTGTAGTTCTTACTTTGGTTTGATTCTTGGTAATTTTAACATTTACATAAAATTTCCCCCAAAATCTAGAGATATCAGTTTCTTAACCTATTCTCTTCCAATGATCATGTCTTCCTTCCAACATCAGCCACTCACACCAAGGTTATACTCAAACTTGACAATTATGAGTAAATTCACTCCTACATAATCTCAATTGTAAGCATTCTGTTCCCTGACCAACAACCATTCCTATCCATTCTGTCTTGATTCCTTTAGAACTATAATTTCAACATTCTTTGACCTCAACAGGACCACAAATTGTATCATTTTTCACCACCCTTCATTTATTGATATATTTCTCCTTATTTCTTCTCTTAAATTTTATTTTTACTCTTAATAATCTCGCTTTGTATACATCCTTTATACCCTTGCACCTATCACTTCATTGTATGTTCTAAGCTGAATAAAAACTTGTATTAAATCTGAATTTTCCTATTAAACTAGCAATTTCTGACACTTCTCTTCAACATTCATGAGATAGTTTTGAAGTCCTGTCACTGTTCTCTCTAAAAAGTTTAATTTCGTTATCCTTATTAATACTAATTATTTCACTCCACCAATAATTCTTGCTAATATTACTTTAATTCCATGATCTTCTCACTGTATTTTCTTTTTTTTTGTGAGATCTCCTTTAATATAGCATCCTCAAAATTACCAGAGTTGTTTGCAATTCAAGTCTGCCCATATGACTTCATTGTTTAGAAATGGAAACACCATATGACTCAGCTATCCTACTTCTTGGTATTTATTCAAAAGAACTAAAATCAGCACACAGTAGCAATACCTGCATCCCAATGTTTATAGCAGCACAATTCACAATAGACAAGTTATAGAACCAGCTTCAGTGCCCATGAACAGACAAAAGAATAAAGAAAATATGGTATATATACACAATGGAATTTTACTCAGTCATAAAAAATACAATTATGTCATTTTCTGGTAAATGGATGAAACTAGAGAACATTGTACTATGTCAAAGGTGAAATATTTTCTCTCATATGCGGAATTTAAAGAGAGTTGGGGGAGAGAGAAAGAAAGAAGAAAACTAAAAAAAAAATAAAATTTACTTATGAATTATGCTATAGATATGAGATGTCCCTCCAAAGTTACTGTGTTAATGTAGGTACATTCAGAGGTGAACTTATTGAATTGTGATAGTTGTAATCTAATCAGTACATCCTAGTTTCAGTGGACTGACTGGGTAATGATTGTGGGAAAGTTGAGCATGGCTGGAGGAAGTGAGTCATTTGGGGTGCACCATGGAAGGGTGCATCTTTCCTGTGACAACACCTCATACCCTGCCCACTTCCTGACCACATAGTTAGCTGGGCAGCTTTCCCACTTTGGGTCCTTCCACTGTGATGTTCTGCTTTACTTTGACCCCTAGCAATGGAGTTGACCATCTATGGACTGAGACCTCTGAAACCATGAGCCCCGAATAAACTTTTACTCCCCTTAAGTTGTTCTTTTTTTAAAAAATATTTTAGTTGTAGATGGACATAATACCTTCATTTATTTTTATGTGGTGCTGAGAATCGAACCCAGTGCCTAACACATGGTAGGCAAGTGCTCTACCACTGAGCCACAACACGACCCCTATTAAGTTGTTCTTGGTGAGTATTTTGGTTACAGCAATGAGAACACTGACTAAAACAGAGGTCAATAGAGTTGAAGAAGGGAATCAAGATGGAGAGAAGAGGGGAAGGCATGCTAAAGTACTGGGTAATGAAATCTGCTAAATTATGCTATGCTTATATGTGAATACACCACAATGAGTCCTGCTTTTATATGTAATTATTATGCACTAATCAATATAATAATAATAGTAATAATAGAATGGAGATAAGTACAGTAGGGCAAACAATCAGTTGGGAGGGAGAATTGAGAGAGAAAAGGAAGGTAATGGTGAATGAGATTGATAAAATTATGTTACATTAATATACAAATATTCCATGATAAATCCCACTATATGTATAATAATAATGCACCAATATTTTTTTAAAATAACATCATATTTAGTAGTTTCCCATTGCCTATTGAATAAATCAAGTCTTTAATATTGAGTTATATGTCTTCCAAAAATCATTTCTTAAAGCTTCTTGATGCATGCTTTATATTACTGTAGCATGGAATTATTAGAGTCATAGAATATAGTGGGTACAAGTATATTTTCTGGCCTGACAACTTTTTGTAGAAACCAGCATATAATCCACATATAAGGCAATTTTTCATTATTACAATAAAATACCTGAAACAGGGTACTTATGAAAAAAGGGAGGTATTTAACTCACAGAATTGGAGACTTGAAATCTAAAATATACTTTGTATACAAACAGTTTTAAAAAGATGCTCTATATGTGCATTATGAATTGTAATACATACTACTATTATAAATACAACAACTTTGAATAAAAATAAAATGAGGCCACACTAGTTTGGCCTTTAGTAAGGACCTAACAGTGGAACATATTAGAGGATGGCAATGATGGGGAACACATGGGAGTAAGGAATAACATCTCAGAGAAGGAAGCAGAGAGAGGAAAGAGTCAAGCTTGTTCCTTTTATAACAACCCTCTCATGACAACTACTAAGGATGACTCAAGGAGCACTACCTTAAGCCATTTTGAGTACCATAAATAATTGAAGGACATTCCTCTAGTCCCCACCTCTAACAGACATATCACCTCATAGTGTCATCAATCTGAGAACTAAGCTTCCCTCACATGAGTACTTGCAGGACACTCGACCCATATCCAAATCAGAGAAGTCTGCTATATCATGATTTTGTTCATTTTTTTTCTCTGCATGGAATATCCTCTTACCTCTTTATCTAGGGATAACAGGAGGAGAGGCAAATATCACTTCAAAATACTTAATTAAGTTCTATTCTTCAAGTCGCCCAACCCCACTCTCACCACCACCTGAATTAGAACATAACTTTGCTGATAATAATTTTGTTTTAAATATCATGCACATATATGCTGGGAAGATATAGGATAGACTGCTTTTTAAAAATCAATTCTCTTGCAATTGGATTACCGGTTCTGGGTATAAAAGAGCGATAGGAAAAAGTCTAGAAGTTCTCAAATCAGACAAGTTACAATTGTATCCAGAAAGTATAATTAGCAACTGCATGGAGACAAGAAAACTACATCAAAATATGCTATATATATTTTTACCTTGTGTGGCCATTTCACTTCATATAAAAATTTGTATGCTCAGAATTGGGAATTTAATCTAATTTTACACTTGGCATATGTGCTTACTTCTCTGGAATTCAAATATACTTTTAATGAAATATAAACTTCCAGGTATCAGATTGTAAAGATTAAGCAGATGTTAGAAGTAAAAAATGCTCAATATTTATAGTGACTCTTAGAAATGCATATTAAAATTTTAATTTGTAACATTCTTATTCAACAATTCTAAATCTAAATTGTGTCACAATGTAATAATTTCAAACTGTATAAGGATATACATGCATGCACATTCAGCTAATTTCCTGAAAAGTCATATGCAAAATTAATGAAAATTCTCAGGGACTCGGAACATGCACTTTTATAGAAATATTAAAAGGTAAATATTATCTTAATTTATCAAAATAAATAAGCAGAAAGTTTCAATAACTTGTGTAAATTCCTGGAATAAGGATTGCTACTGGGTCAGATTCCAAAATCCTGGAGTTGGCCACATTACCAAACTCCTCAGTTACCTCTACAGTTCACGCCCTCTGATTCCCATTGTTACATCTTTATCACTATCTTCAAATCTGAAATACATTTTAGTGCTTAGTTTATATTTATTTTTTCTGTTTAATACTAGGCACAAAGAAATGCACATTTTCCCTATGTACATACTGAATTCCTAAAAATAATTGAAATCTTATCCAAGACACTATAGTGCAAAAGAGCTATAATTAAAACAGTGATTAGCAATTCCCAGTCTGATAGTCTAACAAATAGATATTTCATAACTTGGGTGTTTCATTTTGTTTTTCATTGTGCATAATATTTTTATTGACACAAATTTCAAATGAGGGCAATTTAAAAATATAATTAGCTCAGAGAAGGATTCTGCAGAATTAATCTTTCATGCATGAGCTGAATGACCTGTTTGCATATAGAGAATTATGCCAATGTCCATCTCAGAAGGGCAAGATTTCAAGACTCAAATCATATATTGAGAAATAAACTCCTATATAACTGTCTTTAAACTCCCACCAAAATAGATAAAATGGTAAGTAATGTATATATCCTCTTCTTGAGAGAACTCATGTACCAAGAATCATGTTAGGTACTTCATATATGCTCTTGTAATGGCCATGTGATTAAATAATTTTAATTGCATATTCTGTGAATCATTAATTTCAAATCATAAAGCTTACAGAATTTGCCTTTCAGGAAAAAAAAAAAAAAAAAAAACAACTATTAAGCAGCAGAAGTGATATTCATATCACATTTTTCTGACTCTAAAACTCATCTTTGTATTAACAGGTCATAGCAATTCCATTGAAATAAAGGAAAAAAGAGCTGGAAGATGTGCCTACTGTGTCCAAATTCCTAGACTAAAGGGGAAAAAAGCCATAAACTTTAAAAAAAAAAAACCGTGCTTATAATTTTCTACTTAAAACTATTCAATTATAGCTTTTAAACATCTACAATGCCCCTTCCCTGTTCTATATTACTTGAAGCATCAGGAATTTTGATTTAAAATATCATGAATTTTATTTTAAAGAAGAAACAATTTTGTCTCTGGAAAGAAAATGAGAATTAACCATAGTTTAAAAAGGTCATTTCTATAAAAGCCCATATTGAAAGTCCCTGATAATTTTCATTAATTTTGCATATGACTTTTCAGGAAAGGCTTGTCTATCTCAATGGATTATATAAGGAAAAATGATATCCTTGCATTTTTTATTAGCCATAGATAAATGATTATTTTGATGAGTTGACACTCTATGCAATTTTTAAATAACCAGATAATTTTATTTAATGTGAATTAGTCAAATCATATATACTTATTTAAGTGTTCCTTATATTTTAGAGGTATTAACCCATTATTTTTTAAACGTTGTGAGTGCTTTTCCCATCCCAAATCTCATGTAACTGTAACACTTGTTTATGTTTAGCAGTTTTTTTTTCATTCGTTTTGCAATTTGCCTTGCTGAATTATTTAATTATTATGCACTCAAATTATGCATTGCTTTCTATATTAAATTTGGCTTCAGTATTAGGCTTCAAAAAGGCATCTCCCTCTTGTTGAAAAATAAGGGTAGAACCATTTGCTAATATATTGTCTGTAGAGTTTAATGGTTTAACATTTACATCAAAATTTCATAGTTTTTCATCAGATTACAAAAAATTGATAAATGGTCATTTTGAAAAACTCAAAAAATACAGGAAAGTATAATGAAGCAAGTAAATTGAGCTCAAAATAATAGCATTAAAACCTTGTAATAGGTTAAAAACATCTTTTCAGATGTAACTTTAGACCTATATACACTATTGTCTGAGTGTGTGTATCCAATGCTCTACACACTGTATGAATTCAGATCTTCTAACTCTACAATCTGTTGTAGTACTTTTTTTGTCAGTTAACACAAATATTTCTCATTAACATCAATGTTTGCACATTATACCTTTTCATTAATTTATTTTAATAAAATATATCAACCATCTATTTCTGATTTCTCATTATTTAAATAATTATCAAAGGATTTTTGTTGTTGTTGTTGTTTTAGGTAGTACCAGATAGATAAGTATTTGATTTCTCTACCTGAATTTGATCTGTAGTATGTCAGCATGAAAAATTGGAGTGGGAATTAAGATGATTTGATTTTTAATTTATTTTACATTTGAAAATTATCTTACGTGTCAGAATTAATTGTTTCAATGAATTGATTGTAGTATTTTTTAGTGTTCATTTAGCATAGCTTAAATTGATGAAGAACTTTGGTCAAGCAGCTTTCAAGTATAATCAGTATTTATGTCAATTATAAGTAGAAAAGGTGATAAAGGAGTGATAGTCATTGGAAACACCTTGTTATTGTTAAATGAAATATGATATAATAATGAACACATTCCCTGATCTACACAAGGTGTTCCCAATGATTATCATTCCTTTAGTAGATCTATCTAGAACTACCTAATACAAACCAAATAATACACAAGACCTTTGGTGTTTAGGTCTTCAATATGCCATCATGTGATTATTTAAAAATAGGTATATTATTGGAAGTATTGTATAGTAACTTAAAGTAGACATAGTAGTTTGGTGCAATGCTGACATTTTTATAGATTAAGATATTTATTGCATGTCTTTTACACCTTTTGTGAGAGATATATTATTGAAAAACTACAGGTAACTTAAAAATGAATTCCAAAAGCAATTTTTTTTATAAGAAAGAAATAAGAATGGGCATGTGAAAATAATTTCTGGGTAGCTAGATGCATCAGCCAATACTCTAGGGCTGAGTGACTAAAGGAAAAGCTGGAATTCTTTAATACTCTGCATCCATGGAAGAGGGACAATCCAATAAGGTAAAAGAAAGAAAGAAAGAAAGAAAAAAAGAATGCGCACACACACACACACACACACACACACACACACACACACACACAAAAAAAAAAAAACACTCCAAATGAGAGTCTCTTGAAAGTAAAGTACTTCAAGTTCATCTGACTCCACTTCTAATCATTCAGTTAAAGGTATTGTCTCAAAGGAGCGTGAGGGAAGATTTTACTTGACTTATATCAGAGATTGCTTAATGAGTTTGCTGGAACTAAATGATATTTTCTTTAATTAATGCAAGGCCAAATCATAAGAATTTAATAGAAAAGAAAAAGAAACTTAGAGGTGCAGATCAGTGGAAATACAGCACAAGTTCAAGGTTTGAATTGGTAGAAACCAGTACTGAAGAAGTTTAGTCATTTACTGCCATTCACTAATAAGCTCTCTATCTGCATTACAAGTTAATGTCATGATTATTTTCTAAGGATAAAGTCATCCTGAACAGCAACTCATATATGATATAATTAAAGTCTGAATAGAGAGTGTTCTCTGTTCTAAACATCCATAGGTTAAACTTTTGTAAACAAAGGCATTTCTAGAAGAATGCCCTGAACTGGGGATGCTTTGAAAGGATCGGGTCAGTTATTATCTTAGTAATCTTTTTCTATAGACAATATAAAGCACATTATCGACATTATCACACTTCTGGGTATATAGCTAAAGGAAATCAAATCAGCATACCAATGAAATACTTGCAAACCCATGTTTATTGCAGCATTGTGCACAATAGCTAATATGTAGAATCAACTTAAATGGTCATCATTGGATAAATAAAGAAAATATAGTACATAAACACAATAGATTATTAATGCATTAATCAGTCATGAAATTCTGTCATTTGTAGCTAAATGGATGGAAACGGATGACATTATGTTAAGTGAAAAAATACAGATAAAGTCAGTCTCTAGTAGTGGGGACTATGGGTACTTGCCACTATACTTGGCTTTGGCCTGTACTTGTGGGAAACCATATGAGTGCTGGCAGGTTATCTTAGTCTATGGTAAAGTTCATGGAGGAAGCTTTGTGAAAAAAATGAATGTGGAATGGACTCTGCTGACATCATTTATTAGTCATTAGGATTTTAATGAGAAAAATAATAGAACCGGTGAATGGCAGAACTATCAAAATTACAACATAGGTATCAGGAGCCCATACCTTAGAGGACCATGCTGTACATTACAGTTTCTTCATCTAGAAATGGCCAGCTTCTAGCAATAATAATAATGATGATAATGATGATGATGTAGGAGTGAAGATCTCTGAATGTATCACATGAGGGGAAACCTCAGCAGGAAGGGTCACCTCATCAGGTATCAGAATGTTCATTCTAAAATGACTGTTATTTCAATTAATCTGGAAAAAAGTTCCTTTAGAAATAACTTTAAGGGAAATTATGATCAAGTTTTATGAAAAGGTTGGAGAAAATATTCAACTTTAAATGGTAACAAAATACATTTTTAGTGTGTAAATAGATGTAATAATCAGAATTTCAATAAGAAATACATCCTAAGACCTACAGAAATGATTTAAATATCTACCTGTAAGCGTTACTTCGTGTGGCTTTTGTATAGTTTGATGTTTTACTTAGGAACGCCATGTGTGAAACAGCATATACAGGATCACCTACCAGAGTTCCTACCCTCTATACCAACATGATTTTTTGTTTCTGGGTAAATACAACTTGTTTTAAGAGAATTGTGGCTAATAAAAATGAATTTTTAAAAACACCAAAAAAAGAAAAACAAATACTGCATGCTCTTTCTGATATATGGATATTAAAATGTTGACCTGAAGGTATATTGATTTGTAGAGGGTCAGAAGGATGGGGAAAGGGGGAATAGAAGAAGGTGGATAATGGATACACAAACACCTTTATAGAGACGTGATAAATTCTAGTGTTCTATAGTATAGTGTGGAGGCTATAATTTACTATAACCAATTGTGTATTTTATAAATAAATAGAAGGGAGGATCTCAAATGTTCCAAATAAAAATAATAATAAGCACATGGAAACATCAATTGCTCTGATTTTATCAGTACACACTGCATGCATGTATTGAAATTATCATATTTTAATTCATAAGAATATATAATTATTATATGTTAATCAATTGAAGTATATACTAATGGAATGAAAATATGAACTACACTGATCTGATTATTACACATTGTATGCATGTATTAATTTATTACACTGTGCCCCATGTATTTATATAAATTAAGTAATAATAATTAATGAAAATCACATTAGAGAATTTGCTACATGAAGGCAAGTTTGAGGAGCTCATCAGCTAGCAATACTTTTCTTTTTTCCCTTGTAGCCTGTAATATTAACAAAGTAGTTTTACATACATTTTACTCCACCTTCGTAAGAAATAATGAGGAAAAGTAGGCACTTTGGGATTTCCCCAAATGGGTATAGCTAAAATGTGGGAGAAGGATTCCAACTGCATTTGTACTGATTCCAAGATCTCTTCTTTTTCCATGTACCATGTAGTGCATATTTGTTCCCTGAACAATGATTAGGAAGTACTGCATTAAAATAACTTACATTTCAAGATAGTACAAAATATGATAGGTTTGAAACAAGCATTTATTTAAGATTTTAGTACTATGGCTTTCATATGTTTTCCAAGTGAAAGGTTCAAAAATTATAAATGAATTCAATTTTGCTTGAAATACTGCTGTGGGTGGTCTCACAATGCCATTCATTAAAGAGAAAGCAGTGCTGCAGAAGGGTAATCAGGGTGGACTAAAGATATACCTCAGTTGATAGAGTGAGTGCTTGCCTCTCATGCACAAGGTTCTGGGTTCAATCCTCAGCACTACAAAAAAAATTATAAGAAGGGTAATCAGGGTTTCTAATTTCTTTTTTGTGTCCCTGTAAATGTTCTTAAATTTTCATAGAAATTTTGACCATGATCAAAATTTAACCATAATCACTTTACCCCTCCCAGATACACCTGCTACCTTATTTTCATCTCTGTCTGCACGTTTTGCAATCACTAACTCAGAGTTGAAAGCCTTTTGAGATCATCTCATGGGGCCTTTCTAGTGAATATACAAAGGACCAGTGTGAAATAAAGAACTTTTGCAAGGTCATGGATTTGGTTCATTGCAAAGTCAGGATTAAAATCCCAGTTTTCCAAATCTAAACCCCTCCAAGATCAAACAGTTCAAAAATTTTAAAACAGCACAATTGATTGTATATGGGAGCATTTTAAATATAAAAATAAGAATCAACTACCACAGAAGGATTTTAAGCAGAACTTAAAAGGGGAAAGATTTATCTGTGCATGAAATTGTTGCCTACACCTGCAGGTCTAAAGGTTCCCTCAAAATATGAGTTTGAATATGAATTTTTAATATTTTAACATTCATACTCTACTTGTCAGGCAGATATATTTAGTCATGAGTGCAACTGTCTGATAATGAACTTTATAATATTTTGGTAGTTATACATGTAAACCTATTATTTCCTTGTTTGCCAAAGAATTAGGGCAGCTGTTTATCTTCTATTTGCAACACTGTCACCATCAATTCTTTCCTGTCTTATTTTGTCATGTCTTGAAACATGAGACCACAATAAAAGTATCAAGGGATAATCAAAAAGTGCCTCCAAACATACTCTTCATGTCTTTAGTAAAGCATGCTAGAGACCCCCACCCAGAAGACCCCTTGCCATAATTAAGGTTCTCCTCTCATCAGAAAGATTTTTATAAAGAGTATCAGCAGGCATGATGTCTGCAAAGACACTGTGGTTTAAAACTTCCTCTTTCTTGTAAATTCCAGGTTTGCTTACAAAAGGCATAATAGAATAGAGTCTGCAAGATTGATGTACAAAAGATATTATCTCTCTTTTTTTTTTTTTTTTTTTTTGGTAAAAACTTGTGAAACTTTGTCTGATTTAGGGTACGAAATGAAAACCACTTATCATATGAACCTCCAAGCTCCCCCCCCTACTGGGAATAAAGTTCAAAAATTTACTAAAATGTTGGTCCAGAGAATGTTTCAGGCACAACCCATATTCTGGACTGGCCAGCTGCAGCCAATAAACCTGCTTCCTGAAATTTCCTCAGGCATCCAGCCTCTTCTGTTCCACTTCACTAGCAGTTCTTGACCTTTCTGTCTTTATATCTGGGTGTTATCTTGTGATTAGGGTCCATTCAGCCTAGCTCTGGTGAGTTTAACGCTTTTTAAATATATATATATATATATATATATATATATATATATATATATATATATTTAATTTTAGGTGGACACTATATCTTTATTTTATTTTTATGTGGTGCTGAGGATCTAACCCAGTGCCTCATGTATCTAGGCGAGCAAGCACTCTACTACTTGAGCCACAACTCCAGCCCATTGTGTGTGTGTGTGTGTGTGTGTGTGTGTGTGTGTGTGTGTGTGTATTGAACTCAAGGACTTGTGCATTCGAGGCAAGCACTTTACCAACTGAGCTATATCCCCAGCCCGAGTTTAACTCTCAACAACCTGGCATGGTGATACTGTAGAATGTTGCCTGTGACAATGATCCCAGTGCCTCATGGCTTCTACTGTGTGCAGGAGAACATTAGCCCGTGATTGACACAGATAGTTGAATACTATCTACCTTCAACTAATTGATGAAACATCTCTAAATGTATATTTTTCTGTTGGTATATAAAAGAAGGGTTAATTTTTTTTTCAGAGTTATTGTAAAAATTGGCTTCCATTAAGCACTACCAACTTGAAGATCAGCCTTTTGTTACATGATTTTAAGGAAAGAAGAAAGAATTAAACATCAGGAAAATTTCATCCAAGTTCTTGTTTTGTGACCTTCTTGAAGATGTTTCTCACTTATAAAATGAATAATTTGACTAGGCCAAAAGTTCCAAGTTCTGGCTGTCCTTTAATACTCCAGAGTGATTTTGTTAAATATATAATCTCCTAGTTGCCACATTCCATCTACTGAATAAAAATGTCCAGGGAGTGGCCCCACAAATTGCGATTTTTAAAGGCCCCGTGTGGTTTGATGATCATATCCTTTGGGAATTCACTAATTAGGGACCCTATGTGATAATTTTCTAGGTTTAAAGTGTGATCAAGTACTCTGAATAAATCAAAAGGCATTGATAAATATCAATAGTGTTCAATCAGTACAAGGATTGAACTTAGGAGCACTTGGCCACTGAGCCACATCCCCAGACTTATTTTGTATTTTATTTAGAGAGAATGTCTCATTGAGTTACTCAGGGACTAGCTAAGTTACTGAGGTTGGCTTTGAATTTGCAATCCTCCTGCCTCAGCTTCCTGAGCTGCTGAGATTACAGATGTGTATCACCACACTTGACTCATTTAATCTTTACAATAATTCTGCAAGAAAAGAACTAACAGAAAATTCTAGGTTCAGAGATGTTAAGTCATTTAGTTGAAAGTGATTCAGTAAATGAAAAACAGAATTTTAATTTAGGGTTTCTAGATTTCTCATGATTTCACCAGAAAATTATACTATGTATCTATAAACCCTACTATCAATTAAACAAAGGATATCATCTGCGAGAATTTGTAACTTAGCACTGGGACAGTAGCATACAAAATATTCAACAAGGTCAATAGTCAATAAAGTAAATAGTCAAAACAATTAGACATAGAACATTTCTGCTTTGTAAAAAACTTAGTTTAGATTCCAAGTATGAAATTATTTATAATAAATTCTAGAAAGTTATATACAGGGGCCTTTGGAATTCACCCAATCCACTATCTTCATTGATAGATAAAGGAAGGAATAAGGAAGAAGAATTACTGTTCAGGCCATGTAGGTAACTGATAGCAGAGATGGTGATGGAATTTAGGTCTGAATCACTATATTCAAAGTTTCATTTTTTTCTCTTCATACTAGATGCTGTAATAGCAATTTTTAAAAAGAATAGTCCATTGAATAATTCCAAATGACTATTGACAAAAGGTACATTTGTATACAAGCAGTTGTATGTAAAAAGATGATATACTTGTGCATTATGAATAAGTAAATAAATAATCTAAAAAGAAAGGTAGATTTATCATGAAAGTAAAAGCAGTTTTAAAATTGTTTTATCTCCCATTAGAGTTGCTTCAAGAGATAAAAGCCATTAAAAATATTTTACAAGACCCTGTCTAATTTCCCAAACGAGAAGTAATGATGTTTATCACATACATAATAAATATCTATTAGAGTTGACCCATTTATGAATGTAGGATCTATTTTCTTCTAAGTTATTGTTGACAATTTATATGATGTATTCAATGTCAAAATTATTGATTAAGAGTACAATCTCCAAAATTAGCATGCTCATTTGGAAAAAAATAGAATTTTCTTTACAAGAATATACTTTGCTTTGCAGTTGTTAGGAATTGATTGTGCAAAAAGTAGAAATTATACATCTTTTAGTAAATATCTCATTTAGCATGAAAATATATAATTGTGTGCTTTGAATAGACTGAGACTTGATATTAGGTCTTTAAATGTTTTATAGACTCTGTCAGTGAAGTCATCAGGTCCTAGGATTTTCTTTGATGGAAGACTGTTTATTATGACTTAATCTCATTGTTTTTTATTGGTATGTTGAAGTTTTGTATTTATTTATAATTTGATATTAGTGGTTTGTATGTGTCTAGGAATTTATCTATTTTTGGTAGATTTTTCAATTTGTTGGCACATAGGTGCTTCTAATAATTTCTCGTGATCATTTTTTTCTTGTATAATCACTTGTAATGTCTCCATTTTCAACTCTCATTTTATTTTATTTATATGAGTCTGCTCTCCTTTTTACTTTTTATTCTAGTCAATGATTTGTCAATTTTGTCTAACTTTTCAAAAAAAGCAACTCTTTATTTCAATAACCTTTTGTGTTGTCTTTTAGTCACTATTTCTTTTATTTTCACTTTCATCTTTACCATTTCCTTCCTTCTATTAATTTTTGGTTTAGTTTGTTCTTGTTTTATTAGTTCTTTGAGATGCATTGTTAGGTTTTTCACTGGAGAACTGTGCTTTTGTGAAATAGAAGCTCCTAATATGAATTACTCTCTTAGAACTGTTTTTGCCATATGTTTTGGTTTGTTGTGTTTCAGCTGTCTCAAGAAACTTTTAAATTTCTTTTTCAATTTCAGTAATTGTTCGGGAGTGTATGGTTGAATTTCCATGTGTTTGTAAAGATTTCAAAGTTTCTCCTATTGTTGATATTTACTTTCATTTCACTGTGGTCAGAAAAGATATTTGTTAACATGTTAATTTCTAAAATTGTATTAATTCTAGTTTTGTGACCTAACATATGATCTATTATGGAGAAGGTTCTATCTGCAGTTAAGAAATATTGGATTGATTGTCCAGAATATACAAGAGATGCCAATATACCAGTAGCAAATATACCAAATGATCCTATTTAAAAATCAGCTAAATATCTGAATAGACTTTTTTTTTTCAAAAGGAGACATGCAAATGGTCCAAAGATGTATGAAAATGCTTAATATCATTAATCATTAGGAAATGCAAATCAAAACCAAAATAAGAGTTGGGGTTGTGCTCATTTGTGCAGCACTTACCTCATGTGTATTAGACAGTGGGTTCAATCCTCAGTACCACAAAAAAAATTAATTAAATAAAGGTACTGTGTTCTTCTACAACTAAAAAGTATTTCATAAAATCCACAATGAGATACCACTTCCCTCCCTGTTAGAATGACTACGATCAAAAAGTGAAAGTATAAATAAGAGAAATTTCTATATGCTGTTGGTGGGAAAGTAAACTAGTAAAGCTGTTACAGAAAACAGTTTGAAATTTCTTTAAAAAACAAACAAAAAAATAGAACTGCCATAAGATACAGTAATCCCATTGCTGGGCATACATCCAAAGGAAATAAAGTCAACAAGTCAAAATGACACCTGAATTCCAGTGCTTGTTGTAGTACTATTGACTATAGACAAGATATGGAATTCACTTAAATATCCACAAATAAATGCATAAATAAAATGTGGTACAGATACGATGTCATATTGCCATAAAATTATGAAAAACTGTAATTTGTGACAACATGAAAGAAATTGTAGGACATTACGTTAAGTGAAATAAGTCAAGAACAAAAAGACAAACAACCATATGATCTCACTCATAAGTAGAGTCTAAAAAAGTTAATTTTATAGAACTTGGTAATAGAATGGTGGCTACCAGAGAGCATGAAGAGTAGGTGAAAGGAGGCATGGGGAGAAGTTCATCAATAAGTGTAATAATATACTTTGATAGAAGGAATAAGTTCTGGTTTTCTATGTCATCTGCAGTGTGAATATCATAAATGGTAATATATCTCTAAAAATAGTTAAAAGAAGGGTTTTTGATGTAGTCACTATAAAAAAAAAAAAATTTTAATGTGATCGATATGCTAGCTACCCTGAGTTGATCATAAACCATCATATACATAAATCAAAATATTAAGTTATACCTCATAAATGTGTATAAATTTATTTGCTAATAAAATAAAATACATGTGTATATATAAACACACACATACACACATACACCCCTATATATATGTATATATGCACACACATATATATACACATATATTTATTAAAATAATAGATCTGATTTCACACTTGGTTTATTTTTATAATGTTAATTTTCCATTATTAACATCTTGATGATAACAAAAACTTAGTTATTTTTAAAAATTAATAAAAAATTACTTTATTTAGTTATAAAAATGAAAACAAAAAACAAAATTATGTATTTTGGGCAAGAGTATAATGTTCAAAGATCTTTAAATGCACACCTTTCAGAAACTGTTGTGTATATTCCACAAAATGTGAAAAGTCTATAGCATAGTACTTGAACTATAATAGATATTTGTAAATTGTTAGAAATAGCTATTATTATAATGCTTATGGTACATCCTAAATTGATTTTCCTATATGTCCAATACAATACAAACAAATGCAATAAAATGTATCTTTTGTGTTTTTTCACTAAAATACAAAAGTATTTGTCTCATTGTCTTATTTTTCTTATTACAACCATTTTTCTTCTCAATCAATACTGCATCATGTATAATATGTATAATACTACAAGCTGTGTTTTTGAGACCTCACCTCATTATTGCTAATTTGGCTAGTACTACTGAGTTTCTGATTTACCAGCAAAAGCCATCTACTAAGGTTCTCCTCAGAACCAGTCAGATAATGAGATGTACCTATAAAAAATTTAATTCAGAAACAAGTTGCATGCAAAAGAAGACACACACAGTATCTCAAATGATCTCAACAATGTCCCTATGAAACGGATTTACTATTTATGTCCTCATTTCTAGAGGAAGAAACTGAGAAAAGCTTAAGTAATTTACTCATGCTCACAGAACAGAGCTTTTCTAAATTTTAGAAAAAAAGATATATAAACCACTCTCCTACATTGCCTATTTATTTTGATATTTCTACTCAGTAACTATGTAAGTTAGCTTTTTATTGCTGTGACCAAATACTTGACATGAACAACTTAGAAGAGGAACGATTTATTTTGACTGACAGTTTCAGAGGTTATAATCCACGGTCACTGACTCAATAGTAGGAACATCATGGTGGAAGAATATAGCAGAATAAGGTTTCTCAGTTCATGATGGCTGGGAAGGAGTGTGGTAAAGGGGCCAGGGAAAATTTTCAAGTGGCATGCACCCAGTGACCTACTTTCTCCAACCATGACCAACCTGCCTAGAAATTCCACCACTTTTCAGTGGTCCATTCAAACAATTTATGCATCAAATGGATTAGTGTACTGATGAAGTTAGTGCCCTCATGATTCAATCATCTCCTAAAAGCCCTACCTCTACATATTGTTTCATTGGTTACAAAGCCTTCAACACATAAGCATTTGGGAGACATTCAAGATCCAAACCGTAAGATAAGTTCCCAAAGGCTTCTGTACATTTCACATGCAAAATGCATTCGGTCTGTGTCTAAGAGTCCCCATGGTCTCAACAGTTTCAGCATTTCTTAAAAGTCCAAGTCCAAAGTCTCCTCTTAGACTCAAGGCAAACTCTTAGTTGTGAGTCCCTATAAAGATGAAAAAAAGGTATATGCTTCCAACATAACAGAGTAAACAGTCTAATTTAAAAAGGGAAGAATAGGGGAATAGAAAGAAGGGATAGGAAAAAAGGAAGAGGAAAATTCAGAAGGATTTCTGAATTTATTAAGTCATATAGTTCTGCATACAGCATATGGTGGGGAGATAGGGCCCCAAAATGCTTGGACAGCCCCACCCCTATTGCCTTGCCAGTTGCAATCTACATGAACTCTCTCTTGGCCAAATTGTGCTCACTGCCTGCAGCTTTCCTTGGCAGTTGTTCCACATTTCCAGCATTTTTAACTTTCTGGGGTCTCCACTGCAGCTTTAGTTTCATTCTCAAGAGTTTCACACATAACCCTCCAAGGGACTTCCTACAGGGATTCTAAACCTCACATATTTTTTTCCTGGCCTCCCAGGCCTTTCTTTTGAAATCTTGGTGAAAGTGTCCATGTCCCCTTAATACCAACATTTTGCATTTCTGCAAAATAAGCACCACATAGATGACACCAGGGTCTACAGACAGTAGGTGCAGTAATCAGGTGCACTTTCACCTTCACTGAAGTGTCCTCTAAGTGCCTGGATGACTGAACACAGTAAAACTGATCTTAGGGAAACAACCTCTTAAATGGCACTGTGCTTCCATAGAGCCCCTGGGTACTGTCCTCTCAAAAGAGAGTCTGCAAAGGGTGAAGTCTTCCTGATTCCTGAGCAAGACATTTTTTCCTATTTTCTCAGTGCAAAGGACCTGGTTTCTTTTTATTGATGCTAATCTCTTTTGCAACCATACCTCCTTGGCCCCAATTTTATACATGCTTTTCTGACCAGACCAAATTTTCTTAAAAAAATCTTTCTGCTCTTCTTGCTTCTGATTCTCACTGTAAAGTTGGATAAAAGCCACCAGCATTACACGTGCCTGAATGCTGTACTGCCTTGAAGAAGTTTTCTCCACAAGATTAATTATTCCATCATACTTAAATGTAGCCCTAGACATGTCTTAGGACATGTGTAAAAATTAGACAAGTTCTTTGCCAGCATGTACCATGAATCTCCTCTATTCTTATTACCAATAGAGTTATCATTTCCATATGAAACCTCATTAGTCCAGCCTTTACCATCCTAACGCCTGTCTGCACTCTGGTCTTGAGATAACACCAAAATTTCCCATTAGCTCTATTAACAATTCTCCCTTTTCTATCCTTCATCTCCAATTTTTTCCAAACTTCTCTTGCAAACCAGTTCCAAAGACTTCTGAACCACATGGTCAATTACAGTGTCAGCTACAACCTTATTTTTCATACCAATTTTCTGTGTCAATAAACTTTTTATCATTGTAACCAAAATACCTAACATTTGCAACTTAGAGGAGGAAATATATATTTTGTCTCACAGTTTTGTAAGTTTTTGTCCATGGTCCTCTAGTTACAAGGCAAAAAAATCATGGTGGAAGGGCACGGTGGAGGAAAGCTGCTCAAGTCGTGGCAGCCAGGAAACAGGGAGAAGGAGGCTCCAGAGACAAGATATAATCCCCAAGGGCATACACTCAGTGACCTATTTCCTCCAACTATGACCCACCTCCTAGAGTTTGTACCTCTTCCAGTAGTCCAGAACTTTAAACTATCAAATGGATATATCAACTGATGCCTCAATCATTTCCTGAAAATCCCACCACTAGACATCGGTTGCATTAAGTAGCAAACCTTCAACATATGAACTTTTGGGGAACATTCTAAATATAAACCAAAATAACCATATAACAAACAAAGTAGTACTGATGTTTCTTCTTTTCTTTTCTTTTCTTTCTTTCCTTCTTTCTTTCTTTCTTTCTTTCTTTCTTTCTTTCTTTCTTTCTTTCTTTCTTTCTTTCTTCTCCCTTCCTTTCTTTCAATACTGAAGATTGAACCTAGGGGCACTTAATCGCTGAGTTAAATATCTAGCACTCTTTACATTTTATGTTTGTTTGTTTGTTTTGTTTTGTTTTTATGGTACCAGGGATTAAACCCAGAGGTACTTTATCCCTGAACCACAATTCTTCAGGGATAAAGTACCTCTGGGTTTAATATTTTGATATTTTGAGACAGGGTCTAACTAAGTTTCTTAGACCTTGCTAATTTGGTGAGGATGGCCATGAACTTGTGATCCTCCTGCCTCAACCACTGGAGTCTCTGGGAGTACAGGCATGTGCCACCACACCTGGCTCTTTATGTTTTATTATGAGATTGGGTCTTGCTAAGTTGCTTAGGATCTCACTAAGTTGCTAAAGTTGAGCTTGAACTTGTGATCCTCCTGTCCAGTCCCTTGAGTTGTTGGGATTACAGGTCTGTGCCACTGTGCCTAGATCTTACTGATGTTTCTGAAATGCTGGTTTATACCACCAGTGCCAGAATCAAATCCATACAGGATTTTATATGTTATTGGATATGTTTGCTACTTCATTTTTGTATGTTTGTTATCTTTCTCCATTTTCCCTGATACTTCACATTGACCTTCCTAATTGGTGTACTAAGATAAGGTGTGACAAAATTACAGGAGGAATGGGAATCACCTGGTAATAAGAGAGGTCTACTTCAACATAAGAAGTGAATGAGTATTTGGATGACTCTCTTTTGGATAGACAAAGTTTGAGGATTTGTTTTTCTAATTCACCGTTTATCAAGGGTTACTTTCATTATTTTGGTCTCTATTACTTGTGATCTTTCTATTTAGAGAAATAAATACATAAGAAATTACAATGCTGATATTGGGCATCCAAAGACATGAACCATTCTAGAAGTCTGTTATTATTTTTGGTTTCTCAGAATGTTTAACACATATTATTGAAGGAAAACTCACCATCTGTGGGTCTCCATGGAAAGCATATCTAAAGGTTTCAGAAGTAATATTCAGTGCCCAATGATAAATTAATTTTTAGTGCAATTGGCATTATCTCTTACTAGTAAAGACAATGGTGATGTATCCATTAGATAAGATGTATGCTACAATATTAGGTACTGTCTTGTCTGTCCAGCATCCCAGCTGCTCATGAGTCTCCATTTCTGAGGGAACATTAAACTGAAATACTTCAATGAATTTGCTTTATTAAAATGTTTAAACTAGCTGATTTGTTTTCATTATTTACAAGTAAGTACCCTGTTAAAAAGCTCTTATATGACTTAAATGAGAAAAACATGTAAAGCATTTAATACAGTTCCTATCAGATAAAAACTGCACAATATAAAAAAGAGTATGTGTTATGAATGGGTTTTTGTGTGATAATAAAGAATATAAAACTAAAAAATGTATACCTTTGCATAGTGACATTACCTCACATCACTATTTTATTTTATACACTTGTATGACACATCTTGAGATACTTTGCAAATGTAATAATTACAATGATAGTTCTGGTAACAAACAAAACATATAATAAATATGAATAATGTTTGAGTATTTGATATCATTTCTCAATTAACCTTGGTTAAAATAACTCCATTTTTCAAGTTAAAATTCTATGTGAAAAATAGAAAAGCAATAATAATAATAAATTTTATCCCCAAATATTTCAGATAAAAACTTCAATGTGATTAGGAAGTATTAATCATTTGAAGTTTAAGGATAAAAAAAATTAATGCTCAATACCACATGACTTGTGATGAGGCTAACAAAGACTACACATATGAAATTGATATATAAACCTAAACCTTTCCATGTGTGTCTCCTACTTCTGATTTCTAAACAAACATGTCAGAAAAATGATCCGCCTAAAATTCTACATATCTCAGTAAATGGCAACTACATTCACTTATTTCCTCAGAGAAAATGCAACCAGAAATACTATTTTAAAAAGTAAGACCTTGTCAGATCCTATCACTCCTCTACCCCCAAAATTCAATGGATTCCATTTTCACTCAGTAACAGACAATATTTTTTTATGGCAACCTATTTTATCTGGCCCCCTGTTACCTTTCTGACTTTACTACCTTCCTGACTATACCTCCTAACATTTGTTCCTAGTTTACTGAGCTCCAAACTGGTCTCCTTGACTTACCATAATATCCTAAATGCTCTCTCATCTCAGTAATTGCTGTTTCCTCTTCCAGGAATATTCTTACCTCAGGAATTTGTTGGTACTGTTTTCTTCATTTCATCAAATTTTCTGCTTAAATATCACATTGTCATGGAAAAAAAGATGTCTCTGGAGAAGGGTCCAAGGTGTTCCTAGAAAAGAGAAGTAATTCAACTCAGGACCAGCGGGGTTCTTGGCATTCATGACAGAAAAGAATTTCAGCAGAAGCCATACAAAGGCATAGACAGAGGTGTATTTAAGAAGGGAGATACACACTCAAGGGAGAATGCCTGCATCTTGAGAATGAGAAGCAGCCTTGACTTGGGCTAGTGGTCCAATATTTATAGAATAGTTGTATCAGGGGCTGAATTCCAGGTGGATCCAGGGAGGAGCTGCACAGTTTCACACCAGTTTTCCCTATGCTTGGGTATTTCCCTCATTTTACAAGGGCATGGGCCAAGGTACACAACTGTTCTCTGCATCTCAATGGCTTGAGGGCGTTTCTCTTAAAATTCAGTATTTCTCTCTCCTTACCCTAAGTCTCTACCTCAACATCAAAGAAGCCTTCACTGACCATCTTACTTGAAAAAGGATCATTCCATGCCAAAGAATATCTGCCTCCTGTACTTTGCTATATTTGTGTATATAGTATTTATCTTCATCTGTCATTTTAAATGTTTTACTTGTTCATCTGTTTGGTCTACCTTTGTATGGCAAGTAACATCTAATAGGACAGGGATAGATTTTTTTTTTATATTTTCTTATTGCTATATGCTAATTACCCCAATATATAGGTGATTGAAATATATGTTTAATGATTGAAAGAATCTTCTTAAACTATTCCCTCTGCCATTCAAACTCAGGAGAGCAAATGGTTAAGTGTCAAATGGCTTGAGTAAATTATAGCAGAACTATACAGGAGTTAAACTGATTAAATAAACAGGCAAAGAGATAACATTAAATAATTTAAAAACTGTAAAAGCATGTCCTGATGATAGATTATTAATTATTAAGCCACCCTATTTTTGGCATGACTTAGCGATCAACTGAGATGAATTTTTAAATATGAAATTCTCTGATCCCACAATAATATCTCTTTAGGTTAGATTAAAAACTTGAAAGCAGGAACATTGCTTACATTTATATAATTTCATAAACTGCTATTCTTAACTCTGTAGTTTGCTCATCTTTACCTTCCTTCCTTCTTTCCAATCTTTCTCATATAATTGAAGATATTCACACATTGTGACTAGTGCCAAATAAATCCTAAAATGGTTTCTTTGTTTACTTTTACTAAATAGAAGTATCATAGATCTCTGTGACCCATGTTTCCATCTATAGTAAGCTAGTTTTGTATATTTGAACCACAGCATATAATAAAATAATTTATTTTTAATTTTTTACCATTATCCCTTTAATTGTCTAGTTAAATTTCTGCCCTGCCCCAATATTGTTTGTCTTTGAGGTCAGGATATGAATAGGCCAAAGTTCCTCTTCACGTGAGTGAATCAAAACTCTACTGATAGGAGAGACTGACAGATTGATCTCCAGACAACCTCTAACTTCATTATAATTCCATTTGAATGGTAAATGACACACCCAACAGCAACCCCATGACAGTTGATGATTTCTAAAATGACCAGCAGAAATAATGATAAAAAGAGCAAAAAAAAAGTGTTGCCTAAATTCCCAGAAAATCTTCACCCATTCTCAGAAAAGACATGAATATTCTTACTTTTTGTTATCCTGTCCCCACCCCACCCCATTCCTTTTAGCCTATAACTTTATTGCTTCCAATATATTGAGTAGCTGATCTGTGAGCCTTTCTCCCTGTTTTCCTATTGCTGGCCAAAAATAAGCCTTCATTCCTTGCTAAACCAGGTCTTTGTATTGCTGGTTTCACAATTACAAAAGGTAAAAAGAATTCAGATTGGCATAAAAAATTGGTAACAGTACTGAAAGTAATTACAAGTTGGTGATGTGATAGATATGTTAATTACTTTAAATGGCTCTTTTTACAATATATTCATATAATAAAATATTATATTGTAGCTCATAAATATATGCAATGATTATTTTTTAATTAAAATAAAAATTACACATTATGATAAATTGCTTAAAATTCCAAAATTTGCATCACTACGCACAGTATTAAAATGTCCCTGAATCATTTTCAGCATCATTAATTCATATTTTTGTGTGTCATTCACTTTCATCACTCTTGATATGAACAAAAGCTTTGGAAATAAGGAAGGTAAAGAGTAATACCTTCTTTTAGATGAATAAATGAGAAGTCAGAAAAGCAATGTGAATTCTCAAAGGAGATGGAGGTTTTTAAATCTGAATCCAATTTTAGGTCTTCTGACTCTTGCTGTAATAGTGGTCCACTTTATGTGTTGAACATAGCCCCTGTTGCTCTGCCACTGCAACTTATTTTTAAATTGGACATATTTCTTTCTCTTCCTCTCTCCCTCCTCCTCCCAAGTCCCACCCCCACCCCCCTCCCTAATCTCAGGGGAAACAGTATTACCTTTCTTCCCCATGCCAGGCAGAGTTATCTGTTTCTGAGTACACACCCACCATAGGAACTAAGTAATCCAGACTTTGGTGATGGTACCAGAAGATCTCAGAAATGACTATCTCCCAAATTAACCATGAATTATAACTCCAGGAAAAGAATGAGGGGAATGTAGCCTTTGAGTCACCTCTTTAAAAGCTCTCTGTTCCTGCTGATGGGCATAATCACAGCCTATGGGACAGGAGTCACCTATGTTTCTCCTTTGCTAGCAAAGCAATAAACCTTCTCTTTCATTTTTTCTCAAAACTGCATCATCATTATTGGATTGGCACTGGGGACAAGGACCAATTTAGCAACAATGGGAAAAGACATAGTCTTCTATACTTACTACCATTTTAGAAAATTTGTGACAGTAAAAAAAAATCTATATTTTGTTTTTTTTTGTTTCATTACTCAAATGACTATTTTTTATTCTCTTTTCCCCTTGAGGTACTGGAGTTTGAATCCGGGGGCACTTTACCACTGAACCTCAGCCCATTTTTTACTTTTTTAGAGACACACTGTCTTGGTAAATTGGCCAGGCTGGCCCAGTACTCACTATCCTCCTGCCCCAACCTCCTGGTCTATGGGATTATAAGCATATATTGCTGTACTTGGCTCACCACCCTTTCTAATTAAGCAATATTATGGTAGAAAATAATGGAATCATTAAATTCTGTAACATATAATAATTTTTTTTGTTTTTTTTTTAGATTATTTATTTACTTATTCATAATGCATAATAAAATTTTTGAAGGGCAAAAATCTATGCCAGAAACCTCTATGTAGCAAAAGGGTTTAAGAGGCAAGGGTTTAAGAGGGAAAGGGAGCAAGGGTTAGGGAAGGGAAACCAGAGGGAGGAGAAGGGCAGCTATGGGGCGAAGAAGAATAAAAGGGGCAAATTCTGGCCCAGTGGGGGTTTAAGTAGCAATTCCCTGCAGGAGCCCTGTTTGGGGAGATGGCTTGAATTGCGGTTGACTATGAGCCGTGGAGATTTGGCCATTGTCGCCTTCCGTAGTCTCACGGGACTTGTCCCGGGATCTCGAGTGACTTGGCCGAAATTGCTGATCGGGTCAGCGCCATTTTGGTGGTGGTGTGTATGGCGTGTGTTAGTCGTTGTTAGAACCAGAGAGAAAAGTTATCAGAATAAAAAGCTGTTTGTCTCCAGTTTGCCTCTGAACTTCTTCCCGCGGCTCCGTTGCTCCAAGCGCTTCAGGCGGCAACAGGTGGCGGCCCGTACGGGGAACTTTGGAGCGGACAGGTAAGAACTGAAAGGTCTCTAAAGATGGGTTCGAATATAACTGAATCCCAAGTGATAGAGGCTATGCAAAGACTCCTTGATATACCTGACTCTGTTCTCAGTGAGGAGTATATAGAAAAAAGTAAAAGTGATCAAAAAAGCGTAGCTTCCACTGGGCCAACTAAGACCAGTAAAGAGAGTATTAGAAGAGTCCCAAAAATGACAAAAATCCAAGCTATTAGAGCTATTCAGGAGTTATTGGTGATAGCTGAAGGATACTTGCTCTTAATGGAACCTGGGCCTCAGGATATTGCTGTCAGTGAAATTAGCAGTGGTGAGGAATCTAGTAAAAGTGATCCTGAGAAAATGAGGAAAAAGAAACTAAAAAAGACCGAGAAAAAGGAACGTCAGGTAGAGGAACCACTTGTGTCCTCTACTCCCCCATGGGTGGAATCTATTACAGAAAATATGAAGGGTATTACTAGGCATTTGCATACCCTAGAAACAGAAATAAAAAGTCTTTCTGATCGCTTATGCGCTCTCGAGGACAACTCACAGATACATTGGGAACCGCCAGCATTTGAAAAGAAAAATGGACAGAGGGTCCATCAGTCAGTAGATTTCAAAACAATAAAAAATCTCAAAGAGGCAGTAATGACTTATGGGCCCCAAGCTCCTTTCACGTTGAGTATGCTGGAGTCCCTTAACACCTTTAGCTTAACCCCCTCAGACTGGAAAAGTCTATGTAAAGCAACATTAAGCGGGGGACAATTCTTGGTTTGGCGATCACAATTCCAAGAACTTTGTATAGAAACGGCTAAAAAAAAACGCGGCTGCAGGGTTTGAAAACTATGATATATAGACATGCTCACAGGAGAAGGGCAATTCGCAGACTTACAGGCTCAAATAGATTATGACCCAGTTGTATATGCTCAGATAAACACAGCTGCCTTAGAGGCATGGAAAACTGTACAAGGACCTGGGGATCTACAAGGTAGCTTGTCAAAAGTGATTCAAGGACCAAATGAGCTGTATGCTGACTTTGCTGATCAACTTTTGAGAACTGCAGGTAGTGTGTTTGCAGATGTTGACCAAGCTATGCCTTTAGTTGTTCAATTAGCTTATGAAAATGCTAATAAATGGTGCCAAGCAGCCATCAGGCCATGGAGAACTAAAAAGGATCTTTCCGTATATATACAACTATGTAAAGATATAAATGACGCCTTTGTCACAGGAAATGTGATTGCAGCCTCAATGAGAGGTGCTTCCCCTCGAAATTTCACAAAGGCTAAACGTAGACATTATAATCAATCAGGATATTCCAGGCAAAATTATCATAATCAATCAGGCTATTCTAGGCAAAATCCCAAATGAGAAAGAAGACCAAGCTCATGCCGTGCCCCAGGCCGCTGCCCCAGGTGTAAAAAGGGAAATCATTGGGCCAATAAATGCCATTCAAAATTTGACATCCATGGAAATCCTTTGTTCAGGAATTCAAAAAACAGGGCACGGGGCCCAATACCCCAGGGCCCACAAATGTACAGGGCATTGCAGGAGGAGTATCCTCAAGCATCCACTCAGATGATTCCCCGACACAATCCCTACTACCCATCCACTCCCTCGCCAGAGGAACAAGAGGAAATGCAGGATTAGACCTCTGTTCCACCGCCCGAATAGTGTTAACATTTGAAATGGGGGTTCAACTGATTCCCACAGGAGTCAGGGGACCTCTTCCCTCAGGGACTGTAGGACTTATTATCGGGCGTAGTCCTAAAAGCTTATTAGGTTTGCAAGTGACCCCAGGTGTAATAAACTCAGACTACAAAGGGGAAATAAAAATAATGCTTAGCTCACCCCAAAGTATAAGTTCTGTTAATCAAGGAGATAGAATTGCTCAGTTGCTTCTCCTTCCCAATTTACATAATTCATTTAAAATGGGTATGCCTCAAGAAGGGAACAATAGAGGATTTTGTTCCACTGACTCAAGACCCATGGCTTGCTGGGTTCGAGACTGTTCAAGGAGGCCTATGTGTAAAATAAAGATCCAAGGAATAGAAATGGAGGGATTAATAGATACTGGAGCTGACTCTTCCATTATTAATTTACGCAAATGGCCCAAGCACTGGCCTCTGCAAAAAGCTTCAACCAGTTTAAGAGGCTTGGGATATAATAACCTCCCAGAAAAAAGTGCGGTAATTTTAAAATGGGAGGATGCTGAAGGCCATAAAGGAACATTTCAGCCTTATGTTTTACCTAATCTACCAGTTACTTTATGGGGAAGAGATATTTTGCAACAAATGGGAATACACCTTGCAACCAAGCCTGCAGATGTTAAATGTGAAAACCTACAGGGTAATCTTAACCATAAAAGAACTCATTATCAAAAAGTACAGAGTAATCTTAACCCTAAAAGTAATCATTGTCATAAAGGAAAAAGATATTTTTTTTTCGGGGCCACTGAGAAAATAATTTTGAAAATACCATGGCTTTCTGATAAGCCAGTGTGGGTCCCTCAGTGGCCCCTATCTAAAGAGAAATTACAAGCGGCCCACCTACTAGTTCAGGAACAATTAGAAGCAGGTCATATAGAACCTTCCACCTCTCCCTGGAATTTCCCCCATATTTGTGATCAAGAAAAAGTCAGGAAAATGGCGATTGTTACATGATCTTAGACAAATTAATAAAACCATGCAAGTTATGGGCCCTACTCAACCTGGACTTTCTAGTCCCGTAGCTATTCATTCCAAAAAATTTCCATCTTATTACTGTTGATATAAAGGATTGCTTCTTTTCTATTCCCCTACATCCTCTGGATGCCCCCAGGTTTGCTTTTTCAGTTCCTTCTATTAACATTAATGGCCCTGATCAGAGATATCAATGGAAGGTTTTACCACAGGGAATGGCTAATAGCCCCACCATATGCCAAATATATGTGGACAAGGCTATCCAACCCATTAAAAATAAATATCCAAACCTCATGTGTCTACATTATATGGATGATATTTTATTGGCCCACCCTAATCAAAGAATTGTAAGCTGCCTGGTACCGTAACCCGGATGAAAACTCTCAGAGGCAGAGTTAAGCTTTTACTACTTTTACTTCTACTTTCTTAGAGCTTAGAGAGGGAAAGAAAGATTTTTCTTAGAGAGGGAAAGAAAGATTTTTCTTAGTAGCTTAGAGTAGCTTAGAAAGATAGAGCTTAGCTTTTTCTTAGTAGCTTAGAGTAGCTTAGAAAGATAGAGCTTAGCTTAGAGAAAGATTAGAGCTTCTTTCTTCTCTCTTCTTTCTTCCTTCTTCTTTCTTCTGTCTTCTGTCTTCCTCAGGAGTCTCGGCCTTACTCTGACCAGTCCTCTGGAGCCTCGGCCTAACTCTGGCCAGTCATTACTTCTTCTATCTGGTTTCTCTTCTGTAACCGCTCTGCCTACGTTCTGGCTGCTCTGATTCTTCTGACCGACCGAGTGACTGCCCGGCTGACTGAATTCTCCATTCTCCTAACTCGGACCGCTTTCACCCGGTTATATACCTTCAGGTTTGCGGGTGCCTACAGGTGCGTCACATACATATCAGGTGGAACCTATGGCTTCCAGCTAGCTACAACAGCCCTTCCTAATTAGGGCTCCTTCATATTCCTTCCCTTTAGTTTAAAAAGGTGCTTTCTATTTTCTCTATTTTATTTTCTCTATTTTCTTTTATTTTCCCTACCTAGCTTTTCACCTTTTATTTTTGAAAGGGTGGATATTTGAGCCCTTTTTGAGGAGGTGCTGCGGCTTTTAAGGAAGCCTACTGCTGAGGAGCAGCTAACGCACTTAGTTAAGCACAATTGCATAAGCGGCTTTGACTTTTTTTTTTTTTTCTTCTTTCTTTATGGCTTTCTTGCCAAAGCTCAATGGCTTTTTTTTTCTGCATGGTTTTTACCATGCTATTTAATTCTCTATTTTCTTTTAAGCTCATGGCTTTTTTTCTTTATACTAAAGCTCAAGGCTTTTTCTCTATTTTTCCTCTTCTTTATTTTTCTTTATGGCTTTAAGCTCATGGCTTTTTTCTTTATACTAAAGCTCAAGGCTTTTTCTCTATATTTTTTATGGCTTTTGGCCGGCTACTCTGCTTCGGCTTTTGGCCGGCTCGCTTCGGCTTTTCGCTGGCTACTCTGCTTCAGCTTAATTCTTAACTGGCCTCAACTGAGTCAGAGGCTATGCTCTCTTGTTTACTACTCTTTTTGCTGGTCTCAACTGAGTCTGAGGCTATGCTTTTTCGTTGCTCTCCTTATTTCTTAGCTTTTCTTCTCTGCCTGCCGAGCCCCGGACGGACCACCATTTGTAAGCTGCCTATTGTGGCCAGCCACGGTGCCGCGGGAAAATTCTCGGAGGCAGAGTTAAGCTTTTACTACTTTTACTTCTACTTTCTTAGAGAGAGCTTAGAGTCTTAGAAAGAAAGATAGAGAAAGATTTCTTCTTGTCTTCTTAGCTTAGAGTCTTAGAAAGATCTATCTTATTTAATATATTCAGTGACGTGGTAGAAAAATTCTTTTAAAAAATATGGGATTATATATAGCAGAAGAAAAAGTTCAAACCAGATCTCTCCCAATATTATATTTAGGATTTAAAATCATGGATACTTTTGTTAGACCCCCAAAAATTCTAATAAATAAAGAACATTTGACCACCCTCAATGATTTCCAAAAACTACTGGGAGACATTAATTGGCTTCGCCCTACACTAAATCTCACTACTGGCCAACTAAAACCTTTATTTGACATCCTTCGCGGAGACCCTGATCCATCTTCACCACAAACATTGACTCCTGATGCTAGGAAAGCTTTAAAGTTAGTAGAAAAAAGCCATCGAAGGAGCTCATTGTGATAGATTTGATTTAACTCAACCGCTGATGTTGATTATTATTTCTTCACAATATACACCCACAGGAGTATTTTGGCAACAAGGGCCTTTATTATGGATACATTTGCCCGTCTCTCCTAAAAGTATAATTGAATCTTATACCTCCATGGTGGCTAAACTTATTCTTCAAGAACTTAAGACTTCTACTAAAATATTTGGCATTCACCCTGCTACTATTGTTACTCCCTATTCATCATCACAGATTGAATATTTATGCTTCAATGATAATGATTGGGCTATAGCTAAATGCTCTACTTCTGCAAATTTTGATAATCATCTTCCTAAGTCCCCTATATTATCTTTTTATATTAATCATCCTATTATATTTCCACAGGTAATAAAAAATCAACCTATTCCTAAGGCATTTAATGTATTTACAGATGGGTCCTCAAATGGTACTGCTACAGTAGTCACTAAAAAAGAAAATATGACTTACATAACTGCACACAAATCAGCTCAACTAGTGGAATTGGAAGCTGTGGTAAGAGCTCTGGAAAATTTTAGGGACCAGCCTGTAAACATTTTTTTCAGATAGCCACTATATTGTACAAGCCGTCCCAAAATTAGAGTTAGCAGGACCAATAGTACCTCATACTCCAGCCTTTAAATTGTTTTATCAAATACAAAAACTTTTGTGGGCAAGAAAAGAACCTCTATTCGTAGGCCATATTAGAGCACATACTAATTTGCCTGGTCCCCTCCATGAAGGTAATCAAAAGGCTGATGAACTTACAAAAACAATATTTATATTTTCAGTGCTACAACAAGCTACTTTATTTCACTCCCAGTTTCATGTCAATAGCACCACCTTGCAACGTAGGTTTAAAATCACAAAGGAGCAAGCCAGAACAATTGTAAAAGATTGTAAATCTTGTATGACACATTTGCCCAATCCTCATTTCGGCGTTAACCCTAGAGGATTAATGCCCAATCATTTGTGGCAGATGGATGTTACTCATGAGCCAAGTTTTGGAAAATTGCGATTTATTCACGTTACCATAGATACATGCTCAGGCATGATTTTTGCTTCCTTACATTCTGGAGAAAAAGTTAAAGATGTTACATCTCATTGTTTGCAAGCTTTTGCTGCAAAATGTATTCACAAAACAGTATTTCTTTCTCTCTCTCTCTCTCTCTCTCTCTCTCTCTCTCTCTCTCTCGGTGCTGAGGATCTAACTCAGGGCCTTGTGCATGTGAGGTGAGCACTCTACCATCTGAGCTATATCCCCAACCCCTCTATTACTCTTAACATTTTTAGGAGAATTGGTAGCTATATCAATTCTTCTGTATAGCAATCTAGTATATATTCAGGATATTGGTAGACACTTAAGAAAAGGTCAGTTTTCTCCTAAGAGAATAAGAAAACAGCTTCTCAATTCTCTAATTTACATTAGAGGAAGAAAAGGAAAAAAAAGAATGATATCAATTTAATGACTGAAACATTTAATTAGATATGGAAATTCTATTCAGTAGGCATTTATTATGAGTAAAAATGTGCAAAAGCTCATAGTTACATAAGTGAATAAAACATCTAAACAAAGCATGCTCATAAAGAAGGTAGTATTTGCACTGGAGAATTAATATTTACAAGTAAGTAAAGCATTATTTTATAATAAATGACAAAATATATTTTGAGAATTCTGGGAAAGAAAATGGGTAGAAATGATTCAGAATTTTACAAAGAACAACCCAGTGGAACAGAGAACTTATATTCAGACATATGCACTAGGAAAAAGAGAATGGACTAGATGGAGATTTTACTTAAAAAGCAGGTATTTAAACTTGTATGATCCAGATTCATATGTCTTTGCCAACTATTTGAATTACATCATGTTCCATCAGATGAATTTTAATAATCCAAGGGGCCCTGATGAAATCGCAACATATCTTTAACCTGAAGCTATTTTCAAACTCATAAACTCAAAATGTTCAGAGGCCAAATAAATGTGTTCAGATTAATAATTTTTTCTTATTAATAGCAAATATTAAAACAAAACATTTAATATACATTCACATAGCTGTGGCAATTCAACGTACTAATTCAACTTGGTGCTGTCAAGCAACTTGTTTGTCTGAATTAAATTAAAGAACATTCTTCAAAATGATTCCTCAAGTTAATTCCTAATCAATGGTAAATAATCTTGACAAAATTGTATTGAGTGTAAAAATTTAATAACTTCTGAAATAGCAATTTTATTGTTTGAAAAGTAATTGTAGACTCGATCTTGATGTAATGTATTTATGGTCACAACATTTCCTTATTAATAACAGAAAATATTGAATGTTAACAAAATGAAATTGAGCCATCTCTTTTTGATACCCTAAAGTAAATATTCACCACAATTTAAGCAAATCCTGCATTGAGTAAACTTCCTCTCTTAGTTTGATTTATGCCAATGGATTTGATTTGAGAAAACCTTAATTTTGTAACTCTCTTCCAGTCAAAATTAAACATATGCTTTGTAAACAAAGAAAAAAATGCATATAATCTTAATTTAAATAGAGGTCAGTTGATCCTCAAGGTGATGCTTAAAAACATCCACAAAATGTTCAGGGCTTGAAATTGGATTGAAAGTCAAGGTAGGTCTAAGGGAAGTGTCTTGACACTTGTATGTACTGTTTTTACTTAGTTTGTGTGTTTGTTGGAGGCTGAGACAGACATACCTCCCATTGTCACTCCTTGGCACTACCACTATCTCTTGTGTTTTCCAAGAAAGTCTACTCTTGAACTGTCTTTTTTCCTGTCAAAATCAAGCAGAAATTTCATGCTTGAGAAAGACTGTTTATACACGTTACCTATCATTCTCTTTCCATTGTAAAATGCATGTGAACTTCTGTGGCTTAGCTTCCTTCTGAATTTTATTACCATTCTTTCGTTTTTTTCATCTAGTGTTCAGTGAGCGGATCATATAAAGTACATCATCCATTTTGTTGTTCAATTGTCCTTATATAATAATCATTACCTAATGTATGACAGATATTCTGAAAGTGAATTTTATATATAATGTTTTATTCCTGTAACAACTTTGACACTTGACTTTTCTTCATTCTACTGGCAATGAAATGTGGATTTGGAGAGCTTAACATAGACAGGTAAGGTCACTGAAGTGCATAGGTATGGCAAAGAGAATATTAGGTGTTCATCAAACCCTTATCTTTCTTTCTAGGAGGCCAAATATATTTTCCAACACCTCCTGGAGTTAGATATAGCCAACTACTGAGTTACTGCTAATAATTTAAGTTAGCCAAAAGTTGAAATGATAAGTGTCACTTCCTGGATTGATCTCCAGAGTCCCCAACACAGTCCTATTAGCTTTCACATGGCCTTTAGCTTCTAGCCAAATGCAGAGATTTATGTAAATGCCACTGAAGCCCCAGGAAGTGACAGTACCTATTCATGGAGGAATCTTGATCTCTGAATATCTCCCTGAAGAAACTGTCATTCCTCCTCATACTGCTAATACACATGAACTCAAAAATGAATGATAGTTTTGTTAACCCTACTAATACAGTAGAGCTGAATTCTCTAATAATATTCTATACTTATATAGTGGAGCTGGCCTTATCATCCTGTGCCACCTTATCTAGCTACATTCACTCTCTTCCACTTCTTTTTCTAGAGCTGCCAATTAATTACTATGCAAACACAAAATGATTTCTCACTCATCAACCATTGAATACATTACTTCTTCTGCTTGATATATGATTTTCTAGTTCGTCCACTAAACCCTCAAATGCCGTGTGTGTGTGTGTGTGTGTGTGTGTGTGTGTGTGTGTGGCATTGGATATTGAACCTAGGGCCTTAGTATGTTCAAGTACTCTACTATTGTGCTACAGCACAAATTGGTTTCAAATTAGCAATCCTCCTGCCTCATCTTCCATAGTAGCTGGGATTACAGAAATGTGTCAGCATGACCAGACCTCTTGTCATGTTTGTATGATATATTTTGTTTATACCTGATGCTAAATATGATGCATTAGTACTTACAAATATGTGAACTTGAGCAAGTCACTTGCCATCCCTGAGCTTCCATTCATAATATCTGATTATCACTCAATATATAACAATCCCTCTGTTAAGAATTGGCAGTACTTCATCTCATTTAAACTTCATAATAAGTTACTAAAGTGGGTACTATTAGCATCCTTAGTTTAAGATGGGGACATGCATGCCTAAAGCCTTGACCAAAGTTGCATAACTTTTAAGTGGCAGAATGACAACATTTACACACATAGTAATGTATTCCAAATTTTTGTCCACATGGATGTCTATTCCACCTATTGGAAAACATAGGCTCTAAATAATTTCAGTATTTCCTTTATTTAATTTTACTGGTGTAGATAAAGCTAGAATGATAATTTAAGAACAAAAAATTTAAAAAATAAATAATTTAGAACTAGAATCAATTTCCTCTGTTTCCAAAGTTTTCCCCTACTCTTTTATAGTGCTTCAAATTAATATGTAGAAATTTGTCCCAGAAACAAGTGCTTATTTGAAAGTCCCTACATAGTAGGTATTAAATTGATATTTGTTCAATGAATAAAGGAACTTGAAGAGTTGATGCAAGTATAAGAGCAATATAAAAACAATTTTTATAGCTACAAATTCTTTCTCAGGAAGAAGGATACTATCTTTTTCTTTTTAAAAGTTCATTTTTTCACTTCTGAATATTTTTATGGATTTGGTAATACAGGCTTGACAATCAAGGCTGGAGAGAGATGAATAAATCAGCATAACACAAGGCAAAGGATTTGGAATTCTCCATGTAATCCTAGATAGATGATGTGGGGAGACAGTAAAGAGAGAAGAAAACAGCCAATAAAGCATGATATTGTGAGTTTAGAGACTATCAGGTGAAAATATCTATGGGAATATTCTATAGATGGTTAGCTGGAGAGCATTTTTCAGATACTTAATTGAAATTGACTTTGTATGGACTTAAAAGATGCAAATGCCTTCTATTTCTATGATTCCCAAACCTTGAAAAGTCTATTTTTGAGAAGCTGTTGCATTTATAGTGGGAACCAGAAAAGCAGCTACATTTCATGTTTGTATTCATAATGTGAGGGGACAGAGAAAAGACTCATGTAAGCAGAATTTTATTGCCAATGTTGATTATCAGAATGTAACCCTCTTTTATAAAGAGGGTTAGACACACAGAGTGTATTATAAATGTTTAAGCCAATTGTCATATAGCCAATAATTTGGCAACTATTACTGACACCTGAGCTACTCAAGGTTTTGCAAAGTTATAATTTTTATAACATGAAAGTACCAAAGATCTAAGGGAAGGTTTATCCTCACTGAAAGGAGATTGTCCTAGAAAAATATTTCATACTTTATCATGGGAATAGGATTCCAAACAGCCAAATATACTTTTCTGGTTGGATACCAAGGAAAAGGGGTTAGATATTTTAAAAATATTTCCTGAGAGGAGATGGAATGAAAACAAGGCTGTTTAACTCACATTTAAGTGAGCAAGGAACAGCAAAATGGCAATCTCTCCCTTCACTCAGAATGAACAGGCACAGGAAGCTATAGATATTTGAGAAGTGGAGGGAGAGACTTCCAGGCAGCATTAAAATGGAATTCGTCCTTCCAGGGAATCACATAACACTGTTCTAGGACAGCTGCTTTCGGCTTTAATTTAAAAGTATAGCCAGCTGCAAAAACATTTGCAGAACAGAAATAGTCACATTCTTAGCATTTACCCAGATTGTATAATTAGCAATTAAGAGCAGAAACAGGGCACTAGTAATATCTGTACTTTAAAGGGTGAGTTTTCTGCAGTTACTGATATGAAAACTGGAAACTCTTTGAAACAACAACATTACCTATAATAAAGGCAGCCAACACTCTAATATGGAAACAATCCACATTTGTAGAAAGAATCCTAAGATCCAGAGCAGATCAGCAAGGCTCCTCTTGGTACAAAACCTGATCCAGACCCATTCTTGACTTTTAGAACCCTTGATGCAACATTTTCTTATGTACTCAGCAGTGATTTTATATTTTGTTCTTTT
Organism: Tamias sibiricus; assembly: GCA_025594165.1. Lineage (NCBI taxonomy): Eukaryota > Metazoa > Chordata > Mammalia > Rodentia > Sciuridae > Tamias > Tamias sibiricus. Next base: position 133,863,073 of record CM046667.1, read on the forward strand.
TTCCCACTTCATTTTAAAAAGAAAAGAAAATAAACAGCCACAAAATCAACCTCAGCTTTCTGTTTTGTTAATATTCTGGGGAAACTATGATGTGAATCAGACCTTGAAGGGGTGAGCAAGCTGTAGACTCAGAATAACTTAATGCCTGAGGCTCAGCTGTGATCTCTACTTTTTTAGTGAGAAACAGTATTAAGGTCCTCCTGGTTCCAGAGAGGACCCATTTATAACACATGACATTTACAGAAAGGTTTGAGACACAGTACTTCTTCCTCTTGATTTCCGCTCTTCCAGTTAAGAATCAAAGGATTTCAAGGAAGAAGTAAGAGATGAGAATGAAATAAATGTTCAGCACAGAGGATCAGAAACAATCCAAACTATTAGTCGTAAAATAAGATCTACTCAAAATCCAGGCTGTGGAAGAGGAATCTAAAAGTATTTGGCAAATGGAAGGGAGTGAGGAGGGGAATAGGAAAGATACTGGAATTAATCGGTCATAACTTTCCTAGCCTTGTATTTGTATACACAACCAGGGTAACTCCACATCACATATGATCACAAGAGTGGGAACCTGAATAGAGTAAGTTATAGTCTATATATGCATATTCTGCCAAAATACATTCTACTGTCATGTATAACTAAAAGGAAAAATAAATAAGCAAAATTTTAAAAAATTATTTGGGGGCTTCCAACCACATTCTACTGGGAAAAAGTTACTTCAGTCATTGCCAAATATGTCAATGTCAGTGTCTCCCCAGATTTTAGATCTGGAAATCAACATGAAGCCATTTATTTAAGTTCCTCAATTAGCTCAGAGACCGAAATTTTTAAATCTCTTGAGCGAAAGAGGAAAGGCTCTTTGTGTTGACGGTTTTGACAAAGTTCAACTCATCAGCACAAAGTATCAGTTCCCTGAAGCCCTCATAGTTCTCATGTCCCACAACAATCTGCTCCTTCCTAGAGACAAGAGAACTCTGTAAAGGTACCATGTGTGCAGCAGTGTGATGTTGTTTTCTGTACACCCTCTTTTATTTCTCAAACACTCCTACCCCATATATTTAGGGTGAAACTTTTCCTATCTTTCCTTGAACACTCAACAGCCAACTATAAGATACTTTCTGTGGGTAGAAGAAAGAGTTTCTCTTCCTTCACCTTTCCCAAGGTTCTCCACTATGAGCACAAAAAATTCATCTAACTATTTAGATAAAAAGTGCCTAACTGTGGCTCCCCACAATGGTGCGAGCTTCCCCAGTGCAATGGGAAAATTAATTAAATGTTGACGCTCACTTGCGAGCTCCTGAGCTCTACCTGGAGCCTACACTACAATGTGAGGCAAGCCAGGATCTTCCAAACATCTGAGTTACAGCTGCAACTCTTCCCACATGCTGGGAAGAGGTCTAAATTTGGAGGGAAAGAGTAGGAATATTGTTTTACTTGGGGCTCTAGTTGCTTCTTCAAATCTTGTCGAGTAATTTGAGCTTATATTTTGATTCTCTGACCTCATTGCCTATTTCTCAGTTCAGACCATGGAAAAGAAAGCAGTATAGTATTCATGTTAACCCTGACTACAAGTAAATTTAACTTATATAGCAAGAAGAAACCAAAGTTCAATTGGCTCAGGTAACTTGCCCACTTGCTTTCTCTCCCATATACATTAATTTATTCAGTCTAATTTATTAAATTTAAGTTACCTGAAGGCAGGAATTGTATGATCATTTTTTTTATCCAGGCACAATATTAGGGCTGAGAGGATTCAGTAGTGTGTGCAGGGGATTTAGAACTAAAAATATATTTATTGCCGGGCCTGGTGGTGCACACCTATACACACAGTGGCCTGGCAGGTCGAGGCAGGAGGATCACGAGTTCAAAACCAGCTTCACTAAGCAACTCAGTCAGACCCTATCTCTAAATAAGATACAAAATAAAGTTGGGGATGTGGCTCAGTGGTCGAGTATCTCTGAGTTCAATCCCTGGTATCAAAATAAATAAATAAATGAATATATGTATGTGTGTGTGTGTGTGTGTGTGTGTGTGTGTGTATATATATATATATATATATATATATATATATATATGGAGAAAAAACATCACATGAGGGATTTATTATACCTAATGTATTTATTTTTCAGTTAGGTAGGTGTTTGTGTCCCCATTTTAAAGACAATAAAACAGGTGTAGAGACACAAAGGATACTGCTAATCACACAAATAGAATGTGGCCAAGCTACATTTTAACAAAGTTTTTTCTAAGTTTTTTGCATTCACTCTTATTTTTATCCAACACGTCGATTTTTTTCCTAAACACCTTTCTCATCTCCCATTCTTGTGATGCAGCACTGCTCTATAAGGAATGCTAATAGCAAATGACATTCTAATCCTGAAGCATTGCACAGCACTCAGCACAGAGTAGGTTTCTGCCTAACAATAATGACAAATTATTCAAAAAGGAAAAAAATGTTTACCTCAGTAACATGAATACTGAATTAATGGAATTAGTGGAGAGGATATACTATATTTTGATTAAAAAATATTTTAAAAAATTTTGGTTGTAGGTGGACACAATGCCTTTATTTTTATTTATTTATTTTTATGTGGTGCTGAGGATCAAACTCAGTGCCTCAATCACACTAGGCAAGTGCTTTACCACTGAGCCACAACCTCAGCCCAAGATAAATATATATATATATATATTTTTTAAAGATCAAAAATATCTAAAAATATCTAACATCTGATTTTGCCTCCCACTACATTTGCTACCATATCACTGTGGCCTACTGAGTCTTTATCTATATACAATGTAGATAATAATACCTTATTGATCTTATAGGGTAATAAGGAGAATAAAAAAGATGAAATTATTCCAGGGTATACATCTATTCTTGAAGTTATCATAGTGTCCTTACATTATTTGTTTTTGTGACTATGACTACCTCCTGCACTATACCTTCAAGCTCTTAGTGGAAAAGACAATGTTTTTCTACTTTATGGTCTAATTATCTATTAATATAAAGTCATTAAAAGGAATTATGTAATAAATTTATAAAACAATAAATTAACTAATGTTGTTCTTACATAGGTGCACCATGGTGTTTATATATTTATGTTTCTGTATATATCTATGTGTGTACAAAAACATCCATGTATATGTGTGTATATATCTTTATATGTGTGTGCATAATAAAATGTTCTAAAACTGATTTACTTTTAATTGTTACATCTCTGTGCCCACCCAATTCCTCATCATCAGTAGAATTGGTAATGACTTCTTAGGTTTAGAAACATATTTTAAATAATTGAATTGTACACTTAAAATGAGTAAATAAGTTCATGTATAAATTCTACCTCAAGTCAGTATATATTATTTTCCAAAGTATCTTTATTATATTCAAATTGAAAATAGTTTTTTATTTGTTTTGCTTTGATCTTCTGTTTGCTTCTTGTAGACCTGACAATTTGGCCATGCCCAATTTTTCTTTACTTGAAATTTTGTATCTTGGAGAAGAGTCTTGTGAACGGTATGTGTCCTCTGAATATGCACTATCTCTGGTCCTGTCCTGTGATGGTGTAAACAATATGAGGATCTTTTTACCTACAATATTTTGTCCTCTGCATTTACAGTTGTTGCTGAAGGCCATGTTCCTGCCCCAGCCAATAAGATTTCTTTATTTAATGACTTCTTTCACCAATCCCAAATTGATTTTGGTTTACCACCTGATAATTGAGTCTAATTTATCTGTATCACTCTGGAATGTCTGCTCTTAAATCCAGATCCAGGATATCTTTCTTAGGCCTGTATAACATAGCACCTATAGGGCACCATGTTGCTCCAGAGTGAGGTTAATTTGGGGACATTTTTATTATGCTTTCTACAACCGCAGACTATGCTCTGACCTTCTCTGTGTTTGGAATCCTGACAAACTCCTTTGTGGTGTGTCCATAGAAAGGAGGAAACCAAGAAAGCCACATCTGACTACTTGTCTTAGTTGGGCAACCAAAATATGAAATTGGACTCTGCACATTCTTGCTATTATAATCTAACTTAAATACCCCCCTTCTAGGCAATAATTTGATGGTTCTGGAGGAAGCTCAGTCTGGCACAAAACAGAACAAAAAGAAAGAATACATCAACATATTTGAAAACTATTGTCGGCACAGCATGATAATATAATTTTTAAAATATGTACTTCCACTTCTTGACCATAAATACATAAATTATGGAGGAAATATTAAATTAGAATTTGAATGACTTAGAGGTCAGAACTGCTTTGAGTATTAGTTCCAAAATATTAATTTCAAAGAGAAAATATCATTTAATAAGGATATAGAATCAGCACATCAGTTTTCATAAAGCCTATAGTAGAATTTACACTTAAAATGTCAGCAACCAAAAGGGACACTTTTCCAATGCCAAGATAGATATTTCAATAATCTGTATTATTTACTTATGATTGTGAGAGTTAAAATGATGGATATAACTATAGCTAATTTCAATTCCTTTAACATAAAGACTGATAATGGGATAATTTACACTACAGGAAACAATAACATATGCTAATAAAAACTCTGCAAGTGTCTCAAAGACAAACCCATTGTTTGAAAAGATATTGCTTTGTCATAACTGTATCAGATTAATTGAATCCAAAGTTCTCATTTCATCTAATCCATATCTTGGGAAAATAAGTTTTGAGTGATGTTGTGAGGTTTACTCTAGTTACTTGAGTCAACCTGATAACCTAATAAAATGCACAGCAAGAACAGAATAAAGAAAACCCTGGATTGGGGTTATATCTCAGTGGTAGAGTGCTTTCCTAGCACATGTGAGGCACTGGGTACAATCTTCAGCACCATATAAAAATAAATAAAATTTTAAAAAGTTCTACCTTAAAGAAAAAGAAAACCTTACTTGATGTCAGATTGTTTCTCTGCTAGTTTTGTCACTACCCAAATGGAATCTGAGATAATTTATCTCATGACCATATTGGGTAGTCTCTAAGTGAATTGATTTTCATTAAAAGTCTTATCTGTTAACAACATGGTGTTTTACACATTTTAATAACTACATGTGCTCATGAGGTACGTGATATTGGCAATAGCTGCCTGAAGCATTTTAGATAGGTTTGGACACAATGACCACTGTCAGTGGAAAGGAGGGCTGTGCTTAATAATCAATACTTACCTTGTGTCTGAAAGTGAAAACCTACAGCATACTTTTTATATATCTATTGATCTTCACATACATATTATGATCCAAAGGTTCCAAAAATAATTTGATTATCTTTGGTGAGTAGATTAAGTGAGATGTTCTATATAGAAGAGGGTAAGGATGTGGGGATGAGTAAGGAATGTTAACCAAATTTAGTGTTAGAATACATTTAAATGCAAATCTTCCCATGGGTGTGCAATGTGTTTGTAATGCATGTTATTAAGTTGTTCTCGGAGAAAAGCATCAGTTACTATAAAGTACCTGTTAAAGCAAAATATTTATGCTTATGCCTGCTTTCATTCCACTTAGGTGAATGCAGCTGGGGCCTTTTTAGGGCCATCCAAAGCATGCCATGAGAGTATTTTTTTATTCTATATTTGGTATTTAGAAAGAATCTATTTGATTACTCTATTCTAGTTAAAGTTAAAATTAATTCAAATAAGGGAAGTTTGAGTGAAATTCTCACTAATAGTTTCTATAGTGTAATGATCTCTATTTTGAAAATAATTTTGTTAATGCTCTTTAATTCTGAAATATTATCATCAGATAGCCAATAATTTAATGCTCATTTCTATGACTAGCTGTGTTCCACAACTCACACCAGATAATAATAATTTTTAGAGATATTATTTTGCATTATATTCTACATTTGTAAAAGTAATGGTTAGAAAAGGAGACATGGTTGAAAAGGCTGACAAGCAAATAAGTTTCAGTATTAAAGACTAAAGAATATTATAAAGAAATTTTTATGTAATAGCTTCAAGTGTCACATAAATGTACTTATTTCAGTGTAAAGGAATAGTGAAAAATAAAACATTTTAAATGATAAAAAGTAATTATTCCCATTTTAATCTTTAAACTATGCTTCAAAATGGTATAGTATGAAGTACAAAAGGTTTTAATAAGAATGATATTTATAATTATGCTTCAATTAATATCCTCATTTAATTAGAATCTATCACAAGGATTCTATAAATATAGTTTCAAAATATTTTTTTTAAAAATTTTAGTTGTAGATGGACAGAATACCTTTATTATATTTATTTATTTTTATATGGTGCTGAGGATCGAACCCAGTGGCTCACATGTGCTACACAAGTGCTCTACTGCTGAGCTACAAACCCAGCCCAGATGCAAAATCTTTATCAAAATAAACATCATAAGCCAGGCATGGTGGCGCACAACTGTAATCCCAGCACTTGGGAGGCTGAGGCAGGAGGATCACGAGTTCAAAGCCAGCCTCAGCAATGGCGAGGCACTTAATAACTCAGTGAGACCCTGTCTCTAATAAAATACAAAAAAGGGCTGGGGATGTGGCCCAGTGGTCAAGTGCCCCTGAGTTCAATCCCTGGTACATACATAAACAAATAAATAAATAAATAAATAAATAAATAAATAAATAAATAAAAAAAAAAAATATAAACAATCTTCAGAACAACTCAGTTTTCAAATGTACCAGAATACTTGAATGTTCATCTTTCCTCTCATTGAGAGATTAAATGTTACCACCTTGAGGATAACCATAATTAATATCAATGTGCCTATTTTATGTCAATTCTAAGATTCCCAAATTCTACACAAGTCCTACTCAATGACAACATACTATTATTTATTTCATGCCAATGGCACCTGAGGAATAATACAGTTTAAAGCAGAATGCTCTGGAAGAATGTAAATCCACCACTACAGATAATAATTTTGGAAAGATAGTTTTATTCGAAATGATTTTGTTCACACTCTCTGAATTTAGCCATGTGGTCTCCTGTTGTGGACATCAACATACATTTTTACCTTGATTACCTTCAAAAGGAGAGCACAGTGGTTTCAAGGTCAGGATTTATTCAGCTTCATCTCTAATTGGTAACTCCCTGATGGCTTACTGGGAATATTATTTTAACCACCAAAGTCCCTGAATATTTTAATACCCATGCATTTTAATTGTCTGTAGAAAATGGCAATTCTTCTTCAAGGAGAAACAGTTTCAATGTCTTAGAGTTTCAATTGGGCTCTATTTGCATTCATAAAACACTTTTAGTTTGTAGAATTATCCTTTCTAAAATTATGTATTAAGACTGAAGCAAATAGTTTTTTCCTTCCCCATTGACAATTGGGACCAATAACTTGTACAAAGCTGCGGCAAATTACTCAGTGGTTTAAATTTTCCATATGGTTGTTAAAGGATGCAATTTGACTGCAAACTTCAACAGAGCAGGGGAGGATCTGTGGAGTTGTAAAATGGTGAAGTTTGAATTGTGTTCCCTCAACCTCCAAATTACCTAAAACTTGTCAGATTGTCCAGGATGTATCCAAAGTTTCTTCCTGTCTACCACCATGCTTCATTCAAATCTCCTGATTGTGTGCATATTTCTAAAGCATGTTCTTTCCATTCATCTCAGTGCCATATATTTTGGAATTGGTTTTGGAAAGAAACCAATAAGATTGTTTTAAAAATTAATTACAAAGTGAATGGTTGACATTTTTTCTATTAATTCTCATTCAGTCATCCAGAAATGTTGTATTGAATACCCAATATTCATGACATTGGGTTTGGCAATGTAATACAACTTTGAGCAAGTGACACATCTCTTGACATTATGTTTTAAAGTCCAGTAGGGAGAAATAGATATTAATAAAATGATCACAAATAGAAGGACCTAATGTCATGAGCATATTTGACCTAGTATTGAAATTCATGAAAGTTGAACTTCTCAATTGTGATGATTTTTACATCAAAAGAATCAGTATGAAGAGGGAGACAGTGTTCCCAATTGAATAGTAAAAGGGAACTTTAGGAGTACAAGGGTGTATGAAAAGAACAGCATGACTAGTATAGCAATCTTGGGGAAAGATATGAAAACAGAACTAGAATGGTAAGGGTAAGCCACATGTACTTGGAAGACATGATGAAAAGTTTTATTTTTTTCTTTTAGCCACACAGTAACATGAAGTTATTTGATTGTAGAAATTTATAGAAAATGATGAGGTATCATTAATTTGCAATTGGAAAGATTATTCTGACTGCTGCATAAAAATAATTTGGAGGACAGAGCTATTAGGGGATGTAGCAGTATTACATGTGAGACCTGACAATGATGGCATGAACTAGTAGTTTAGTCACTAAAAGTCTTAGATATATAAATTAGAGACTTTATTTATTTATTTATTTATTGGTACTGGGGGTCTAACCCAGGGGTGTTTTACCAGTAGTATTTATTTTATTTTTATTTTGAGGCAGGGTCTCACTAAGTCACTGAGCTCTTCACTAAGTTTCTTTGACTGGCCTCAAACTTATGATTCTCCTGTCTCAGCTTCCCAAGTCACTGGCATTACAGGTGTGTGCCATCATAGCCAGCTCAATTGGAGACTTTGAGTAGTATGTTAAAACATGGCCTGGCTGTTCAGAGGATGTATCTGGGCTATAAGTATGATCTACTTCATAGAGCAGTTGCATTTGAAATTGTTAAAGTAGAAATGAAAGACATTTCTACAAAACTATTCCATGCAGTAAAATTTTAATCTCACCACTTCCTAAGTTTCTCCCATCTCAGTGGGATGAGTAACTATAAAAGATACTTCTTTGATTATATCAAATCAAATAGAACAATGATATAGTGAAATTATAGGATCTGTCTTTTCTACTGCCCTCCAAGAATTAAAACTGAAACACGAGAAAGCAATTTCCAGGATGAAAATTAAAATACAATATATGAATTCTATCAAAGTACACATCTCCCATTAAAGAAAAGAGTTTGGACAATTTTATGGAATTTATTTACTTATGATGACATCCTATAATCTTTCAAAAATGATTTATGCCTTTCAAAGATATGCATAATGCAAAATAGGATGAGGAAAAATAAAGTGAGAAAAAATAAATTAAATGGAAGCAAATGGCCTTGATATTATTTGCCATATTAAATGGTTAGATATTATAATAATAAGGCTTTGAATTGAAAACTGTACAATATAAGTTAGAAGAAAAAAAAGTGAAAAACATTGAGTTATAAATGCTGAATATCAATCAGAGCACATCATCTGACAATGGGATAAACAGTAAAGCTGAGACTTTCCTGGAATATCTGGAATGTAACCTCCCTCTCTTTCTCTCTCTTTGGTACAGGGATTGAATCCAGGGGCACTTCACCACTAAGTCACATCCTAGCCCTTTTTAATTTTATACTTTGAGACATGGTCTTGCTAAGTTGCTGAGCCTGGCCTTGCAATTGTGATCCTCCTGCCTCAGCCTCTGGAAGCCCTGGGATTACAGACATGTGTCATCATGTTCAGCAGATTTTTAAAAATATTTAAATGGCACATAATACTTGTACTTATTTGTAGGATACAACATTACAATTCAATATATGCATGCAGACTGCAGTGATCAAATCATAGAAACTAGTTTTTTCCATTTCTTCAAATGTTATCATTTGTATATTTTAGTAGCCTTTAAACCTTCATACTAGTTATTTTGAAATGTATAAATAATTAATGTAGATGACAGTCACCTGGAATAGAAATTTAGTACTACTTCTCCTCTTCTAATTGTAACTTTGTACGCATTATTCACCTGACCTCTATGACTCTTCCCTGCCTTATACTTTCTATCCTTTGGTGACATGTTTTCTACTCTATACTTCTGCCTGATGAACTTTTTTTTTTTTTTTTTTTTTTTTGGTACCGGGGATTGAACTCAGGGGCACTCCACCACTAGGCCACATCCCCAGCCCTTTTTGGTATTTTATTAGAGAAAGGGTCTCACTGAGTTGCTAAGTGCCTCACCATTGCTGAGGCTGGCTTTGAACTTGAGATCCTCCTGCCTCAGCCTCCCAAGTGCTGGGATTACAGGCGTGTGCCACCACACCCAGCCTCAACTTTTTTAACATTCACAATTGAGTGAGAAAATACAGCATTGATACTTAATGTGCTTCGTTCATTTAAATTAAGACAATATTCTATTTTTCCACTTACGTTACCAAAATTTGTAAGATTTCAACCTTTTTAGAGTTGAATAATATTGCAATGTGTATACATACAATAATTTTTTTTACCTATTTATCCATCAGTGACCATTTTGTTTGATATCATATCCTGACTATTAAGAATACTGCTGCAAGCTGGGCGCGGTGGCGCAAGCCTGTAATCCCAGCACTTTGGGAGGCTGAGGCAGGAGGATCATGAGTTCAAAGCCAGCCTCAGCAATGGTGAGGCACTTAGCAACTCAGTGAGACTCTGTCTCTAAATAAAATACAAAAAAGGGCTGGGGATGTGGCCCAGTGGTCGAGTGCCCCTGAGTTCAATCCCCAGTACCACAAAAAAAAAAAAAAAAAAAGAATACTGCTGCAATAAACATAGGTATGCAGGTATCTCTTAGACATAATGCTTTTATTAATTTTGTATATAGGGGATTGTTGGATAATATGGTTGTTCTATTTTCAGTTTTTTTAAGAAATGCCCATATTTTTTCATAAATGTTATAATAATTTATATTTCCACCAATAGTGTGTATGAGTTATTCTTTGCATCCTTGATAGCAAGTTGTCTTTTTTTTTTTAATATAGAGATTCTAATGGGGTTCACTTGATAGTCCATAGTGGTTTTGATTTGCATTTGTCCAATTATTGGTGTTGCCAAGCATTTTTTCATATAGTTATTGGCCGTTTTGTTTGTTCATTTGTGAAATGTCTATTTAAGTATTTTGCCTATTTTTAAATTGGATTATTTGTGAAGTTTTTTCTGTTGGATTGAGTTACTTATTATTCTGGATATTAATCCCTTGTCAGATGGATAGTTTGTAAATATTCCTCCATTCTGAAGGAATATTTACAATGATCACCCTGTTGATCATTTCCTTTCCTGTATAGAAGCATCTTAATTTGATTTAATTCCTTTTATCTAACTTAGTTTTTGTTGACTGTACTTTGGTAAATTGTTGCCTATTCCAATGTCTTGTATTTTCTCTCCTATGTTTTCTTTTAATAGTTTTAGATGCTATACTTAAGTCCTTAATCCATTTTGAAATGAGTTTTGTACAGGGTGATAGGTAGGGATCTTGTTTCATCTTTCTACATATGGAAATCCAGCTTTCTGAGCATCATTTCTGTTTTAGTCAGCTTTTTCTCTGCTGTGACTAAAGGATCTGATCAGAACAATTATAGAGGAGGAAAGGTTTGAGGGCTCATGGCTTCAGAGGTCTTAGTCCATAGGAGGCTGGCTCCAGATGAGGCTGAACATTATGGCGGAGTGTGTGGCAGAGGGAAGCAGCTCACATCACGCTGATCAAGAAGCAGAGAGGGCTGGGGATGTGGCTCAGCGGTGGAGCACTCACCTAGCACGTGCGTGGCCCGGGTTCGATCCTCAGCACCACGTAAAAACAGCATTGTGTACAACTAAAACCAAATAAATAAATAAATATTAAAAAAAAAAGAAGCAGAGAGAGAGACTCCACTTTCCAGACATAAAATATATACCCCAAAGCCACGCTCTAATTCGCACATCCTCCAGCCACACCCTACCACTTCTACCACTCAGTTAACTCCTATCAGGGGATTGAGTTAAGACTTTCACAACACGATCATTTCTTCCCTGAACCTACCTGTATTTTCTCACACATAAGTTTGGAGGATACCTCACATAAAAACCATAATAATTTTAAAAAGAGTTAGTACCTACTTCACTGCATAGTTTTTTCTGACATTGTCTAAAATCAGGTGTCTATAAGTACACGGGTTAATTTATAGATTTTTTTTCTATCTTGTTCCATTGGTGTATGTTCCTGTTCTTGAATCAAATCACGATTTTTTTATGTTTATAGCATTGTAGTATGTTCTGAAATCAGGTGTTGTGATGTGTTCAGCTTTGTTTTGCTCAAGATTGCTTTGATTATTCTTAGTCTTTTGTAGTTCCATATGAATCTCATTTTATAACACTTCTGTAAAGAATGTCATTAGCATTTTGATAAGGATCACATTGAGTATGCTGACCACTTTGAATAGTAAGTACATTTAAAAATATATTCCTCCAATCCATGAACACTGGATATCTTTCCATTTTGTGGTGTATGTGCTCTTCATATTTCCATCAATGATTATAATTTCCATTGGTGGAGATATTTAATCTTGCTCAACCTTATTAAAGGTTAATTTATTTTTGTATATTATAGTGTTTGACATAAGAGAGCATGCATATTTTTGTTAAAGATGAAATTTTTTATATTAAATTCAAGAAGGCATTAATGGTATATGTACAATCTCATTGAAGATTTGGAATACAGACACAGGGTTGTAGATCAGTGGTAGAGGGTATGCTTAGCATGCACAAGGACATTGGTTCAATGCCTAGCACTACACAAAAAATGCAATATAAGAAACAGCTGACTGGTAAAATGATCACTTTGTTGCCTGACTTGTTCAGAAGTTGGAATGGTTGTTTAGAACTCTGATTTTCTCCTTATTTGTACACATGAAATCATTTTCTCATTTAATAATGAAACAATTTTAACAGGCTTTAACTAACAGATATGGGAATAGATCTCAGGACCTATGGAAATACTACATTTTCCTATATATTTTTTTCTTCATATGAGGGAAACTCTTTCTTCCAAATCCAACAATTATTGATCTACTTTTTAGCTTAAATAATAAATGGGACTACAAATTGATGCAACCACTCTGGAAAGCAGTATGAAGATTCCTCAAAAATCTAGGAATGATGTCACCATTAGACCTGGTCATAGCACTCCTTGGTTTATACCCAAAAGACTTAAAAACAGCATACTGCAGTGATGCAGCAACATCAATGTTTACAGCAGCTCAATTCACAATAGTTAAGCTAGGTGTCCAAAAACAGATGAATGGATAAAGAAAATACGATATGTATATATATATATATATATATATATATATATATATATATATGTATATGTATGTACATATATATGTATGCACATATGTATATAGATAGATAGATAGATAGATAGATAGACAGATAGATACACACACATACATACACACACAATGGAATATTACTCAACATAAAGAAGATGACTTTATGACATTTGCCAGTAAATGGGTGGATACGGAGACTATCATGCTAAGTGAAATAAGCCAATCCCAGAAAACCAAAGCTCAAATTGATATGGAATGATTCCCTTAAAAGAGTCTTTCAAAATATGTCACAACTTAAGTGTTATTCCTCCCGGCTGGGACGAAGAGCTCTCTCTTTAGTGTGCACACAATTATATATATATTTTTTACTTTTTATATATGTGTTTATGTCTGTGTATTTGTCTAAATTTCATGTTAATGTGACGTCACAAATATATGTTTGTATGTGCATCTGTCTGTCCAGTGTGACATCAAAAATAACAAAGCGTTTGTAAATATATATATATATGGATCCAAATAACTCTAATTCATTTAAGTTTATGAGTATTCAAATTGGGTAAATAATTTAATAAGTGAAGGTACCTTCAAGTTTGTTTTATAGGTGTCCCAGGGACTTCTCTTTAGCAAAAAATATGACTAGTGCTGTATAACCTGATATTTTGGTGTTTTGACATGAGGTTGCTTATTTGTTATTAACTTCATTTGTTTAATAAATGATTAATTTCAATTATTTCAACAGGTAAAGGACTGTTGTGTATGCAGAAACTCGAGAGTTCCAGCTAACAAATTATTTCTCCAAAGTGCTTTTAGTTTTTCTTTAATCTATCTTTAATGCAGTAATTACCCTCATTCTTTCTTTGTTTTGTTCTAAATATGATATTTTGCCAGCTTATGTTTGTGGGAGCTCAGGCTGCAATGTGTGTGAGCAGAAATCAACTTATTTTTCTAATCTAATAATTCTATTTTTTAGTTTGACAACTCGCCTCTTGACTCAGTGCTGGAATAGCACTGCCTTTCCTTTAATAATTGATGCTTGAGTCTCTAGGTAGCGGGCCCTGAAGATTTGCCGGTGGCATTGTCTATACATAAAAAAGACGGCTGCTGCTACAGCTGCAGGGATCACGGTCGCTGCAAGCATCCCTGCTGCTCAAATGTCAAACAACCTCACCAGCAGTGTGGCCTCTGCTCTGCATGCATGGGGCCTCCTAGATCTACGTGTTATAACAAGTGGACATTTTGATCTTTCATTGTATGGGACTTCATGGGACAGTACCTTGCGGGTATTTGTTTAGAGAACTCACTGTGTTACTTGATAGAACTTAGGGCAGCTGATTTGTTTAAAGAATTTGATATGCTATGCAATTTGACTTGTCACCAAAAGGCTTGTTGCCTTAAAGCCGCAGCATCTCCTCCCAATTGGACGGCTGTTAGTCATCTTACACAGTCGATCCTAAAGGGCTCCATTGGATGGCTGGTTAGCCAATGACGAGTAAGATCCCCAGAGGGGGACAACCTAAGACAGGCACAGTCACACGGGACAGTCTCATGTGGCCAACATATCAACCTAAGACAGGAGTCAAGGGCACAGCCTTGATTATCCAATGACGGGTAAGAATGTTGGTTGCACATAGACGTCCTAGAGCATCCCCTCTTTTAAAACAAAAGGGGGAAATGCAGGAGCCCTGTTTGGGGAGATAGCTAAGATTGCGGTTGACTATGGGCCATAGACAGCAGATTGACATTTTTGTGCATTGTCGCCTTCCGTAGTCTCACGGGACTTGGCCCAGGATCTCGAGAGATTTGAGCAATGACTCAGCAGATTGACATTTTTGGGCATATTCGCCTTCCGTAGTCTCGCGGGCTTGGCCCAGGATCTCGAGAGATTTGAGCAGTGACTCGGCAGATCGAGCGAGAGCAATTCCTGCTCGGGCGCATGGGATGAGACCAGAGAGAGAAAGGACAGGGTTATCCCTATTGTATAGATATATTGTAGTTTCTTGTAAGAGTAGGTGCCTTGGTTTCTTGTGAGAGTGTGTATGTAGTGTTAGAAATTACAAGAGACAGAGACAGAAAGATTAAAGAATTTTTTCGTCTCCATCCTGTCTCTGGACTCCTTCCCGTGGCGCTGCCGTTCCAGGCTGCAATCCCTTTCCGGCAGCTAACAGACAGATAGATAGACAAATAGACACACACACATACATACACACACAATGGAATATTACTCAACATAAAGAAGATGACTTTATGACATTTGCCAGTAAATGGGTGTATACGGAGACTATCATGCTAAGTGAAATAAGCCAATCCCAGAAAACCAAAGCTCAAATTGTCTCTCTGACATGTATAACTGAAAAGAACAAAAATAAAATGAATGCTTAGAAATGGAAATTTTATTAAAAAGTGGTTTATTTTTCATCACAGTTCTGGAAGCTGAAAAGTTCTAACTCAGACTTGGAAGTCCAAGCTCATGCACACAGTGAGGGCCTTCTGCTTCAATTCATGGTATAAATTGGAAGACAAATGGACATTTCTTTAATAATTTCTTTGTATTTATTTGTGTACATTTCCCTTAACTATGTAGATTAGCAGAGGTATATATTAGTTTCATATACAGAAACTTTATACAGCACTCACATACTGGTGACTCCATAGTGTTCAAAAAGGGATGAATTTGCTCCATAGCAAACTGTTCTTGTAGAAACCAATCCAGTTCCTCACACAAAAAAAATACCCATGACCTAAATGTCTCCTACAGTGCCAACCTTGCATCACCACCATGTTGAGGGATTAAGGATCTAATGCATGAACTCTTGAGGCATATACTCTAACCATATCTGTCTGCTTAGCCAGCATTAATGAATCTTCTCTTTTCCTCTGAAGAGATCTAAAACTTTTCTTTTTATCCCTGTGATTCCTTTGACTGTGACTGCATTTAGTACACTAAAAAGGACACTCATTTCTGCCTATGTTTTTCTACCATTTTATCATTTTAAGGAAGCAAGTGGTCCTTAGGGTGTACTGATTGATAATTCCAAGCTAATAGATAAAATGTATTAACTTTTAAGGTTTAAATCAACAGGATATTTACGGAGCCACCATTATGTGAGTATTTTATAAAATTCCAGATATGTCTAATGCACATATCTGCTTTCAATAAAGATACAATCTGCAGAGTTGAGGGAAATGTTAAACCATTGAAAACAAAGCAAAGATAAAACAAACAATTGCTCTATTAGAAGTTTAAGCAAAGTGCTACTGGGGTGGAGAAAGAGGCTGGAGATAATGGTAGATTCCTCAAATGAGCCATTGTTTGATTTGAGCTCATACTAATGTTTAATAGAAGTATGTATAGAGAAAAGAAGTATGCCTTTTGGCAGAGGGTGTTTTCAGAAATCCTGAAAAGTTGATCAAGGCTAATTAAAATATACCTTTGAAACTATCAAATATAATATGAACACAGCAGTCTCTTCTTAAATAAATGTCTATGTAAGAAACAGTTTCAAAAATGAAATTTTCGAAGCTATATTTCTTCATGATTTTATAATGGCCACAAAGAAAATATCTGCAGAGTTTTTTTCAAACATTTATTTATTTATTTATTTATTTAAAGTTGTTATATATGACAACAGAATTAATTACAACTCATATTACACATATAAAGCAAAATTTTTCATATATCTGGTGGTACACAAAATAAAGTCACCTCATTTGTGTCTTCATACATGTACTTAGGATAATTATGACCATTGCATTCCACTGTATTTCCTACTCCTCCTGCCCTCTCCCTTCCACCCCACCCCTTTCCCCTTTGCCCTATCTAGAGTTTATCTAATCCTCCCGTCATACCCCCTACAGCATATTATGAATCAGCATCCTTAAATCAGAGAAATCATTTGGCATTTGGTTTTTTTTTTTGGATTGGCTAACTTTACTTAGCATTATATTCTCCAGATCCATCCATTTACCTGCAAATGTCATGCTTTTATTCTCTTTTAATGCTGAATAACCTTGGATTAGCAGAATTAATATTGTCAAAATGACCATATTACCAAAAGCACTATACAGATTTAATGCAATTCCAATCAAAATAACAATGACATTCCACATAGAAATATAAAAAGCAGTCATGAAATTCATCTGGAAAAACGAGAGACACAGAATAGCTAAAGCAATCCTTAGCAAACAGAGTGAAGCAGGTGTCATCACAATACCAGACCTTAAACTATACTACAGAGCAACAATAACAAAAAAGTATGGTACTTGCACCAAAATAGACTCATAGACCAATGGTACAGAATAGAGGACACAGAGACTAACACATATAATTACAGTTATCTTATATTAGACAAAAGCACCAAAAATGTTCATTGGAGAAAAGATAGCCTCTTCAACAAGTGGTGCTGGGAAAACTAGAAATCCATATGCAACAAAATGAAATTAAAACCCTCTCTCACCATGCACAAAATTCAACTCAAAGTGGATCAAGGACCTAGGAATTAAACCAGAGACACCACATTTATTAGAAGAAAATGTAGGCCCAAATCTATATCTGCACAATTTTAAGGAAAATTCTATTTTTTTTTATTATTAATCTCAATTCCTCTTATATGAAGATTAATCATCAGCTTCTTTTTGTAAGTGCCTACAGGTCCTGTATATATATACTTATTGATTAGTGTTGCATAGGAAGATTTACAAGTATCTCATCATGGGACGCTTCTGGATTTAATGCATGTTTTTTGGTGCTGGGTATTGAACACAGGGCCTTGTGCATACAAGGCGAGCACTCTACCAACTGAGCTATATCCCCAGCCCCTATGTTGAATATATTTGAGAGGTAGTATATTCTTGGAGTTTGCTTGGAAACATAGATTTACAAAAGACAAAAAGTCTTACTATGGTGTTAAACTGTACATTTCTATTAGTGGATAGAGAGCCTCAAATATAGATCGTGTTCTATTCAAATGAAGTTGAATTGCATGCTGCCTCAGTAGTAAACAGATGGATTTTATTTTGGGCAGAATTAGCCTAAGCATTAGCCTTCTGTTCCATTATTTATCTAGGACTACATAATAAAGTTTGTTCATACTTTAAAACATGAATTACCATTCATGAAACAGAACTGCCATTTTGGAGAGTGTAAGGGAGTAATTGCACAACTTTTACATTTAGAGTAATGGGACACTGAGAAAGTTTACATATTTGTTTATCAAACATGACCTCAAACTTTAACATACACAGTGGTGTTTACTTTCAATAGATTTGTTAAAGTTATTTAAAATGTCTTATCCAGAGACTAGAGTGTTTTCCATTCATTTATGAAGAAACATAAATCACAGCATGAAAAGTACTGTTAATTTCATAAACAAACTATTTGAAAAGGGAAAAAATGAATTGATCGTTTAACATAATAGAGTCAAAGCTATAAGTTATGTGATTAGTTTATCATTTTTCAACTACTTGAAAAAAGGTATTGCATTCAATGCAATCATTATTCTGAATAAATGTGCAATTATTAAACCACCATAAAAAGGGATTTTGGTCTCTGAGATCACAATTTTGTTAATCTTGGTGACTCCACACATGACTAGAATGTAACAGGTATTTTCAAATGATGAATTAAGTCAGTTATGTAAGAATATAAGACAATGACTATATGATGGTGTTAGAAATTTTTCGGAGATTTAATTTTTTTTGTTACATTTGATGGGTCTAAACTTTGGTTTAATCAGCACTGTAAATACAATATCATGATACCTTAGGTGATTATAAAAATATTCATATCACACATACCGAAGCAATCCATTTTCAAATTTGAATGTTAGATGTATCCTGATATTCAAGTACAGAATATGTTGAAAAAGAAAAACAAAGACATTGAACATGATATCAAATTTATTTTTAGGCATTTAAGAAATTATAAACTTTCAAAGTTAATTGATGAAATATGTCATGTTAGCTTCATATTGTTGCATAACAAATTACCATGAACTTAATAATTTAAAACAGTATCTGTTATTTCAAATTTCTGTAGGTGAATAGGCTGAGCTAGGATATGCTCTTATTAGCTGGGTTCTATGATTTGGGGCTCAGGAAGCTAAAATAAAGCATTATAGAAAGACTGATTTCTTTATAAGCCCTAACAAGTTATCTGTTTCCAGCACATTAAGGCTATTGGCAAAAAAAAAAAAAAAAAAATGTTTCTCAGGTCTATAGCTTTGATATCCCCCTTACCATGCTGTATGTCAGCCAGAAACTGGTCTTGGAGACTTCCCAGGTTATTTAGCACAAGACCTTCATCTTCAATCAGCAACAATGACTATAATCCATACTATGCTTCATATCTCTCACTTTCTCTTCTATGACTATCTGAAGAAAATTTTAATTTTAAAGGAGTCTTATGATATTGTCTTACCCACCTTGATAATCTTACTTTAAGGTCAACTGATCTGGAAGCTTTTATTACATTCACCGAATCCTTTCACTGAAGTACACAGATTAGTATTTGATTGAATACCTCAGACAAAGTGAATAACTAGAATAAGGAGCCAGAAATTTGGGAGGGTATCAAAGAATTTTGCCAGACACATATGTGTTCCACAAAGTCAGGAACAAATGAAGCAAAGAGGGGAAATATAATTTTAAAAATGTGGGCTGTATGTAAAAGAGAACAGAGGTAAGTCATCATCTTAGATAGATTCAAGTCCATTCTAGAACAGAAGGAACAGGAATGGCTGAAAGAAGTTATTGTGAGCAAAAGAATTTATCCATTATTTTATATTTTTGAATGTTTGATGAACAAGTACTGAAATTCCCTTATAGATATGGTATATTGAATATTGTTTAAATTAAATTGCAGTAAGCCAATAAAAAGATGGAATACTAACACTAGGATATAAGAAGAAGTTGCACAAAAAACAAATATATTTATAGTTTTTTAAGTGTGTTAATTGTGAAAAAATTTACATAATCCTGATAAATATAATCAGTGAATACTAATTTCACTGAGTTGAAATTAAATTATATTGCTATTTTGGTTTAGATGTGAGGTGTTCTCTGAAAGCTCATGTGTGAGACAATGCAAGAAAGTTCAGAGGGAAATGATTGGGTTGTGAGAGCCTTAACCAAATCAGTGAATTAATCCCCTGATGGGATTAACTGAGTAGTAATTGAAGGCAGGAAGGGTGTGGCTGTAGGAGGTGGGTCCCTGGGAGTGTGGCTATGGGGTATATATTTTGTATCTGGCAATGGGACCCTCTATCTCTTACTGCTTTCTGAGTGTCATGAGTTGCTTCCCTCCACCAAACTCTTCTGCCATGATGTTTGCCTCACCTTGAGCCCCAATGAATGAAGCCAGCTGTCTATGGACTGAGACCTCTGAAACCATGAGCTCTCAAATAAACTTGTCCTCCTCTAAAATTCTTCTTGTCAGGTCTTTTAGTCACAGCAACAAAAAGGCTGACTAAAATAATTGATAAGATTGCAGGAGTGATCACACACATACACACACAAAATTTGAGGTGATCAATATATATTACCTTGATCTGATCATTAATCACTATATGCATGTTTTGAAATATCATACTATATTTAATTAAACCATCAGTATAGTATAATTATTATGTCAATTAATTTTTATATTAATAATTAATATAGTTTTTAAAGTATAAGTAAGTTGAAACAAAGTAAGACAACTAAATTCTTATCTACAATAAAAAGAAGTCAATAGATTATAAAAACAAGTGAAAAATACAAACAAGGTTGATCAAAAGAGTTCTTTGGAAATGTGGTAATATATACAAGAATGAAATGATAGAAGAGGGGCTGGGGTTGTGGCTCAGCGGCAGAGCGCTCGCCTCGCACGTGCACGGCCCAGGTTCGATCCTCAGCACCACGTAAACATAAATGCATTATTGCATTGTGTACAACTAAAGTAAATAAATAAATATTTTTAAAAAAATATGGAATAAAATTATCATTTTGGAAGGATGCATGGGACTGTTCTTTTCCCTTTTAGGCCATTTAGTGCTTTTTGAATTTTTATATTATGCTCAGAATTTACATTTGATATATATTAAACTAATTTAAAATATATATTTTATAAATATGTACTGTGGTCAGTGAGGAGTTGTAAGACTACATTTCAAACTTTGGGAAACTAAACATACTCAATTTTTACTTTAAAATGTTAGTAAATTATAGTCAACACCCTTATTGAAGGAGATCCTTTCCAGGACCCTTTCCTGTGGATACATGAGACTGGGAATAGAATAAACTTTACATATACACCACGTTTTTTCAATACATAGAAACCCATGACAAAGTTTAATTTATAAGAGAGGGACAGTAACAGACTACCAACAATAACTACTAAGGAAATACAACCATTAAAATAAAATATTGTAATAAAAGTTATGTGAATGTGTTCTCTCTCTCAAAATATGTTATTGTAATACATCCACCCTCCTTAAAGAAATAAATACAAGAGATATATTGTACAACTTGGTGAGGATAGTTAATAACAATATAAACTTTAAAACTACTGACTGTAAATTTTAAACATTCTAACCACAAATAAATGATGTGAAGCTGTGAGGCAATACACTTAATTCCCTTGAATTATCCATTGCATAATGTATACATACTTCATCAAAAGATAATGAGAAATTATGCAATGCCAATATGATTAGATGAAGTGAAGTAAGTGCTTAGATATGGTGACATGGGCTACTAGTCACCTTCTGATTATATGTTGGAAGCAGGATCATCTGCTTTGTGTGATCCTGGATTTTTGACCCATGTTGTAAATAGTCAGGTAATATATATATGTATATATATATATATATATATATATATATATATATATATATGTATATATCATGCACATTCTGGAAAGAGGAATGATTCTTGTCCTAGTTGGGAGGGAATTAGAAGGTGTGAGGTTTTATTATGCTACTCAGATGGTGTACAATTATAAAATTATAAATTTTTATTTCTGGAATTTTCTATATGATATTTTCAGACTACACTTGACAGGATAACTGAAACCATAGGAGGTGTGAAGGTGAATAAAGGGACAATTCTATTCAAATACATGTGCTCAGCTAAGTGGGTAGCATCACTTGCATTAGTTAAATTAAAATATTAGTAGCTGGCTAATATCTGACTTCATTCATTTATCTGAAAACAGCATTAATTAATAAATGCTTATATAACTTCACCATTCTTGTTGAAGCTTGCAAATTTTCAGTATTTTGCTAGTCTCAGCATCATGATAATCTTTTTTCAAGTTCAGAATCGCCATTTCGTTAATATATAGTAATGATGATACTACTGAAAGTCAATTAGCAAGTCTTTACATTGAGAGAAGAACAGTCAACATAGGCACCCTCCATTAATATGCTAATATTTATTAGACAGTTGCCAGGCAACTTCTAGTCCCAGCACACATTTTCTAAAAGTTGCTCTGCTCAGCAAGAAGGCAGTATTTTAGTACTTCACTTTATCCTCAATTGCCTCCCTTCCAAGCCAATTGTAAAAATTCATGTATGATCTCAGAAGATTCTTTAAAATAGGTCAGTAAGTTCAAGTGATATGAAGAATGTAATATGACAATTTTGTAACATTAACATGAGCAAGGTGTTCTGAAGCTGAGGAGGAACTTTATGCTATTGTTAGTATTGAGATTGTTAATTGTACATGATATTAGGACACCACTTTTTACAAAAATATAAAAGCACACACACTCTCACAAAGTAAATTAAAAAGTCATTACATGGATAATGCAGCAGACAGTAGACATATTCTTATATTTTCAAAATCATTGGTAGTGTGTTGTATTGAACTTTTATTCTCAGTACTTTTTTCTTGTCTTGATGTATTTTGAATTTAGGACATTATTATTATTTTGAACAATATGCTTAAATGTTAAAAAAATAGAGAGTAAATATAAAAAAATATTAAATTTCAAATTACCTGTATTAAGACACAAAAAATACTATATACATACAACATAGCTATTGACTTATTATCAAGGAGTAATCCATCTACTTACAAATTCAACATTCAAATGTCTCCTGCATTCCTGAGAAAGATCTTAGTATTTTGAGGAGTCAGTATGATTGTGTTTTCTAACCAAGTGAATAAATTTTTAATTTGCTTTCAGAGGAAAAACGGAAAGGAAGATACACTTACATAAATTCATTCTACAAAAAATTTGGCTGGAACACATCCCTTCTACTTAGGAAAGGATAGCTAACAACAACAAAAATCACCATATTCTGTGTCTATTTTCATCTCTAATACTTGGCTTAGCTAGTATGTCCTATAAAAGATGCACAAGCTATTGATTTTACATTTTGTTTGAGAGTGCTCTATCTCCTTAAAAAATTAAGTGGACCAAACTTATTGTCAGCAAATATGTCAGTGGGCAGGAATACTAACTTTCAAAATTCTTTTTGAAATGTCCTGAAAAATCACAATAAAAAGGTTGTTTAACATGTTATGTTAAAAGCATATGCAAAACAGAGTAAATATATAGTGTGGAGTCTGTGAATGCCAGGAATGCACACAAATTTAATGAGCATAAGAAAAATCTGTCATATATTCATTATGAGAATCACATCCCATGTTAGAAGTTCTTTTTCACACACCCAGTCACAAAATGATTCCTGTTTTGACCAAGGGAGATTATTACTCAGGGTAAAATTCAATGCATACACATTCTAGATAATTAATTATATTAACAATTATAAAGTCATTTGAATTTTTAAGATCTTCATTCCAAGGCTATGCTATTTTTCTGCTAATCATAAAACAGTTTTTTGATATTATCAAGTACTGCTATCACGTTAGAAACACATATCATTATCAAAAGCCCCTGTGAAAGGAAGATGACAAGACAGAATTTTATTCTCTTTGTTGTTAGATTAAGGCACAGAAAAATAAAACATACTGGTTTTTCCCTATAAAGTGATCCCAAAATAGTGCTGAGATTTAAATTCAAATACTCTTGACTCTTCTTTATTCTCAAGGATTAAAATCAGTTCACTCTTTGATGGGAGTAGAGAACATAGTTGTTTTTTTTTTTTTTTTTTTTTTTCTAGATAGATTTTCTATTTTTTAGCTTGGGAAATATGCCAAATTATGGCAAAATCAGCATTTTTACATGTCAAAATTTTGTCCCATAATGAAAAATTTACAGTGAATTCTGGCTAGAAAATAAACAGGTGAAATGTACTTAAAAGATTCTATGAATGATAATTTATTTCACATTCATATCCATATTAAAAGTCAAATAAATCTCATACCAAATGGAAGATTATTCTTAAAATGGCGAGTGACACTATTGCTTAGATTCATGTTGAGTCTATCATTTGGTTTTTATTTTTACTAAAGCTCTTATAGGCCCTTTCTTCAATTCCTTGGATTCAAAACCAATAAGTGGTCAAGTTCTAGCCAATATTTTTTATATGATGTTTACCAATGGACCTTCCTATTTTTTTTTTTTTTGTAAGAGTAAGTTTCTTTTTTGCTGTGTATGACAACTGTCATTGTCTATGAAAGCAGATCAATAGGTTTTTCTTGTTGTAGATCCCATAAGATTTAGTATATCCTCTAGGCTATCCATCTTAATTTCTGAATTTCAATTATGTAAACAATAATTGAGAACACACACGTTACTATGATCAAACTTTTTTCCAATTGATCTGTAAATAATGAAAGTTCACTAAGATATATGTCAACAAGACTAGAATTATTGACATTATTGATCAAAGTTCAATTCTCCATATTTAGGTAGAACTGAACGTATTTGTAAAGACAACTGCATCTTATATTTTTAAAATATTTTAAAGCAACAATTTAGCTTTCTGTGCCCCAATCCATTTTTATTTCATTCAACACTTTTCTTTCATATTTGATATTTTTAATTGAATGATTTTTTTATATTTCCCTTTCCATAACTAAATCCTCTTCACAAATAAAATGGTGCTTTAATTCTAATTCCAAGGAAGAAATAAATTGTGCATGTGTGATCCATTTGAAACTTAGTGAAATTAACATACCATGTGAAAGAAATTATTTACTTCCTTGATTTTTAATAATATCATCAAATATTTACAGCATGGGTTTGGAAATCTCACCAATCTATATAGATCAGTAGGTTTGAGATGGGGCTGAAAATCTATTTTTAAGGAGCACATTCAAGTTTTTATTTTATAGGTGGTTCACAATATCAAATTTTGCTTAATATAGCTCTGGTTCTGGAGTTTTTGTACTAGCCATAGACCATAATAAAAATTAAACCATGTCTCAAATTACACATTTTAAAATTCTCTATTATTATTGTCATTTCAATAATTGATTTAAATATTCCAAATATTGTTTCATTTTGAAAGCATGGGTTGACCAGATGGTTTCCAGAAGTACTCACTCCTCTGAAAATAAAATTTTGGAGAATTTTATTCTTCCTGAAAAATATGCTTTCTTTAAATCCCCATGTTCAAAATCCAAAATAATATAATAGGCATTTGCTAAATTGCTCAGTGCTGAGTTTGATATATTTAGATTTAAACCAATTTTGTGCACAGTCTTTAAAAATATATTCTTTTATACATAATATGCATAGTAAATAGTTGTTACTCATTGCTTCATGTAAAAATAGAGATCATATTGTATTACATTTCATTTAATTAATCTTATATCATAATTAAAGTCTATTTTCAGCTCTAGAGGCCATAGAGCAAATTTATCTAATCCATATATCTGTTGTGTTTTTACTAGATGGATTCTTAACAAGAATTTTCAAAGAGGTTAAATTACCAGTATTATAAGAAAAATTGCTTTCTAAAGAAAGGCATTTATTTCATAGCTAATTGTAATGACCATACAATGCAAAATCCATGTAATACAATTGTAGTAAGCTTTTTCCCTACTGTAACTGAAAGACCTGACAAGAACAATTTTAGAGGAGGAAAAGTTTATTTGGGGCTCATGGTTTCAGAGGTTTCAGTCTGTCATTGGCTGACTCCATTGCTTGGGGCCTCAGATGTTATAAAATATCATGGTGGAAAGGTGTGAAGGAGGAAAGCAGCCTAGAACATGGTACTCAGGAAGTAGAGAGAGCTCTGCTCAACAAGGACAAAATATAAACCCTAAAGGCACACCCCCAATGACCCAACTTCTCCAGCCACTCTCTGTCTAAAGTTACTACTCAGTTAATCCCCATCAGGGGATTAATGGACTCATTGGGTTAAGGTTCTCATAACCCAATCATTGAATCTATAAGCTTTCTTGCATTGTCTCACTCATGAGCTTTTGGGGCACACCTCATAGCTAAACCATAATAAGTACCTAAAAAAAACTTCATTAAAATGAAAGATTATGGTGCCTCTGAAAAAAACAGAAATGCATTCCACTAAGTGTCGTGTCTTTATGAAAATAAAGGGGGTATCTAGATTTTTTTTCTAGTTCAATAAAATTCTGATTTCAACAAGGAATTGTACTAAATGAAATGAGAGAGAACACATAGAAACCACAGAAATGTTTTTTTTTTTTTTTTCTTTATTAATAAAATTCAAGCAAGGCACCGTGGTGTGGTGCACGCCTGCAATCCCAGCACTTGGGAGGCTGAGGCAGGAGGATCTCAAGTTCAAAGCCAGCCTCAGCAATGGTGAGGCACTTAGCAACTCAGTGAGACCCTGTCTCTAATAAAATGCAAGAAAAGGGCTGGGGATGTGGCCCAGTGGTCTAGTGCCCCTGAGTTCAATCCCTGGTATCAAAAACAAAACAAAACAAAAAAATTCAAACTGGTTCCAATCACAATGCCTAAAACAGGCCAACCAGTTAGAGGTGTTCTCAATTGAATA
Organism: Tamias sibiricus; assembly: GCA_025594165.1. NCBI lineage: Eukaryota > Metazoa > Chordata > Mammalia > Rodentia > Sciuridae > Tamias > Tamias sibiricus. The sequence continues at coordinate 133,890,023 of CM046667.1, forward strand.
AATAATTTCAATATTCTAAAGAAAAGCCTAAACAAAGTACTCACCCTTGGCCCTCTGCTTGAGAAACTGATATTTTACAATATTCCAAAGAAAAAAAAATATAATTTCTTGGCTAGGAATGTACATAATATATTTGGTTATAATTTACTCATTTTAATACCTGATTTGTATTTTAGGTCAATTGCCCAAGGCATGCAGTATAGCTGAATTTCTCTAAGTATACCTTCTATAGTCAATCTTAAAACATACCTCAACTAGATCACTTCCTAGCTCTAGTATCCTTGAGGAAAGCTCTTTACTCATGGAGGGGTCAGGGAGCAGAGAGAGCCTCAGGGAAGATGCACCCTTCCAGGTCACACCCCCCAGTGACCCACCTCTTCTTGCCATGTCCCAGCTGCCTACAGTTAGCACCCAGTCAGTCCATTCCAACTAGGATGAACTGATGAAGTTACAGCTTTCACAATCCAATCACTTTAACTCTGAAGATTCCTGCATTAACACAGGTGCTTTTGGGGTGACACCTAATGTCAAAACCATAACAGAAGGTCTTAATGTAAGTATGGTATTTAAATTAAAATGAGAGTTTTGTAAGGAATCTAAGTCTTGAGGATATCTGGAAGAAGAGATTTTGAGGCAGAGATAACAGCAATTGAAAAGGTCCTGAGTTAGAAGTATGCTCAGAACATTAAAAAAATAATTTAAAAGGGGTCAGTGTGGTTAAAAAAGGAGGAAAGTCATGGGAAATCAATTCACTGAGGTAAAAAGCTGTGAATGTTTTTATTTTGGAGATTTTTTTGTGTTCTGTGTTTTGTTTTTAAGTGGAAAATATTAAAAGTTTTAAATGGAGGAGATTGAGCATTTTCTGATATTTTAACAAGACTGTTTCAACTGCAGTGTTGAAAATAATCTGTGAATACTGGCAATGGAATAAGCCAAGATAGCTTTTGGGAGGTTTATTGAAATTATTTAGGTCTGAGGTGATGGTTCTTTAGGCAAGAGTGAAAGAAGTGGATATGGGGGAAAAAATGAATGAATGTAGAGAATTCTATTACTTTACCAATACCAAGGTTTTGGCCCTGAATATTATTTTAATTTTATTAATTTGTCTCATCAATTTCTACTGTCTTTCACAGACATGCTGAGCAAGAATTTGGTTTCCTTGGTTTTGTAATACTTGAAAAAATTCAAATATCTCTCTTACTTACATTTACAATTATATCATTGCCTACAATTAAAACAATTTAGTTGACTCATGAATAAATTTTAGCTTATTTAATATTTTTCTAAAACCAATTGCCATTTTGTATAATTATTCATCCCTTGTAAGATGCTCCAAAGTAATCTGTATCAATTTGATTAAATCTCAAAACAATCTTCTCAGCAGCATTTATCTCAAATCAGAGCAGGACTCAGTTTGGTGTTTTGTTTACAATGTACTTTGCATATATTATTTGGTTCTCAACTTACTCAAAGAAATTTTCTGATAGATCATTGTATTGATAAATTTCCATTTTTAGGAATACAAAAAGAAATAAAATCTGGTAGGATTAATTTAAAAGAATAACAAAGCATACATTGGGATGATGAAATGATGAGGTGGGCAATGATGTCTCTTTGTTTTCCAAATGTACTATAATTCATTTTTTTCTGGCAATTATTCAAAAAAAATAGTGGCAAACATGAGGTTTTTGAGGGTATGAGTTGCTTCTTTCCTATTTTACACTTTGCCCCTAACACAGTAAAATTGATTTCTATATTTGTTTAAGTGTGTTTAAAGAGAGAAGAAGGGGAAGGATTACTAGACAATCTTCAAATCAGTTATTCCTGGTATTTTTTTTTTTGGGGATAGGGCTTCAAATTATGTTAAGATTAGATGAAATCTATAAATCATTAAAATAAACATATAGAAAAATTTGACTGACTTCATTAAGCTCTTAAGAATAATGTATTTTATTTATTAAGTTATTATCATATGATATATTTACAATAAGATGTTCCAGATGTGAAATATATGTTTCAATCCATAGTGAAAAGTTTCAATAAGCATGAATGAAAAATTACATGTTAAGAGAATGAAAATCGGTTTCAGGCTGGCGCAGAGGTAATGTCAAAGAAGACTTGATTAATAATTTTTTTTAAAAAGGAAGAATGAGAAGGAGTTAGCTGGGGAAATACAGTGGGTGAAGTGAGGAAGGCAGAGAGCATGCTAGGTAAAGGTAAAAGCATTCCTACAATATGTGAGACAAGGAGCCATGAGGCGTATTATAATACCCCAAGCCTGACTCCAAGGTGGCCACTCTCTTGCTTTCTCTCACTATAGGTTAGTTTTGCATTTTCTAGTCTGTGTTTACGGGACTCATTACTAAATGATTGGTTTTGTGTCTTCTCTCACTCAACAAATTATGCCTGAGACCTATCCACGTCCTTATGTGTGTTCATGTTTTAAAATATTTTATTACCAAACATATTCCTTTTGATGACTGCCAGAATCTCTTTATACCTTTTGTAACTCCTCCTGTTACTTTCTATTTGTGTTGCTTCTAGTTGTGAGACAATATGAAAAAAGTTAATGTTATCAAACACAGGGATTTTCGGATGGACATTTTTGTATTTCTTTTGGTTAAATAACTAGGAATTTGATTATTGGGTCACAAGGAACTAGGAATTTGATTGGTGGGTCACACAATTAACGTTAAAATATATTGCCAAGACATTTCCAAAAGTGATTATGCCATTTTTCACTATGACCAGCAAGACAACCTTGCAGATACTTGGAATTAATAAGGTTTTTAAGCACTGTCATTTCTTGTTGGTATATCCTGGTAACTCATTATGACTTGAATTTCATTTCATTGATGCCTAATGATATTGAATATATTTGTGAGTGTTCATTGGCCATTTTAAAATTTTTGTGATGGGAACATTTAAATTATATATCCATTTTAACTGTGTTATTTGTCATTTAGTATTGACTTTTAGGTAGGCTTATTTTATTTTTGTTTATTTTTGTTGAGATTGGGTCTCACTTCATTTTTTGTTGTACCTAATTCTTGGGCTTAAGCAAACTGCCTGTCTCAGCCTCCTGACTAGCAGGACTACAGGTATGTACCACCTTCCATAGCTCTTTATGTTTTCTTCAAAGCCTGCATATCAGTTATTTATCATATATATGTTCAGGAAATATAGTCTCCCATGCTGTGTATTATTTATTTTTTCTTCACAGAATGTTCATAAACAGAATATAGTTAAAAGTAACTTACTTTTTATTGTTATTGATTGCTGTCTTGAATAAAAAATCTACCTATACTAAAATTCTATATTCTATAAAGTTTTTATCTAGAAGGTTTATAAAGTTGTATACTTATGTTTAGAACCATATCAATTTAGGTTTTATATACAGTAAGTGGCAATGGTCAAGGTCCATATTTATCCAAATTGTTATCTATTTCCTATAGCATCTTGTGTTAATTTTTTCTTCCTTTTCCTATTGAAGAACTTTAGAGCATTTTCCAAAAATTTAAATGGGCATGTAAACTGTGGGTCAGTTTATGATCATTTCTGTTTGTTAAATCTTCATTCAAGTACATTATGGTTTAGATATGAGGTGTCCCTTAAAAGGTCATGTGTTAGACAATGCAAGAACGTTCAGAGGTGAAATGATTAGATATGAGAATTGTAACTAATCAATGGATTAATCCATTGATATGGATTAACTGGATGATAACTGACTAGGTAAGGAGTGGCTAGAGGATGAGTCACTGGGGATGTGCCTTTGGGTTTTATATTTTTGTCATTGGTGAGCAGAGCTCTTTCCCTCCCTCTCTCACTTTCTCTCTCTCTCTCTCTTTCTCTCTCTCTCTCTCTCTCTCTCCTTCTTTGTTGCCATGCCCTGAGCTTCTTGCTTCTTTTCTCTACCATGTCCTTCTCTTTTTTTGTAGGGGGGAGTGCCAGGGATTGAACTCAGGGGCACTTGATCATTGAGCCACATCCCCATCCCTATTTTGTATTTTATTAGAGAGAGGTTCTCACTGAGTTGCTTAGTGTCTCACTTTTGCTGAGACTGGCTTTGAACTTGCAATCCTTCTTTCTCAGCCTCCTGAGCCACTGGGATTACAGGCATGTGTCACCATGCCTGGCTACCATGTCCTTCTTTAATGATGTTCTGCCTAACTTTGTGCCCAGTTCATGGTCATCCATGACCTAAACATCTGAGACTGTGAACCCCAAATAAACTTTGCTCCTCTACATTGTTCTTGTCTGGTCTCTTGATCACATTGGTACTGACTGAAACACAGAATAATTCTGTCATAATTATTGTAGTTTTATATTAAGTCCTGAAGTCAGATAGAATTAGCCTACTAATTCAGTTGTCCTTTTCCAAATTTCTGTATATAAACTAGATCCTTTTCATTTCCATATTAATTTTATAATTAGTTTGTCTAATTATATCAGAAAACCTGGTGAAATTGTTGCAGAGATTTCTCTGAATATGCAAATAAATTTGTGAATAAATGATACTTTAAATTTTTGGTATTTCCAATCCATGAAGATGTTGGATTTGTATTTATATGTATTTTTAAATTTTTGTTCACAATATTTTATACTTTTTATACTAAATTTCTTACATATAATTGGCTAAACATATTCCCTATTATCTTATATGTTTGTTATTATTGTTAGATTCCTTTCAAAACCAAATTGTATGCTCTTAGTATATAGATACATTAAATTTGGGTATATACTTTTATCATATAAACTCATTAAATTGATAATTTTTCCTTGTTGTGTTTTTAAAATTTTCATAGGATTTTTTTATACAAACATTTATGACCTCTATAGATAAAAAAAGATAATTTTACTTTCTTATTTTTTGCAGGGCTGGGGATTGAACCCAGGGCTTCACATATCCACAGCACGTACTAAACCTCTGAGATAGACCCCCCAGGCCCAAATTTTACTTTTTCATTCTCATATGTGCTTCAATTTTTTGAATTGCCTTATTAAAATACTTAGGATCTCTAGTAGAATGTTATATGGATATAATGTATGTGAATATTCTTTTTCTTGATCGCATGAGGAAAGTGTTTGCTTTTCAACATTAAATACACTGTTAGCTGTAAGATGCTATTTTACATGATTCTAATAAAATTTAAGGAGTACTCTTCTAATTTGTTGAAAGTTTTTGTCATGAGTCCATATTTCTTTTTGGTGATCACTTTTTTTTCATTTTACATATTGTATTATTTCAGTTCTAACACTTGCATTTAACTTTTTTAAAAAACTTGATTTTATTTATATGTTGATATTTTCCTTTGAATTTTCAATCATATTTATAATAACTAGTTGAGTTTTTGTCATTTTTGTTTACCTCATAATGTCTATTATTTCATTGTTTCTTTTTTGTGACTTTTCTCTTGGTTATGTGTCACATTTAATTTTTTTCTTTATCATTCCTTTACTAATTATTAATTCGTTTTCAGATACTCTAATATTATAATTTTGGTCATCTGTATTTTGCTACATTTCTTCCAAAAGAGTTGATATTATTAAAGGACTTTGAGCATTAGCTCAAATTCTTTAATGATTACTTTTAGGAATTGTTAAAATAAATAAAAAGTGTACTTTACTTTGATGTCATTTTACTTATTTATTTATCCACTTAATTTTTGAGATGGAATCTCACTATTTTTTTCAAGTTGGCTCAAACCTAAGTCTCTCAAACAGCTGGACTTACAGGTGTACACCACCATAACCAGCTTGATGCCATTTTAAATCTACTTCTTACGCTTTGTCATTTTGGTGTCTTTACTGATTTCCCTAGGTACTGAAGGAGATCTTTGCATTCTTGCTATTGAAAATGTTTCTTAGTCTTGTATGAGTTCTAAAAATTGTTCAGCTTCATGGTGTTGTCTGTCTTTCCTCGTGGAATTCCTTCCTATGCATGTTAAATTTAACATTTGGTAAAAGCTCTACAGGATCTAAATATAGATTTCTGATGATTTTTACTATTTAGCTTTTGTCTCTCTATTACTGGAATTCAAAAGTACACTATCATATGTTGGGAATTCCTTGGCTTGCACCATAATCCTGAAAGTGCCTCTTGATAAAAGTTTTGTGTGATCATAGAGCTTATTTAAAAGTTTTCTGTTTTTTCAGTGATTACTATCTTTAAATTCCAGTATATGAAAAATGTATTTAGTATTTTTTTCTGTTTTTAATAGAAGGATAAAATCTGGAACCAATTACTTTGTCATGGTTCAATACATCTTTTAATGGATATTAGTAGAATAAAGATATATTACATATAGTGTCTCACTTAATAGAAAGGAAGGGCTACTATTAATCTTCATAATAGATTAAAATTCGATCTGTCTCAGGAAAACAAAATATAATCTTAGACTATTTTAAAAGAAGATTATGTGCAGCTATGTAGAAAATAGATTGGAATAATAGAAGTAAGAGCACAAATGAGGAAACCAAGTAGAACATTACAGATATTATTGGATCCTAGATGATATTGATGGTTGTACAAATAAAAAAGACGTGAATAATATTTGACACATGTTTTGGTGATAAATCTGTGTTACTGAAGGATTCAATGATGAATGATGGATGGAGAAAGCAAGTTAGGCAAGGATGAATTTAAAGTTCCTCAAATATGTGTATTGGAAAAATACGTTTCCCTTTATTAACCTGAAGAATGTTAGCAGAAGAAATAAATTTGGAAGGAAAAAACTAACATTTCAACATTGTATATATGGAATTGAATATTCTTATAAGGTATATGATCATGTATACATGTACTAAGACTGTAACAATAACATATGCTTTGGTAATCCTGGTGCAGCCACAGAAACAGACAAGAACAAAGCTTGGAAAACTTTTATTATACTCAAAGATCCCCAAAAGTAAGTCATCACATGCTACACAGGAGCACATGGGGCAAGGTTTTGGTCAGATGGCAATAGGTATGAGCAAGGAGAAATCCTGAATCCTGAGTCAGAGTCTTAATTGAGGTTTTCCTGTGAAAAACAAGGCAGGATATAAGACATAGTTTAAGATTGACCTATTTGGATAATTCTGACGAGCTTCAGATTGTAAGAATGATCTCTGACTCTTTACTACTTGACCCTAGGTGATTTCAGGAAAGGAAAATATTGATTTGTTGTGAGAGAGATAAAGAGGTAACTGGGACTACAAATGATGGATTGATTGGTTTTTCTATGAAAGATTTGCTCCCACACTGGATATTTGCTTTCTCCAATTGGATAGCCCTGGGGTTATCTCCAGTTCTCCCCATGGCCAGCAAGCTTTGTAAGAAGCCAAACCATCATAAAATACAGAAAATGTAAAAAATTATTAATATAATAAAATTAATCACATGTGATGATCTGAGAAAAGATCGTATTTAAAGTATACATTTTAAAAACTATTTCTAGCCTACAATTGTAGCCATGGGAGAACATGATTCAACCCAGGGAGTGTATTTAGATATGGAATAGATGAGAGTTCAACATATATCCCAAAGAAACCACAATGTTTACGAATGAAGCTAAGACACAGAATGTAAGACAAAGAAAGAGGAAATGAAGAACTCAGAAAGGAAAATTAAATCAGAGAGGCAGGAATGAAATCAGCACAGCACAGTGTCATGAAAGATAAAGGAAGAAAATGTTTTTAAAGGATGGGAGCAATCCACTTCATTGAATGCTGCTGAAATATCAAATAAAACAAATCCATAAACAATACATTAGATTTCAAAATTATGGAATTAATTGGTGACATTTGTAAATTTAGTTTTGTTTGAGTGGTGAGGCAGCAGCCAAATTTGAGTGGGTTAAAAAGAAAATGGGAAATGAGGTATCTGATAGAGAAGGAAAAAGTAACTCAGAAATTCATCACTGAGCAGAAAGCAGAATGTAGTAGGTAGAAGGGTTTGATTAATGACTTTAATAAGTTGAAAAATACTACTGAATATTGAAACACTGATAGAAAACAACCAGTTCATTGTTGTAAATATTGATATAAGTCACTTTGGACGATATCTATGTGTACACAAAAAGACACACATAGTGTTTAATATAGTACCTTGCATTAGTAAGTACTGAGTACATTTTATATATTATTGTGTAATAGCAGAGAAGAAACTTTGTATGTATGTATTTAATGCAAACCAGCCTGATTCAAACAAACAACCCAATCAATAAATGGGCCAACGAGTTGAACAGACACTTCTCAGAAGATACAAATTCTATCAACACTATATGAAGAAATGTTCAACATCTTTAGTAATTAGAAAAATGCAAATCAAAACTACTCTGAGATTTCATCTTACTCCACTCAGAATGGCAGTTATCAAAAATACAGACAAAAATAAACATTGTCGAGGATGTTGGGGAAAAGGCACACTCATCCATTGCTGGTGGGACTGCAAACTGGTGCAACCCCTCTGGAAAACAGTATGGCGATTCTTTAGAAAACTTGGAATGGAACCACCATTTGACCCAGCTATCCCACTCCTTGGTCTATACCCAAAGGACTTAAAAACAGCTTACTATAGTAATGCAGCCACTTTAATGTTCATAGCAGCTCAATTTATAATAGCTAAGTTATGGAACCAAACTGGGTGCCTTCAACAGATGAATGGATACAGAATCTGTGGTATATATACACAATGGAATATCACTCAGCATTAAAAAGAGAATAAAATTATGGCATTTGTAGGTAAATGGATGGAGTTGGAGAATATCATGCCAAATGAAGTAAGCGAATCCCAAAAAACCAAAGGCCGAATGTGGATGCTGAACCATAATGGGGGGACATAAGAAAAATGGAGGAACTTTGATGAGGCAAAGGGAAGGGAGAGGTGGGGTGGGGTTATGGGGATAGGAAAGATGGTGGAATGAGATGGCCATCATTACCCTAGGTATATGCATGACTACACATTATGTTGTAACACTACATCATGTACAAAACATAGAAAAGTAAAATTGTTCTACAATTGTGTACAATGAATCAAAATGCATTCTGCTGTCATATATACCTAATTAGAATGAATGAATGGATGAATGAATGAATGAATGAATGAATGTTGGAGGTCTTTATCCACTACCTAAAGTCTGTGCCCTAGGTTACCTTACATGGTTTACTTAAAAAAAAAAAAAAAAAAGAGTATGCAAATACTTTGTAGAGTTTTAATAGAGGTTTAATACTTGCTTGATTTTGGTTTGTGATAAGAATAGCAATTGAAAGGCACTGTTAAAAATTTGTCTAGCAAAATTTTTGTCTCTTGAATCTAATAATTTAAAAATTAGGCATGAACCATATCTTTTTCTCCATCATTTTTATATTAATGCATTGTATTGTATTTGACAAAAGTATTACTTCCCGACATAGGTAAACATGTATTCCTACACTACAGATAATTTAATAGTATAGATTTAAAGTACAAAGCATGATGCCTTTCTTTATATGGAAATTAGAAAACCTATATTGCTTAGTTTTGTATGACTGTATGTGCATAACAAATGGGTGGATGATATAAAATAATGATATGACAAAACTGTTTTCTTGAAAGTATTTACCAAGCTTGTAACATAAAGACATGAAACACCCAAGTAATAAAAATAAAAGTTCACAATAAAGCAGCAGTTAATGTCCATTTTTCAGAGAGAAAACAGAACAAGGACCAATACATCAGTTTTTCTAGGGATTGAACCAGAATTTTATGACCTTTTAAACTTGAATATGTGCTACTGAGGTGATCATTAAGTTACTCAATCAACCAGTGGTTATTGAAAACATACTATAAGTCACGCACTGTTCTGCTGCTGAAAATATAGCAGTAAACAAGAAAGTTACGGTTTCTGTCAAAGAGTTTATAGTCTAGGAATAGGGAAGAGTTCAAGTAGAATGCATGTTAATATTATAATATTTGTAGAATTTGTATAAAGTTACAATATTTATGGTTAGTACCATGTTGAAAATTAAAGATAGGTAGTTTGTGATGCAATTTTACATAGGATTATCAGGGGAAACAATAAAGAGAAATTTGCACAGAAACTCAAAAGGAATGAAATTAGCTGGGTGTTTTGACATGTCTATAATTCCAGAGAATTGGGAGAGTAAGGCCAATTCCAGGCCAGCTTTCACAATTTTGTGAGGCCCTGAACAACTTAATAAAATCCTGTCTCAAAATAAAGAGGGCTGGAGATGTGGCACAGTGATAAAACACCCCTGAGTTCAATTTCAAGTAGTGAAAATCAAGTTAGCCATGATGATATTTGGGAAAAGAGTGATGGAGAAAGATGGAACAGTCAGAACAGCATGGGTAAAATTCTTGAGGTAGGAGTATATTTGCCATTTTTAAGAAAATTATAATTGTGCCATTATAACTGTAGAAAGGAACACAAGAGAGGTAAAAGACTAAGTCGGGGATATAGTAGAAATGCAGATCTGTAACTGTATTTTAGGACATGGTAAGGCTTTTATGAGTAGTAATAATTTTATTTAAACTAGGGACATTGGAGATTTTGAGGATAGGAATGAATTGATAAAACTTAATTTTAACGATAACTATATTTTTCTAAATATGTAGTAAGGCAAAGGAAGAGGCAGGAGATTAATGAATACTTTTTCAAGAGTCCACGTGAGAGATTGTGGATGAATACGATCAAGATTGTAGCATCAGCAGTGATGAGAAGTGCTGATTTTGACCATCATAGAAATCTATCATTTTCATCTAGCTTATTGCTATAGAATCAATTACTATTATTTATTATCCAATTACAAAATACTATCAATGATAATAGAAATGACTGAATGCCTACTATATTCTAGACACTTTTCTATATAGTGAAGAAATATGATACTTTTCAGATTCTGGTTGGGTTTGACTATTGTGTAAAATACTGCCCTTCTCCCACAAGATTGTGAGCTCTATGAAACTAAAAATCAAAGTTATTTATCTTTGTAATTCTCATAATACGTAGAATAGTGCCCGACATGTACTATTTACTCAATAAATGTTTGTTGTTTGCTTATAAATATTGTATATTAGTCCATGTTGCGTTAATATGACTAAATGACTGCAGTTAGCTAACTATAAGGAAAAGATGTTTATTTAGTTCAATCTTGGAGTGTGAAATTCCAAACAGCATAGCCCTTGCTGGATGGAGGCAACACGTGGGAAAAAGTGATCACATCTCAAAATAGGAAGCCAGAGAGTGATCCAAAGTTTAGGCTGGCTCTTACAACAACTTACTCTTTTGAAAGTACAACCATGCTACTAAACCCATCTAAATCCCTTCCAAGGATGCTACCCCAATTATATAGACTTCTTATGAGGTTCCACCTCTTAAAGGTCCCACTACCTCTCCTGTCTTCCAGCACATAAACATTTTGTGAACACTCAAACCTTATCAATTCATAGCATATGATGAGAAGATCAATGAAATTCTTCAGTACAGCATACCAGAAAATATGTTCATTTCAGAAAATGATGTGAACCCTTGTAATTTGGGTTATTGTCATAATCAAGTTTCTCAAAGATAATGACACAGAATATACTATTTAATTCACCAGATTTCCCTCCTAAGTGGTTCTCCTAGCATCACGTAACTTTCCTTCATCGCATTTAACACAGTTACAATTGATTCTTATTAAAATCAATTACAATTACAGTTATAATTACAAATTGATTATTATTTATGTGACCTTAAAATGCACAAGAACATAAACAAACTGTACTTCGCAAATTTTATCCCCAAGCCTAACGTAGAAACCGACCTAATATCCACATTTGACATTTATTACCTAGTGGAAAAAGGAAATGTAGTGATGAATTTTTACTACTGAGTGCTAAAATCTCTTCATGTATTTTGTACATATTAACTAATTTAATCTTCTCCACAACAACCCTATTTAGTAGGTATTATTTTCATTTTACTTACTTGAATGAATTATTATTTAACTATTAATTCAATATTTTCTTATCTTAAATAGATTAATGAATATAGTGATGATGATCATTACTGAGGAGGAGATAATGCCCACAGAACAACCAGTCATCCACAAATACAGATACACACAGACATGTGCACATACTCTAATGGTGATCTTTCTCCTGAGTATAGCAAAAACTCTCAATATTGACTGTCTCCTTATGGGAATTTACTGATTTTTTTGCATTTAACATGATTCTTGGTTTTATCTATGTGATTCTAAACCCAGTGACCTGATGAGTTTATTAAACCAATTATCATGAGTGATTAAATTGATAAAATTAACTTTTCACAACTTGTTGATGATTTCAATGCAAAGAAATCTATTTTTGCAACTAAATAGAAAGGACAAGGTGATTTAATGGCATCATAATAACCTGTGAATTCAGATCTTTTTGCCATTTGCAATGTAATGCTTTTTCCTTGGATCTTCATTTTTTTACATATTAATTCACACAATTAGCCTCATTGAAAAAATGTATTTAATTAGATGCCTATTAATTTATTATAATTAGAATTAATCATAAAGTTCATTCTAAACAAGTAGAAGTACATGCTACTAAAATATATAGCTTCTGCATTCAGTCAATCTCATGCTTATATTGGTGAACATTATAATGAAAGTACAATGTGCACTTTCAGCTCAGACTATAACATTTGTCAACACAAAGCTATAATACTATATTTAAGCTATACAACTACTTAGAGAAAAGTAGAAGTAAGAAGTAAGTAGGTTTTTTTTTTTTTTTTTTTTTTTTTTTTTACTTTCAGTTTCTAGAGAGGGACAATGTTAACCATTATTTAATTTTCCTAAGGGATGAAATTCTGGACATATAGATTAATGTGACTAAGGAAATTAAATTAAAAAACTAGGCATTTAAGTGACTGCTATTGGTTAAATATTAACATATTATTGTCATTGCCTTTACTGTATTCTCCTAGCTTGTTTAGTGTCTTGTGGATTGAGAGACAGTATTGAAGCTTAGAGAGGTCCTGGGCCAGGCAGAAATTTTCAACATTTTCCTAACAGTTCTTTTGTTATCATACTTGTGTTTACCTCAAATCAATAACTGATAGTTGCAAGAAGGCGGATTTTATGTTTAGCTCAGTTGAAGAATGTGCATTATTCCATGTTCCTCAATCCCTCTTTCATCTTCCATGTAGATCTGTCCAACAGTGAAATAAGCTACCTTGAGAATTACCATCTTTTCAGCCAACATATTTAACTAGAGGTTGGATTTGCAAACAACCAACTTTCTGAGTTGTTATATGACATAACTGTGTACTAGAAGCAAGGTTAATCAAGACGATCTTTAAGATTATAGTAATTTTAAGAATTATTATTAAAAATCCGTCCTTGAGGTGCAGACTTACGACTACCAATAAGCATTATTTTGGGACACTTTCTAAAGGATGGCTGTTGTTGCAAGGTGACAATGAGTCGTTTCATCAGGATAGGGTATTCTGCCTATTGCTATGGTTCAAAAATATATTAATGTTTGTTTTTACTTTCCAGATATAGAAGACAGAGAATGAAAGCCTAAGTCATCATGAAAATAATCTTTGAAATATGTTCTAATATTTTATCCCCTGTTCCAATGCTGGCCAAATCTTCTTTGGAGAATCACAAAAATATAACATAAATAAAGTCATCAAATATGGAAATTCATAACACATTCTTGGCTAATTGCCAAATTGTTACAAATCAGAACAAATCTCAAAAATATTAGCTTATATATTTTTTCTCATTATGAGTTATCTTCAAATGTCTAACCAAAAATCTTTAATCTAAAATAAAGGTAAAGTGAGGTTTGGTGGTACACACCTATAATCCCAGCAACTCGGGAGGCTGAGGCAGGAGGATTGCAAGTTTGAGGTTAGCCTTAGCAATTTGGCAAAACCCTAATCAACATAGCAAGACCCTGTCTCAAAATATAAAGTAAAAAAAAAAAAAAAAAGGCTGGGGATGTTGCTCAGTGGGTAAGCATTCCTGGGTGCAGTTCCCAGTATAAAAAATAAAACTAAAATAAAGGTAAAGAATAAAAAAGAAAAATCTTTCTACATATTTATTATATTTATTGTAGGAGTATTTTAACTAAATGTATACACAATGAATTATTTTGTTTATATAGTATTTTAGTTTTCAATTGACCCTTATTTTATTTATTTATAAGCTGTGCTGAGACTGGAACTCAGTGCCTCACACATGCTAGGTAAGTGCTGTACCGCTGAGTGAGCCACAACCACAACACCAATGACTTGTTTTCAATCCTATAAAATCATCTGTTGCTTATCCTGAAGGTAAACAAAGGACCTGGCTATTATGGTATGAAGCCATTGAATTTAATGAATTATTTCATTGGTATCAAATTCCAAATTATGGCTTTCTTTCTTAAAAGTCAATGGTGCAAACATTATGGAAAGAAGTATGGAGATTTCTTGGAAAACTGGGACTGGAACCACCCTATGACCCAGCCATCCCACTCCTGGGTCTATTCCCAAAGGACTTAAAAACAGCGTATTACAGTGACACAGACACTTCAATGTTTATAGCAGCACAATTCACAATAGCTAGGTTGTGGAACCATCCTAGATGTCCCTCAGTAGATGAGTGGATAAAGAAAATGTGGTATATATACAGAATGGAATTTTACTCAGCAATAAAAGAGAATAAAATAATGGCATTTGCAGGTAAATGGATGAAGTTGGAGAATATAATGCTAAGTGAAATTAGTCAATCTCAAAAATCCAAATACAGAATGTTTTCTCTGATATAAGGAGGCTAGTTCATAGTGTTGTTGGATGGGGGTACATAGGAGGATTAGAGGAACACTAGAATGGTCAAAGGGAAGGGAGGAGAAGGGAGGGAGTAAGGGGGGAAGCAGGGGGGAAAAAGAAAAAAAAGAAAAAGAAAAGGTGGTTGAATGAGATGGATATCATTATCCTAAATGCATGATTGAAGACCTGAATGGTACTTATATACTTTGTATACAAACAGTTGTATGTAAAAAGATGCTATATATATGCATTATGAATTGTAATAAATACTACTATTATAAAAAAGACACATAAACACAAAATGAACCTGTAGAGAAAATTTATGAAATATATTAATGCAGAAAGACATTCAATAAAATCTACTTGAGTTTCCTGTGGTGAAGGGCAAAACATCACACCGGGGACAGCTGTGTAGCCAAGAGATTCATTCAACAGCCTTTGTGGCTGGTAGCAAAACCGGAGAAGAGGAGCTCTGGTAGAAGGTCGAAGAGGTGCTGGGAGAGGGGAGTCAGGGAGAAGGGAGTGTGCAAGCTCTGGTGGGAGAGGGGAGTCAGGGAGAAGGGAGTGTGCAAGCTCTGAACAGAAGGTGGGTGCTTGGTCAACCCGATCTCTGGAGCTGTCAGCTAAAGCAGCTGCTGTCTGGCTGGAGGCTGGAGCTGTCAGCTGGGAGCGGCTGTCGGGCTGAAGGCAATGGGTCTGGAGCTGTTGCAGTGGCTTCCTCCTCTCCGCAGGGTCGAGCTGATGTGTCTGAGTGGCTTCCTCCTCTCAGCAGCCGTGACAAGCTGATGTTGTGTGTCTCTGCGTGTCTGTGTGTGTGTGCTGAGTCTCTTGAACAGGGCCCTATATAGGGATTTGTGGTGGGAGGTGCACCAGAGCAACCCCAACGCCATTGGCTCTTTGCCCATAGAACAGGGCGACCTTTAAGCCTATTGGCTCTTGCCCGGGGAAAAGAAGCATCCTGCCTGGGGAAGAAACATCCTGCCCGGAGAATGAAACAAGGTTGCTTCTCTCAGGATGTGGAAAACTCTGGGGAGGGGGGGAGGGTAGCCCATCTATCATGTGGGGGGAGAGTATCTGTCAGAATAAGTTAAAAATGATGGCAAACAGGGGAATTATATGCTATAAATAGAGTCACTAAAATATTTTTAATATATCAACAATACATTTTTCTTATCACAAATAAAAATTATTCTATATCCTTTAGAGGTGGTATAATAAGATGGATATCATTATCCTAAATGCATGATTGAAGACTTGAATAGTACGAATATACTTTGTATACAAACAGTGTTATGTGAAAAGAGGCTCTATGTGTGTATTATGAATTGTAATGCATTCTACTAATAAAAAAGTTGATTATTAAGGTTTTACATGAAAGAAATTTAAGGTCTCTAAAACTGAAGGGAACTCCCCTATTCTTTGGGTAAAACTTGCTTAACATAAAAGCAATTAATGTTTTCATTTTTGTGCTTCTTCATGTTTTGCGTCATCTTTTTCACTCATTATTTTCTATTAGGATATGTGACAAAATATCCAATAGAATTCATGGTAAAGAAAAGTAATCATTCAAATCAGTATAATTACTTTACTTTGAAATACAAGGGTCCCAACTACATTTACAAAAGATATAGTATTTTAAATTGGTACATATTCGGGGGTGCGAATTATAAGGCTATACTTCCTTCTGTTCTTATAATATGATCGGTACATAACATAAGTGTAATTTTTTTTGGTGTTGAACTCCTCTATATTTAACTTTCATACATTTCTTGTGTTTGGTAACCTCTAATTGAAAATTTGAAGAAAATTTAATTAACTTGGATTTACATTGGTAATAACATTGTACAAACAGAAGTTTCCTGGTTTGATCCACCTTAAGTTATCATCTTTATACTTCAGGTAACAGCATGAGTTTTATTGTTCAAAATATCCTACTCAATGGGTCAATATATTTAGAATATTAAAATAATTCATGGTTCACTTTCCAAGTTTTCTTTTTCTGAAAAATTTTATAATGGATTAATTAGTCTCCTATCTAAGCAGGATTGAAAACAGAAGAGCAGACAGAATATAAACAACAACATATGGACTCTTGAGGTACTATTTATATTTTGAATTATTTATTAATTTATTTCTCTTAAATACCCCTTTAGATGAAATTGACTTTTTTACCCGTAGTACACCTTTGCCTCACATAATGACATTTCAGTCAAATACAGAGCACACAATATGATGGTGGTCTGATAAGTTTATAATGAAGAGGAAATACTGTCTATTGCCTGGTGATATTGTAGACTTCTTGAAGTTATAGAACAACATATTACTCCCATGTGTGTTAACACATATAATAACAAACCTACTGTGTTTCCAGTCATTTGAAAGTATACATACATAATTATGTATAGTACAAAAAACTTCATTAGTCTAACTAATGATTACATAACTGGTTTATGCATTTGCCATACTATACTCTCATTATTAGAATATGATCCATCTACTTATGAAAAAATTACTGAAAAATAGTATGTCATATTATGCCAGTAGAATCCTTATATATCTTACTTTTACCTTTTCTCTTGATTGAATCATATTCCCTTTTGTTTGATTTAATGTTGTGTTGTTCATCATGTTCACCAAGGTAGAGCAATAGGATATAAATATATGTGGTGTCCTGGGCATATTGTGTGTGTGTGTGTGTGTGTGTTTACATACACACACATACATATTAAAGAAATACCCAAGATACCATATGTGTCTGTATGCATATCAAACCATACATCTAAACTCTAAGATATAATATGGAGTATATATCATTAAGATTTGTACAGCTGCATTCTGTGATGATTGCACCAAGATGAAATCACATGCTACATTTCTCAGACTGTGTCCCAAGTGTGAAACAATGTGAGAGTGCATCTCTAACTTGTCCATTGATTCATGTTCCATTCAGCTTTTCCTTAACTACTTGCCCTATTTCCTGCAATGGATTGAGATTCCATTTCTGTTCACTCACAGTAACTGCTACATTTAAAACTGAATATACCTTTAACTCATCCAAATAATAATAATAATAATAATAATAATAATAATAATGTGAAAACTGACAGGTACATAACAACAACATTATGACCTTCAGCTGAACATTGAAATAAATTAGTGCTATGAATAACTTAGTTAAATAACAGAATGATAAAGAGAATAAAACCAATTTAATCAGTTACTTGGAATAATATAAAAAATTTGAATATTTAAATATAACTGTTTCACTTGTTACTTTTATAGCATACACTCAATTGGAAAGACTTTACATAGTAGAAAATATGAAGCTAAAGGAAATGTGTCTAGAAAGTCAGAATTGTTCATGGTATTTTACCACATTCTCACTTCTATAAACATAACCATGAAAATCAGAATGGCCCAACCTATTGAGTAGAATGTAAAATTTTACCTGCTGTTTTTCTAAGACTTATTTCATTTTTCCACAAATTTGTTAAAATTAATTTTAGGAAACTAGCCACAATTATTCTAGAAATGATTTTAAAGGAGCTTGCATATTTATTTACGTATTTGTTCATTCATTTTGTTGTTGTTGTTGGTGGTGGTGGTGGTGGTGATGAAACCCAGGGCCTCCTACATTCCAGGCAGACATTCTAGCACGGAACTACACCCCAGCTCCAAGAAGTTTATCTTAAAATGCATAAATAGGTCAAGAGGTTGTTCATGTTAATCTGTCATAATATGCAAAATTGTTATAATATAGCAATTA
The DNA here is from genome assembly GCA_025594165.1 of Tamias sibiricus. Lineage (NCBI taxonomy): Eukaryota > Metazoa > Chordata > Mammalia > Rodentia > Sciuridae > Tamias > Tamias sibiricus. The sequence goes on from CM046667.1 coordinate 133,908,569, forward strand.
CCTGAAAAGTAATCATTAAAGTTCAATTATATAGAGTAGCAAATGCAATTTAATCAGGAATTTGTTAAATGGATTCAAATTATTTAGAATCAAATAATTTTCCTCTTGTCCTTTCAATTACACTTAGAATATATAAATTTAGATTAAAAAGAAGAAATGACATGATGACTACACCCATAAGGATAAATACTTCCATTTTTTTTATTCCACAGAGGTAGGTTGTTGTTACCCAGAAGTGAAAAACAGGAAATTTATCTTGCAACCTTAATACATAACACGAGTAGCCTTGTACATGATGCAACCATAAACAAAATTGATCACACCATTGTTTCATTGTTTCAATGTTTAACAGTAATTCTAGAATAAAGAATAAAATATTTTGAAACCAACCAAAACCTCCACAGGAAAAAGGCAATAGAAACACCTATAAAATACCAATAACTTCTATTTAAAAGCATTAGACAACTACTCAAAAGTCAAGGAATGTAGAGTCAAGATTCTGGACAGAGAAAATCAAAAGAGATGAGCTGATAATCAGTAGATGATTTTACCCAACCCTCAGGAGGATTTGCCATTAATACCTAAGGATAAAGGCTTAAAATGCAGTATTTGCTTCAGCAGGGGGAAGAGAGTTGTTGCTGACAAACAGATATAAAAGCAAAGTTTATCATCAAACTGTGGAGAGAAAATTGGAAACCTCAAAGCTTCAGTTTGAAGGGCACAGCAGAAAAATAAGCCTTGAATGCATATGATTTTATCATCAAGAAAATCACCAAATTCTGAAACTACTTATAGCAGGGGCCTATAAAGCTAAGTTGAGGTCCTCTGCAAAATGATATAGTTTTCCACAGTTTGTTTTTGTTGAGTAGATGAAAAAGAAAGCTCAGGACCAGCCAGGGGAAGTTATCTCAGTTATCTTACCAGTATCTCAGGCAAAAGCTAGACACTGTCAGACTTCAGATGAAAGTCTAAACTCTGGAATCACAAAGTGTCCAACCAAAAGTCAATCAAACCTTACAAAATGTACAATTAAACTCCTATTTAAATTGGTCCATATACAGATTAAAGTGAATAGGCTCCATATATGTTTTGCTCACCAGAAGAAACTAGAAGCCATGTGTGCAGGAAAGCAATAGTAGGTGGAACTTTTCACCTTTTTTTAATGAATTAATGCCTTTTCTTCACAAAAACTTGTTTGTATTAAGAGGTGAGACCAAAGGGGGAAAAAAAAGGTGGGAAGAGGAAAAAACATAAAAATATAAAAACAGAGCTAATGTATTCTAGATATTTGGAAGAAAAAGTAAGACAAAATAAAAAAAAAATGGACAATTCTATTAGAGAGTTAGAATTTTTAAAAATAATGCTCATTTAACAAAATAAAAAAATTGTAATTAATAGATGAAAATAGATTAATTTTACAGAAGATTGAACACATCAGAATCAGAATGCCATATTAGGGAATTAGTAAGAATGATCAAACCTATAACTTATATTTCATCAAAATCTAAAAATTGTGCCCTGGCAGAGAACCTGCTATGCAAAAGAGAAAATATGCTATAGAGAATGATAGAGAATATTCGTAAACCACATATTCAACAAGTGAGTCCCATCCAGAATATATAATGTAGTCTCAATACTCAAAATATAAAAAGTGAGAATCAAATTGCAAAATGATCAAATGACATAAACAGGCATTGTCCTGAAGAGGATCTACAGATTGTAATTATACAAATAAAATGATATTCAGTATTACTTATACTACTTAGGGTTCTCCAGAGAAAGAAAACCAATAGGGTATATGTAAACATATGGAAAGAGATGTATTATGAAGGATTGGTTCATGTAAGCATGGAAGCTGAAAAGTCCCATGTTTGATCATCTGCAAGATGGAAGAACAGAAAAGCCTGTAGTATAGGTCTTTCTGGACCCCCAGTTCCTGAGAATCAAAGGAAAGGATAGTGTGCATTTCAGTTCTGGAGGCTGGGAAGTCCAAAATCAAGGTGTGAGTAGATTTTGTGTTTATTAAGGACCTATTCCATACAGATGACACACTTGTTCTGTGTGATTATATAATAGAAATGGTAGAGGAACTAAGTTGTTCACTTCAACCTCTTTTATAAAGGAATGAATCCTGTTCATGGAAGCAAAGACATTATAACATAATCACTTCCTCCCAAATCCTCCCCTTTATACTATCACATTGAGTATTTGGTTCCAAAATATGAATTATGCAGGGACATCAACATTCAGACTATCACACTATTCATGAGAAGTCTACCACATTATCTAACAACATTGCAAAAGTCCTACCTTCCAATATCTTCATAATAGGAATTAATATTTCAATGTATAAATTTTGGATTGACATAGTCATTCAGACATTAACATGTGATGCCATAAATTGGGATAATAGGAAGTTAGTGACATGAGAATAATTTATTGGTAATTTTGTTTTATGACTTATTATTTTATTTTTTATTTTTTGTACCAGGGATTGAACTCAGGGGCACTTGACCACTGGACCACATCTCCAGTGCTTCTTTGTATTTTATTAGAGACAGGGTCTCACTGAGTTGCTAGGTGCCTCGCCATTGCTGAGGCTGGCTTTGAACTCCTGATCCTCCTGCCTCAGCCTCCCAAGTGCTGGGATTACAGGCGTGCGCCACCACGCCCGGCCTTATGATCTTATTTTTGTTTTGTTACATTTCTATTGTCTCTAAGAAAATTGTTCTAACATTACATTTGGGATTTCTATATTTTCCTAAAGAGGTACTACAGTCTAATAAAAATGTATTTAAAAAATATATTTCCAGGGTCTGAGTGTGTGACTCAGTGGTATAGCACTTGCATAACAAGCACAAGGAATTGGGTTCTATCTCTAACACTGCAAAAAATGCATGTGTGTGTCTTTATGTGTGTATATGTGTTTATGTATATAATATATGTTTATATATATGTATATATATATATATGTATATATATATATATATATATATATATATATGACCAATGGGAGTGTGTTCTGAAAAAAAATAAAACATTGCAGCCTTGACATGCCAAAATGTATTCTCTTTTGAGGCTTTGCATTAACTGAAAAATATACACAGATACATGAAAAAAATACTGATATGTGTAGATGAAGACTGGCATGATTATAATTCAGTAATATATTTGTTCAGATATATTTCACAAATCTTCCTTTCTAAATTTGATCCTAAGGCTATGAAATCTAAGCAAAATTGACAGCTTTGTGCTCTACAATGTTCCTGAAGGTACCAAAGAGGCTATATTTGTCAACACACTAAGTGAACTTTTTTTTTTTTTTTTTTTTTTTTGTACTGGGGATTGAACTCAGGGGCACTCGACCACAGGGCCACATCCCCAGCCCTTTTTTGTATTTTATTAGAGACAGGGTCTCACTGAGTTGCTAAGTGCCTCACCATTGCTGAGGCTGGCTTTGAACTCGCGATCCTCCTGCCTCAGCCTCCCAAGTGCTGGGATTACAGGCGTGTGTCACCGCACCTGGCTCACTAACTGAACTTTAAGAAATTAAAGTTTTCCCTTTTCCTCAGATTCTTGGCATCGTGTTTAATATCATGAACAAGATTATGTACAACCATGAATCAGAAAAAAATGTGATGATAACTACTTATAGAAGAATCAATACTGGTCCCAGACATGTCATCATTGTTGGAAATGGCAGAAAAAATGCATAATACACAGAACAGATAGCACAACTGGACCAAATATTGAATGTATTAATTTTCTAATGAAGTAATGATAAATATAAAATAAAGACATGACAAACCAGCTGCTTATTATTTAAGAGAAAAATAATAATAATAAAAAACTCATAAAATTCAGGCAACAATATACTACAAATTGATTTTTAAAACAAAAGTTGAAAATGTCAATTCTATAAAAAGATTAAAATTATTTCTATCTTTTAAAGACTTTGCTTCCAGATACCAATTGTTTTGAAAGAGAAAAATAACTAAAAATGGAATACATTTCCTATCCAGATGATGTAAACAACAAATATGATCTGTAAAAATTAGGAGAAAATCAGAAAAAAACATGCATAAACACAAACACACACACACATATCAATAAATCCAGATAAGTACCTCAGTTTCTTAGTAGTGGAGCTAATCAGACAGCTTGTGCCAAGTTTCCAAAGTTAAAATCAAAAGAAAAAAGAACTAATCTAACAAATATTTTAATTTAGTCATTTACTTACACGCTGTGACAGGAAGCAAACTGAGTTCTAAGGACAGGCAAGTAAAGGTGGAAATAAAAGTACTTATATTTTCTCTTGGATGTAAAACCATTATCACCATGAGAGTAACTGATGTACGCATTCACATACACACACACCAAACATGGAACACTATACACATAGGAAATTGGAGTTTGCTTTAAATCAATTTTTATGTCCTGCTCCAACTTTCAAAATGTCAAAGTAGAAAATCTCCATAATTTAAAGAGCCTACCTTCCACAACAGTAGGGTTGTTCATTCCTTATTCTTAACATCTATGTCCAGCAGATGGCAAAACTCTTTTTAAATGAGGAACTGATTCAAACATATATGTCAGTTACTATGATCTGAGTGGTGTGGTATTGAAAGAGGAGGCCTTTGGGATGAATGGTCCATGAGAGTAGAGTCTTGATGAGTGAGGTTAATATCCTTATAAATAAGGCCCCAGAAATATTCCTTTTACCCTTTTACATATGAAGAAAAAAAATGAAAAAAACTTGTTTATGAACAAGGAACTAGCTCCCACTAGACACTGAATCTTCTAGATCCTTGATCTTGGATTTCCTATCCTTCAGAACTATGAGAAATAAATCCTCTTAGTCCAAATGTACTACGATACCAGTACATTTGTGAAGATTTAATCACTGACAAAGTAATACATTCAACAATTCAGGACATAAAGTAATCAGAATTACTATACAACATGATGATGACAATTTCATAGAGTTGGCCAAAATATAGAAACATACCAACCATAAAACTACAGCAGAGGCCTAAATATCTGGAAAATTGTAAGTATAGTTAGATTCACACACATAGAAAAAAGAAAAAAAATACTTTTAGTGTTCAGTATATACTAAGCACTGATCTAAGCAGTATGACTACAAAAATTAATAAGAGAAAATATCCCTTGATCTCACATGTTTATAATCTAGTACCAGAGATAAATGCAAACAAATAATCACAATCCAGATAATGCTGGGAATATATATAGGCAAAATATTATCATGTACCTCCAAAAGTAAGAGTAATCTGAGTTGTTCATTCAATTTGCAGTTAGATTGTCATTGGAAACTTTAGTGAAATCAGTTCATTTAAATTGTTTCTACTAGGCAAATACCTATGATTCTTTCATGATCCTTCTCAGCCATGATCTCTATGAAGAGTTTTTCTAATATCTCCAAGTTATAAAAACTGTCCCTGAGTTGTAATCCCACTCAATTATTATGTACATGAATACAATATGTTTACCACTCTTTTCCTCTTGTTTGTTTTCTTACATGCAACTAAACCAATACTGTGAGCTCCTTCCATCCCAATGCAAAATCTGTTATACCTCTACTCATCATTAGAACTTACTACAGTTTCAGATGCATGGTCAGTATTTAATAAATATTTAGTGTATGGTTTACACACAAATATATACATATATATGTGTATATGAATGACAATCTATAAGTTATCATGTAGAAACTATTATGGAGAAAACTTATCATGTAGAAATGGTGCTTCAAGAGAGTTTGCCAAATTATAAACTATTCACATAATTAAAGACACAACATTTCCAATTCTGAAAATAAACACAATAGTAGTAGACTTTTCTAAGTAATTTTCAAGAAAAATAGGGACATTTAAAGCATATTAGAAAATATTAATAAAATGACAGTAACTAGAATGTCACATATAAAAATTTACAAAATGTTATCAAAGTTGTACTTCAAGGAAAATGCATCATTCTGAACCCTTTTATTTTTGAGAAAAAAAAAAAAAACTAAAGTTGAATATTTATCTCAAGACACTAGGAAAAAAATAAAGTAAGATATAGCATTATAAAAGGATTAATAAGCATAAATTAGCTAAAGGTCTTTTAAAAAGCCACACAGAGGAGTTCTCCCCTAGGAAAGATACACATTTCTTCATGGTAGTTTAAAAAAGAACACCGGACAAGAAAGTTTATAAATTTGATTATTATTTAAATATATAAATATTGGTCATTACATTAAACATTTTCTATTTTATAAACAATTATGTATTATAATGGAAGTTTTGCCAATGATATAATATTTAAAATTTGCACAATTTGTCTAATCTACATTATTAAAAGAAATTGTCATTCATCTCTTACAAGAATTCACATTGTTGTAGGGTATTCAGACCCCAAAAGCACAAACTCACTATCTCTACCAGCTGCATTCTTCTGTTTTGACTTAATGGAATTTTAACTTGTGTTGGGACTTTAATGTCTGTCAAGGGGATGGGGCTCTGGTTGCTTACCACGCCCTTTGGAGGACCGGGGCTAAAAGAGGGGTGTGGTTATGACATAGCGTGAGAGTCCGAACCGCCCTGCTGGTTGATTGGTTAGTTCTAGGCCTATATAAGTTCAATACCTTGTTCAATAAATTTGAGTTTTGACTCTGGTCCTCTACAAAACTCCCCGGGTGTGGCGTGTGTCCGTCAAGCAGGCGGGGGGAAAGCGCCTGGCGATTTTTGCTCGTTAAGCCTATCTTCGCCAGGTAAGCTACATTCTTTCTGCGGGCAGAAAGAACCCCCTTTTGGGGCCCAAAAAGGGGGGTAGTTTTAGACCTCGGCCCCATTAATAACTCAGCAGTCCCGGCAAAGTTGGTTATCTCATATATCATGAATTTAACCATTCCAAATCTACTATTTGTTGCTTGGACAGAAACCCTTGTGTCTTTCAACAAGGATGTTGAGGAATGACAAGGAAACGGGGTCAGTAGTTTGTTAACCACAACTTGAGTAGTGTTCTCAGTTTTTACGGGCGAGTGGGTGATACAGACATCTGCTGATAGTCAATGTAATATGGTTTAATGAATCTTTAGGGCTTTTATATTTAACAGATTACATTGAATCATGTACCAGGCAGGATGTATTCATTATTTCAAACAGTATTTGCAGAGTGCCTACCAAACACATGTGTATTTCTGGGTGCTGGGAATACAGTAGTGAACAAAACAGGCAAAAATTCCCTACCTAGAGGGAGCTTACATTCTAGATTAGGGAAGCAGATCACAAATGAAAAAAATGAGATATGTAGTGTGTCAGTTAGTGACTATTATGGGGAAAACAATAAATGGTTTGAAGAACAGAGATGTTCACTATTTTAAATAGCATTTTTAGTAGACACATCTGTAATAAGGTGACATGTGGTCAGAGACTTGAAAAAATTAAGGAACTGAGTTATGAAAACATTCTAGGCAATAAAAAGAGCAAATGGGGAGCCTGTTTAGTGTAGACAAATAATGGCATAGTAGCCAATGTGCCTGGAATGCAACAAGCAGAATGAAGAGGTGATTAAGAAAAAAAGGCGTGGCAAGCCACTGTAAGAGTTTTAGGCTTTCCTCCATAAGAAATGACAAGTCTCAAGGATTTTGAGGATAGATGAAGTGATGTGATTTGATTTAGTTTTGAAGCAATTCTTCTGGGCACTCTAAAAAGAATGTGGAGAGCAATGGGAGAAGACAAGCAGGGGCATTTATTATAAGAGAAATAGTTGAATGAATTCCAGGTGAAAACATGGATCTTTCTACTTCAGCAAAAGCCTGGACCAAGTCCTTTATGCAAACATTCTCACAAGTACTGCAAAAAGGAGTCAGCAGCACTGAAGACTAGCTTTGAAAATAAACTATAATATCCCTATCTAATAATGTCTTTATTATAGATGGAAACCACCTTATGGGTATTTTCATTATTATATAAAGTGCTCTTCTCATGCTATACAAAGTATTAAGCAATAATATTATATTTATTTATAATATGGAGTCAACAGCTCAAATTGTAGGGTCAATAGGTTATATCTTTTGTAAAAGTCATATATGTAATTAATGTTGGCTTTCTAAAAAGGAGCTGTATGATTCTCAGAGAGAAACGTCCTTCCTTCATTAAAATAAACACCTTGACACTGAAGCCATAAGAACATTTATTTTCTAAGCAGGAGCTACCACTGAAACAAAGATCCATATATCTTCTTTTTCCTTGGGAGAATATTCTATTTAATGAGTTTTTATGCCATTTATCATAAATTTTAAAGATTAGGTGAAGCATGAATTTATTAAAGTAAATAAAGATAAAATACCATCAATTAACCCCATATGAGTTAATATTAAGTATATCTTTAAATTCTGAGATTCTCATCCTACAACTACCTGTATTTTTTAAGGTGAAATCTATGTTAAAAATAGCAATTTTAAAATACACAACTTAGTGGCATTTTGTGTACTCTCAATACTCTTTAATACTACCTCTACCCATGAGAGATGTTCAAAACATCACAATAGACTCTGTATCCATAAGCAGTCATATCTCACAACCCCTGAAAACTGCTAATGTAGTTTCTGATTTTCTGATAGATTTAACCTACTCTGGGTATTTCACAAAACAAAACTACAGTGCATGACCTCTTGTGCCTGGCTTCTTTCATGTATCACAATATATCCAAGATCCATTCATGGTATATATCATGTGCTAGTATTTTATTCCTTTTCATGACTTTTGAGAAATCCAATATTATGTGAATATAGCATATTTTGTTATCCATTCATCAGTTGATGGATATTTATGTTTTTAATGCTGCTTCTATGAATATGGGTGTAAAGGACATTTTTGAACACCTGATTTTATTTTGGGGGAATGTATCCTAGTAGGGGAATTGCTGGGTCTTATTTTAATTTCATGTTTAACTTTATGAAGAACCCATTTATTGATTTTGAGCCATTGAAATTTAGCAAAACATGTAAATGTTTGTAATATATCTAGTTTCTATATTCATTGTTCCATTTTTGTCAAACATATAGATGTACATTTAGAGCCTGTTTTTTATTATTGGCATAATAATGAAATGAATAAGACATATTACTAAGAAAGCAATTAAATATGATGTTTTCTTCTTTAATTTTCCAATTGTGTTAGTCAGCTCTTTGTTGCTGTGACTAAAATACTTGACAACAACTTAAAGAAGGAAAATTTTATCTGGGCTTATAGTTTCAGAGGTCCAATCCATGGTGGCAATCTTGATGGCTCTGGGTTGGAAGTGAGGCAGAGCATCATGATGGAAGTGTATGCAAAGGAAGCCTGCTTAGCTCAAGATAGTCAGGAAGCAAAGTAAGAGTGGGACAACAGGGACAAAAACATGCCTCCAGTGACCTAGTTTTAGCCAAGCCCCACCTGCCTACATTTTTCACCCAGTTAGTCCACTCAAATTATTAATATGGTAAGTGTACTAAATCAGTTACAGCTATTAATATAATCATTTCACCTCTGAACTTTCCTTCATTAACACAGGAATTTGGGAGGAATACCTTATATTCAAACCATGTGAATGTTCATACTAATAAACCCATATCACAATTTTTGAAAGTAATATCCATATTTCTTTTGAGGTTATTGTGGTATAAATGACAGCTCTGGCTACCTTATCAGCTGAATTTGGAGCTATATATTCATTCATAGATTTATTCATTCACTCATTTATTCAATAAATAAACAATATCTGGGACAATGTGTTAAATCAAAATACATGAACATAAAATTTTACTTCAAAAGGTTTGTCATCACAAAACAAGTTCTTTCAATAAAGTTTTATCTCTGCCATGGTACACTTGAGGACTAAAAGGAGATCAGAGCTAATTTTTCCTGGGAAGTTGGGAGGACTATTCAGGAAAGTCTTCACAGATAAGGTTACTCTTTAAATTTAGACTTGAAAGATGAGTCATTGTCCAAGGCTATTGGTAGGTGACATAGCATTTCAGATATAGGGCATATCTTACTCAAAAGCATAGAGGTTCCATATGAAAATATCTGAATATATTACATGGGAATTAAAGGGGATTTATTAATTCATTGTTAATAATTAAAGGTGATATAATTTGCATTTTACATAGTCTTAAGTGGAAAGATGTTTTTTCTGCTTAGAATTACAAAATGAATGTTTTTTAGACTCATTATCACTAGTGGGAGTAATTATCTCAACCTTTCTGGAAAGTAATTTTTCAGTATATATCAAAAGATTTAAAAATATTCAGACCATTTTTACTGTTATTCCACTTCCAGGAATATGTTCAGATTTTTTAACATAGATTTATGAATATGATAATAATTTTTATTAAAGTAAACTCTTAAAACGTTAAAATATTTGCCAACAGGGAACTAACTGAACAATTTCTCTTACACAAATGAGGCAGACATTGATTTTTCTTTTTTCATAATGTTTGAGTAGACCAAAAGAATTCACAATATGAAAGGGTGTTACCAAATCATCACAGAATTTTTCTTTGAGTGATTCTCCATATAGGTTTGAGCATACCAATTCAAAATTTGAAATGCTCTGAAATTAAACATATTTTTGAGCATAATTTTCAAAATTGTAAAAATTATAGCACCAATATTATTCTCAAAAAGTTTGGGATTTTAGTGCATTTTAAAATTGGGTTTTTAAATTAGGGATGTTCAACTGGAAAAGTCTATGCAGATATTTAAAAATCCAAACAAATATGGCATTTGAAACATTTCTGGTTCTTAGTATTTTCCATAAGGGACATTCAATCTGTATTTGTGTACATAAACACAAACACACACACACACACACACACACACACACACATACACACACAAACACACACACAGATGTATATGACAGCCTGCTTACTTTACTGCTGATGCTGATGTTCCCTAGATGAAAATTTACCAAAAATCTGGGGAACAGGGTTTATGAATAATTTTGTTTATACTTTTAATTCTAAAATTGGCAATAATTATGTATTACTTATCAAATAATTAAAAAGGGTATTTCAAAAGTGAAATTCGCCTAATTTTGAAGTAGACTAAAGAAGATTAAAAACTGAATTGAACACTTAATTCAGATAATATACATGTTTTGTAACTGAGTATTAGTTTTTGATATACCACCATAAGATTTGAAGGTTCAGTAACTTGAATCTAGAATTCCTAATATGCCTGCTTAACTTTTTCCTTTGTTTATATACTGCTGGAACAATTGGATTATTGATGACAGAGCAATAAATTAATGAATTCATTTTTTTAACTTCTAAACTATGTTCTTTGATAACTGGGCACACTTGTTAATAAAAACTTGTTGTCAGTGTCTCAAGTTTTAACTATTAATTGATGATAAGCACAATGTCTATACAAAGCAGATGTCAAAATCTCAAAGCAAAGCAAAAAAAATCAATAAATCCAAAAGTACATGTATGAAACTAGAAAAAATAAGGAACAGAAAAGATCTGGTCACTAGGATAAACATGTTAATATGTCAGATTCCTTTTTAAGAGAAATTACACTTATTTCCACTGCTGACACCTATTTTTAGAAATACATGGGTCACACTCAAATGTAGATTTGGGGAGAAAATCAATTGATAGTAAGTTTCAAAGGCTACAACTTTTATGTTGAGGGAGCTAATTGTCTCTTAGTGAATATGTGTAATATTTAAGTGTGTGTTTACTTTTTATGTGACTATGTCAATATAGGTGAAGTAATGACATTACTTATGAAGAATAGACATCTTCTATATGTTAGATGGCATAAACTAATATATTCTAGAAGCTAGGGATAGGAACATGTTTAAGTTTTAGAAATTATTACCACAAACATAGATAATTGTAATTACATGCTAGCACTCTTATACTAGTCTAACAATATACAATATTCTTGTGGATATACTTAATATGAATCTGATAATATAAAGGAAAATTCTGCTTTTGAAAGGAATGTGCATATATAAGAGCAAGATAACTTTGTGGTATCTAATGTTAAAAAATTTACATCACAGGCACGTTTGTAGATATGGCTAGGTCTAATCTAGTTCTAATTCATGGTTTTATTAATATTTTATATTCAATTTTGAGTCCAGCAAAATGCTTTCTGAATAATATGAAAAAAATATAACTATACTTGTTTATATGAAAATAGAAAAACATTTATGACAAAATAATGTTTTGGAATAAAGGGAAAATATCTCCAAATTACTAACCAGACTTCAATCATTTCTTGGAATGAGTAGTAATGATATTACTAATTGTACACCATGCCATCAATAAAATTATCATACTAAATGTTATAGTCATAGTAATCATGATTTCCCCTGACAGCTCAACTAATTATAATATTTCCTTCAAATATATGTGAACACACATAATTCATTTTCTTAATTTCTCAGCTTTGTATATTTATTTTATCATTATTGTATTTTTATATAAACACATTCTTACCATATTTTTTCTGAAGTTTATCATATTCTTCATGATTAACACTAAAACATTTTACACAGTTTGAAGGAAACTGCAATTTTGCCCTCCAGAAACAATCAATACAGAAACAAATATTTTCAAAAGTCAATATTCATGACATTATTAGGACTGTTTTTAGTGCTCTTTTGTAATCCAACATCAAATTTTCTAGAAAAAAAAAGCAATTTACAAAAAATGATTAAACTTTCAAGGAAAATATGTCATTTTTCTCTCATAGAGTGTCCTAGAACTAGCAATGGTTTCAAAACAAAAGAGAAAACAGATATTTATTTACACACACACACACATGCACACACACACACACACATGCACATTTTTTTCTACACTTTTAAAATCAAGTCCTCTAAATTTGAATAGCATATCATCTTGTAGTGCCTATTGAAAGCACTTAGCTATGGTATCCAGTTTTATTTTGGAAGCTATTAAACCCCAATAAAGTCACATAAAATAAAAATGAAGCCAGACATGTTTCATCACAGAAATCTTATTCCTAATGCTATCTTGGTCTGATAGTGGAACATTGTAGTTTTCTTACATTTCATAGCTCAGCAGATATTTGAATCATAAAAATCAACCATCAATCAAAAGCTATATAAAATATACCTAAATATATATAAGCATATACATATTTATATATACCTAAATATATGTATATATATATGTGTATGTATACATATATATACATATATTTAGGTAATTTTATATATATATTTAGGTATATTTTATGTGTGTGTGTGTATATATATATCTTTAGGTATATTTTATGTGTGTGTATATATACATACACACACATATATGTGTGTGTGTTATGTATACATATACATACATATATATGCTTTTTTTATTTTGTATTGTTTCATTACTCTGGAACCAGCTCTCAATCTCAACATCATATGTTCCTCAAAACCTGATTCTAAATGTGTTTCAAGAGGATTATAAATCAAAGGTTTTTTTTTTACTAAAATATGGTCAATAGTTAAAGCTGTAGTCAAATTCAAATCCATATTCTAGATTTAGTGTATTATTAACTAAGAAACTATGAAAACAACATTTATTTTCACAGTAAATTACAGTGACAAAAGCACAACTAATTATTAAATAGCAGCATAGTAGAATTTATTTATAAAGCTATAAGTTCATTCAAAAGACAAAATGAGTAAATTCTATTATGCTTAATAGAGAGTGAAGTATAAATATAAAAAAATCTGAACTATAAATCAACCTACACCCATGGAAGAAACAGAAATTTATCTAAAATAATTAGTATAAAGTAATATGAAAAACCAGACAACTTTGAATCAAATTATGTGCACACTTGCAACAAACAATAAATCCAACACCAAAATATCCTACACCAGAAGACTATTTTGTGGAAATATGCCAATTAATTTACCAAGTGAGAAATATCAACAATAGAGAAATGTAACACAAACATCCAAATGAAACTCATGAAATATGTATAAAAATTCTAGAAAATCAAATAGTCATGTGCCAACCAAGCATAATTCAGTAGGAAAAAAATGCTTTATATTTAAAACATAAATTTGTTAAATAGTATGAAAGGTACTAGCATAATATACACATCAAATAAAACAAATGGTAATCTGTGGAGATACTAAAAATTCATTTGTTAAAAATCAATTATCTCTGTAGATAAATACTAGTTCCCAATAACTTACAAAATGTGATTATTCCTGAAAAAAGCTAAAACACAACGGCATTTGCATTGAAAAAATGAGCCTAGTATTGCCTTGATTACAAAAAGAAAATAGAAAAGCAACTGAAATAGGTTATATAACAATTTTAAAAGAAATCATTATTTTCCAAAAGTGAAAAGGATAAAAATAAAAACTGATGTTAAGTTACATCTAAAGGAGAAAATAAATCACAGTAATAAATACAAATATGAAAAAAATATTTTATTTGGCAAAATATAATGGAAAAATAATTTAACAATGTAACATGTTTGATTTTTTCATATGTTTTATTGACATTACTCAGTGTTTAGTAATTTATAATAAAACTATTTTCCTTAAAAATTATACAGATTTCTAAAGTTTTTGGTGTATCTGGCAATGTTTGCATTTATGCTCAGAATAGTCTTACATAAATTTGGCTACAGGGATGTTCATAAGATTATTGTTTATATTATGGTAAGACGTAAGTGATCTGTGTAAAATTACAGTAATTACGTAACTATGGTGTGTCTGCATATTAAAATGCCATTCAAACATTAAAAACCATCGGTTATGATTTTAGTTTGGAGTGATGAAAAGTTCAAAGTTTGATGGAATTAGTGGCCACTCACTAGTGGCCACCTAAGTCTCTGTATATACTAAAAGCCATTGAATTGAATATTTTTACTGAGTAAATTGCATGATATATAGATTATATTTCAACAAAGGTGTTACCAAAAAACATAAAGCTATGTAAATAAAAAGGTTAGGATGCAGACATATAGTTAATGATATTTAAAGAATGAAAGAAATAGCAGCTTACAAAACATTTTGCACAATATGATATTCAAGAAAATCAAATGGTAATAAAAAGTCATTTTTAGTTGTCATTAAGAAATCTATATGCAAAACAACTTTTAATTTAAAAGGAAATGCAATCACAATAAAAAAGATAATTTTAAAATAATAAGAGAATACTATCAGCAATTATATGCTAATAAGAATTATTTTACATCATATATATTATTTAATTAAAAGGTGATATTCTATACAAAATACAAATTGTCTTAAAATAGAAAACTTGAGTAAACCAACAAAAGTGTAAAATATTGAAAAAGTTAAAGTATTAACCATGCTTCGAATTTGCATTTCTACAATTTTTTTTCTCATTTTACCATCTTACCTAAGGCAAAGATATATATGAGATTTGGCTACAATGTTCTAAGTCAGGAAGGCAAGGTCTAACATATTTTTCCACTATAGGCATTAAGTAAAATATTCATAATTTCTATGATGTACATATTTCTCTTTTTACTTATAGCACTTTGTGTTTTCACTTTTTTCCTGCTAGGTAAGCTAGGTTCTGAAATTGTTTTCTTATATTTTACCCAGTATGACTTTTTAAATAGAAGGCTCTCCAAACATTTTAGCTTAATTCATGATGATCTTTGAACTGGAAATCCCAGCTTAACTAATAAAAAAAGGCCTTTCAGAATTTTTGATAGAATTTATGAGTTTCCCCTTTTTATCAGATGTAGTGTCATACAACTAATAATGTCCTAACATTCAGACTATTTGAACTACTAGTATAAACCCTATTTGATCACAATTTTTATTAGCTTTTAATATACTGATAGATTCTCTTTGTGAATATATTATTAATAAATGGTTTTCATGCTAACATTTGATTGAGTTGTATTTTAAAATTTTTTATATGTAAGTTGAATATTCCTTATCCAATATATTTGAGACCACAAGTATCTTGGAATTTGATTTATTGGGGGATTTTTATATTTTCTTTTGGTTTTTTTTTTGTTGCTTTGATATTGGTACTGATTGATTGTTGGTTGTCTGTGTTTTTAAGTTTTTTAGTGTTTTTTTTGGTGTTTTTGTGTTGGATTTTGTCTTTTGTTGGTTGGTTTCTTTTTGATGTTGGATTTTATTTGTGGAAGTTGGTTCGTATGGATTGGGTTGGTGTTTTTTGTTGTTGATGTTGTTTGGGCTCATAGACTTGGTTTTTTTTTTGTTGTTTTTTGTTTGTTTGTTTTTTTTTATTTGTGTTTTGTGCTTCCTGATGTTTATATGTGTTGTTCTTTTTTCTTTGTTTTTTTTGTGTCGCCTGTTTGTCTGTTGGGTTCTTCGGTTGTGTTCTTCTTTGTTTGGTTTGTGCTATTCGGTGTTGGTTGTGTGGTTGTGTTCTTTGGCCTTATTGTTGTTTGTTTTGGTTTTTTTTGTGGTTTGTGTTGTTGTAATTATTTTTGGTGTGATTGTGTTGTCTGTTTTTTTTTTGTGTTTGTTTTGTCGTGGTGTTTGTTGTGTTTGGTGCTGGTTGTATTTTGGTGATTTTTTCTTTTTGTGTGTTCGATGTTTGGGTTTGTGGTGGTTTGTTTTTGTTTTGTGTTTGTGGTTTTATTGTTTGAAATTTTGTTTGTACTTTTTTGTCGTTTTTTTGATTGTTTGGCTTCTGTTCTGTTCTTTTGTTTTGCTGTTATTTTATTGTGCCTTTTGTTTTTTTGTTGTTTTCCCCCCCCCCCCCCCCCCCCTTAAAACTTGTGGTCCTCTGTTCTTTGCTTTATGTTTGATGTTGTTGTTTGTGTTTGCTATGTTGTTTTTAGTGTTTTTGTATGTTTCTCTTTTTTTGAGTTGTTTTCTTTGTATATTCCTTGGTTTCACTGTGTTGTGTGTGGTTTATGTTGTTGTTGTTTTGTGTTATTTTTATATTTGATCTGGTTTGTGCTGCTTGTTGTGGTTATGCTGGCTTTTTCCTTTTTTGTTGGTGGTTATTGTTTAGAATATTTGCACATATATTTAATGAGATTATTTAATGAGATTCCTTGATAAATTTATTTATATTTAATATATACCATATGCACTATTCTAAAAGTAATTTTATGTGATATTATCTTTGTGAATGAAATAAACTTTATGCATATTGAAATATCAGAAAGCAAAAGTGTCACTAACAATCACCCATGGGGACCATTATTCCTGACTCTCAGTTTATATGCTACTAATAATCAATCCTTTACTTTTATTTGCACATGAGACTTAACAGCAAAAAATATGATATACCATTAATAACTAAAAAGTCATGTGTTCATGGTAACTAAATCAGCACAATATTAACTGCTAAATAACAAGCAATAGCAAACTTTCACTCTTCACCTGAAATGCTGTTTTGATTAAATAACTGTAAAATATATTTTATTTTTAATTTTTTGCTGAGAAAAAACATCAGAAACAGTTGGTACTTTAGGAAGTGGGTCCTCCAGGAATGAGAAGACATTGTGCTGGATGACTTTCTTAAATGAGAGTCATCTTCCTCATTAAAAATGATATTTTTGGTCACAGAAATTTCTCTGATTTTATAAACTGGCATGATTTTGGTTGTTATGAAAGCAAGATTCTTTACTGCTTTAAAAGCCCATATTAGTCAGTTTTGTGTAGTTGTGACCAAAAACTCTACAAGAACAAAATAGAGGAGGAAAACTTTAGTTTGGCTCATGGTTTCAGAGGTTCATGGTTGGCTCATTCCATAGCTACAGGTTGGAGGTGAGGTAGCACATCTTGGTGAAAGGGAATGGCAAAGGCATGGCAGAGGAGATGGCAGCTCAGGAGAAGCTCAGGAGATGGCAGCCAGAAGCAGCAAGAAGAGAACTCCACTCACCAGAGACCAAATATAACCCCAAGGCATGCCCTAATGACCTATCCTTTCAACCACATCTTACCTGGCTATATTTATATCCAGTTAATTCCTGAAAGTGGTTAATGTGCTGATTAGGTAACAACTCTAAAAATCTAATCATTTCACCATTGAACATTTTTGCATTATCTCCCACATGAGCTTTTTGGGGACACCTCATAACTAAACTATAATAGCCCTTCACACATTTTCACAGTCATCTATAGATACTTTTTCTTCAGTGTTAACAATGTAATCTTTATCATCACTATTACCATGAATCACTTTATTTCATAACCATATCAGCTATTTTATAACTATATCAGCTATTTCATCATTGGACAATAAATGAAAACTTGTCATTGTTAAAAACTTTGGTGTCCACTTCTCCAGTTTACTGGTAACTCGTAAAGCATATATATATATATGTTTTTTTTTTTTTTTTTTTTGCTTAGGTAAAGAAATTAGATATCATGGTATTTCACTTGACATATAGAGCCCTTCAGTCATCACCTTATTAATCATCATCACTATACATAATTACAGACCAGAGGTTACACAAGGCATTCACAAGTATGAATTTAGTCACTGTGTTCCAAACATTCACTGTTGCTTGCAAGTAACTCAAGAAAGTGTTTCTATACTTACTCTTCATTGATTTGAGAATACTCTCACATGATTGAATAAAGTCACATTTCGGGTAAGGCACATGACATAAATACCATTTGGGGTATCAAACTCAGAGCTTCCTGCATATTAGGCAAGTTCTTTACCAGTGAGTTACGTTTGCACCCCATCAACATAACTTTTGGTGAGAATTTCAGCTGGAGAATGAAAACAATTGTCAAGGAGCAACTAAACCTTTTAGTCTTCCAATCCAGCTTTCTGGCAATGATCATGAGCCTCTGGCACAAAACATTTGTGAAAACAACCAAGAAAAACATCTCTATTGATCCATGCCCTTTTTGTTAGCATAATAATGAATTGGTAAGAAATTTATTCCTTTGAAAGAGCAAGGACAGAATCTTTTGCCTATCACAGCAAGTTTACAGTTATGTGTGCCTGCCACATTGCCACATTCCAGCACAGTTATTTTGTCCTTGCCATCTTCAATTCCTGCAGCAACTGTCTTATCAGTATTTTTTTTTTTTTTTTTTTTTTTTTTTTTGGTACTCGGGATTGAATTCAGGGGCACTCGACCACTGGGCCACATCCCCAGCCCTTTTTTTGTATTTTATTAGAGACAGGGTCTCACTGAGTTGCTAAGTGCCTTGCCATTGCTGAGGCTGGCTTTGAGCACGTGATCCTCCTGCCTCAGCCTCCCAAGTGCTGGGATTACAGGCATGCGCCACCGCGCCCAGCATCTTATCAGCTCTTGATAGTGCCTTCCTGGGATAATACCACCCAAACTGATATGTTTCATAGCGTTATAGACTTGTTCGTGCATTGGATTTTCATTTGTGATGACCTTCATAAATTAATCAATGAATTTTCCACTCCTTTATGATCAGCAGATGCTTTATCTCTGTATATTTTTGACAGTTCAGTGCTGCATGTCTTCTTGAATTCCTGCATTTAAATCAATTACTGGTATAGAGAGATTCAAGTCAAATATTTTCCTACATATTTTCTTATTTCCCATCTGCATTTCACAAATTTATTTTTTTCAATCAACGATACATTACATTCCTTTTTTGGGGGGAGGGCATGGGGATTGTACCCAGAGTCACTTAACCACTGAGCCACATTCCCAGCCTCTTTTATATTTTATTTTCCGTCAGGATCTTGCTGAGTTGCTTAGAGCCTCACTAAATTGCTGAGACTGGCTTTGAACTCATGATCCGCCTGCCTCAGCTTCCTGAGCCACTGGGATTTTACACACGCCACACCACACCCAGCAATCATAAATTCTTATAAAAAAAATTACCTTAAATATTGTTTTCATTATGTATCATTTCATTATTAATTCTTTATTAATACAAATGTAAGTTACAATAAATACCCATAGCTTATTAAAACCTACCCCTTTTTAGTACTTTTACTGTTTCTATAAAAAGGTAAGAATCTTATAAATGTATAAAACACTTTCATTGCATTGTCATGCTTTATTTGATATTTTCCATACATTTACATATACATTTATTATATATCTTACAACACATTATTTTTATGCTAATATTACTATTTTGTACTACCTATATATTAACACTTCAGATTTTTTTTTTTTGACTTTCTTTTTTTTTTTTTTTTATTTAGCATTTTTTTACATACAATTGCTTGTATACAGAGTATATTCGTACAATTCAGGTCTTCAATCATGCATTTAGGCAAATGATATCCATCTCATTCAAACACCTTTTCTTTTCTTTTTCCTTTTCTCCCTCTCCCTCCCCCCTTGCTCCCTCCCTTACTCTCCCTTCCCTTTGACCATTCTAGTGTTCTTCTAGTCCTCGTATGTACCCTCCCATCCAACAATACTATGAACTAGCCTCCTTATATAAGAGAGAACATTTGGTACTTGGATTTTTGAGACTGACTAACTTCACTTAGCATTATGTCTTCCAACTTCATCCATTTACCTGCAAATGCCATTAATTTATTTTCTTTTATTGCTGAGTAAAATTCCATTGTGCGTATATACCACATTTTCTTAATCCACTCATCTACTGAGGGACATCTAGGTTGGTTCCACAACCTAGCTATTGTGAATTGTGCAGCTATAAACATTGAGATAGCTGTGTCACTGTAATATGCTGTTTTTAAGTCCTTTGGGAATAGACCCAGGAGTGGGATGGCTGGGTCATAGGGTGGCTCCATTCCCAGTTTTCCAAGAAATCTCCATACTGCTTTCCATAATGGTTGCACCATTTTGCAGTCCCACCAGCAATGTATGAGTGTGCCTTTTTCCCCACATCCTCTCCAACATTTATTGTTGCTTGTGTTCTTGATAGCTGCCATTCTGACTGGAGTGAAGTGAAATCTTAGAGTAGTTTTGATTTGCATTTCTCTAATTGCCAGCGATGTTGAACATTTTTTCATGTATTTGTTAATTAATCGTGTATCTTCTTCTGAGAGGTGTCTTCTCAATTCCTTAGCCCATTTATTGATTGGGTTATTTGTTTTTTTGGTGTAAAGTTTTTTGAGTTCTTTATATATTCTAGAGATCAGTGCTCTGTCTGATGTGCATGTACTAAATATTTGTTCCCAATTAGTTGGCTCTCTATTCACCTCACTGATTGTTTCTTTTGCTGAGAAGAAGCTTTTTAGTTTAAATCTATCCCATTCATTAATTCTTGGTAGTAATTCTTGCGCTACAGGATTCTTATTAAGGAACTTGTGGCCTAATCCGACATGTTGGAAATTGGAGCTTACTTTTTCTTCTATTAGGCGTATTGTCTCTGTTCTAATTCCTAGGTCCTTGATCCATTTTGAATTGAGTTTTGTGCATGGTGAGAGATAAGGATTTAATTTCAATTTGGTGCATATGGATTTCCAGTTTTCCCAGCACCATTTGTTGAAGAGGCTGTCCTTTCTCCACTGTACATTTTTGGCACCTTTGTCTAATATAAGATAGCTGAAATTATATGTATTAGTTTCTGTGTCCTCAATTCTGTACCATTGGTCCACCAGTCTGTTTTGGTGCCAATACCATGCTGTTTTTGTTACTATTGCTCTATAGTATAATTTAAGGTCCGGTATGGTGATGCCCCCTGCATCACTTTTCTTGCTCAGGATTGCTTTGGCTATTCTGGGTCTCTTATTTTTCCAGATGAATTTCATGACTGCTATTTCTATTTCTTTGAAGAATGACATTGGGATTTTGATTGGAATTGCATTAAATCTGTATAGTGCTTTTGGTAGTATGGACATTTTGACAATATTAATTCTACCTATCCAAGAGCAAGGTAGGTCTTTCCATTTTCTGAGTTCATCTATAATTTCTTTCTTTAGTGTTCTATAATTTTCGTTATACAGGTCTTTCACCTCTTTCGTTAGGTTGATTCCCAGGTATTTTATTTTTTTTGATGCTATTGTAAATGGGGTAGTTTTCATCATTTCCCTTTCAGAGTCTTTTTTGCTGATGTACAAAAATGCCTTTGACTTATGTGTGTTGATTTTGTATCCTGCAACTTTGCCAAATTCATTTACTAGTTGTAAAAGTTTTCTGGTAGAGTTTTTTGGGTCTTCTAGGAAGATTATCATGTCATCAGCAAATAGTGCTAATTTGAGCTCTTCTTTTCCTATCTGGATCCCTTTAATTTCTTTCGTCTGTCTAATTGCTCTGGCCAGAGTTTCCAGTACTATGTTAAATAGCAGTGGTGAAAGGGGGCATCCCTGTCTTGTTCCAGTTTTTAGAGGGAATGCTTTCAATTTTTCACCATTTAAGATAATGTTAGCTCGGGGCCTTGCATATATAGCTTTTATAATGTTGAGATATGTTCCTGATATTCCTAGTTTTTCCAGTGTTTTGAGCATAATGGGGTGTTGTATTTTGTCAAATGCTTTTTCTGCGTCAATTGAGATGATTATATGATTTTTGTCTTTAAGTCTATTGATGTGGTGTATTATGTTTATTGATTTCCGAATGTTGAACCAGCCTTGCATCCCTGGGATAAACCCCACTTGATCATGGTGCACTATCTTTTTGATATGTTTTTGTATCCGATTTGCCAGGATTTTGTTGAGGATTTTTGCATCTATGTTCATTAAAGATATGGGCCTGAAGTTTTCTTTTTTGGATGTGTCTTTGCCTGGCTTTGGAATTAATGTGATATTGGCCTCATAGAAAGAGTCTGGAAGAGCTCCCTTTTTCTATTTCTTGGAATAGTTTGAAGAGCATTGGAATTAGTTCTTCTTTGAAAGTCTTATAGAACTCGGCTGTAAACCCATCAGGTCCTGGACTTTTCCTTGTTGGTAGCTTTTTGATGACTTCTTCTATTTCTTTGCTTGTAATTGATCTGTTTAAATTGTGTATAGCCTCCACATCTAGTTTAGGCAAATCATATGACTCTAGAAATCTGTCAATGCATTCAGTATTTTCTATTTTATTAGAGTACAGGTTTTCAAAGTAATTTCTAATTATATTCTGTATATCTGAGGTGTTTGTTGTGATATTCCCTTTTTCATCACGAATGTTAGTAATTTGAGTTTTTTCTCTTCTTCTTTTTGTTAGCATCGCTAAGGATCTGTCAATTTTGTTTATTTTTTCAAAGAACCAACTTTTAGTCTTGTCAATTCTTTGAATGGTTTCCTTAGTCTCGATTTCATTAATTTCTGCTCTGATTTTAATTATTTCCTGTCTTCTACTGCTCTTGGTGTTGGTCTGTTCTTCTTTTTCTAATGCTTTGAGGTGTGTTGTTAAGTCATTTATTTGTTGGTTTTTTTTCCTCTTAAGGAATGAACTCAGTGCAATGAATTTTCCTCTTACTACTGCCTTCATAGTGTCCCAGAGATTTCTATATGAAGTATCTGTGTTCTCATTTACCTCTAAGAATTTTTTGATCTCCTCTTTGATGTCTTCTTCAACCCCTTGTTCATTCAGTAACATGTTGTTTAGCTTCCAGTTGATGGAGTAGTTTTTCTTATTCCTTGTTTTGTCGTTGATTTCCAATTTCATCCCTTTATGGTCCGATAGCATGCAGGGTAGTATCTCTATTTTTTTATATTTGCTGAGAGTTGCCTTGTGACATAATATATGGTCTATTTTGGAGAAGGAACCATGTGCTGCTGAGAAAAAAGTGTATTCGTTTACTGAGGGATGAAATATTCTATATATGTCCGTTAGATCTAAATTATTAATTGTTTTAATGAGGCTTAAAGTTTCTTTGTTTAGCCTTTGTTTGGATGATCTATCCATTGTTGAGAGAGGTGTGTTGAAGTCCCCTAGAATAACTGTGTTGTGGTCTATTTTACTCTTGAACTTGAGAAGCGTTTGTTTGATGAATGTAGGTGCTCCATTATTTGGGGCATATAGATTTATGATTGTTATATCCTGTTGATGAATGGTTCCCTTAAGTAATAAGAAATATCCATCTTTGTCCCTCTTGATTAGTTTTGGTTTGAAGTCTACCTTATTTGATACGAGAATGGAAACCCCTGCTTGCTTCCGCCGGCCATGTGAGTGATAAGACTTTTCCAGCCTTTCACTTTCAGTCTGTTGATGTCTTTTTCTATGAGGTGTGTTTCTTGGAGACAGCAAATTGTTGGGTCGTTTCTTTTAATCCATTCTGATAATCTGTGTCTTTTGATTGGCGAGTTTAGGCCATTAACATTCAGGGTTATTATTGAGATATGATTTTTATTCCCATCCATTTTTATTTAAATTATGGTCTTTAGCTTGATTAGTTTTCTCTTCTGGTTGGTATTTCCTTTAGTTTAATATCTCCCTTTGTTCATTTTCATTATCATCTTTCTCTTCTTCTTCATGAAAAATGTTGCCCAGGATGTTCAGAAGTGCTGGCTTTCGAGATGTGAAATCTTTTAACTTTTGCTTGTCGTGGAAGGTTTTTATTTCATCTTCGAATCTAAAGCTCAATTTTGCTGGATATAAGATTCTTGGTTGACATCCCTTTTCTTTCAGAGCTTGAAATATGCTATTCCAGGATCTTCTTGCTTTTAAGGTCTGGGTTGAAAAATCTGAACATAGTCTGATTGGTTTCCCCCTATATGTGATCTGCTTCCTTTCTCTTGTGGCTTTTAGTATTCTCTCCTTGCTCAGTATATTAGGCATTTTCATTATAATGTGTCTTGGTGTGGATCTGTTGAGATTTTGTTTGTTTGGTGTTCGGTATGCCTCTTGAACTTGGTTTTCCCATTCATTCCTCAAGTTTGGAAAATTTTCTGTAATTATTTCGTTAAATAGATTACTCATTCCTTTGGCTTGAAACTCTGCCCCTTCCTCTACGCCAATCACTCTTAAGTTTGGTCTTTTTATGCTGTCCCATAATTCTTGGATGTTATGTTCTTGATTTCCAACGAGTTTTGCTGTACGATCTAAATTCTTCTCTAGGACAAATATTTTGTCTTCATTGTCTGAGGTTTCTTCCTCCAAGTGGTCTACTCTGTTGGAGATGGTTTCAATTGAACTTTTATTTTGGTTTATTGCTTCTTTCATTTCTGGAATTTCTATTTGGTTTCTCTTTAGAGCCTCTATTTCCCTATTGAAGTAATCTTTTACTTCCTGTATTTGTTTTTGGAGTTCTTTGTCAAAATGATCTTTTGCCTCCTGTACTTGCTCCCTCATCTCATTTTTGAGTTCATTCTTAAGTTCCCTAAACATTTGGCATATGTAATTTCTAAATTCCATCTCTGGCATTTGACCAACTGTGTTTGCCATCTCCTGAAATCTACTGATGATGAATCTTGATTTGATTGTGTCACTTTCTTCCCTTGTTTTTTCATGCTGCTTGTGTGTCTTTTCTTCTTGCTCTGTGGGACCTTGACTGTTTCGATTTTACCTTAATTCCTTATGTTGTTCCTGTAGTACGAAGCTATCAGCTCCCCTTATAATTCCTTTACACTTTAAAACCTAACACTTTCTATTCAGAAAAATTCAATTTTGATCACAATGTACAGATTTTGTTAACCGAGATATTATTTCCAGTTTACTCTGTATGCTTCTGATGGGGTTTTATAGCTTCAAGTATTGGATACAGAGGTATTATGTTTAAGAAGAAGGAAGCGTCTTGAATTGTTCTTTCTTGGAAAGTATGAGAGGAGAGTTCTATTGACGTGGTTTACTGGAAGTGGTTTGGTATCAGTAGAAGAGAGAAGATAGAGAATGGAGTAGACACTTAGGTGAAGAGACCAATCTATATATAAAGTAAGATGGAAAAGAAGAAAAAAAATGATAAAAGAGTAGAAATTGGTGTAAGAGAGAGGAGATAGAGAATCAAGAAAATGGAGAGTAAACTATATATAGCACCTCTTTTCTATCCAGTTCAATTGCGCTGTTTCTAGAAATCCCAAATTCTGCGTACAGCTTGTTTTTGTCTCTGTCTAGTATGCACTGGCAGGGTGCAAATATGAAAGATGAAGGAGAAAGAAGAGATGCCAAAGTGAGAAGGAAGAAAAGAAGGAACGAGAAAAGGAGCAGAAGCAAACAATCAAACACTCTGACAATCAATGCAAAAAAAGCAGAACAGAACAAAGCCAAAAAAAAAGAGAAAGAACAATAAACAATCAATAAAACAATCTAACAAAAGCCAATAACACAAGCAGACCGACCAACAATACAGCAAAAAAAAAAAAAAAAACGTCGAACCCCAAGTCTCAAACAAAACAAAACGGGCCCTGGGAAGCCCCCCTTCTCTTTTCCCTTTCCAGTTTAAGCCAACTGCATTGGATCACGTCCAGAAAGTCTGCGAGTCAGGTCTGCACCCTATGTTCCCGGCCGCTCAGGGGGAAGATTGGCTCAGGGTGATTGTGTGTCAGCAGATGAATGGCTCCGGGAAGAGGACCCTCCAGAGGCACCCTTTCCCCACGCCCACCCACAGTTGTAGCTTCTTGTGGCCGCTGGGCTGGCCTCAGACACGCCCTCCCCTGCTGGTTACCTAAGTCTCACCAGGTGTGCGCTGCCTTCTAAGCGATGGGGCTCCCTGGATGTCTGCAGCTGTTGTCTCCTCCGTCTTTTCCCCTTTGTCTGGCTCAGCCACTGCACTTCTCAAAGATGGCGGAGTTCTCCTCCCATTCAGCAGCTGCTCCGCAGACCCTTGTGTCGGTCCAGATAAGCGGTTCAAAAGAGCTTCACCGCCCACGCCTCTAGCATCCCTCCTTGCCGGTCAGTTGCCGCTGGGTGGATCGTCTCCTTGCCGAGATGGTCTTAACATTGTTTCGGGCTGTGGAACTCTTTTGTTGTGGCCCTGATTTGTAAGCTGTCCAGAGGTGATGTTATTTCAATCCCACTTCAATTTCCTGAAATAAAATTTGCATTGTATCACTAATTTTACCTTTCAGAATTCATAGGTTCTGGATAAGAAGATGATTTATTTAATCTTCAATTTTGAAATAAAATTTCATGTTAACGTCATTGGTTGGGTTTTTTGGGTTTTTTATTTAATTTAACATTTTAACTTTAACTTCTGTTTTCTTTGGAGAATTCCAGCCATAGTATAACCCATGCTGATTTGAAGGTAAATTTGCATATCTTCTTGTTTTCTGGCTACATTTTAAGAATTTTCTTTTTGCTTTGGCTTTCTGAAATTAATTGTATAGGTGTGTTTTCTTTTATATTTATTCAGGTTGGGGTTCACTGGGATTCTTCAATTTGTGAGTTGAAACCTTTCATCATTTTTTAATATCAAATCTTCAGGTATTGAATCAGGCTTTATTTTTTCTCTCCCTTTTTCTCCCTATGTAACTACAAATATACTTAGTTGGAAATTTTCAATGTATTCACATTTTTCTCATGCAGTGTTCATTTTTTGAAAAAATTATTCCCTAATTTCCATATTGACTTTCTTCCATTAACATATTTGTCTTTTGCTGTGTCCTGTTTGCTCTTAAAAACATTCAATACGGTCTGAGATTGAGTTAGTTTTTTAAAATTTCTATACTATTAATTTGGTTCTTTCTCATAGATTATAATTATTTTAAGTTCTCTATAATTTCTTTTATTTTATGCAATATTTTTTATTATTTTATTTTATGCAAAATCATTTTATTTTAAAGTCTGTATGTTGCTGCAGGTCTTTTTTTTTTTTTTTTTTTTTTTTTTTTTTTTTTTTTTTTTTTTACTGTATTGTCCTCTTATTGGGTTCAAAGATATCAAACATTTTCTTATTATCTTTCTACTATGAAAATATGTTATAGAAAATAATGTGGCAATAAGAATATTTAAAATGTTTATATACTTTACCATTCCAGAAATATAATTATTAAAAATTAATAGATGCATGAAAAGCTGAGTGCATTTATCTTCACTGCTTAATATATGAAAAATAGAAATCAATGTATATGTTCAATAAAGTGATAAATAAATGTATTCTAATCTATTCTTGTGATCCATTATTGTGTGGTCATGACAATCACATTTTTAATGATTATTGTTGGGTAAAGTAAAGCTCATAACATGTTGTGTGAAGTATCTGAATATAAATATATGACTACATGCATTTATCTGCAGCTATATATCAGCTGGGTCACTCTGTCATTTTACTATAAAATAAATTAATTTTCAACCCCTTTATACATTCTTTGGAAAGTGTAAAAACCTCCTCGGGATCACTAGGAACAATTAGGGACTAGTGGTTTTTATAACATTCATTATTCTAACATTTTTATCTTACTGATGTCTCAATCTCATTTGCATTCAACTTTCCAGAGATATTTTCTTACCTCTGCTACACACTCACATACACATGCACAAAACTGGAATCAAATATATTAACATTTATCTATCAGTGTTTTTTACTTTTAAATATTCAACTTTCATTTTATTCATTATTATTTTATATATTTGCATAATACTATTTCATTTTAATAAAAACAAAAATGCAAACAAGCATCAAAATGGACAAGAAAAAAATCACTAAATTGAAAATATTTACACTGATATTTTAGTCATATCAATCTGATAATCTAATTTGTGATTTATATGGTCAACTAGGTGACTCAATTACAAATAATGGAATAGCAAAATGTAAATAAATACTGCTTCATCATTTAGTCAATTATGGGTTCTAAAAGCACATATATATCCCAAAATTTCATCATTTGGACAAATGAAAACTGTGAGTATAGGCACATACACACATGTACATGCATTTACATACATTGTTTTCATCAATATTCAGGCATGAACAGTGTGAAAATGTGCATGTCTCATATGTTTTCCATGACCATGACTGAAACCAAACACAAAGATAAACACCTGAACACACACATGACGTTTTTCTGGTATGTATGCATACACTGTTATCATCTACATAAACAGAACTATAAAGCATTCAATTAATATCATAATAAAAGGTATAAAATTTATTGTTGTGGAGTTCTGTTTTTAATTCTGAAGTAAAGCAGGAGTCTACAAATTTTCCCAAAGAAATGTAAGGAAAGCAATCTAGAATTAAGTAGGGTTTTGAAAAATCATAGCAGGTTCTGTTTTTTTTTTTTAAACATAATTAAGTATTCTCAAGTGGTTCTAGTAATCAAATTGTTTTTCTTTAAGAAAACAACAGTAAAACAACAGTAAATTAGTCATCAAATAGTGAAAACTAAGTACTTTCAAAGTCAAATTTTTAAAATAAATAAATGGGTTATTTTGAAGGAAAATGTCACAGGTTTAGTAGTGTTTAATATTTGCCAAGTGATGTGACATTTCTCATATTCTTTCTTCATAGTGAGAGAGATAGAATGAGGACAATCAGTTCTAAAGAAAAATTCAGATTTGTTGAACTCTCTACAGTCAGATAAGCTTTGGCATTTTATTGACACCACATACATTGAAATTTGAATGCTGACATTAATACTCTATCAGTAGGGGTGAAGTTTGTACAAACAATGTAAAGTCAGGTAAAGAAATATATGAAACAAGTATTTAGCATTACTGACTACACAGTAGGCAAATTTAAATATGCTTCATGACATGTGTCATTTCATTTTACAATAACCCTAGAATAAACAACTTATTATCCAAATTCCATAGCAAGGAAATGAAGGTTTATGAAGGTGCAAATACTTTCCCAAGACTGCAAAGCTAGAAGTAAGAAAGTTAGAATATGAACCAAGGTATATCTTATCTGAGAGGTTTTTTTTGCCTGATTTTTTTTTCTTTTTTTATTTATAATAGTAGTATGTATTACAATTCATAATGCATATATATATATATATATATATATATATATAGCATCTTTTTACATACAACTGTTTGTATACAAACTATATAAGTACCATTCAGATCTTCAATCATGCATTTAGGATAATGATATCCATCTTATTCAACCACCACTTTTTTTTTCCTTCCCCCCCTCCCCCCTTGCTCCCTCCCTTCCCCTCCCTTTCCTTTGACCATTTTAGTGTTCCTCTAATCCTCCTATGTACCCCCATCCAACAACACTGTGAATTAGCCTCCTTATATCAGAGAAAACATTCGGTATTTGGATTTTTGGGATTGGCTAACTTCACTTAGCATTATATTCTCCAACTTCATCCATTTACCTGCAAATGCCATTATTTTATTCTCTTTTATTGCTGAGTAAAATTCCATTTTGTATATATACCACATTTTCTTTATCCACTCATCTACTGAGGGACATCTAGGTTGGTTCCACAACCTACCTATTGTGAATTGTGCTGCTATAAACATTGAAGTGGCTGTGTCACTGTAATATGCTGTTTTTTACGTCCTTTGGGAATAGACTCAGGAGTGGGATAGCTGGGTCATAGGGTGGTTCCATTCCCAGTTTTCCAAGAAATCTCCATACTGCTTTCCATAGCAGTTGCACCATGTTGCAGTCCCACCAGCAATGTATGAGTGTGCCTTTTTCCCCACATCCTCTCCAACATTTATTGTTTTTTGTGTTCTTGATAGCTGCCATTCTGACTGGAGTGAAATGAAATCTTAGAGTAGTTTTGATTTGCATTTCTCTAATTGCCAGCGATGTTGAGCATTTTTTCATGTATTTGTTGATTAACTGTGTATCTTCCTCTGAGAAGTGTCTTTTCAATTCCTTAGCCCATGTATTGATTGGGTTATTTGTGGGTTTTTTGGTGTTAAGTTTTTTGAGTTACGAAAGAGGTGAAAGACCTCTATAAGGAAAATTATAACACACTAAAGAAAAAAATCATAGAAGAACTCAGAAGATGGAAAGACCTACCTTGTTCTTGGATAGGTAGAATCAATATTGTCAAAATGTCCATACTACCAAAAGCATTATACAGATTTAAAGCAATTCCAATCAAAATTCCAATGTTATTCTTCAAAGAAATAGAAAAAGCAGTCATGAAATTCATCTGGAAAAATAAGAGACCCAGAATAGCCAAAGCAATCCTGAGCAAGAAAAGTGAAGCAGGTGGCATCACCATACCAGACTTTAAATTATACTATAGAGCAATAGTAACAAAAACAGCATGGTATTGGCACCAAAACAGACTGGTGGACCAATGGTAAAGAATTGAGGACACAGAGACTAATACATATAATTTCAGCTATCTTATATTAGACAATGGCGCCAAAAATGTACAGTGGAGAAAGGATAGCCTCTTCAACAAATGGTGCTGGGAAAACTGGAAGTCCATATGCAACAAATTGAAATTAAACCCTTATCTCTCACCATGAACAAAAACTCAATTCAAAGTGGATCAAGAACCTAGGAATTAGACCAGAAACAATACACCTAATAGAAGAAAAAAAGTAAGCTCCAATTTCCAACATGTTGGATTAGGCCCCAAGTTCCTTAATAAGAATGCTGTAGAGCAAGAATTATTATCAAGAATTAATGAATGGGATAGATTTGAACTAAAAAGCTTTTTCTCAGCAAAAGAAACAATCAGTGAGGTGAATAGAGAGCCAACTAATTGAGAACAAATATTTAATATGTGCACATCAGATAGAGCACTAATTTCTAGAATATATAAAGAACTCAAAAAACTTAACATCTGAGAGTTTTTGTTTGTTTTTGCTATGAAAAACTGCTTCTGTAATACTGTTAAGATATCACCAAGTTATATCTGTTAATATACTCTTGCTAACTATAAACACAAAGTGGTAGAAAAAATGTACATTTATTCAACTTACACTCAATAGCTTACAAATAAAACACAACACACACACACACACACACACACACACACACACACATACACAACACACATTATTCTTTTTCACCCTTAACATTCCTTTCTGTCTATCTTGTCTTTTGGAAAATTAGATAATAGTTAGAAAGAGAGAAAGAAAGAATGAAAGAAAGAAAGAAAGAAAGAAAGAAAGAAAGAAAAGAAAGAAAGAAAGAAAGAACAGAAAGTCAGAAAAAGATTCACATTATAGTAGGAAGAGTCTAGATTATACTAAATTTGACTTCCACTTTCCCATCCTGCAGGCATCTCCTTTACAGAAGGGTAATAAACACTTCCTGTGACTTCATGCAGCAACGTGTTTCAAGACTATGCAGTTTAGAGTTATTCCTTATATTTAGTAAAAATTTTCTACCCTGTAATATTTACCCCTTAATACTAGTTATGCCCTCTGGGTCTACAGAAAAAAAAATATCTATACCTATTTCCACATGACAGGTCCTCAAATATTTGAAGACAACTAGCACATCTACCCTTAGTCTTCACTTTCTCAGGCTAAACACTTATGGAAGATTATACTGTTGAATTAAAATTGCCACTTTGAATTTTATACATGCCTACATGTCTTCTACATTGTTACTTCTCTCTGAAACTATAACAACAATGAGGAATTCTGACATATATGAAACAAATTATATAATATCACTCACCTCCTATTTCACTCTCTCACATTGTTTCTCTGCAAATCTTCCAGGTAGTGAAGTGCTATAGGAAATAGAGGAAAGAAATCATTCAGGAATCATTCTTAAATCAATGAGATATTTTTAAGGCTAAAAGTCACAAATATAGAAATGTCAAGCACATTCTAAGACTCATCATCATTTAATGGAAGCCATCCACAGTAGGAAATGCTCAATGTATGAAAAACATTTGATATATTAAAATAATACTAAATTTACAAAATTTACCAGCATATTTATAATAACAGGAGCAAACCATATTGCTAAATTTTAGAATCATATCTGTGTCCAAATTCTAGTTATGTCATTTATTAGCTGTTTCCTATGCTTTACACATACTGAGTAACAATTTCCTGTAAAAAAAGAAAATAATACTTAATTCACATTTTTTCATGTAAAGAAGAGAAAGATCCAATATATAGCCAATTAAAGCAGATTAGTTTTAAATTAAAGCATATATATGAAAGTACTGAAATAATCAAATGGATGATTTACTTCATTTCAAAGTTTTACATCAAATATGTATCTCAAAATCCATTCATAAAATTCAAAACATTCATTGTGTCAGATTGAGGAGTTTCTAAGATCTGTAACAGTTAATCAAGGATGTTTATTTCATACAACATGGAAAATTTAATACACACATTATTAACCTCTGTTCCCAATTAAATTCCACTAAAATGACAGTAAAATATTTAAATGCATAAATGTGTAAGATCAAATAAATAAAGAAAAAAAATGACAGGTGATAAGAAACAGTGTGCAATTTTAGAAGTTGGGGAGCAGATATCTACAAAAGTAGAAGTTGGCTTAGCTGCCCAGAGAAAGTTAAGTACCTCCAGAAGGAAAGGCAAACGTGAAGCCAGTATGTGGTATAGCACCCCAAAAATACTCAACAATTGTAGCCATTGTTCATCTCTAAAAACAACTGGGGATGTTATGGCAATAAAAATAATTTTTAGCTTCTCCTTTCAAACACTGCGTGTAAATCTACTCAGCTAATTATCATCCAAGGTGATCACTTACAAATTGTATTTTCTACAAAAGAGTAGAACACAACTCAGCCAAGTTCTCTGCCAGTTTATAAAATTAATCCTTTCTCTTTTTTTCCCAGGGTGGTGGAATTTACTCTTAACATTGTTCTCTTATTATGATTTTAATTGTACATATTTATGGAGTACAGTGTGATAATCTAATAAATACATATAGTATATAATGATAAAAATCAGAGTATTTAGCATTTTCATCTCCTTAAACATTTATCAATTTGTGATCAACACAGAATAATCATTCACATTTATGAGGTACACTGTGTTATTTCAACAAATCTGTATAATATGTACTGATCAAAGCAGAGTAATATTTTCATCTTTATGTTTTCACTAACATGTTCATCATTTCCATGTGAAACATCAGCAAAGCACCTTTAACATTCATAGATCTAACAATATTCTGTTCATAATGACATAAGTGTATATATAGAAGTTTTCTCTACATCTCTCTTCTTTCTGGGCTCTTATTATAATCACCTCAAACATACTTGTATCGGTCAATTTTATGTATCAATCTGGCTTAGACACAGGGATCCTCAAAATTTGAGTAAACATTTCCGATGTGTGTTTGTGTTTCTGGATGGGATTAACATTTGAATTTTCATTATGGCTACCAGAGGCTGGAGGAGAGAGGTGGAAAGTGAAAGGGGAGTCATTGAAAGTGTAAATCAATTTAGGCAGATAGAAGGTACAAGCTTTAGTAATCTCTTGCCAAGAACAGAGTAACCTAACCTGGTCAGACATACTTTCTGTGGTTTCTCTAGTTGAGGACTTACTGTGTGAACACCTATTTCTATTTCACAGTCTAGGTCAGAATTGTTACATGGACCATGATATTTTCCTCATCCTTGCTCCATTATGATGTTCTCTGTTTTAGAGTCATTGAAAAAGCTTTATTTTCAGCATTCATTTCCCTGACCTCTCTTCACTTGACTCACAGCTCTGGTCTTTGCAGCAGTCTATGGCTAAGCAAAGCAGCTCCCCAAAGGTAAATGCTTAAAACAGTAGCCACTGTTCTAATTATGCATGGTTATGTGAACACAGCTGAATTGTTCACCTGGTCTTTTCTGTAGCTTCTCAATGGGTTATAGTAACCCAGCAATGGGGAACTGGGATCATGGAGGCTTGATCCCTGTGGAAGAATGTTAGACCTGTTCCCTTTACCAGATAGTCTCATGCTCTTTCCTTTCCTCTCCTCGATATAACAGGCATGCTTTTTATTTGAAATATCAGGCCTCTTGTATTGGTTTTCTAAAGCCAACATGGCAAAAAGCTAGATGAATTAAAATAGCTGGAATTTATTCTCTCATGGTTTTGGGGGACAGATATTAGAATCAAGGTATCAGTAGGGTCATGTTCCTTTTAGAGGCTCTAGTAGAAAATCCTGGAGATGCCTCATGTCTTTGGGTGGCCCCAAGTGTTCACTGGGTTGTGGCTACCTCACTACATTCTCTGCCTTTACATGGCCTTCTCCTCTATGTCTCAAATTTCTCTTTGGCTTTCTTTTATGAAGAGATTGTCATTGGGGTAAGGTTCCACCCAGATATTCTAGATAATCTTGTCTCAAGATCTTTACCTGAATTCCTTCTACAAAGATTCTTTTTACAAATAAAGTCACATTTACAGGTTTTGAGTACCAAGATATGGACACACTTTTTTAAGGGGACATCACTCAACCTGCTATAATTACCCAAAGAAAACACTCCAAGAGAAAAAGTGTAAGCTATGAGGCCTTATTAGGCACAGATGTGGCCCATTGTCACCTTTGTCCTATTCTTATGGTTACTGCACACAAAATGTGTCCAGCCCAGATTCAGTATGGGAAGGAATGCCATATAAACACCATTCACAAGAAATGTGTATCACTGGGATAATATTTGGTCACAGTTTGACACACCTCCAGACCTAGCTACTGAAACTTTTCTGGAAGAATTCTCACTGAAAGCTCACATATATCATCCTGACTTACTAGCTACAGTTCTCTAAGAGGACAGATAATAACCTGGTTCCTTGGAAGGATAGAAGTAAAGTCAAATATAAGGTTAAAAATGGAAAGTTTTGGGAAAAGGAATTGAAAATAAAATTACATATTGTCTACAACAGACATACTTTAGAGGTAAAAAAATAAATATTTTAAATGTAAAATATCTGAAATCTATGTTACATACAATAATAAGAAAAAAGAGTTTGAGTGACTTTACTAATATCAGATCACATGGACTTTCAGATAATCATAGTTATAATAGGCAAGGTCATTAAATAATGATAAAACAGGAAATCTATAAAACTCTACAAAGATGTGTAATATTTTTAAATATAAAGCGAAAACTGACAGAATTGCAGGGAAAATGAATACTAGAATGATTATATTCATTATTATTATTCAGTATCACCTTTCAATAATGGAGCTGGGCAGTCACCCATGCCTGTAATCTCAACAGCTTCAGAGCCTAAGGCAGGAGGATCACAACTTCAAAGCAAGCTTCAGCAATTTAGTGAGGCCCTTTCTCAAAATTAAAAATAAAATAAAAGGGCTAGGGATGTGGCTCAGTCATTGAAAGTCCCTGGGTTCAATCCCGGGTACAAAAAATAAATATATAAACAAACAAACAAACAAACTGAATATAGAGAACATTGTACCCAATTAAAGAATATATATTATTTTCAAGTGTACATAAAACAATCCCAATAAAATTTGAAAAATTTTAATCATATAAAGTATTTTATTCAATTATGGTGAAATTAGACTGGAAACTAATAATAGATGAACACCTGGAAAATACAAAAATAAATGAAAATTAAACAAGACATTCATAAATAACCAGTGGGTCAAAGAATAAACCAAAAGGAAAATCAGATATTCTTTTGAGATGAATGAAAATAAAAACATATTATAACAAAACGTATGATATGTAGCAAATGCAGTGCTCACAGGGAAACTTACAGCTATAACCATGTTTTTATAAAGAATATATGAAATCCGTAACCTGATAATTCACATTAAAAAACTAGAAAAAGAAGCTCAAATTAACCCAAATGATAAGATATCAATGATAAAAATGATATGAGAGATTCTAAAGGCATAAAGTATAAAGCAAATCACAAAATGAAAGTTGTCTATTTTAAAAGATCATTAAATTGATTAAACTTTAGGCAGATGACCATAAAAACAGAGATGATGAAAATTAATAAAATCAAAAATCAAATTAAAGACATTGGTATTGACCTTATAGAAATGGAAATGATTAAAGGATCAGACAATACTATGACATATATTTACATTTTACTGAGCTGGCATTGTTGGTCAGTAGTAGAGCCCTTGCCTACCGTGCCCAAAGTCCTAGGTTTGATACTCGTAACACACACACACACACACACACACAGAAAGACAGAGAGAGAAAAACAGAGAGACAGAGAGACCAAGAAAGACTGAATCTTACCATTTGATAACTCAGAGCCAAGAGGAGATGAAAAAATTCCTAGAGACAAACAATATGAAAGAATTGACTAAAGAATAACTAGAAACATGAATAGATATGTAACAACTAAAATTATTGAGTCATTAATAAACACTTTAACAAGTTTAACAACTCTAACAAGTAAAATATTTCTGGAATCATTGTCCCTGAAACCCCACATATGTTCTTCTTTTCTTCCAATAAAAAATGTCCAGTAGCAGGTGGATTTACCAGTGAAGTCTATTAAATATTTTAAAAAGAATTAATAGACATCATCAAATTATTCCAAAAAATAGGAAAAACAACTTCCTACTTCATTCCATGAGGCCAGCATTACTCTATTACCAAATCCAAAGACATGACAAGAAAACAAAACTACAGAGCAATATCCACAATGAATACAGATGTAAAATTCCTCAATAAAATTCTAGCAAACAAGACACACCAGAATACTAAAATGTGATTGGCCATAACCAAATTATTTAATCCAGGAATACAAGGGTGATTAACCATATAATCACCAACAGTAAAAATACACATTAATAGAATGAAAGGGAAAAATGACAGTTGATCATATTAATCGATATAAAAACATTTTAAAATTTGATAAAAACAACAAACTGAAATGGAAGAAAATTTTCTTCATTTATGTCTTAATCTGTCCATGTTGCCATAACAAAGTAGAAATTTATCTGTGATAATGCTATAGGCTGAGAAGTCTCTGCTTATAATATGATGTTTTCTTGTTGCACACAGTGGAGAAAGAGGGAACAAATTCTGTGTTCTTTCATGGTGAAAATAGTAAACTATTCATCAACCCCTTTTACAAGGCATTTTATAATCCCATCCATGAGGGATTTGCCCTTATGACTTAATCACTTTTTTTAGTTGTTGATGAACACAATGCCATTATTTTATTTATTCATTTTTATGTGGTGCTAAGAATTGAACCCAGTGCCACACATGCTAGGCAAGCACTCTACCACTGAGCCACAACCCCAGTCCCCCCACCACTTAATACTATTACATTGGTTCTTATATGCTTTTATCACATTACAAATGTTTCTTCTACCTGGAATGCCATCAATTCCTCATGCTCTCTTGCCTATCCATGCAACTGCTATTCATATTTTGATACTCAGCAGCCATATTTCTCTCTCTCCCCGTGTGTGTGCATGTGTGTGTGTGTGTGTGTGTGTGTGTGTGTGTGTGTGTGTTGCTATTGTTGTGTATATCTGGGAATAATTTATTGAATTCTAAGTATTTGTGGTTGAAGAATGAAGTTCTTTAGGATGCTGTGCTTTGAGTTGCAAATAATTGTAAATATTAGAGTACATATTTTAGATATTGATAAATTGTTTATGGAATAAATTGAAAAGGAAAATTTTATTGTATTTTTTAAAAAAGTATAAGTTCTTCAGACCTTATCAATTATTTACTTATCCACTAAAAGCTGGTATTTTTTCACAGGGGCATAGAGACTCTTCTCTACTAGTCTCTGGTATGATTTTTCCAGACTCATAATTTTGGGCTACCTAGCCAAAGTGCATTAGAAAATGTTTTGTTTTACTTTCCATAGTGCAAGGATGGAATTAATGAAAACTGTGATTTTACTAAATAGTGCCCAAGCAACCTAGCAAACAGCATGCACATCAAATGCCATGTATGTAGAAAGGTAGATATA
Source organism: Tamias sibiricus (assembly GCA_025594165.1). Taxonomy (NCBI): domain Eukaryota; kingdom Metazoa; phylum Chordata; class Mammalia; order Rodentia; family Sciuridae; genus Tamias; species Tamias sibiricus. The sequence goes on from CM046667.1 coordinate 133,947,133, forward strand.
AGTTAGTCCAAGAGGTGGATTGTTGTCACTTTTATATTCTATATTACAACAGCAACAGCAACAATAATTCAAATTAATGATTTGTACAAGTCTGTGAGTCTACATTTGATCAAACTCCATCTTTACATACAAGTTTGTTATTTTTGTCATGTTCAGAATTTAAATGTGGCACCATTTTATTATGTTACTGTGTGGATAGAAATAGTGCTCTGGAACAAGTATGTTTTCAGAGAATTTTCTAGTAAAAGGTCAGAAAATAATTAGCATAGTGTACAGTATTTTTTATTTAATTTAATTTTTATACATGCTTGCAGAGTGCAATTCCTTTCATATTACATATAAAGAGCACAGTTTTCCAAGTCCATGGTTTTACACAAAGTATTTTCACACCATTTGAGTTTTTATACATGCACTTAGTGTATTCATGTCCAACTCCTTCTGCCATTATTCATATCCCCTTGCCCCCTCCACTCCCCCCTTTGTTCTATTTAACATTCCTTCATTCCTCTCATCCCCCCTCCCCTGCCACTATAATTCAGTATCATCATAGCAAAGGAATCAGTTGACCTTTTGTTCTTTGGAATTGGCTGACTTCACTTAGCATTATTTTCTCCAACTCCATCCATTTACCCGCAAATGCCATGATTCTCTAGCAATTAGATAAATGCAAATCAAAACTACTGTAAGATTTCATCTCATGCCAGTCAGAATGGCAGCTATCAAAAACACAAACAACAATAAATGCTGGAGAGGATGTGGGAAAAAGGAACTCTCTTACATTGCTGGTGGAACTGCAAATTGGTGAAGCCAATCTGGAAAGCAGTATGGAGATTCCTAGGAAAACTTGGAATGGAACCACCATTTGACCCAGCTATCCCACTCTTTGGTCTATACCTAAAGGACTTAAAAACAGCTTACTACAGGGACACAGCCACATCAATATTTATAGCAGCACAATTCACAATAGCTAGATTGTGGAAACAACCCCGATGCCCATCAACAGATGAATGGATAGGGAAACTTTGGTATATATACACAATGGAACACTACTCAGCACTAAAAGAGAATAAAATCATGGCATAGTGTACAGTTTACATTAACACTGGTAGTAGACTTCCTGGATTCAAACCCTGACTGCTCATTTGTAGCTATGTGGATAACTATGAGCATTTTATCAAGCCCATATGTGCCTAAGTTTCCTCATATTTAAATAGTATCTATGGTCAGTGGAATTCTAGCTTAACCCCCAATATTTCTATATGCTGCCATACAAAGCTTATAAAATTCTTTCCATTGAGTAGGAATGTAATATGTTTAATATAATGGGATAGTCACTCTAGTGATTACATTATGTCATAGATGACTGTGTTAGACAGATATTTTAATTGAGTGAGATTCTCCTGGCACCTTTGGAGAAGCAAAAAACCACCCTGTGAACTTCCTATAGAAGAACCTAAGAGTGGAATTAAGAGTGGTTCCCTGTTAATAGTTACCAAGAAAACTGAGATTTCAGTTCCATGGGCTGGACAGAGTAATTTCACAGACAACTTAAAGGAGCTTGGAAGTAGCTCTGTCAAGGCAAGCTTCCATATGATCACACAGTTGACCATGAGACCCTGAGTAGAGAGCCTCACCAGGTGACATCTGTACTTTTGACCCACGGAAACTGTGTGATAATAAATTTATTTCAAGCCACAAAGTTACTGGCAATATGTTGCACAGCAGTGGTAAGCTACCTGACATAGCATTATTATGAAGACTAAATGTGTGAAATATTTAAACTTACATAAGGGGCCATGAAAATGAAAATTACATCATTCAAGAATGTAAAAATGAAATGTGTATATATCTGCAAGCAAATGTAGAGTAGGGAGCAATATTGCAAAAACTTTCTCAAAAATCAATCTTTAGTTCAATATCTTAAAGACTGGATTTTGAATGACATTCTATGCTTCTTTCAAATTAGAGTCCACTGTGGATAACTCCACATAACTGTACTATAATTTCATAATTTATTCTCCATTAATTTGATATATATGATCTCCCCAAAAAACTGTTTGAAATATATTTCTTCTGTATCCAATATCAATTTAATAAAAATCCACTTCTCCTAACATCTATTTGAGCATAACTGTTCTATGAAACTGATGAAATTAGAAATATTTAAATGAATCAAATATACGCAAACAAGATGAATTGCTTTTTACATATTGTTCTCAATTTCTGTAGGATGATGCAAATGATGCTTCAACCCTTTCATCAATTCATTTAGATTACTTTTCACCCCCTCATTATACTTAGAATAAAACATCAGTAGTGGTTTGGAAGGCTTAAAATATTAAAAGAAAATAATCGACACTTTACTGCTGATCTCAAGCTGTTACATGAACAATGAATCACCAAAGTTGCCAATTTTACATTATGAACTAAAACTGTTTCATACAATAAAAGTTTATGTTCCAGTAGCAGCCAAATTATTATTTTATTTAGAAAGATTCATTTAACATCCAGCTGTTGTATGCAAGGTATATTTTGAAGTAAGTTTGTCATTGAGATATTGATTTACATGTATTAAGAACATTAAAACAAGGTGATCTTTTTTTTTAAGTATTTGTTACCAAATCAGGTTAATTATTTTGCATTCACTTTTGTTGCTATTTCATATGAAATAGAATTTTTTTTTATCAATTGACAAAATAATTAGTTTACTCAATGTTATTATGGTCCTACATTCCAAATTATACTGGAAAATAATTATATAATGCATCCCATAATACAATTTTAAACCAACTCAATTTTATAAGTTTAGAACAAGTCTTACTTCATATGCTGTATTGTGCAATATGACCTTCATTATCTAGTTTACAACTGCAGGTGTCTCTGTTTAATCAGTCTGTGTTGTTGATTCTCACAAGAAGGGCTTTTTATCCTCTGGGTAACAGTGTGCTAAGGAAAAGTAGTCCAGCAGAAGTCCTCAATGTACTAAAATAGTGATGTTTATGCATATTCAATGGCATAAAATGTAGAAGATATGCATATATTCCACCACACTGGTTCTTGAGAACAAGAAAATCATGTGGAACTTTTTAAATTTTTTTTAACCATAATGATGATCAATTTGTTCTTGTTTTTATGAGCCTACCTTTGGGGAGTTTTGCCAAAATAGTATGAAACACCTTATGCATAAAATCCCTGGGAAGGATCTTCAATCTTCAGTACATAATGGAATCTACTGATGGGAACACTGTCGAAATCTTCCTTGTCTGTTTACAGTTTGGGATTTCCATCTTCTCTGTGCCAAGGTACAGAGTTCTTTTTTTTTTTTTTTTTTTTTTTTGACATAAATTCCAAGACCACATTATTAGATATTTACAGGCGTGGTACCCAATCCCCCCAATCCCCCCAACACACCTATAAGTCAGTGTTCCTGCCAGTTGTTAGGATACTTCATGGTAGTAGGGTGCATGTCTCCAGCACTTGAAGAATCCAAGTAGGCCCTCCTCCTCAGCCAAATAAATCTAATCCTCTCTCTTCAAAGGATAAAATGCTACTGACTCATTCTTTGTTGCTTCCTGACTTGGAGCAACAACGCCGCGGAGAAAAACTCGGAGGCAGAATGAAGATGAAAGAAAGTTTTTTATTCTTTGGCTTTAGCAATCTCTCAAAATTCTAACACTGGCTCTTTCAGCAACCTCTCTGGCTCTTTACTTCTTCTGACTACTGACTCTTTACTTTACTTCTTTACTTTCTTTTACTTTTACTTTCTTAGAGAGAGCTTAGAGAGAGAGAGAGAAAGAGAAAGAGAGAGAGAGAGAGAGCGCTTCTTCTTTCTTCTTTCTTCTTCGGCAGCCTTGGCCTGACTCTGACCAGCAACAACTACTTCTCTCTATATTCTAGTCTGACTCCTCACCCGGTTATATATCTTTAGCTTTAACAAGGACCACAGGTACGTCACACAGTTCATGGGCATACAAAGATTCTTTCAGGTGGAAACCAGAACATCTCTTATGGCTGTCAGCTAATCGCAATTAACCATCTCCTATTAGGGCTCCTTCATTTCCCTCCTTCAGTTTTAATAAAATATGACATTTCTTTTTTGCTTCTTCATCTATCTTATATTTTTCATCTATCTTACTTGAGGAAAATAGGGGATGTTCTAGGACGTCCAATTTTGAGGAGATGCTGCAGTTTTAAGGCGGCAAGCCTACTGCTGACAAGGCAAGTTTCCATAGCGCATCAAGTTCTTTAAGCGAATCAGCTGCCCTTAGTTTCATCAAGTAACACACTGATCATGTTCGTTGGCTACTCGCTTCGGCTTTTCGCTTTTTTAATTAATTCTTAACCGGCTTAGTGGAGAAGACCTTCCTCTCTGATCTCTTTTCTTGCTTGTCCCAACTGAGTCAGAGGCTATGCTTTCTTGTTTATTACTCTTCTTGCTGATCTCAACTGAGTCAGAGGCTATGCTTTCATCTTCACTCTCCTCACTATCTTTTACTTTTTGTTCTTATTTCTTATCTTTTCTTATCTGCCGGCCGAGTCCCTGGACAGGCCACCATTTGTTGCTTCCTAACTTGGAGCAACAACGCTACAGGAGAAAAACTTGGAGGCAGAATGAAGATGAAAGAAGGTTTTTTTATTCTTCAGCTTTAGCAATCTCTCAAACTCTAACCCTGGCTCTTTCAACAATCTCTCTGACTCTTTACTTCTTCTGACTACTGACTCTTTACTTCTTCACTTTACTTCTTTACTTTACTTTCTTTTACTTTTACTTTCTTAGAGGGAGCTTAGAGAGAGAGAGAGAGAGAGAGAGCTTCTTCTTTCTTCTTTCTTCTTCAGCAGCCTCGGCCTGACTCCGACCAGCAATTAATTCTTCTCTCTATCTATATCTTAGTCTGACTCCTCACCCGCTTATATATCTTTAGCTTTAACAAGGACCACAGGTGTATCACACAGTTCACGGGCATACAAAGATTCTTTCAGGTGGAAACCAGAACATCTCTTATGGCCGTCAGCTAACCACAATTAACCATCTCCTATTAGGGCTCCTTCAATTCATCTCATGATTCCCTCATAGGCACCCAAAAACGTGTTGGCAGGACTTTTTCTATAGGTAATTTATATACTTTAATATTTTTATTTAACTCTGTTATTTTGGAATTATTTTAGATTTTACAGAAAGTATTTGAAAAAATAATGCAGAGTTTCTCTATACCTTGGTATTCCTTTCATGGTAATATGTTTCTTTAGTGTGTTTGTCAAAACCCAAAAAAACATGTTTGCTTAGTATTATTAAATTTTAGATTTCACCAGTTTTTCCACTAATGTCCTTTCTTCTGTTCCAGGATCCAATGTGGACAGCACATTGTGTTCAGTGTAATTTGGTTTTGGTCCAGAAATGAAAATAAATAAATGAAAAGGAAAAGAAAAAAGAAATCAAGGGCCTTCAGAGACATAGAATTCCAGATTCTGTGCCTCTAAGGTTTTAAAGATATGCAAGGTAAGGTAACTCCCATTTTTCCCAATCTTCCATAGCAGCAGGATAAGACAAAATTTCTTCTAATTATGTTGTCATAATAGTCTACAAAGCCATTTGTCATACAGTGATACATTTTATTTTTAATAATTTCTAAAGTGGCAACTAATGGTCTGAAAGGAGGTGTGAAAAGGAGTGTGTTCATATCTAGAAAATGTAGCTTTGACATTGAGACCTAATTTTATTGGCTACTATCCTAGGAATCTTTCCACAATACTCTGTTGCTTCCTACCCTTTCTGTAAGTCCAGTAAAAGCTCATAGAACTGAAGAAAAGTTTGACAGTGAAACAAGACATTTATATCAGATAAATGAAGTGAAAACATAATGTAGGATATAAATAAATTAGTTGCTTTGTATATTTATTACTGTATATTAGGTATTAGTGGTATAAATGATAATGGTAATGATGATAGTGCCAAACATCATACCAATATTCTGAAACTAGTGAAAAATGGTAATATTCAAGCAAATCCAATTATAATAGATTTAAAGGGGTTGTTTAAATTTATTATGTCACATTTTTGTATCTAACATTGTTTAAAATCTATCAATTGTGATCAGTGTTTTGATCATTTTTTTGTATGGACATTTGCATAGTTGTGACGGTAGAACTATGAAGGTAAAAATTACAAGTAGAATTGTGCTTGGGACGCCTTATTTTCTTCCTCTCATTTTCTTGTACTAACTCAAATCCATGCTGTCTTTGTAGAATTATAATTTATATGATTTAAATTATTTGTTGAATAAATATATGTCCATAACCACAAATTTTAGCCAAGCATTATAATAGATTATTTTATTGGAAAACAAAAATTAATAGGTAAATTTGAAAAGTCAGTAAAGGTTTTTTAGATGTAAGAGTCATTCTGCTTTTGAGTATCTGTTGTATTAAAAACTCCCAAATATGAAAGCTGCCTAAGAATGCAAATTCTGTAATTCATAGAACATCCATTCTGTATATTATTTTACACTTAATTCATTTTTCTAAAATTAAAAAAAGGTTTCACCAAAAGCAACTACTTTATATTTCTTTTTAAAAATTTATTCTAATTAGGTATGTATGAAAGCAAAATGCATTTTGGTTAATTGTACAGAATTGCAGCACAACTTTACATTCCTATGCTTGTACATGATGTAGAGTTACACCATATGTACCTAGGGTAATGATGTCCATCTCATTCCACCATCTTTTTTTACCCCCATTCCCCTTTCCTACCCCTCTCTCCCATTTGCCCCATCAAAGTTCCTCCATTTTTCCCATAACCCCCATTATGGATCAGCATCGACTTATTAGTGAGAATATTCAGCCTTTTGTTTTCTTTTATGATAGGTAATTGACCAAATTTGAGAAGTCTCTGGAATTTCAGGGAGGAATAACTTTTTAATTCTCTCTCTCTCTCTCTCTCTCTCTCTCTCTCTCTCTCTCTCACCAAGTGTGCATTTTAAATTCTTTTTAGTTATATACAACATCAAGATACACTCTGAAATTTGTCACAAAAGTGTAGAACTCAACCAGTTCCATTTCAATCCCCAGCACTTCTCCCTTCACCCGACACCCTTCCCTCCACTTTACCTATCTCTCTTCAACCTATTTACACTTTACTATATTTTACTTACTGTGCTGTGGATACACCTGATACCAGGACCCACCAGGCTGTGCCACAAACATGCATGCACATACAAAAGTGTTGTCATATTCATTCCATTGTTCTTTTCTTTTCCTGTCCTTTCTTTCTCCTCCTCAATCCTCTTCATCTCTACTGATCTTCCTCTTGGTTGATAAAATTCCCATTCCATTTTTTAACCCTTTCTTTCTTCTCTTCTATTTTAACTCTACCCCTTTATTTTGGGTTAGCTTATGCATATCAGAGAAAACATTCAACCTTTGGTATCTTGGGATTGACTAATTGCACTTAACATGATAGTCTCTAGTTCTATCTATTTACCAGCAGATGCTATAATCTCATTCTTCTTTATGGCTGATTAATACACCATTGTTTACATAAACCACATTTTCTTTATCCATTCATTTGTTGAAAGGCAACTAGGTTGGCTCTGTAGTTTAGTGATTATAAATTTTACTACTATAAACATTGGTGTGGCTGTGCCACTGTAGTATGCTGATTTTAAATCTTTTGGATAAATACTGAGGAGTAGAAATTTATAGCATTGAGTTCATACATTAAAAAAAATAGAAACACACAACATAAATAATCTAATGTTATATCTCAAGGCCCTAGGAAAAGAAGAATGAACCAACACCAAAATCAGCAGAAGATAGGAAATAATAAAAATAAGAGATGAAATCAATGAAATTGAAAATAAAAGGACAGTATGAAAGATCAATGAAACTAAGAGCTGATTTTTGAGAGGATAAACAAGATTGATAAATTCTTAGCCAAACTAAGTAAAAGAAAAAGAGAAAATACTAAAATTACAAAATTCAAGTTGACAAAAGGTAATATCACCACAGATACTATTGAAATCTAGAGGCTTGTCACAAACTATTTTGTAAATTTGCACTCCAATAAGCTATAAAATATTGAAGATATTGACAAATTCTTTGAGATATATGATCTACCAAAGTTGAACCATGAGGATATAGAAAATATAAACAGGTCAATATCAAGTAATGAAACTGAATCCTCTATCAAAAGCTTCCAACAAAGAAAAGTTCTGTGTCTTTTTTGTAATTCTCTTAGAACTCATCAGTTTTCCTTTTCAGGTAGATGTCCACTGTGGGAGGTGGGGGCAATGATTCAAAGGAACATTCCATAAAAACATAATTTTCTTTTAAAAAGATCAAATATTTCCGTTAATTTTAATGAACTTTTCCTATATTTGCTGAGAAGGAAAAAGTATATTTTTATTGTCTTGAGTTAAAATAAACAAAAAGTCCTTTCTTAGTCACATATGAAATATATACTGTATATATGTGTGTGTGTATATATATGTATTATATATATAGTATAATATATGCATATTTCTTTTACCCAGACACTTTAGATAGCATAATAAGTACCATTTTTATTATGGAGCCTTTATGGATTCATCAAACAACATTTTACTTTCTCCATTTTCTCTGCATAGACAGGCTTCCAAACAATTGCATTCTTCTCTACACCTTCACATCTCAAAACTAATTGGTCTTGACAAGTAATGGTATAAAAATATTAAATTGTCCATTCATATATAATTCATTATTTCTATGTGCTATCATATGTATGTGTGCTATTTCTACATATATTGAGTGTTAGAGTTTTCATAAAATTATGTCTAAGTAAGGAACACTTCGTAACACAGTTCATATAGCAAATTGTTATGGTTTAGAAATGAGGTATCCCCTTAACATTCATGCATGAGCCAATGCAGGAATATTCAGAGGTGAAATGATTGGGTTTTCAGAACCTTAGCCTAACCAGAGCAATAATCCCCTTGTAAGGATTAACTGGGTGTTAGCTATAGGCAGGTAGTGTGTGGCTAGAGGAGTTAGGTCATTTGGGGATTGCCTTTGGGGTGAAGTTCTCTCTCTGCTTTCTGGCTGTCATGTCCTGAGCTGCTTTCCTCCATCACACCCTTCTGCCATGATGTTCTGCCTCACCTCTGATGTAGAACAATGGAATTGGATGCCTATGGGGTCCAACCTCTGAAACTCTGAGCCCCCGAATAAATTTTTCCTCCTCTAAAGTTGTTCTTTTGGTCACAACAACAAAAAGCTAAAACACGAATCATAAACAGAATTACCTACTACTCTTCAGCTTGTATTAGAGAACAGAAATGTCAATGTGCTTCTTGTATAATTGTATGCATATCTGTGCATTTAACAAGTGTTATGTATGGTTGCCAGACAAGATTGGGCTGTTTTGCCATCTTCTATACTTTATTGCTATTCTAAATTGACATCACTATGCATCATACGGTCTTTCTGAAAGCATTTTCCTGCTAATTTTGTTCTAAACAATTAAACTTCATTATACAAATGAACAGAGAATAACTAGGTGGTGAATGTTGGAGAGAAAGGAATGCACAGTATATTAAATGGTATTTATTGAAACTGTGACTAGTAGTTTCTTGGTTAATTGAAATTTGGTTCAAAGAGTGTACTTTTTTAAAAAAAAAATATATATATATATGTATATATATAATGTGCGTATGTGTTTATGTTAAATGTTTTTAAATTGAAACATAAATGCACATTAATTTGTTAAGCTTTTGATGTAGACTGAGTCTTCCTTTTTTGCATATATAATCAAGCCCTGTGACTATTGCATAAATCTCATCAACAATGCAACAAGTACTGTTTTTAGATTATGCTTCTTAAAATGGAACTTAGAGACTGTATACTAATCGGCACACAGAACACTTGAGCTGTTTTATAATTTTCCCCAATATTTCATACTCTCCTCACATCCAATTTGACAGAAACTTATAATTAGTGACACATTTTTATGGTCTGTGCAAAATTATTTACCTTGCTTTTAATAGAAACAACTTTAAAAACTAAGATTTCTTCAATTTATATAATATTTAGCTGAAATAGGTAATCCAAATAATAAGCAGAAGTGGTATAAGCAGTATCTTAGTCCCTTTTAATTTTATAATGAAAATACTATAAGATAGGTAGCTTATGAAAAACAGAACTTTATTTCTCACTCTTCTGCAGTCTGAGTAGCCAAGATAAAGATGGTGCCAAATTCTGTCTGGAGAGGGCCCAATTCCTCATTAACAGACTGTGTCTTGGTACTGTGTTTTTACATGGTGGAAAGGGAAGAGGTCTTGGTGGACTTTCTTTTATAAGACATTAGAGAGTACTAATCTCATTCATGAGGGCTTCTTCTCCATGAACTATTCTTCATCTCCCAAAGGTCCCATTTCATAATACCATCCCCTTGGTAGATAAAATTTCAACATAAAATCTGTGGGAGTCACCAACATTCAGGCCATACGGGGAAGCTTCAGTAACAAATACATTTGCCTCTTAGAAAACATTGATCTTCTCTATTGTACGCAGATGTTCCTCCTTATACCAGGGTGCCTTGGGGCCACAGGTACTATCCAGCATTTTGGAAGGAGGAAGAATAAGTGTAAGCTTACTCTGATGAAGAAGTTCCTGGAGCTCAATAGCGTTTCGGAAAGCCAGATATAAGAAAATGTGAGGATGAGGTCGATAGATAGAATAAAATACTTTGACAAATGAGGAAGGGTTAGTTTAACATATGCATCAAACACTTATTACTTTAGATTTCTAAGAGTATCCAATCAAGTGCAATCCCAAAATATCTGTTCTCAGACATGCTGTGCTCTGAAGGAATCATTTCCTAAGAAATAATATTCCTGATGGGTTCATTTTCTAATTTGAACTTGAATTATTTACCTTAAGCAATTTCACAAATGCCCCCAAAATATCTTTTTGCAAAGATGTTATTGAATTTGTACTATGTAAATAGAGCTAAAAATAGGAAATTGACAGCTTAACTGTCTCCCCTGCTTTTTCTTTAATGTGTCTTCCAACTCCAGAAATAGAAAAAATGAAACCAACAATACTTGGTTCTAAAAAAGGTAAGATATTTTGAATGAAATCTTTCAAAAGCTTCTCTTTAAGGTGAGAGTTATATGTTCATTTTGCCCACTTAATAGCATAATGCTTTGGGAATTCCTATCAGCACTAAAGACTCTTCTGAAATTTTCCCATCATTAAAATACACCTCCAAAATTCCCCATTAGTTGATTTGTCATACAGTGTACTAAAAATACACCAGTAGAAATTATATTCAATGAGGCACTCTCTTGCTAGGAGTTCCTATTTTTAGCAAGCAGGTGACTGTTTTGAAATTAAAGATTGCTTCTATTACATAAAGTGTTCATGGTTTAAAATATTCAGTTCTTTTAAAATGTCATTAATCTTTCCAGAGCACGTAACCCCAGAAATATTCTCCCCACTACCAGAAATTATAAAAGGTCAACTTTCTTTTGAGAGACCATGATGCAAGATCATACATATCAGGAACCAAAATTCATCTTCACCTGGGTTATATTCCCGCATGCTACTCATTCTAAATGGACAAAGTAACAATGCCTAGTTTTGCTTTTGCTGAAATTAGCTTTCTATCTTATAGCTCTAGGCTGCTGTCACTCTTTCTTGTCTATTTACTATGGCCACAAGAGAATTTTTGAAAACATTTATTTTTTTCCTCAAGGTGCATTTTGCCTTTGCAGTGTCATTGGAAATTCTTTTAAAGAATGTAGTGTTGTATTTATGAATTAGAAGAGAAAATACAGCAATAGATTTAATGAGTTTTCATTCTTGCTTACCATTAATTTACTCTGAACCTTGTAATAGCTTTGGCAGATGCTGATATCAGGCAGTTCCTAAATAACTGATTGATAAGCCTGCTACTAGACCATGCATTCATTCTTATTAAAACACCTTTGTGTAAAATTTTTAAATTCAGTGCCACTTTTTCCCAGTGAAATATAATTTTTGTTCTATTGTCAGTGTTATCATCACAGCTGCACAATTCTTGAAATAGTGAGATGGCTTAAATTCCTGGCAGGGTGCCAATAAGAACATGAAATTTGCTTTTCTGTGTGGGCCAGTAAAATCTGATGGCTGTTTTCAGGTGTATGTATGTGTATGCTTTTGTGCATACATGCATATTTTTCCTTTACGGTAGATATGTGATGGTTCACTTTCAAATCATATTCAAAACCTTAGATATCCTTTCTGTAACATTTTTTAAAAGCCATCAGGTTGAAAGCAAGATTCCCCTGAGACACACATATATATTATTATAGAAATGACGTTTATAGGGCAGGCTTATTACTGGTAATTTCAGCTCCTGCCTCATTTTTGTTACCTTGGATTTCAAAACATTTGCACTTACTTAACTGGGTGAGGTAATTGGTAGGTTTGATTGTTGTTAACAGTCACAAATAAATAAGAAACATAGAACTGTACTTGTTTTTCAGATATGTTAACCTGACTTTTATTTGACCTTAAAATCAAATCTATCTCTCAGTGAGTAAATGCTTAGGTATCACTTGGAACAAAAGATTAAAGATTGATATTTGAAAATATTTAATAGTTCAAAGAAATCTAATTGCTAAATATTATAACTTTTATTGTGAAACATGAATGTATAGAGAATCAACAAAAATGTATAACATATGATAATCAAAAGGAGAACTCATATGTTATTGTCACCCGAGTCAAGAAATAAAATTTTAACAGAACCCAGGTGCCTAACATGCATCCTTTTCATATTTAAAAATGTGTGCATCCCTAAAATATATAAGTGGTTTACACTAGTTTGTTTTTGAATTTTGAATAAATGGCATTACTGGAATTATAGATAACTGTCTTGCATTTTTTTTTCATTTTAGCATGATGGTGGTAAGATTCATTATGCTGTTCTATGTAGCTATCAGCAATTCATTTTCACTGGTGTACAACACTACCATTATGTGCATATACACAGTCAATTCTACTGATTGTGAACATTTGGGTTATTTTCTAGTGTGTAACTATTAAAAACAACACTGATATAAACATTATTGTACGTGTATTCTTATGCTCACATATATTAGATTATCCAAGGCCTATATCTAGGAGTAAAATTTGGGATCACAGTGTATATGTATCTTCAAACTTTAGTAGATAATGCTAAACCATCTTTCAAATTAGTTGTAACAATTTATTCTCTTACCAGTATTATATGAGATTTCCTTTTGCTTCATTTTCTGGAAAATCTTGACTATCATAGTTTTAACATTTGTTAATCCAACAGAAGTTTCACCCCAGTATGTGTTTTTATAATTGTATTTTATGGCATACTTTCATAAATGGAAATACTTTTAATGTGTCATTTTCTTTTGCTACTTAAGAATACAGTTCAATTTTTTCCATAAATTATATCTCTTGTAAACTTATTCAACAACATGCTATTACTAAGAATTAATCTGTGGATAGTTTTTATAGTCTTCATATACAAGAATTATATAATCCATGAAAAAGGATAGTTTTATTTTTTATTTTTCCAAACCCTATAGTTATTAAATATATTTCTTGCCCTACTCTGTTATTGAGGATGTTTAAATTATGATAGAATTATTTTTTGATCCAGATTTCAAAGGAAATATTTCAAATTCACGCAGTTATGTATATTTGTTGTACCTCCCCTAAGATCTTGAATTTACCTATATGTTGTATAGATTGATAATGTCTTTTCCTCTTGCATTTTGGTAATACTGTTTTTAAATTGTCAATGGATTAAGTTTTAAGAGATTTTTCTGTATATTTTGAACTGACCACGTATTTTCTCCTTTCTATGTCAAAAGGTTTAATCATACTGAATATCTAATGCTAATCCAAATTTCTATTTCTGGTATAAATGTGCTTTGAACATATAACCCTTTTGATCTTTTTATGGATTGGAAGTGCTACAAATATTTTTTTCTAATTTTTAAATCTGTATTTTTAGGGATATTGGTACCTGTGTTATGCAAGCCTACAGAGTGACTTCATAGATTGTTTTATGTTCTATTTTCCTGAAATGACCTATGTAAAACTGGAATTACTTTATCTTTTAATATTTGTCCCAAATCACTAGTTAAGAAATCTTTGCCTGGAATATTTTCATTACAGAAAGAAAAAGAGATACAATTTCGTAATAATTAAAAGACTAAGTTTCATATTTCTTCTTTGAATCTACTTGGGTAAGTAATAAATTTAATAATATTGAGGAGTGAACCCAGGGACAATTTACTATTGAACAACATTCCCAGTTCTTTCTATTTTTTATTTTGAGATAAAGTCTTACTAAGTTGCTGAGGCTGACCTCAAACTTACCATCCTTCTTCTTCTGCCTCCTGAATTGCTGGGATTCCAAGTATGCACTACTGTGCCCACCTCATTCTTTCTCTTTCTTTTCCTCACACAAATTGATCATGGCTCCCCCTTTTTTAATTTGAAGTCTGGAGGATTTCTAGTGATAATACCTTTTTAAATTATGGATTTGAATAAAGCATGATATTTTTTTTCTTCTTTTGGTAAGTTCTACCAATATTCATCAGAGAATTAACTTCTGGAATTATTGATGTCATGTACACTATGCATCTTTTATTTCATTAATTATTGATCATATCTTTATTATATCTTTCCTCTAATGTCTTTAGATTCTTTTTATGAGATTTTCTTAATTGCTTAATGTTAAGAATTTTTATCCCTTCTTATTTTAACATACACATTAAAGACTATAAAATTTGCTTTAATTTTTATTTTAATTAAATCGTAAATAATTTGATTTGTAGCATTCTATTTTTTGACCCATGGCTTGTTTAGAAATAGTTTGTAATTTTCATATGTGTGAAATATTTAACTATTTTTAGCATAATGCTTATTTTTAGTTTCATTAATTTCCCCACAATGATTTTGGATATGCCTTTTTACTTCCTGTAATCTCTCAATTTTAGCTTATATATTTTTGTGATCAAGCAATTAACTATATATAAATTTATAATGCTATATGCTTTGCAGATTGAATATTTTATTGTAATGAAAATATTTTTATCTCTATTTTATTTGATATTAGTATATGTATAAAGAATCAACTTCTTAGTGTTTTTTGCACTGCATATTTTCATCTTTTGACTGTTGAACTTTCTGGATATATATGTTTTAGATATTTCTTATTAGCAATGTATTTTTGTATTTTCCTTTAATTTGTACCATTCAATTATGGGTATTTGAGACTAAATATACCATTTAAATTTGTTATAGTAATCATAAGATAAAATGTACACAGTATATAACAGATAATTTTTTAACAACTTGGACCTACTACAAAAAATTGAAAATATGTTTACAGAAAAGAAAAATACCAAAACGCCTGAAGTCTCCATCTTTCTCCCTTCCAATAGCAACAACACCAAGGAAAATCACTATCTTAACTTCAAACAACAAAAAGAAGTGTTGATGATTTTTTACTTCCTATAAATAAAATCCTATACTACTTAGTATCTGGCTTCTTTCACTTAACATTATATGTGGAAGACAATCATATTTGGTGTAGTTGTTAATCAATCATTGCCATTTTTGTTTGATTATAGTAATATGTGATATACCATAAAATGGGTATCTATTATACTGTTAATGCACATTTGGTTGTTTTCCAATTTGGGTCTAATGTGAATTGTGCTGCATTGTATATTCTAGCATGTATAGTTTAGCTAACACATATATGCATTTCTTTGGGGTATAAGCCTGGGAGTGTAATGGCTGGATCATAGGGTAAGTATGGTGTGTTAGTCAGTGCTCCCTAAATTAACAGAACCAATGGTGTGTGTGTGTGTGTGTGTGTGTGTGTGTGTGTGTGTGTGTTTAATTTGTAAAAATGGTATTTTTTAGATTGGCTTATGCACCCAGAAGATGAAAAGATGAATAGTTTTACAATGGCTGAAGACCAGTAGCTGGTCAGTCCAAGTAGCTGAAGCCTCAGAACAAGAAGGATCCATGATGTGGTCCCAGACTGGAACCAAATGCCTGGAAACTCCCTGAAGTCACTGGGAAGTGCTGGCTTTGGATGAATGAAGGAACTGGATGAGTGAAGGAGCTGGAGTATGATGTCCTCAGGCAATTGCAGAAGTAATCAAAAATCCCTTGAAGGAGAATCTAGTTTGCATCTGTTGCTTCCTTATTCTTCCAACTTTTTGTTCCATTTAAGCCTCCAACCTATTGGACTATGCTGCCCACACTTAAGGTGAATCTCCACCTCAGTTCGCTGTCCCACAAGCTAATCATTCCTAGAAACACCCTTACTGAGAAAGCCTGAAGCCACTTAATCTTAAGCATCTCCTAATATAATCAAATTGATCATTCATATTAGCCATCACATATGGCAAAATATTAGAGATGCAAACCAAACACATTTCAAATGTGTTTGTACTAATTAAGAGCCACTAATTCATTATTCTTCCAGTTGCTCTATACATTTCTAGTAATAGGAAAACTTTATCTTTTCTATTTTAGCCATTGTTTAGATGTTTATGGTATCATATTGTAGATTTAATTTTTACCTTCTTGATGTTTAATGAACTTGTGGACTTTTAGGTATTTTTTGTTGAGTGTTCACACAAATCTTTTGGCCAATTTTTTCTCTTGAGTTGCATTTTATCTTATTATTTATAGGTTCTAGATATAACTCCTTTGTATGAATTCTTGGTAGGTTAAGTATTTATATCATGAACACATTTGATTCATGTTTTATTCTTCTTTTTGTATTCTTCTTTTTAATTCTAAGTTGTCATATATGACAGCAGAATTCATTACAATTCATATTACACTTATAGAGCACATTTTTACATATCTCTGGTTGTATACAAAGTATATTCACACCATTTGCATCTTCATACATGAACTTAGGGTAATGATATCCATCGCATTCTACATGAAGCAATGACATCTGCCAGTAACTGGTTGGAACTGAATATCATCATGCTAAGTGAAATAAGCCAGACCTACAAAGTCAAAGGTTGAAGGGTTTATCTGATATGCAGAAGGTAGGCCATAGTAAGGTAAAAAAGGAGATAAGAAAAAGGGGGGATTCCATGAAAATAGAAGAGACATCAGTGGAACAGAAGATGGGGATTGACAGGAGGGAAATGTAATAAGAAAAGTGAAGAACAGTGGGATAAATCTGACCAATCTTCCCATGTGCATATATGATTACACCACAGTGAATTTCCTTTTCATTTGTTCTGCAAGGTAGTAAAAAATGCATAACTAGACAAAAGAAAGGGATCATGGGAGAGAAGTATAGGGAAAGGAGAAATACTATGAATGGAATTTTAAGCAAATTATATTCCATGATTGTATAGTTATATCAAGTGAATCTTAAAAAAATGTGTCCTCATGCCCCTTCCTGTGTCCTACCTTCCACCTTTGTCCATGCTATACCTCCACATCCCCAGTCAGGTGTTGATCTAATCTCCATCACTACAAATGTATCAATAGTTTTTATGAATGTACATAAATGAGTTTATACAAGGTGGCCTATTGGGCTCCTTTCACCAGCCATAATGATTGTGAGTGAAGACATATTTTGTATCAATCACCCATTCCTGTGTTTTGCTCTATACTATTCCATTGTATCATGGGGAGTTTGATCACTCAACAGTTGGTGGATATCTGTGTTGTAGTTTTCAATTATTAAAGGTAAAGCTAGTGTGGATGTCTTATGAAAGATCTTTTAAGAATACACAAAGAAATAGAAGGCCTGTGTCATATGTTAGAAATAGGTTTAATTTTTGAGTGGCTGGACTTCCTGCTCTCTGAAGGGAACAGTGCAGAAGAGTTCTACTCCCTATACTTTCTCACCAACTTTTTGTATAGTCAGACTTTAAAGATTTAGCTCTTCAACTGGTGTGCAGTTGTATCCTCTCATGATCTCAATTTTTATGAAGATTTTGGTTTATTTTGACAAGTAAATTTTCATGTGATTATTTGAGGTGTATATATCTTAATGAAATTTCTTTTCAAAGAAAAAATGAAGATATTTGCATAAAGATATAAATAAAAATTTTGAAGTTATATATATGCAAACATACATATATCTTTTTATTGGTACATCTAAATTATACAGAATGGTGGGTTTCATTGTGGCATATTTATACATACATAAAAGCTCAATTTGATCAGTTAACTCCCCAATAGCTCCTCATTCTTCCCTGCTCCCTCCCTCGATCCACTCCAAGGAGTGGTATGGCTGGATCATATGATAGTTCTATTTTTATCTTTTAGAGTACCCTCCATACTGAATTCCACAGTGACTGTACTAATTCACACTCCCACCATATAGATGTTGGCCATTTGTGCTTCTTTTGAGAATTGCACTGTTCAATTCATTTGCCAATTTATTGATTGGATAATATGCTTCCTAAATGTTGAGATTTTGGGTCTTTATATATATATATTCTGGATATTGATACTCTGTCAGAAGAGTAGCTGGCAAATATTTCCTCCTATTCTGTTCTTTGTGTCTTCTAACTGTTGTTTTCTTTGCTGTGGAGAAAATTTTTAATTTGATACCTCTCATTTATTGATTTTTTGTCAAATATCCTGAGCGATAGGGGTCCTATTCAGGAAGTCTTTGCATGTAGCTATATGTTGAAGTGTTTGCCCCATTTTTTTCTCCTAACACTTGTGAATAACTTTTAAAATAAATGTTTGGCAATTTCTGTCTCTTATTTAGAAAATCAGTTTGTTTGTTTGTTTGTTTTGATACCAGAGACTGAACTCAGGAGCACTGGACCACTGAACCACATTCCCAATCCTATTTTGTACTTTATTTAGAGACAGGGTCTCAATGAATTGCTTAGCACCTTGCTTATACTGAGGCTGGCTTTAAAATGGAGATCCTACTTTCTCAGCCTCCAGAGCTGCAGGGATTATTACAGTGTGCACCATGGCACCCAGCTAGGATATCGTTGTTTACTCCAAGGTCACAAAACATTCTATTGGTATTATTGATTTTTAAAACATCTTTATTGTAGTATACATTAAATATAGATCACAAATTAATCTGGAATTAAATGTTATATGTGATATAACATAGGGTCAAAGGACATTTTTCCTCACTTTTATATCTAATTGACCCACTGTCATTTCTTAAAATATCCTTCCTTTCCTCACTAAACAAATTGCAAGCCTTTGTTGCAAATCAGGTGACATTTAAATGTAGCTGTTTCTGAACTCTTTTCTGTCACATTTTTCTTTGAACCAATCTAAAAAATATCATACTGTCTCAATGTAACATCAAAGTAATCTTGATTATCTGTTAGTTTTTACACTCCACATTTTTTTTTCTGAAACATCACTTTGAATACATGGTTAAGTACAAAAGCAATTGTAGAAATAAATTATTTCCTTCTTACACACATTATAGTAAACACCAAGAGATACTCACATATATACACAATAACTTCACATCATTTCACATCAGAATCTTAGCCTCAGCTCATAAATTTTTCTTAAAATTACCTTGCTGCAATTTTGATTGCAATCATAAAGAAAGTTTAGGCTAATTTTTAGAGAATACATACATTTACCAAACGCTCTTTGATTCCAAAACATCATATATTTTTATATTTATATTTGCCACATTTAATTATTTGAAGTAATGTTTTCTTATGATTTTTGGGTTAGAGGTTTTATACATATTGATTGTATTTATTCTTTCACATTATTGCTTGCTGATATTCTATTTTTTTTTAAAAAACAGCTTTATTTAGCTATCATTGCAGATGCTATTTATAATGTCATTTAAAATATTATTTTATATCTGTTGTTTTTTTTAAAGAAATAGTGGTGCTTTGTTTTTTCAATTAGTTAATTAATTTTTTGAGACAGGTTCTGTCTATGTTGTTCAGGCAGGCCTTGAACTCTTGCATTCAAGCAATTCTTCTGCCTCAGCCTCCCAAGTAGCTGGGACTATAACTGTGTGCCACCATGCTGGCTTCTACAATTGCTGTTGTACTTAACCATGTATCCAGGAACCTTGTTAATCAATTATATTACTCAAACTATGTTACCATATATACTTAAACCATAAAAACTATAATATATGGCTTATCATAACGTGACATATAACATATTAACTTATGCCACATAAAATATATATTATTATAGAGAATTATTTTGGATTTTCTAGGTACACAGTCACAATGTCTTGAAAATAATGTTGGCTTAATTCTGTTTTTCCAATTCTTCTGCATTTTGTTTCTTTGCCTTATTATAATAGTTTATATCTCCAATAAAATATTGACTCTGAGTGGTGACAGTGGGTATGCTTGTCTCCTTGAGCTCATGGAGACACTGCATAACATTACAAAACATTCTGGCTCATTCTCTAAATTCTATATATACCAGCTTTAATACTGTTTTTCATATATGCTATTTACCTACCACTCTCATGTCATTTACTGATACCAAAGATATTTTTAACCATTTGGAATGCTAGTAGATCATTTCCCTCTGATAGGTCCTAATTTTCAGTCAGATAAACATTGATACTGCTAGGTCATTTTTCATATGGCCCTTCTCATATATAGCACAACTGGAAGAAAGTTCCTCTTGAATACTATTATGAATTATCCCAGACCATGATAGACTTCCCAACAACAAGTTCTGAGATATCAAAGAAGCAGGGATTATAAAATATGCTTCTCCAAAGAAAAATGTTGTGGTCCACTGAACAGGAAATAATGTAACATAACAGAGTCAAATATCAGGGCCTAGTTCTCTCCTAAAATTACATCTATAAACTTGTATCAGTCATGCACATATAATTCATGTTTTCTTCAGACAAAAAGTGCTCATAATAATGTCTACCTAGAATTATCTAATGTTACTCTCAGGATTAATTAGAATGTATACATAGAACAATGCACAATGCTGTAAATTATTAATCATAACAATTGTTGATGTCATTATTATTTAAGAACCAAATACTATAGTCACACAACAATATAATAATCCTTAGAAAAAAACAGAATGATTCTTCAGCAATGGACATGCATGGGTATAGGGTTAGACAAATATTGGATTAGAGATTCCTGTTTTTTATATAATTTCTTTATAATGAATTTATGATATTTGATTTTTCTAAAGTGACAATGGAATTTCAGGGTTCAAGGATCAAACCTAATACATTCATTTAGCATTGCATGTTGCATAATTCATAGTCTTTTATTTTGTGTGTCTTCATACATGTACTTAGAGTAATGATGTCCATCTCATTCCGCCGTCTTTCCTACCCCAATAGTACATAGTCTTTTTTAAAATTTATTTTTTTATTCTAAGTTGTTATAAATGACAGCAGAATGTATTACATTTCATATTATACTCATAGAGCACATTTTTTACATATCTCTGTATGCAAGGGAGGGGATGGAGGGGCAAAAGGGTGAAGATAAAAAAAAGACAATAGAATGAGATGGATATCATTACCTTAAGTGCATGTATGAAGTCACAAATGGTGTGAATAGTACATAGTCTCTTGAAGACTTTTGAATGAATATGCAAAAGAACGAATAAGTGAAGTCATTGTATTTATAATATCTCCTGCACATCCAGGCCTGATTTTCATGACTCTTTATTTTTTTTTCTGTGCCCCAGAAAACTCACCACGTAGACTTCTTCAGCAAATATTCTTGACCTCTGGCTTCTGGTTTGGCTTTCTGAACTAGACACAAATGAAAAAAAAATACTACTAATAAGAAGAATTTGTTAGTACCAGATTCTGTAGCTTAGATTTTTAATAAATTACAAATACTGCTAAAATATCATTTTAGTCATAGGCAGAAAATGAGAAGGTAAAATGGAGAATATGGTGGAAATATTTATTTTTATAGTTTCCTCTGAATAATGTCACCTCAGACTGGCTGTGTCCTTCAACCAAACAGCTATGTTCTCTTCCTGAGTTAAGAGTTAGAGACAGAAATGTTCCCCAGTGTTAGTAGCCTGGGGGAACTGCACAATATTTTAGTAGTTTTCTTAGTTTTGTACACATCTTATAATAGTCCATTTATTAAAATTTATGAATAATACTGATGTGGATATATCATTAGTGCTTTAAGACTATGATATTTATTGACCTAAAAACTTCAAAAATATATAATTGTGTATTTCAAGAATGTTGCCAAGGGTACACACACATATATCTAACACCACAATCAAAATACTAAAGATTTCACCTCTTCATTCTAATTTCTGTTTCATACATGATTTTGGTCTATTCTTGAACTTCATATAAAGGGGAACCTAGAGCTGGGGCTGAGGCTCAGTGGTAGAGTGCTTGCCTAGTACACGGGAGGCACTGGGTTTGATCCTTAGTGCCACATAAAAATTAATAAACAAGAATATTGTGTCCAATTACAACTAAAAAATATTTAAAAACAGGTGAACCTATAGTAAGTGTCATTTTGTTTTTGTCTATTTATATTCAATGAAATGTTTTTAAGGCATGTTTAGTGTTAAGCAGCAATCTATTGTCTATACAACAATGGAACATTAATTAACCTGTTGATGGACAGTTGGATCATTTCAAGTTTTTACATATAAACTACCTAAAATATTTTCTTTATAGTTGTATGTTTTATAAAGATCTTGGATTAGCACTTAGAAGTATGACTCCTGGGACATATGGTGGTTGTATATTTAAACTTATTAGAAACTACCAAAATTTTTTCTAAAATAATTACCCCATTTCAAACTACAACAAGAAATGTTTGAGCAATTCCATTTCTCCACACTTTTGTCAACCTTTGGTCATTTTGTCAGTCTTTTTAATATTTGTGATTTAAAGAGTGTTGAAGGTCCTTCATGGCTAATGATGTTGAGCACATTTGATTTTTCTTTTTGCCATTTACATATTTTCTTTATGGAAGTTTCTCTCAAAGTTTTTTGATAATATTTTTATGAATTTGTTTGTTGTCCTATCATTGAGTTTAGGAACTTCTTTATATATGTGCCATAAATGTCCTTTATCCAAAACACCTATTGCAAATATTTTGTCACATTCTGCAATCTGTCTACACATTTATCAATACTGTCTTTTGGTAACTGGAATTTTTAATTTTGATGAAATCTATATTTTATTTTATGGTCAATACTCTCTTTATCTCATCCAAAAGTTCATGACAATACCAAGTTTTTGAAGATTAAGATAAAGAGTGAGCTGAATACCTATTGTTAATCATAGTTTTAGCATTTTCATATCTTTTCCATTTAACTATTTTTTGGTATGAAATAGTGATAAAATTGTATGGTTTTTCTATGAATAATCAGTGATATTGGTATGGTTTGTTGAAAACTATCACTTCCACAGTTAATTGCCATGATGTATGTTTCTAAAAACAATTATACTCCTTTGTATTCTAGACTCTGATATACTTCATTAATCTAATTCTGTATTAATATGACACTCTATTCATTGTGTACCTTATAATAAATATTGAAGCATTATGGTGTGAGTTCACCCACTTTGCATTTTTATATTTTAATAGTACCTTATATTTATATATAATGTGTGTGTGTGTGTGTGTGTGCATGTGAGTGTGTGTGTGTGTGTGTGTGTGTGTGTGTGTGTGTGTTTGGTATGGTATTGAACACAGGGGCACTTAACCACTGAGCACATCCACATCCCCAGCCTTTTTTATTTATTTATTTATTTTTTTTGATACAGGGTCTTGCTAAGTTGCTTAGGGCCTTGTTAAGTTGCTGAGGCTGGCTTTGAACTTTCAATCCTTCTGCCTTTGCCTGTTAAGTAGCTGGGATTACAGTTGTGCACCACCAAGACCATCTGGGGTTCATTTTGACATAATCCATATGCACAGAATATAATTTGCTCTACTTCAGTCCCTAGTTGTTCCTTTTAACCTCCCCTCCTCTCTCCAAATTTTCCTCTTTCTTTATTGGTATTTTGTCTTTTTAATTACTGTTTTTTTTAATTGGTGTTTATAGTCATAGGTAAAAATGAAATTCACTTAAGTTTGCACAAAATTTTCAACATCAATGTCTTTGCATTTTTATATAAATTTTAAAATCAATTTTTGAATATCTAGCAAAATTCATTTTAGTGTTTTAACTAAGACATGGAATCTATAGATATAATTGGCAGGAAATGATATCTTAAACACTTGAATATTGTACTCCATAAAAATAGTATAACCCTCCATTAATTCATGTCTTTTTTCTCTTAGCAAAGAGCTGAAAATATCAATACATAGGTCTTACAGATTTTTACTGAACTTCTTCCTAAGCATTTATAAATTTTATGCTATTCTAAATGGAATAAAATTGCTAAAATTTTCTTTTATTACATGTCCACATTTCTATTAGTGCATTATCATTGTGCATATTGATCAGATTTAGTGATATATATTCATACAAGCACACAGTATAGCAATATCCTGTGACCAATATCACTCCACAGCAATTCCCCCCTGTCTCACCACTGCTCACTCCTGGCCCTTTTCTTCAGTGATTGAACTTTGATTTTCATTAGATACATGTACCTCACCTTTCTTTTCCTTTTCCTCTTTAGCTTTCACATGAGAGAAAAGACATAAGACCTTTGACCTTATGAGTTTTAGTTATTTGGCTTAACATAATAGTTTCTAGTTCCAACCAGTTTCTTTTTAATTCTATAGAAACACAAGTATTGAGACTGATTTATTATCCTGTCATCCTGCTAAACATTAGACTCAGCCTTTTTTATTTATGGGAAATTCCTCACATGTTTTTAAATGCTAACAAACCTGCCATAGAAAACTCTTCTTTGTTCTAATATGTATTTTCTTTTTCTTTTTTGTCTTACATTGGCTAGAGTCTTCAAAACAATATTTAATAGAAGATATAAATGTACACATTCTAGTGCTATTTACAAATTTAGTGGAACAATGTTCATTATAACAGCTTAAGTTTTAAAACAGATCCAAGTAATCACATTGAGAAAGTTCTCAATTCTGTTTTGTTGATGCTTTTTGTCATTTGTGTGTATTGAATTATACCACAAGTGGTATTGTCATTTGGCATATATTGAAACGATAATCAATTTTATCTTCTATATTCTGTTACTACAGTGATATATCATGATTGGTTTAACATAAAAGATGTGGCTATATGTGTTTGTGTATATGTCTGTGTTTGTTTAGCTCTCCATAATTACATTTTCTAGTCTTGTCTGCTGAAGTATTCTAGGAGCTGTGAACTTCTACAGTAATTAGCACACCTAACACCGAGGTCATTGTTTCCAAAAACTATTATCTGTCAAAAAGAACTGAACTCTTTAAAGCTGTCATGCTAACTGAAATACTATGCAGGACTAATGAACCATTTCAGGTTGAAGAAGTCTAAAATCATGTGAAAAAATAAACGCATTGCAATATATTAGATAATATTCTGGAGCAGAAGAGCAAAAAAGATAATGTTGGGGGTAATTGGTAAAATGTGAATTGCATTACATACATTTTGAGAGTGTGGAATCATTTTAATGTAATAATTTGGATGAAAGATGAATGTAGCAGTGTATATTACAGAGGGCCCTTATTTTGCAGAAATACATGCTAAAAAATTAAATGGCATTACTGAATCTCAAATGATTCAGAGAACAATTATATAGGTGTGTATTAAATATAATATCTATACATAGTGATGGGGAAGGGAGATGGAAGTGGGGAGATATAGAAAATATGGTAAAATATTGTAAATCAGGGGAATTAAAGTTTGAGTGAAGAGCTAGTTTTTGTACTGGTTTTGCAACATTGTTTAAATAAAGACTATCTCTTGTGTAGTGTCAAATAAGGTATGGTGTTTGAGGGACTTGGTGGCTCATCAAGGAAACAATATGACCATCATACACACAACGGACTTTATTGGATGCTAGGGGCTGACCTCCAGCTGGGGGTACAAACGCGAGCGTTCAGCGAAGTATGAAGGCAGAGGAGCATCGATGGGGAAAATAACACACCGACACATGAGTCAGGCTGTGGAATCTTCTCTCTTTACTTTTACGTTGTTGTAGGTATTTAAGCATAATTTTTGGCAGAACAAATTGTTTATATTTTCTTTTGTGATTTTATTACAGACATGACTTAATTTATAGATTACATTTTAGACACATTAAATTTCTTATTTTATATATTTCAAGGTTTTAAGGTCACTTACAACTTTTCAAGGCCCTGTATGTGACTGCCTGGACATATTATAATTTTGTCATTTTTTATCTAAATATTTTGGGTGAAAATTTATTTCTCACGGAGTCCCTGAAACTGTTTTCTCTGCACACCATTCAGGCTGCCTGATAAAAGTCAACTTTCTCTGTCTGGGATTCCAAAGCACTATTGTTTTTCTTTTATAGCAGTTGTTTATAAAACCTAGAAGCAGGGTAAAGAGGGAGGCAAGGCTGAATGTTAACTCTGAAGGACTTTTTACTCTAAGGAATTTATATCTACTTAAAATGTAAAAGAAATCTATTTTCAATCACAAAAAGACTCTTAAAGCTTAATAACTAGGAATTAAGTACTTATAGAAAAAGGTTTGTGTTACTCTTTTTTTTTTTTTTTTGTGCTACCGGGGATTGAACTCAGGGGCACTCGACCACTGGCTCACATCCCCAGACCTTTTTTGTATTTTATTAGAGACAGGGTCTCACTGAGTTGCTAAGTGCCTCGCCATTGCTGAGGCTGGCTTTGAACTCGCAATCCTCCTGCCTCAGCCTCCAAAAGTGCTGGGATTACAGGCGTGCACCACCGCGCCCGGCTTGTGTTACTCTTTTTATGTTTGATATGTTTTTAGCTAGATTCCAAAAAAAGATAAAATTTGCAGAATTAGTCTGGAACTAAATAATTGAAATAGCGACATCTGGTGGCCATATATATGTGAATAAAGAACTGAACAGCAAGTAAATAGGAGAACCTATGCAGTCAAAGTTAACTCTTTCAGCACTATGATATCTTTCATGAAAAAAGAAAGGGTTTTTATCAACAGAAAGGTTATAGGGAAGCATAGGGAACACGAGCAGATCACAGTGGAGGAACAGCCATTAGCCTATCCTTGTGGTGGTTTGATTTTTCATCATATGTCAGGGCAACACCCCTGGGCTAGGCCAAGTCCACATATCAGGAAGTCATGTTTTTGGCTGACGTGTTCTTAATGTCCCCAACATTTCTTCTCCCCTTTTCTGTTGATGGGAGTCCATCTTACTCAAGAGTGTGCCTGTCTTAGGTTGTCTTCTCTCTGAAGATCTTACCCGTCTCTGGCTGCCACTCTAGCACTTCAGGTGGACTTACCCAAGGCCAGCAAGCCACGGTGGCCGAGGGGAAGACATGGGACAGAACAGTCAACTTTGGGAAGGCTTCCTTTGGATGATTTAGACTTCCACATCCTGTCAAGTACCATGGCCTAGTTCATAGGGCTCCCAATCAGCATTGCTGAAGGCAGCATATTGTTGGTAGACCACCATAAGCTGTACCAATTTGGCCCTGTCCTTAAGGAAGATGCCACTAAGATGCCACACAAATGCTAAGATGCTATAGAAAATGCCACGACAATTGGATGGCACTTAGGATTATATGAGAGCATAATTTCCTTAGGGTTTGACACTATCCAGAGACTATGGCATTATACAGAAGTGGAGGAAGGAAGGAAATGGGGTGAGGACCCTGGAATCAAATAAGGGTGTTGAGTACCTAGGCAATGGTTATCAGAAACACACTTGGGAGTCTCTGAGCCAGAGGGTTCTGATGGGCCACAGCTGTAACAGATATTAGGTGAGGTTACATAAAAAAGGAAGGGACTAAATGGGTAAAATTCTGCTTGTTTTTTTTTTTTTTTTTTTTTTTTTTTTTTTTACTTTTTAATGGATTTGTAAAAAAAATGGGTTTGGTACCAGTCACATTTTGAGCTAAAAAGTCCCTGCCTGCTATGAAGAAAGCAGTAGAGATTGGGATAGAGTGTCTATCTCCAGTTCATTTATCCAATCTGTTTCTTTTATTCCAATCTCTGTCTTTCATTACTGTGTGTAGTTGGTTTGTATTGAAGGTAATTATTGATCTGCATAAATTGAAGTATATAAACTTGCTATTTATTTTCCAACTATCTCTTCTTTTTATCTTTATTTCTCCTTTTCTGCCATATTTTGGGTTAATCAAATATTGTTAACATTTCATTTTAATTACTCTATTGCATTTTAAATTATAACTTTTGTGCTGTAGTTTATAGACTATACTAGACAGTTAATATATCACAGTTTACATATATTTCATATTTTTCAGATTCATATAAGAATGTTGTAACAGAAAATGCATTTTTCCCATTTATGATGCTATTTTAATATATTTATATTTGTGCATGTGGTAAATTCCAAAATATTAAGTAATTATTTTTCTTTGAAGAGTTGCTTGTTTTTTAAAGAAGTTAAGACAAATTTATAAGAATGCCTTTTCTATTTCCTTACATGTTTACCTTTTCTGGTTCTTGTCATCCCTTCCTGTATATCCTAGTTTACCATCTGGTATTATTTTAGAGTCACACCATGAATCATTTCACACATTTCTGAAGGTCTCCCAATGAATAGTTTCCTCATAATGTAGTACCCTGAAATTTATTGTAAATGTCCCTCCTCAAGATTGTTTCTTGAACAGTGAGCATTTTGCAAAGACTTGTGAAAATCCCCATACAGATGATGATACAGTCAGAAAGACTTGGCTGTAAAGCCTGGTCCTGCCGTGCTGCTCCTGTGTGATTTGGGGAAATTTATGTAAAACACTCAATCTCAAACACCTCATCTGAGAAAGGGAAATAATACCACCAATCTCTTAGAATTTCTTGAGGAATTTTAATATTTGTCAATATGCCAAGGACACACCTAGAAATATAAAATGTAATGCTATCTGTTAGCGCAGAAATTAAATCTAATAACATTAAAATTCCTGTCTCTTAATATTCCTTCTCCATATAAAACAGAGATTATCAACAACTTTTTTAATCACCATAAACTACCATTCATAGATATCACCTCTCAGCTGGAATTTGGCTATGTCTTTGCCTTAAATTTTAAGATATCTTTGATATTTAGGCTTAGTTCATGCTTTAGCTTCATGTCAAATGTATTGGATAAAAACATGAGAGGTATAAAGTAAATACTTACATCTGTGAATCACAGCATTCCATATACACAAAAACCAACTAGTGCTATTTGTAAAGATAAAAAGAATGACTAATGGCAAGTTAATAATAATATAGTGTGGAAGTCCCGGCCTGCAAGCTTTCCAGCTAGGCCCTACAGAGGACTTTCCCAGCCTGTCCACGGTGGAGACACCATCCCAGCACAGGATCCAAGCAGAAAAAATCCCAGCCTGCAAGTTTTCCAGCTAGGCCCTACAGAGGACTTTCCCAGCCTGTCCACCGTGGGGATGCAATCCCAGCACAGGAACCCAGCAGAAAAAGCCCCAGCCTGTAAGCTTTCCAGGTAGGCCCCCACCGGCAAAATTTTCCAGCCCACCAACCGCAGAAAGGCAATCCCACAACAGGACAGCAGGAGAACGTGCCCGGATCTGCAAGCTTCTCTGGTTCTCGGTTACTGCCTGGAAGTGATCCAGGACAACTGGTTCAAACTGGAAGGGAAAAACAAAGAAGGACTTCACAGGGCACTGTTTGACTGAGATCTATTCCTGAGATTTGTTCCTGGGTTCGACTTTGGTTTTCCTTTTTTGTTGTTGTTGTTGTTGTTTGTGGGTTTGTTTGTTCACTTTTACTTCTCCTTTCTTTCTTTCTTTTCTTCCTTCTCACTTTTGTCTCCTTTCTTCTTCCCTCATCTTTCCTATTTACACCCTGCCATTGCATTCTCAACAGAGGTGAAAACAAGTTCTATGCAAAAATTGGGATTTCAAGAACTGGGGCAACTAAATCATACAGCAAAGCGGTGTTATATATAATTTATTCTCTCTTTTTTTCTCACTTTCTCTTTCCTCTCATTTACACTACTCCCTACATCTTTGTCATCTCTCTCTTTTTTCTCCTTTTTCTTCTTCTTCTTTTCTTTTTTGCTTTTCCATCTTTCTTTTTTTCTTGTCTCAACGGTTGCATAAGTTTGGCATATATATAAATCGGTCTTACCACTAAATAGTTCACTTTCTTTCCTCTCTTGTCTGATGATATTAAAGCACATCCATACAATTATCTTTTCACACTTCCTAAGAAAGATCAACCCAATACCCTCACTTCTTCTTCCTAAACTTATCACCTCTGTGTCCAACACTTAAAACTATAAAACCCATCACAAACATGCAGAGTGAATTGGAGAAAATATCTGAGTAAACTAAATCTATACATTGTGATCAAACTGGGATAATCTGAATAGTAAGTGTTTGGTTTTAAAGTGTAAAGTATTTATAAGGGGATCTGATAGCATTGTACTACAGAAGCATCATAAGGATTTAAGGTAAAAGCAAAATAGTTGAGGCTCCAGAGTGCTAGAAGAAAAATCACACAAGCAATATGAAGAAACAAGGGAAGAAAGTGGCTCAAACAAATCAACATATCTCCTCAGAAGATTCCGTGGCAAGCACAGTTGGTCAAAGGCCAGAGATTGAATTCAGAAATTGCATATTCCAAATGTTCATGGAACTTAAGAACGCACTCAAAAATTATATAAGGGAGCAAATACAGGTGGAAAAAAAACCATTTTGACAAAGAACTTCGAAAACAAATACAGGAAGCAAAAGATTACTTCAATAGGGAGATAGAGGTTCTAAAGAGAAACCAAACAGAAATTCTGGAAATGAAAGAAGCAATAAACCAAACTAAATGTTCAATAGAAAGCATCACCAACAAATTAGACTACTTGGAAGAAAGAACCTCCTATAGTGAAGACAAAATATATACCCTGGAGAAAAATGTAGATTACACAGCAAAAATTGTAAGAAATCCAGAAAAGAACATTCAAGAAAAATGGGACAACATAAAAACAGCAAATTTAAGAGTGATTGGGGTGGAGGAAGGTGCAGAGTTCCAAGCCAAAGAAATGAGTAATCTATTTAATGAAATAATTACAGAAAATTTTCCAAACTTGAGGAATGAATGGGAAAACCAAGTGCAAGAGGCATAACAAACACCAAATGTACAAAATCACAACAGATCCACATCAAGACACATTATAATGAACTAATATATAGACCAAGGAGAGAATATTAAAAGTCACAAGAGAAAGGATGCAGATTACATATAGGGGGAAACCAATCAGACTATGTTCAGATTTTTCAACCCAGACCTTAAAAGCTAGAAGATCCTGGAATAGCATATTTCAAGCTCTGAAAGAAAAGTGATGTCAACCAAGAATCTTATACCCAACAAAATTGAGCTTTGGATTTGAAGATGAAATAAAAACCTTCCACGACAAACAAAAGTTAAAAGATTTCACAACTCAAAAGCCAGCACTTCTGAACATCCTGGGCAAAATATTGCACGAAGAAGAAAAGAATAATAACAATGAAAATCAACAAAGGAAGATATTAAACAAAAGGAAACACTAACCAGAGAAGAAAAAAATCGAGTTAAATACCATAAACAAATAAAAATGGATGGGAATAAGAATCATATCTCAGTAATAACCCTGAATATTAATGGCCTAAACTCACCATTCAAAAGACGTAGATTTTCAGACTAGATTAAAAAAAAATGACCCAACAAGAAAGCCACCTCATAGAAAAAGACATCAATAGACTGAAGGTGAAAGGATGGGAAAAGTCTTATCACTCACAAGGGCTGCAGAAGCAAGCAGGGGTTTCCATTCTAATATCAAATAAGGTAGACTTCAAGCCAAAGCTAATCAAAAGGGACAAAGATGGATATTTCTTACTACTTAAGGGAACCGTTCGTCAACAAGATATAACAATTATAAATCTATATGCCCCAAATAATGGGGCACCTACATTCATCAAACAAACTCTTCTCAAGTTCAAGAGTAAAATAGACCACAACACAATTATTCTAGGGGACTTCAACATACCTCTATCACCAATGGATATATCATCTAAACAAAAGCTAATTAAAGAAACTGTAGGTCTCATTAAAACTATTAAT
Source organism: Tamias sibiricus (assembly GCA_025594165.1). NCBI lineage: Eukaryota > Metazoa > Chordata > Mammalia > Rodentia > Sciuridae > Tamias > Tamias sibiricus. The sequence continues at coordinate 133,979,305 of CM046667.1, forward strand.
AACTTAGACCTAATGGACATATACATAATATGTCATCCCTCAGTGAGTAAATACACTTTCTTCTCAGCAGCACATGGCTCCTTCTCCAAAATAGACCATATATTATGCCACAAGGCAAACCTCAGCAGATACAAAAAAGTAGAGATACTATCCTGCATTCTGTCAGACCATAATGGGATGAAATTGGAAATCAATTACAAAACAAGAAACAAACAAACAAAAAACTATTCTAACAACTGGAAGCTAAAGAACATGCTACTGAATGAACAATGGGTTGAAGAAGATATCAAGGAGGAGATTAAGAAATTCCTAGAGGTAAATGAAAATGCAGATACATCATATAAAAATCTCTGGGACACTATGAAGGCAGTAGCTAGAGGAAAATTTATTGTACTGAGTTCATTTCTTAAAAGAAAAAAAATCAACAAATAAATGTCTTAACATCACACCTCAAAGCACTAGAAAAAGAGGAACAAATCAACATTAAGAGTAGTAGAGACAGGAAATAATTAAAATCAGAGCTGAAATTAATGAAATTAAGACTAAAGAAACAATTTAATGAATTGACAAAACCAAAAGATGGTTCTTTGAAAAAATAAATAAAACTGATAGACCCTTAGTATTGCTAACAAAAAGAAGAGAAAAAAACTCAAATTACTAACATACATGATGAAAAAGGAAATATCACAACAATCACCTCAGATATACAGAAGATAATTAGAAGTTACTTTTAAAATTTGTACTCTAATGAATTAGAAAATACTGAATGCATCAACAGATTTCTAGAGTTGTATGAATTGCCCAAACTAGAACCGGAAGCTATACACAATTTAAACAGATCAATTTCAATTGAGGAAATAGAAGACACCATCAAAAAGCTACCATCAATAAAAAGTCCAGGTCCCAATGGGTTTACAGCTGAGTTCTACAAGACCTTCAAAGAAGAACTAATACCAATGCTCTTCAACTTATTTAAAGAAAAAGAAAAAAGAGGGATCGCTCCCAGACTCTTTCTATGAGGCCAATATTACATTAATTCCAAAGCCAGGCAAAGACACAGCCAAAAAAGAAAACTTCAGGCCAATATCTTTAATGAACATAGATGCAAAAATCCTCTACAAAATTCTGAAAATCAATACAAAAACATATCAAAAAGATAGTGCACCACGATCAAGTGGGGTTTATCCCAGGGATGCAAGGTTGGTTCAACATTTGGAAATCAATAAACATAATACGTCACATCAATAGACTTAAAGATATGAAATATGTGATCACCTCAACAGACGCAGAAAAAGCATTTGACAAAATACACCACTCCTTTATGTTCAAAACACTAGAAAAACTAGGAATAACAGGAACATATCTCAACATCATGAAAGCTATTTATGCTAAGGCCCAAGCTAACATTATCTTAAATGGAGAAAAATTGAAAGCATTCCCTCTAAAAACTGGAATAAGACAGGGATGCCCCCTCTCACCACTGCTATTTAACATAGTACTTGAAACTCTGGCTAGAGCAATTTGACAGAGGAAAGAAATTGAAGGGATCCAGAGAGGAAAAGAAGAGCTAAAATTAGCACTATTTGACGATGACATGATAATATACCTAGAAGACCCCCCCCCAAAAAAAAAAAAAAAAAAACTCTACCAGAAAACTTTTACAACTAGTAAACGAATTCGGCAAAGTAGCAGGATACAAAATCAATACCAATAAGTCAAAGGCATTTTTGTACATCAGTGACAAAGCCTCTGAAAGGGAAATGATGAAAACTACTCCATTTACAATAGCATAAAAAAAATATCTGGGAATCAACTTAACGAAAGAGGTGAAGGACCTCTATAGTGAAAACTATAGAATACTAAAAAAAGAAATTATAGAAGACCTCAGAAGATGGAAAGACCTACCTTGTTCTTGGATAGGTAGAACTAATATTGTCAAAATTTCCATACTACCTAAAGCATTATACAGATTTAATGCAATTCCAATGAAAATCCCAATGACATTCCTCAAAGAAATAGAAAAAGCAGTCATGAAATCCATCTGGAAAAACAAGAGACCCAGTATAGCCAAAGCAATACTTAGCAAGAAAATTGAAGCAGATGGCATCACCATACCAGACTTTAAATTATACTATAGAGCAATAGTAACAAAAACAGCATGGTGTTGGCACCAAAACAGACCAGTAGACCAATGGTACAGAATTGAGGACACAGAAACTAATACATATAATTTCAGCTATCTTATATTAGACAAAGGTGCCAAAAATGTACAGTGGAGAAAGGATAGCCTGTTCAACAAATGGTGCTGGGAAAACTGGAAATCCATATGCAACAAAATGAAATTAAACCTTTATCTCTCACCATGCACAAAATTCAATTCAAAGTGGATCAAGAACCTAGGAATTAGACCAGAGACAATACGCCTAATAGAAGAAAAAGTAAGCTCCAATTTCCAACATGTTGGATTAGGCCCCAAGTTCCTTAATAAGAATCCTGTAGTGCAAGAATTGATATCAAGAATCAATGAATGGGATAGCTTCAAACTAAAAAGCTTCTTCTCAGCAAAAGAAACAATCAGTGAGTTGAATAGAGAGCCAACTATTTGGGAACAAATAGTTAATACATGCACATCAGATAGAACACTAATTTCTAGAATATATAAAGAACTCAAAAAACTTAATTCCAAAAAAACAAATAGCCCAATCAACAAATGGGCTAAGGAATTGAAAAGACACTTCTCAGAAGAAGATACACAATTAATCAACAAATACATGAAAAAATGCTCAGCATTGCTGGCAATTAGAGAAACGCAAATCAAAACTACTCTAAGATTTCATTTTACTCCAGTCAGAATGGCAGCCATTAAGAACACAAACAACAATAAATGTTGGAGAGGATGTGGGGAAAAAGGCACACTCATACATTGCTGGTGGGACTGCAAAATGGTGCAACTGTTATGGAAGGCAGTATGGAGATTTGTTTGGAAAACTAGGAATGGAACCACCCTATGACCCAGCTATCCTACTCCTAGGTCTATTCTCAAAGGACTTAAAAACAGCATATTACAGTGACACAGCCACTTCAATGTTTATAGCAGCACAATTCACAATAGGTAGGTTGTGGAACCAACCTAGATGTCCCTCAGTAGATGAGTGGATAAAGAAAATGTGGTATATATGCACAATGGAATTTTACTTAGCAATAAAAGAAAATAAAATAATGGCATTCACGGGTAAATGGCTGAAGTTGGAGAATAAAATGCTAAGTGAAGTTAGTCAACCTCAAAAATCCAAATACTGAATGTTTTCTCTTATATACGGAAGTTGATCCACAGTGGTGTTGGGTCTGTGTACATAGGAGGATTATAGGAATGGTAGAAGGGTCAAAGGGGAGGGAGGGGAAGGAAGGGAACAAGGGTGGAGGAAGAGAAAAAAAGAAAAGTGTAAGCTGCCTGGTACCGAAACCCGGGAGGAAAACTCGGAGGCAGAGTAAAGCTATTACTACTTTTACTTCTACTTTCTTAGAGAGAGCTTAGAGAGGGAAAGAAAGATTTTTAGAGAGAAAGATTAGAGAGAGCTTTTTTTCTTGTCTTCTTAGCTTAGAGAGAGAGAAAGAAAGATTATTTTTTAGAGCTTCTTTCTTGTTTCTTCTTTCTTCCTCGGGAGCCTCGGCCTAACTCTGACCAGCTATTACTTCTATCTGGTTTCTCTTCTGTAACTGCTCTGCCTACGTTCTGGCTCTGACCTGAACTCTTCTTCTGACCAACCGAGCGACTGCACGACTGACTGAATGAATTCTCCGTTCTCCTAACTCCGACCGCTTTCACCCGGTTATATACCTTTAGCTTTGCGGGTGCCTCACATGCATTTACAGGTGCGTCACATACATATCAGGTGGAACTTATGGCTTCCAGCTAGCCGCAATAGCCCTTCCTAATTGGGGCTCCTTCATATTCCTCCCCTTTAGTTTAAAAAGGTGCTTTAATTCTATTTTCTCTATTTTATTTTTTCTTTTATTTTCTTGTCCCTACCTAGCTTTTCACCGTTTGTTTTAAAATGGTGGATATTTGAGCCCTTTTTTGAGGAGGTGCTGCGGCTTTAAAGAAGCCTACTGCTGAGGAGCAGCTAATGCACTTTGTTAAGCACAACTGCATAAGCGGCTTTGACTTTTTTTTTTTTTTTTTTTTCTATTTTCTTGTCTCTTCTTTGTTTTTATGGCTTTTTTCTTTATGGCTTTCTTGCCAAAGCTCAATGGCTTTTTCTCTGCATGGCTTTACCATGCTATTTAATTCTCTATTTTAAGCTCATGGTTTTTTTCTTTATGGCTTTACTTCTTTATGGCTTTTGGCCGGCTCGCTTCGGCTTTTCGCCGGCTACTCTGCTTTGGCTTTTCGCTGGCTACTCTGCTTCGGGTTAATTCTTAACTGGCCTCAATTGAGTCAGAGGCTATGCTCTCTTGTCTTCTACTCTTTTTGCTGGTCTCAACTGAGTCTGAGGCTATGCTTTTTCTTCGCTCTCCTCACTATCTTAGCTTCTTGTTATCTTTTCTTCTCTGCCTGCCGAGCCCCGGACGGGCCACCATTTGTAAGCTGCCTGGTACCGAAACCTGGGAGGCGAACTCGGAGGCAGAGTAAAGCTATTACTACTTTTACTTCTACTTTCTTAGAGAGGGAAAGAAAGATTTTTTAGAGAGAAAGATTAGAGAGAGCTTTTCTTCTTGTAGCTTAGAGAAAGATTATTTTTTAGAGCTTCTTTCTTCTTTCTTCTTTTCTTCTTTTCTTCCTCGGGAGCCTCGGCCTAACTCTGACCAGCCATTACTTCTTCTATCTGTAACCGCTCTGCCTACGTTCTGGCCGCTCTGATTCTTTTCTTCTTCTTCGACCGACCCGAACTCTTCTTCTGACCGACCGAGCGACTGCACGACTGACTGAATGAATTCATTCTCCGTTCTCCTAACTCTGACCACTTTCACCTGGTTATATACCTTTAGCTTTGCGGGTGCCTCACGTGCATTTACAGGAGTGTCACATACATATCAGGTGGAACTTATGGCTTCCAGCTAGCCGAAATAGCCCTTCCTAATTGGGGCTCCTTCAGAAAAGGTGGTTGAATAAAATCAATGTCATTATCCTAAATGCATGATTGAAGATTTGAATGGTATGAGTATACATTGTATACAAACAGTGTTTTGTGAAAAGATGCTCTATATGTTTATTATGAATTATAATGCATACTACTATTATAAATACAACAACTTTGAATAAAAAATATAAAAATAAATAAAAAAATATAAAAATATATAGTGTGTTTAAAATTAATCAGGGTAGATGATTCTTGTTTGGTAGCTATCACACTTCTACAGACATTAGATCTTTTATAAAATTTGATGTTGATTGAAAATCTAAGTTTATTTAGTAACCTGTCTGTTTACTGAATTCCTTCATCTGAAAAAAATGTTTGAACTTCAGGGTATGGGGCTATAGTCAGTGGTAAAGAGCTTGCCAAGCATGTGTGAAGTATGAGGTTTTATTCTCAGCACCGCATATAAATAAATAAAAATTTTAAAAAAAGTTTGAACTTCATATTTAAAATAACTTATAGCTCAAACCAACTTAAGCTTATATTCTTTTTCTAGATTTTTCTCATGAAAATTACAGAAATAATAGCTTAAGTAATAATCAGTTTAAATTCTCTTATAACTATAAAATCTGTCTTATCACACATAATTTACAAAGAAAGTAGTTTATGGATAGAGAACTTATTTTTTCTCCACTGCTACACTTAAAAAATAGTTTGTGAAATTTAAACTTAAATTGTTTAGGGCTTTTGATTAGGAGGTATTTATCATGGAAATCTAAGTTTGCCAGTCCATTATTTAAACCATTTCATAGTCACTCTTTTCAAAATTCCATATACATGTCTGAAATATCTTTAATGCTGTGAATTTCATGTGACATCCTTTGAAATCCCTACTAAATTTTCATGAAGAATACAAAGTTAGACAGCATGAGAAACAGTGGAACTACATAAATCTTGCATGTAGCCAGGAGGTGGACAGTGAAACAACAACATGGAGTAGAATTTTATAAACTACTTCTACAGCATAACACTCTTATAGATATGTATTATATTAATGTGAAGCTTAAAATTACTACGGCAGTATTGATTTCCAGTCAACAAAAACGACTTAAGAAGAATCATTCTTAAAATAATAGTTTGGCTGAAAATTTCTTGGTCAACTCTGTGCATCGATTTTAAGATGTAATAAATACAGATATCTATGTCTATGTATACATCTACACATACATGTGATATGTATATATACATGTATAAACATATGCAGATGTATTTTAAGTATATTACTTCAGTCATTTCTTCCATGATTATTATGAGTTCTCAAGGGTTTCAAAAAGTAATATGGATAATGGATATTTTCTTCAATCTCCAAGTTGACAAAACTCTCAGTTAAATGTAAAATGAAAGACTTATTAAAGCAGAGAATGTCTTAAACTCATTTCTTTAATCTCTTGCTATATAACAACGCATCTTAGAGTTGATAGGTAAAAAGTAACTGTTTAGTGAATTGAATTGAGACTCAGGAAATCTCCTTTGTGAATAATTTTTTGCCTTTGAAAATTGAATACTTTATCAGAACTTAAGTTTTGCCTAAAGAGTGTGTTCAGTTTTATACTGTACATGGTAAGGAACATATTGTCTCTCTTAATACACAGGCATATCATTTAGCAAATTATGCCTACAAGTTGTTGCTGGTACCTCCCAAAACTGAAAACAAGTACTAAAGTGATCATTAAATTAAGTAGACATAAGAAACTTAACAATTCTAGAAATGCACCCTTAAATTCAAGTGCATTTTTGTTTATCACATGTAACTTGGTTCCACTGTGTAAATTATAAAACATTCACCATGGTAATCAAATATGGAAAATAAATAATGTTCCTTATGATCACTGAGTATTAAGCAAGGTGTTTAAATTTAATGTTTGCAATGACATGATGAAATTTGAAGATATTATTTAAGTGAAATAATTTAATCACAGAAGGATAAATACTGCATGATTCTTTTTATATGATACATCTAAATGATCAAAGGTACAGATGTATACAATATCGTAGTTGTTTCAAATAATGCCAAAATAAACACAGGAGTGCAGAAACATATTTGACAAACAAATTTAAATTATTTGGGGTATATACTTAGAATTATGTTTCCTGAATCACATGGTATTTTATTTTTCTATTTTTTTAAGAATCTCCATACTATTTTCCAAAATGGCTATACTAATTTACATTCTCACCAACTGTGTATAAATATTCTCTTTTTCCATATCCTCACCAATAATTCTCACCATACATCTTTTTGATAATTGCCATTGTAACATCTGAGGTAATATCAGTGGATGAATGGATAAAGAAATTATAGTATCTATACACATAGGAATATTTCACAGCTTTAACAAAGAAAGAGATTCTGTTATTTGCAAAAACATGGATATACTTGAACACTAAACAAATAAATCAGGTACAAAAGACTAATAATGCATTATCACACTTATATGTGGAATCTAAAAAAGTCCATCTCATAGTAAAACAGATTAAAAAGTTAGTTGCTAGAGGCTAGGTGGTTGAGGGGTAGGCATAGGAAAAGGAAGATTCTGAATGCAGGATACAAACTTTCACTTAGATTGGAGTAAAGAGTTCTTGTGATCTCTTGTACTGCATGGTAACCATGATTAAAAGACTGTATCATACAGTTCAAATTTCTATAAAGAAGAGATACTTAACTTTCTCAACACAAAAAAAAGATAACTAGGTGATGTTCTGGACATGTGAAATAGTTTGTGTGAATCTTTCTGTGATGTATACCTAAAACAAAAAAACTCACATTATGTCCCATAAATATACACAATTACTATTTGTCAATTGAAAATTTTTAAATAGACAAGAAGATGGTTGATCCCATTGTCTGGGAAAGGGGGATATAGGGAGTTCCTATTCAATGGATATAAAGTTACAATTCTAATATAGTTATTTCCAGAGATCTGTCATACAACACAGTATTCATAATTAACAGTAAAGTATTGTGTACTTAAAATTTTGTCAATAGAATAGATGTCATGGTAAGTGTTCTCACCATAAAAACAAAAACAAAAAACCATATGTGAAAATTTTTGGAGGTGATAGAAATGTTTTCTAGCTGGACTATGGTGATGCTGAGAACAGGATATAAATGTGTCTACCCTCACCAAACTGTAAATATTAAATATGTGCTATTTTAATATACCAATCATGACTCAATAAAGATGGGAAAAATGCAAGGTATAGCTTTAGTTAATTCACTCAATTTTAAGATTACACTAAAAAAACTAACATAAAAATACAAATATTTATATCTATTATTTTCATGCTTCATAAAATTAAAATGAGAATAATAAATGAATCAAAATAAAATAGAAACAAAAAATAAATAATATTATAAATCAAAATAAAATAAATAAAACCATTAATTTATCCACACTGAAATTAGATCTTGGCCTAACCTTTATCACTTCAGTAAAAAATAAATGAGTATTGATTAAATAACTTATTAGAATGATTGTACAGAAGAGAATACCTTATTATCACTTATCCATTATATGTCTTCCCAATTGTTCTCCTTAAAATATCTACTACAATTGAAAAATGAAAATGCACTGCTATTTTGGAAAAGCTTTAATATACATTTAGAGACACACAAATTTTTTTTTTAACTTTTTAATCTTAACATAATAGTTTATTTGAGGATCTCATTATCATTGAATTATTTCCTTTTTGTCAAAAATAGCAATTTGCTAGTTTAATCAGATTAATACCTATCACTTCTACCACCCACTTACTTGTTTATCCTAAAGACCTTTAGTGATTCATTAACACTTCACAAAGAATCAATTTTGTGAATTAACAGCAAACTAAAAAAGTTCAATTTTCGAGCCCATGAAATTACATGCAAACATGTTCCAAAATGTTGGGAAAATATAACTTCAAAAGTGTATTATACTGTTACTTTGGCATGTAATAAATGAAGACTTTGGCTTTTTAAGAGAGTAAAATATTATACAAATATTAATCTTTTAGGGGCATCCAATTTTTGATAAATGAAAATGTGAGGCAGCATATTCTAAACTCTTTTGCCCAAAGAGGCATATTCCTGAGAAATCACTTCCTTTCTCATTCCAGAATTATTGGGAGAATAAATGAAAGTCCCAAATATGTGGTTTAAGTACTTGCAGATAAGAAAACTCTATAAACACAAATCAAATTTCAATAAAACTGGGTTATATTTCACAACAGTCATTGGTACATCAAGGCGTGCACTTTTTCATTTTCTGTCATAAGGAAGGATAGCCCATCCTTTCTGGAAAGACATCATGAGGTACAATAAAAAGAGCATGAAATTTGAAATCAAATATTTATGAATTCTACCCTCAGGTCTACCACTTACCAGCTGTGAATCTTCAGACACCTTAACATCTATGAACTTCAGGCTTTTCATTTATAAAATGGGGTTGTCTTATTAATATGAAAATTATAGAAGATAAAGTACTACAATAACCTTTCACAGTGTATAGCACATAAATAGAACATTAAAAATGCTCATTTCTTTTTCCTCTTCATATTTTTGTGTGTGTGGTCAAATGTTAAATAGTTCTTGTGATATATACTGAGATAATCTCTTATATCCTGCCTGAATTTAAATATGTTCTTCAGTATTATATAGTTTTCCTGAAAAATATAGTGGAATTTGTCCTTATGTTTTCACATGGTCCTTTTTGATTCTTTTTTTTTTTTTTTTCAGTAATCTTTATATATGCAGTCTAGTCTAATTTTTCTACTGGGTGAATTAGTGTAGGTCTCATTTTCATACTAGACAAACCACTCTGCCCATAGTATTTTGTAAAAATCAAATATAAATAAGAAACAGCAAGCTTTTTAAAGAACACAAATTCATTACAAGCATTGAGGATCAGCAAGTCATCTGAGAAGATAATTCTTTTCAAATATGAATTTGATTTAAAAATGAAAATACAATATGATGATTGGTCATAATTTGTTCATGATTGAAATGTGGAAAAAAAACCTTATTGCACATTTTCTAAAATGAATGGGGTTATCAAGCACACAGAGTTTGGGCCTATAAACATAATAAGAAACGATTTGGGGTGCTGGTAATTAGAATTGTCTGGAGATCACACAATTACTTTTGTATTTTTATTTTTGAGCAAGTCACTTTTATGAATTTGTTGTGGTATTTTCTATAAAGCCCTCTCCTTTTTCATGAAAGATATCATGGTGTTGAAAAAGTGAACTTTGACTTCTACTTTCTGTTTAGTTCTTTATTCACATATATGGCCACCAGGTATCACTATTTCAATTATTTAGATCCAGACTTACTCTGTACATTTATCTTTACTTAAAAAGAGTAACACAAATCTTTTTCTATAAGTACTTAATTTCTAGTTAATAAGTTTTACGAGTCTTTTTGTGATTAAAAATAAATTTCTCTTACTTTTAAAGTAGATATAAATCCCTTAGAGAAAAAAGTCTTCCGTGAGATAACATTCAGCCTTGCCCTGCTTCTAGGTTTTATAAAAAAACTGCTATAAAAGAAAAATAATAGTGCTTTGGAATCCCAGATAGAGAGAGTTGACTTTTATCAGATAGCTTAGACAGTGTGCAGAAAGAATGACTAAGTTAGAGATATGAGGTAAAAATTATAATATACGCAGTTAGTTACATACAGTTCATGTAACTCTCCATCTGTACAAACCTCAATACGTATGTTTGATATGTAATCAGTAAACGATTCAGCCTCTTTCCTAAGTTTTATGATGTAACACAATGTGTAGTGCCAAGAAATGTTGCTTATATACTTGTGCAAACTGAAAATAAACCAGCAGAAGATTCCACAGCCTGACCCATGTGTTATTTTCCCCATTGCTGCTTATCTGCCTCCGTACTTCGCTGAGCGCTCGCGTTGTACCCCCTGACTGGGGCTGGCCCCCAGCATGAATTGTCTTATTTTAATGTTTTTAAACTAAACTCTCAAACTGAAACTTTTATACCCTTATTTTCTACTATGAAAATGTTCTTCAAATTGTAATAGACAATAACATAATTATACTGATAGGTATAAGTGTTAGCCGCCTGAAAGGGATTGCAGCCTGGAACGGCAGCGCCGCGGGAAGGAGTCCGGAGACAGGATGGAGACGAAAAAATTCTTTAATCTTTCTGTCTCTGTCTCTTGTAATTTCTAACACTACATACACACTCTCACAAGAAACCAAGCCACGTACTCTTACAAGAAACTACAATGTATCTATACAATAGCGATAACCCTGTCCTTTCTCTCTCTGGTCTCATCCCATACGCCCGAGCAGGAATGGTGCTTGCTCGATCTGCTGAGTCACTCCTCAAATCTCTCGAGATCCTGGGCCAAGTCCCGTGAGACTACGGAAGGCGACAATGCCCAAAAATGTCAATCTGCTGAGTCATTGCTCAAATCTCTCGAGATCCTGGGCCAAGTCCCGTGAGACGACGGAAGGCGACAATGCCCAAAAATGTCTATGGCCCATAGTCAACCGCAATCTTAGCTATCTCCCCAAACAGGGCTCCTGCATTTCCCCCTTTTGTTTTAAAAGAGGGGATGCTCTAGGACGTCTATGTGCAACCAACATTCTTACCCGTCATTGGATAATCAAGGCTGTGCCCTTGACTCCTGTCTTAGGTTGATATGTCGGCCACATGAGACTGTCCCATGTGACTGTGCCTGTCTTAGGTTGTCCCCCTCTGGGGATCTTACCCGTCATTGGCTAACCAGCCATCCAATGGAGCCCTTTAGGATCGACTGTGTAAGATGACTAACAGCCGTCCAATTGGGAGGAGATGCTGCGGCTTTAAGGCGACAAGCCTTTTGGTGACAAGTCAAATTGCATAGCATATCAAATTCTTTAAACAAATCAGCTGCCCTAAGTTCTATCAAGTAACACAGTGAGTTCTCTAAACAAATACCCGCAAGGTACTGTCCCATGAAGTCCCAAACAATGAAAGATCAAAATGTCCACTTGTTATAACACGTAGATCTAGGAGGCCCCATGCATGCAGAGCAGAGGCCACACTGCTGGTGAGGTTGTTTGACATTTGAGCAGCAGGGATGCTTGCAGCGACCGCGATCCCTGCAGCTGTAGCAGCAGACGTCTTTTTTATGTCTAGACGATGCCACCGGCAAATCTTCAGGGCCCGCTATCTAGAGACTGAAGCATCAATTATTAAAGGAAAGGCAGTGCTATTCCAGCACTGAGTCAAGAGGCGAGTTGTCAAACTAAAAAATAGAATTATTAGATTGGAAAAATAAGTTGATTTCTGCTCACACACATTGCAGCCTGAGCTCCCACAAACATAATCTGGCAAAATATCATATTTAGAACAAAACAAAGAAAGACTGAGGGTAATTACTGCATTAAAGATAGATTAAAGAAACTAAAAGCACTTTGGAGAAATAATTTGTTAGCTGGAACTCTCGAGTTTCTGCATACACAGCAGTCCTTTACCTGTTGAAATAACTGAAATTAATCATTTATTAAACAAATGAAGTTAATAACAAATAAGCAACCTCATGTCAAAACACCAAAATATCAGGTTATACAGCACTAGTCATATTTTTTGCTAAAGAGAAGTCCCTGGGACACTTATAAAACAAAATTGAAGGTACCTTCACTTATTAAATTATTTACCCATTTTGAATACTCTTAAACTTAAATGAATTAGAGTTATTTGGATCCATATATATATATATATATATATATATATATATATATTCACAAGCGCTTTGTTATTTTTGATTTCACACTGGACAGACGCACATACAAACATATATTTGTGACGTCACATTAACATGAAATTTAGACAAATACACAGACATAAACACATATATAAAAAGTAAAAAATATATATATATATATAATTGTGTGCACACTAAAGAGAGATCTCTTCGTCCCAGCCGGGAGGAATGACACTTAAGTTGTGAAATATTTTGAAGGACTCTTTTAAGGGAATCATTCCATATCTTCATCATGGTCCTCTTGATTTTGTACCTTTTTTATTAATCTTGATTCCTCAACAACTTCATCTTGATCCTTTTGATGTGGTACCTGCTTTATTAATCTAGATGGTATCCATATTGGAGAGGATTCATGCTTTGGAAAGACACAAACAGATCCTCTCCCCCAAATTAATACTGGATCTGGACCCTTCCATGTACCTGAAAGAACATCCTTCCAGTAAACCAAAGGTTTATGTTGTTGATGTGGGTTCCAATGTCTGTCTCCAGCAGAATAACCATTAGAGTCTAAAGTTAAAAAATTTAAAGTAAACAGGGCAACTGCCAATCTGTCTTTAGGATTTTTCCAGTTTCCTTCTTTCTGTTTTAACAACATAACTTTTAGTGTGCGGTTTGCTCTTTCAATAATTCCCTGACCCTGAGGATTGTATGGGATGCCTGTTTTATGGGATATGTTGAATTTTGCGCAAAACTGTTTGAAAGATGAGGACGTATAAGCAGGACCATTATCTGTTTTAAGCATTTTGGGGATGCCCAATGCAGCAAAAGCTTGTAAACAATGAGATGTGACATCTTTAACTTTTTCTCCGGAATGTAAGGAAGCAAAAATCATGCCTGAGCATGTATCTATGGTTACATGAATAAATTGCAATTTTCCAAAGCTTGGCTCATGAGTAACATCCATCTGCCACAAATGATTGGGCATTAATCCTCTAGGGTTAACACCAAAATGAGGATTGGGCAAATGTGTCATACAAGATTTACAATCTTTTACAATTGTTCTGGCTTGCTCCTTTGTGATTTTAAACCTACGTTGCAAGGTGGTGCTGTTGACGTGAAACTGGGAATGAAATAAAGTAGCTTGTTGTAGTGCTGAAAGTATAAATATTGTTTTTGTAAGTTCATCTGCCTTTTGATTACCTTCATGGAGGGGGCCAGGCAAATTAGTATGTGCTCTAATATGGCCTACGAATAGAGGTTCTTTTCTTGCCCACAAAAGTTTTTGTATCTGATAAAACAATTTAAAGGCTGGAGTATGAGGTGCTATTGGTCCTGCTAACTCTAATTTTGGGACGGCTTGTACAATATAGTGGCTATCTGAAAAAATGTTTTATGGGCTGGTCCCTAAAATTTTCCAGAGCTCTTACCACAGCTTCCAATTCCACTAGTTGAGCTGATTTGTGTGCAGTTATGTAAGTCATATTTTCTTTTGTAGTGACTACTGCAGCAGTACCATTTGAGGACCCATCTGTAAATACATTAAATGCCTTAGGAATAGGTTGATTTTTTATTACCTGTGGAAATATAATAGGATGATTAATACAAAAAGATAATATAGGAGACTTAGGAAGGTGATTATCAAAATTTGCAGAGGTAGAGCATCTAGCTATAGCCCAGTCATTATCATTGAAGCATAAATATTCAATCTGTGACGAAGAATAGGGAGTAATAATAGTAGCAGGGTGAATGCCAAATATTTTAGTAGAAGTTTTAAGTCCTTGAAGAATAAGTTTAGCCACCATGGAGGTATATGACTCAATTATGCTTTTAGGAGAGACAGGCAAATGTATCCATAATAAAGGCCCTTGTTGCCAAAATACTCCTGTCGGTGTATATTGTGAAGAAATAATAATCAATATCAGCGGTTGAGTTAAATCAAATCTGTCACAATGAGCTCCTTCTATGGCTTTTTCTACTACCTTTAAAGCTTTCCTAGCATCAGGAGTCAATGTTCGCGGTGAGGATGGATCAGGGTCCCCTCGAAGGATATCAAATAAAGGTTTTAATTGGCCAGTAGTGAGGTTTAGTGTAGGGCGAAGCCAATTAATGTCTCCCAGTAGTTTTTGGAAATCATTGAGGGTGGTTAAATGTTCTTTATTTATTAAAATTTTTTTGGGTCTAACAAAAGTATCCATGATTTTAAATCCTAAATATAATATGGGAGATCTGGTTTGAACTTTTTCTTCTGCTATATATAATCTGTATTTTTTAAAATTTTCTACCATGTCACTGAATATATTAAATAAGATTTTTTGATTAGGGTGGGCCAGTAAAATATCATCCATGTAATGTAGACACATGAGGTTTGGATATTTATTTTTAATGGGTTGGATAGCCTTGTCCACATATATTTGGCATATGGTGGGGCTATTAGCCATTCCCTGCGGCAAAACCTTCCATTGATATCTCTGATCAGGGCCATTATTGTTAATAGAAGGAACTGAAAAAGCAAACCTGGGGGCATCCAGAGGATGTAGGGGAATAGAAAAGAAGCAATCCTTTATATCAAGACTAATAACATGGAAATTTTTTGGAATAGCTATAGGATTCGAAGTCCAGGTTGAGTAGGGCCCATGACTTGCATGGTTTTATTAATTTGTCTAAGATCATGTAATAATCGCCATTTTCCTGATTTTTTCTTGATCACAAATATGGGGGAATTCCAGGGAGAGGTGGAATGTTCTATATGTCCTGCTTTTAATTGTTCCTTAACTAGTAGGTGGGCCGCTTGTAATTTCTCTTTAGATAGGGGCCACTGAGGGACCCACACTGGCTTATCAGAAAGCCATGGTATTTTCAAAATTATTTTCTCAGTGGCCCCAAAGAAAAATGTCTTTTTCCTATATGATAATGATTTCTTTTAGGGTTAAGCTTACCCTGTACTTTTTGATGATTTCTTTTAGGGTTAAGATTACCCTGTATGTTTTTACATTTAACACCTGCAGGTTTGGTTGCAAGGTGTACTCCCATTTGTTGTAAAATATCTCTTCCCCATAAAGTAACCGGTAGATTAGGTAAAACATAAGGCTGAAATGTGCCTTTATGTCCTTCATCATCCTCCCATTTTAAAATTACCGCACTTTTTTCTGGGAGGTTATTATTATATCCCAAGCCTCTTAAACTGGTTGAAGCTTTTTGTAGAGGCAGTGCTTGGGCCATTGACGTAAATTAATGATGGAAGAATCAGCTCCAGTATCTATAAGACCCTCCATTTCTATTCCTTGGATTCTTATTTTACACATAGGCCTCCTTGTACAGTCCCGAACCCAGCAAACCATGGGTTTCGAATCAGTGGAACAAAATCCTCTATTGTTCCTATTTAGAGGCATATTCATTTTAAATGAATTATGTAAATTTGGAAGGAGGAGCAGCTGAGCAATTCTATCTCCCTGATTAATAGAACTTATACTTTGGGGTGAGCTAAGCATTATTTTTATTTCCCCTTTATAGTCTGAGTTTATTACGCCTGGGGTCACTTGCAAACCTAATAAGCTTTCAGGACTTTGCCCGATAATAAGTCCTACAGTCCCTGAGGGAAGAGGTCCCCTGACTCCTGTGGGAATCAGTTGAACCCCCATTTCAGGTGTTAACACTATTCGGGCGGTGGAACAGAGGTCTAATCCTGCATTTCCTCCTGTTCCTCTGGCGAGGGAGTGGATGGGTAATAGGGATTGTGTCGGGGAAGCATCTGAGTGGATGCTTGAGGATACTCCTCCTCCAATGCCTCGTACATTTGTGGGCCCCGGGGCATTGGGCCCCGTGCCCTGTTTTTTGAATTCCTGAACAAAGGATTTCCATGGATGTCAAATTTTGAATAGCATTTATTGGCCCCATGATTTCCTTTCTTACACCTGGGGCAGCAACCTGGAGTACGGTATGAATTTGGTCTTATTTCTCTTTTGGGATTTTGCCTAGAATAGCCTGACTGATTATGATAATTTTGCCTAGAATATCCTGATTGATTATAATGTCTATGTTGAGCCCTTGTAAAATTTTGAGGGGCAGCATCTCTCACAGCTGCTGCAATCACATTCCCTGTGACAAAGGCATCATTTACATCTTTACATAGTTGTATATATATGGAAAGATCCTTTTTATTTTTCCATGGCCTGATGACTTCCTGGCAATATTTATTAGCATTTTCGTACGCTAATTGAATAACTAATGTCATAACTTGATCAATGTCTCCAAAAACTCTACCTGCAGTTCTCAAAAGTCTATCAGCAAATTCAGCATATGGTTCATTAGGTCCTTGAATTACTTTGGACAAGCTACCTTGTAGATCCCCAGGTCCTTGTACAGTTTTCCATGCCTTTAAGGCAGCTGCATTTATCTGAGCATATACTCCTGGGGTATAATGTTTTTGATCCTGTATGTCTGCAAATTGCCCTTCTCCTGTGAGCATTTCTATATTATTGTCTCCAAACCCTGCATCTGCATTTCTTTTAGCTGTTTGTATACAAAGTTCCTGAAATTGCGATCGCCAAACCAAGTATTGTCCCCCACTTAATGTTGCTTTACATAGACGTTTCCAGTCTGCGGGGGTTAAGCTAAAGGTGTTAAGGGACTCCAGTATACTCAACGTGAAAGAGCTTGGGGTCCATAAGTCATTACTGCCTCTTTGAGATTTTTTATTGTTTTGAAATCTACTGGCTGGTGGCCCCTCTGTCCATTTTCATATTCAAATACTGGCAGTTCCCAATGTATCTGTGAGTTACCCTCGAGAGCGCATAAGCGCTCAGAAAGACTTTTTATTTCTATTTCTAGGGTATGCAAACGTCTAGTGATACCCTTCATATTTTCTGTAATCGATTTCACCCATGGGGGAGTAGAGGACACAAGTTCCTCCACTTGACGATCCCTTATCTTGGTCTTCCTTAATTTCCTTTTATTCATTTTCTCAAAATCACCTTTAGTTAATTCCTCCTCACTACTACTACTCTCATTGGTCCTAACTGACTCAGTAACATCCTGAGTCCCAGGTTCAATTGAGACCATGTATCCTTGAAATATCTCTAATAAATCTTGAATAGCTTTAGCAGCTCGGATCTTTGTAATTTTGGGGACACTTCTAATACTCTCCTTACTGGTCTTAGTTGACTCAGCGGAATCTATGCTTTTATGATTGCCTTCACTGTTTTCTAAATCCTCTTCACTAACGACAGACTCATCCATATCAAAGAATTCATCAAGAGCCTCGTACACTTGGTCTTAGTTATTTTCGAACCCATTTTAACCGCTCTGACTAGAGACTCCTGCGAGGTTTCTCAGTTCTTACCTGCCGTGCTGAATTCCCCGTACGGGCCACCAACTGTAAGCCGTCGGAAAGGGATTGCAGCCTGGAACGGCAGCGCCGCGGGAAGGAGTCCGGAGACAGGATGGAGACGAAAAAATTCTTTAATCTTTCTGTCTCTGTCTCTTGTAATTTCTAACACTACATACACACTCTCACAAGAAACCATGCCACGTACTCTTACAAGAAACTACAATGTATCTATACAATAGCGATAACCCTGTCCTTTCTCTCTCTGGTCTCATCCCATGCGCCCGAGCAGGAATGGTGCTTGCTTGATCTGCTGATTCACTCCTCAAATCTCTCGAGATCCTGGGCCAATCCCGTGAGACTACGGAAGGCGACAATGCCCAAAAATGTCAATCTGCTGAGTCATTGCTCAAATCTCTCGAGATCCTGGGCCAAGTCCCGTGAGACTACGGAAGGCGACAATGCCCAAAAATGTCTATGGCCCATAGTCAACCGCAATCTTAGCTATCTCCCCAAACAGGGCTCCTGCATATAAGAAAGTACTTAAATACAAAGACTCATTTGTAATTAAGTGTTTTTTTTCTATTCTTAAAAAGAGCCACAATAACAGAAAACTTATTCTGGATTATTATTATTACTATTAATTAAAATAAATGATAATGATATGAGTACCTTAAATTCAAATAGCATTTCATACAATATAATAGTTTTATATACCAATGTCATTTTAATTTTTTCAGTATAGGTAAGGAAATTTGAAATATAAAATAAGATACTTATAGATTTAGATGTACATATAACCTTAAAATGTATCTCTATTACTTCTTAAATAAATTCCAAACATTTTGTCATTGCATACAAAAAATTCACAATCTCCTTGCCCTCTATATTTTTAAATCTACTTATTTATTCTAATTTGTTATACATGACAGTAAAATGGATTTCAATTCACAGTATACATATAGAACACAATTTTTCATGTCTCTGGTTGTACACAAAGTAAAGTCACACCATTCATATCTTCATACACATACTTAGGGTAATGGTGTCTATCTCATTACACCATTGTTCCTACCTCCATGCCCCCTCCCTTCCCCTTCCTCTACCTCCCTCCCCTTTAGCCTATATAAAGTTCTTCCATTCCTCCCATGCTACCCTACCAATCCCCATTATGGATCTGTATCCACATATCAAAGAAAACATTCAGCATTTGTTTTTTTGGGGGGATTGGCTTACTTCACTTAGTATTTTCTCCAACTCCATCCATTTACCTGCAAATGCCATGATTTTATTCTCTTTTAATGCTGAATAATATTCCATTGTGTATATATACCACATTTTCTTTATCCATTCATCTACTGAAGGGCATCTAGGTGGGCTCCACAATTTAGCTATTGTGAATTGTGCTGCTATAAACATTGATGTGGCTGTGTCCCTGTAGTAAGCTGTTTTTAAGTCCTTTGGGTATAGACCAAGGAGTGGGATAGCTGGGTCAAATGGTGGTTCCATTCCAAGTTTGCCTGGGAATCTCCATACTGCTTTCCAGATTGGCTGCACCAATTTGCATTGCCAACAGCAATGTAAGAGTGTGCCTTTTCCCCCACATCCTCTCCAACACTTATTATTGTTTGTATTCTTAATAGCTGCCATTCTGACGGGTGTGAGATGAAATCTTAGAGTGGTTTTGATTTGCATTTCTCTAAATGCTAGAGATGTTGCACATTTTTTTTCATATATTTGTTGATTGATTGAATATCATCTTCTGAGAAATGTCTGTTCATTTCCTTGGTCCATTTAATGATTGGGTTATTTGGTTTTTGTTTGTTTGTTTTTGGTGTAGAGGCCTTTCACATCTTTTGTTGTTTCCCAAGTTTTTTTTTTTTTTTTTTTGTGGTACCAGGGATTGAACTCAGGGGCACTCCACCACTGGGCCACATCCCCAGCCCTTTTTTGTATTTTATTTAGAGACAGGGTCTCACTGAGCTGCTAAGTGCCTCGCCATTGCTGAGGCTGGCTTTGAACTCGCGATCCTCCTGCCTCAGCCTCCCAAAGTGCTGGGATTACAGGCGTGCGCCACCACGCCCGGCTATGTTTTTTTTTTTTTTTTTTTTTTTAAGGCTATTTTAAATGGGGTAGTTTTCCTAGTTTCTCTTTCAGAGGATTTGTCACACATGTACAGAAATGCCTTTGATGTATTCCTTGTCTTTAATTTAGTCCCAAAACTGTATCTCACTCACCCCCTCCCTTTCTACTTCCCAGTCAGTAACCTCTCTTTCCGGAAGTTTTGTGGGTTGTGCTCTGGGGACTGTACACCTCTTTTGGAGAGCTGTTTTGTACTGGGAAGTTCAGGGACAGTCTTTCCAAGCCATGGACTGGCTGTGTATCCTCAAGCACTGTGCTGGGTTGGCAGCTGCTGGGGAAGAGGAGGGAACTAGTGACTATATGTACCTTGATATTGCTTCTAAGCCCCAGGGGATGTCCCAAGCTGGGAGTTGCTCCAACTAATGATGGCCAGAAAGGTGTCCAAAGATGGAGGCATCTACTTTCTGCGATGGGGTGTCATGTTGGGTGGGGCTGTGTGGTGTTGTTGGGCTGCGTGTTCAGAGATGCACCTCTATGGCATGCAGTGTTGTGGCTGGTGGCTGTCTCTAGACTCTGTGTGGTGTCCATGTGTAGGGGACTATGGAAGTGGTTGCAGTGTCTGAAGATGGAGGGGACCGGGGGAGCCTCATGTTGGTAGATGGGGTCCACACGGGAGAGGGGTCCAGAGTTTCTGTGCATGGGCAGCAGCTGGGTGTCCTGTGTGGTATTGGCAGCTGGGATTCCTAAGTGGGTGCTGATGTTTGTGGTCCTGCTCAGGCACCCAGAGGTCCTGTGTAGGCAAGTAGCCAGGAGTCCTGTGCTGATGCTGAGGCCTTGGGAACTGTGTGGGCATGGTGACCAGGATTTCTGTTTCAGACCAGCTGTCAGGGGTCCTCTAATAACTCACAGAGAAAGAGTATTCCCACTACTTGAATCCCAGGTCATGGAGTGACACAGAATGCAGCCTCCCTCTAGCCCACCATCTTGGATTCTCTCTCCTTGCCATCTAGTTTTAAGGACTTCTCTTTTCTTGGAGTTTTCCATATAACCCTTGTTCCAGACTCAGTTGACAATCCATTATACTCCAAAGGAACCATGTGCTTTCTGGCATTTGTACCATTGCACATGCTGTTTTCTCTACTTGAAACAAGACTGTGTTCTGTTTAACCCAGCCCAAATAACATAAATATCTGTTTCCTTTCCCCCTTCCCCTTCAAAAGCATTTTGTTAAGTATCTGCTTCTGATTTTTCATATTACAATTTTAATAGCTCTTACAGCACTTGTCATGGTAGAACATATCTATCTTTCTAGTATTGCCGTAATACCTTATTAAATTGTCCCCATGTTCCCTATTTTTATCCCTTATCCTTTAGCAGCCAAATAAATCTTTTAAAAACCTCAGATACGAATGTTGCCACCACTAACATGTTCTTCCCTTGTTTTCACAGTGTTGCTGATAGAATCCAGGCCTCAAAGCATACTAGGCAAGTACTTTACCACTGAGTTACATCCCCAGACTTTCACAACCCTTAAAAAAAATCCAATAATCCCCAATCCTTTTATTCTCTTCCTTACTCTCTGTACTTCAGATTGTTTGCCTTCATACCATTCTTTATAACCATGAAATATTCTTACCTAAGGCCTTCATACATATTGTTAATTGTGCCTACAATAATGTTATTCACATGCAAACAAAGCAATATAGAATTCAGATGTCTGTTTAAAAAGTTACTTCTTCAGAGACACCCATCTAGACTATAATATATTTTTCCTCTCATTAACTGGTTTCATAATAACTTACTCTCTCAAAGAACATTTAAATGTAAATATATCATTATATAATTTATTTATTTAATGTTGTTTTCCTAACAAGATTACAACTTCCATCAGAAAAGAGATCATGGCTGGTTTATTCAATGATAAAACACCCATACATACTAACCACAATGCTAAGATAAATAAACTGAATGTTCCCTCTATCATTTCCTGGAATTGTCTGTCCTACACTTTTAAATTTTTTTTAAATTTGTTCTAAATAGTTATACATGACAGTAGAATTCATTTTTTAATTGTTTATTTTCTAGGCATTTATTTATTTATTATTATTAATTTTTTATTTATTATAACTTGATACACATGATGGCAGATAGGAATTCATCTCATATTACACATACAGAGCACAATTTTTTCATGTCACTGGTTGTACACAAAGTATTTTCACACCATTCATGTCTTCATACATGTATTTAGGGTAATGATGTCTAACTCATTCCATGGTCATTCCTACTATGTTGTCCCCTCCATTCCCCTCCCTCCCCTTTGGTCTAACTAAAGTTCCTCCATTCCTCCCATGCTCCTCCCCCATCACCATTAAGAGTCAGCATGCTCATATCAAAGAAAACATTCAGACTTTGGTTTTCTGGATTGGCTGACTTCACTTAGCATTGTTTTCTTTAACTCCATCCATTTAGCTGCAAATTCCATGATTTTATTTTCTTTTAGTGCTGGGTAGTGTTCCATTGTGTATATATATATGAAAGTTTCCCTATCCATTCATTTACTGAAGGACATCTAGGGTGGTTATACAATTTAGCTATTGTGAGTTTTGCTGCTATAAACATTAATGTGGCTGTGTCCCTGTAGTGTACTGCTTTTACATCCTTTGGGTATAGACTGAGGGAGGAATTGGAAAGCTGGGTCAAATGTTGGTTCCATTCCACGTTTTCCAAGGAATCTCCATACAGCTTTCCAAATTGGCTGTACCAATTTTCAGTCCCACCAGCAATGTTGGAGTTTTACCCCACATCCTCGCCAACACTTATTGTTGTTTGTATTCCTGATAGCTGCCATTCTGACTGGAGTAACATGAAATCTTAGAGTAGTTTTGATTTGCATTTCTCTAGTTTTTAGATATTTTGAGCATTTTTTTCATACAATTGTTAATTGATTGCGTATCATCTTCTGAGAAGTGTCTGTTCAGTTCCCTAACCCATTTATTGATTAGGTTATTCAGTGTTTTAGTATTAAAGTTTTTGTGTGCTTTATATGTCCTAGAGATTAGTGCTTTATCTGATGTGCTTGTGGTAAAGATTTGCTCCCATTCTGTAGGTTCTCTGTTCATCTACTGATTCCTTCTTTTGCTTAAAGAAGCTTTTTAGTTTGAATCCAACCTATTTATTGATCCTTGGTTTTAATTCTTGCACTATAGGAGTCTTCTTAAGGAAGTTGGGGCCTAATCTGACATGCTGGAAATTTGGGCCTACTTTTTTTTTTTTTATAAAAGGTGTAGTGTCTCTGGTTTAATTCATAGGTCCTTGATCCACTTTGAATTGAGTTTTATGCATGGTAAAGATAGAGGTTTAATTTCGTTTTGTTACATGTGGATTTCCAGGTTTCCCAGCACCATTTGTTGAAGAGGCTATCTTTCATCCAATGTACGTTTTTGGCGTACTAGATAACTAATTATGTGGGTTAGTCTCTGTCATCTAATCTCTAACATTGGTCTACAAGCCTATTTTGCTGCCAATACCATGTTGTTTTTGTTTTTATTGCTTTGTAATACAATTTAAGGTCTGGAATAGTAATGCCACCAGCCTCACTCTTCTTGCTAAGGAAGGATTACTTTGGCTATTCTGGGGCTCTTATTTTTCAAGATGAATTTCATGATTGTGTTTTCTATTTCTGTGAGGAAAATCATTGGGATTTTTATTGGAATTGCATTAAATCTGTATAGTGCTTTTGAAAGTATAGTCATTTTGACAATATTAATACTGCCTATCCAAGAATAAGGTAGATCTTTCCATCTTCTAAGATCTTTAATTTCTTTCTTTAGCATTCTGTAGTTTTCATTGTAGAGGTTTTTCACCTCTTTTGTTAAGTTGATTCCCAAGTATTTTATTTTATTTTTTTGAGGCTATTGTAAATGGGGTGGTTTTCCAAGTTTCTCTTTCTGAGGATTTGTCACTGATGTACAGAAATGCCTTTGATTTATGGGTGTTGATTTTATATCCAGCTACTTTTATGAATTTATTTATTAGTTCTAGAAGTTTTCTAGTGGATTTTTTTGGTCTTCTAGGTATAGAGTCATATTGTCTGCAAATAGTGATAATTTGAGTTCTTCTTTTCCTCTCCATATCCCTTTAATTTATTTCATTTGTCTAAATGCTCTGGGTAGAGTTTCAAGAACCATGTTAAGTAGAAGTGGAGAAAGAGTGCATCCCTGTGTTGTTCCAGTTTTTAGAAGGAATGCTTTCAATTTTTCTCCATTTAGAATGATGTTTGCCTGGGGCTTAGCATATTTAACCTTTACAATGTTGAGGTATGTTCCTGATATGCCTAGTTTTTCTAGTGTTTGACCATTAAGGGGTGCTGCATTTTGTCAAATGTTTTCTCTGTGTCTGTTGAGATGATCATATGACCATCATTCAGTCTATTGATTTGATGAATTACATTTATTGATTTCCCTATGTTGAACCAGCCCTCTAGCCCTATGATGAACCCTACTTGAAAATAGCGCACTATCTTTTTGATATATTTTGTATTCAATTTGCCAAAATTTATTGAGAATTTTCGCATCTATATTCATTAGAGATATTTGTCTAAAGTTTTCTTTCTTTAATGTGTCTTTGTCTGGTTTTGGATTCAGGGTGATATTGGCCACAAAAAATGTATTTGGAAGTGTTCCCTCTTTCTATTTCATGAAAGCGTGTGAGAAGTATTGGTGTTAGTTCTTCTTTAGAGATCTTGTAGAACTCAACTGTGTATCCATCCTGTCCTGGGCTTTTCTAGGTTGGTAGGTTTCTGATGGCCGCCTATATTTCCTTGCTGAAATTGATCTGTTTAAATTGTGTATATCATCCTGACTTAGTTTGGGCATATCATATGCCTCTAGAAATTTGTCAATGCCTTAGATATTTTGTATTTTATTGGAGTACAAATTTTCAAAAACAATTTCTAATTATCTTCTGTATTTCTGTAGTGTCCATTGTGATATTTTCTTTTTCATCATGGATGTTAGTAATTTGAGTTTACTCTCTCCTTCTCTTCATTAGCATTGATAATGGTTTATAAATTATATTTATTTTTTCAAAGAACCAACTTTTTGTTCTATCAATACTTTTTGATTGTTTGTTTTCTTTTAAATTTTTATTTATAGTAGTAGTATGTATAGTATGTATTACAGTTCATACTACACATATAGAGAATCTTTTTACACAAAACAATTTGTATACAAAGTATATTCATAGCATTCAAGTCTTCAATCATGCATTTAGAATAATGATATCCATCTTATTCAACCACTTTTTCTTTTTTCCCCCTTTCCCCCTTGCTCCCTCCCTTACCCTCCCTTCCCTTTGACCATTATAGTGTTCCTCTAATCCTCTTATGTACCCCGACCCAATAATACTGTGAACTGGCCTCCTTATATCAGAGGAAACATTCGGTATTTGGATTTTTGAGATTGACTGATTTCACTTAGCATTATATTCTCCAACTTCATCCATTTACCAGCGAATGTCATTATTTTATTCTCTTTTATTGCTGAGTAAAATTCCATTGTGTTAAAAAACAGCATATGACAGTGACACAGCCACTTCAATGTTTATAGCAGCACAATTCACAATAGCTAGGTTGTGGAACCAACCTAGATGTCCCTCTGTTTCTTCTGTTTTAATTTCATTATTTAAGCTCTGATTTTTATTATTTCCTGTATTCTATTGCTTTTGGTGTTGATTTGTTCTTTTTTTCTCTAGGGCTTTGAGAAGTAATTGTGGGTAATTTATTTGTTGACTTTTTCTTCTTTGAATGAATGAACTCCATGCAATAAATTTTTCTCTTAGAACTGCCTTCATAGTGTCCCAGAGATTTTGATATGTTGTATTGGTGTTCTCATTTGCCTCTAATAATTTTTTAATCTCCTCCTTGATATCTTTTGCAACTCATTGATTATTCAATAGCATATTATTTAGTCTCCAGATGTTGAAATACCTTTTAATTTTTATTTCATCATTGATTTATAATTTCATTTTATTGAAGTCTGATAGAATGCAGGGTAATATCTCTACATTTTTGTATTTAGTAAGAGTTACTTTGTGGAATAATATTTGGTGTATTTTGGAGAAGGATCCATGTGCTGCTGAGAAGAACGTGAATTCATTCATTGATGGATAATATACTCTATATATGTCAGTTAAGTCTAAGTTATTGATTGTATGATTGAGTTCTATAGTTTCTTTGTTTAGCTTTTGTTTGTAAGTTCTATCCAGTGGTGAAAGAGGCGTGTTAAAGTCACCCAAAATTATTGTGTTGTAGTCTATTTGACTCTTGAACTTTAGAAGAGGTAGATTGATGAACATAGATGCTCCATTTTCGGGGGAATATATATTTATAACTGTTATGTCTGGTTGATGTATGATTCCCTTAAACACTATGGAATTTCCATCTTTATCTCTTTGATTAACTTTGGCCTGAAGTACACATTATTTGATATGAGGTTGGAGACCCCTGATTGTTTACGTAGACCATGTGAATGGTATATTTTATTCCAACCTATCACCTTCAGTCTGTGAGTGTTTTTTTTTCCTATGATATGAGTCTCTGAATGCAGCATGTTGGGTCTTTTTATTTTTTCAATCTAATCCCCCAGCCTATATCTTCTGATTGGTGAGTTTAAACCATTGACATCAGGGTTATTATTGAGACATGATTTGTATCACCAGTCATTTTTGTTTGTTTTTGGTATTTAGTGGCTCGGTTTCTCCTTTGGTTGGTTTTTCCTTTATTGTAGTTTTCCCTTTGGAGATTTTCAATGTTGTTTTTCATTTCCTCTTCGTGGCATATTTTTCCAAGAATATTCTGTAGTTCAGGCCTTCTTGCTGTAAATTCTTTTAGCTTTTGTTTATCATGGAAAGTTTTTATTTCATCATCAAATCAGAAGTTTAATTTTGCTGTATATAAGATTCTTGGTTGGCATCCATTATCTTTTAGAGCCTGGTATATATTGTGCCGGGATCTCCTGGCTTTGAGGGTCTGGGTTGAAAATCTGCTGAGATCCTAATTGGTCTTCCCTTATAGGTAATCTGATTTTTGTCTCTTTCAGCTTTTCAAATTCTATCCTTATTCTGTATGCTAGGCATTTTTATTATAATGTGTCTTGGTGTATATCTGTTATAATTTTGTGCATTTGGTGTTCTATAGGCCTCTTGTATTTGGTTTTCCAGTTTATTTTTCATGATTGGGAAATTTTCTGTCATTATTTCATTGAAGAGATTGTGCATTCCTTTGGTTTGAATCCCTGATCCTTCCTCTATCCCAATAAATCTTAAATTTGGCCTTTTGTTGGTATTCCATAATTCTGGGATATTCTGTTCATGGTTTCATACCTGTGAGGTCAACTTTATTTTCAAGATTGTACATTTTGTCTTCATTATCTGAGGTCCTGTCCTCCAAGTGATCAAGTCTGTGACAGGCCCACCCGGCCACACAGCAGCCCAGAGGAGATCTAATGACAGGCCTGCCCCACCACACTGAAGTCAGAGGAGACCCTGAGAGAGGCCCACCCCACACCTTCACGGAGAGGCACCTTGCACTGGGGTTCCTTACTCACCAAAGTGTGGCTGCACATCACAAAATCAAGATATATATAGGTTTGAGGCTACCACTACCACAAAACAGATTTTGCTGCTTCTATAAAGGGATAACAATAAGGACCTGGTAAGACATCATCAAGGTCCCTGTGGGCCTGGCTGCACCAAAGGTTTCTCTACTAGTGGTGCTAACAGTTATCATGTTGTTGATGTACCAGAGAGTCTTGCAGGGGGTTGCCTATCTCTTGTTTCTCCTACTAACATCCAACTTCTTTTTTTTTAATTATTTTTTTTATTCTAAGATGATATAAATGACAGCAGAATGCATTACATTTCATATTACACATATAGAGCACTTTTTTTTTTTTTTTTTTTACAAATCTCTGGTTGTATGCAAAGTATATGCACACCATTTGTGACTTCATACATGCACTTAGGGAAATGATATCCATCTCATTCTACCATCGTTTTTTTCTTCACCCTTTTGCCCCCTCCCTTCCCCTCCCTCTCCATTGGCTATTCTAGTATTCCTCTAATCCTCCTATGCTCCCCATCCCATCCCAACTGTGAATTGGCCTCCTTATATCAGAGAAAACATTTGGCATTTGGCTTTTTGGGATTGGCTAACTTCACTTAGCATTATATTCTCTAACTCCATCCATTTTCCTGCAAATGCCATGATTTTATTCTGTCTTATTGCTGAGTAATATTCCATTGTGTGTATATACCACATTTTCTTTATCCATTCATCTACTGAAGGGTATCTAAATTGGTTCCACAGTTTAGCTATTGTGAATTGTGCTGCTATAAACATTGATGTGGTTGTGTCCTTGTAGTATGCTCTTTTCATGTCTTTTGGGTAAAGACCAAGGAGTGGGATAGCTGGATCATAATGTGGTTCCATTCCAAGTTTTCCAAGGTATCTCCATACTGCTTTCCATATTGGCTGCACCATTTTGCAGTCCCACCAACAATATATGAGTGTGCCTTTTTCTCCACATCCTCTCCAACATTTATTGTTGTTTGTGTTCTTAATTGCTGCCATTCTGACTAGTGTGAGAACATCCAACTTCTTATAATCACCCTCTCACTGGTCATATAATCTTATACCTCCATATTTGCACATTCTACCACATAAACATCTCAGCCAAACTCCCAGTCCCCCTTCTACCATTAGAAGCTTTAACCATTGCACAAACCTATTGACTATATGGTAGATGACAACTGATCTCATTATTCCTGATTTTAGTGACAAATCCATAAATGTAAAAATAGAAGCTAACTGATATTTGGCTACGCATTGAGTACATTGAAGTGTTGTAATATTGATCTTTCCCTTAAAAAGTGAGGTATTGGTAACCTGTAGAGACACTATAAGACAATGGAGCAGAAGCCATAATACTTTGGACCCACACTGCAAGAGAGGAAGATACATAGACATCACGAAAAAACAAGGGAGGAAAATGCCCCACACAAACCAAGATACGACAATAATAGAATCCATAGATAGTGCAGTAGATGAAATGTCAGAGAAGGAGTTCCAAATATACATAACTAAAATGATTTGGGAATTAAAGAACGACCTAAGAGAGCAGATACAGGCAAAACTTGATCACACCAACAAAGAGATAAGAGAGCAAATATAATTTGCAAGAGATTACTTCCAAAAAGAGATAGAGATTCTGAAAAACAAAAAACAAACAGAAATCCTTGAACTGAAAGAAACTGTAGAATTCATTTCGGCACATCATATATAAATGAAGTATAACTTGTCATTCTTGCAACTGTACATGTCTCCTTCATCCTGATTTCTGAATTTAAATTTAATCTGCACAAAAAGGCTTTTTGGGATCTCACTATCTATACTTTGTCCTCTGCATCTCCTCCCCTTTATAAACTATACAATCTTCTGGAAATTTCTGTCATAGAACACTGATATTGGTCAATTGTTTTATGCTTTCCTAAATAATAACTTTCTTTACTACTAGAGTACATATTTCAGTAAGATGATGGCTGTTTTTACTAATCATTGTATATCTAGAGCAGAATTTCTCAACCTTAGCATTATAAATGATCCTGGGCTGTAAGAATCTATCCTATTTATTACATTCTGAGCAGCATCTTGGCTTCTGTTTTCTAGATGCCAATAAAATCTCCCAATGACAATAAATAAAAATGTCTCCAAACATTACCAAATATCTTCTGGGGGTAAAATACACACCTTTTAAAAACCATTGCTCTAGGGGTTACCACCTTCAATGGAGTAGCTGCTTGATAAGTAATTTTGAATGAATAAATAAATATATGAGATGCTTGGTTTCTTTCAAATTTTTCAAGACTCACTGAAGTCTCATTTATAAAATTGTATCTATGTAAGATGTATACAAGATGCATATATATATATATATATGTATATATATATATATATATATATATACAGTGAAATTATTACTAAAATCAGGCTAATTCACATTTCCACCAGCTCATATAATGATCTTTTGTGTCTGTGTCTTTGTAGTGAGAACACTTTAGATCTATTCTCTTAGCATCCAATGCATTATTAACCATATTCACCATGCTGTACATTAGGTCCCCAAAATTTACTCGTCTTCAAATTGGAAGTTTGAACCCTTTAACCAACATTGCTTCTTTTTAATTTGAAAAGCATATTTCAGTACTTTGAATACCAATTTAATAAAAACTTCATCATATTTTAGTGTGAGGTTTATCTTTCAAGATGTCACACCTCTGAAGCCTCTCTTAGAGAGGCTTTTGCAACTATAAACAGAGTGGCTGTGTCATTGATGACTTAATATTCAGTATCTTCTTCTTTATTTATGAAAGATCTCTGATTTTATTCCAGGGGCAAGGTGCTAGCTAATAAACTGCATGCTATATCTCCATGGATTTAAGAAATTATCAATGAGCAATAAGTGGATGTCCTTTGGTGGGTTTTCAGAGAAAGTTTCTTAAAAATGGCTGATTGCTGACTGAAGAGGGAAATGCCTTCTTTTGCCTTTCCTCATATTCCTTCTTCCTGACTGGAAAGTGGATGTAATACCTGGAGCACTAATTATCATATGTCACTGTAAGGTATCTTTGAAGATGGAAATCACATCCTAAAAATAATTAAGAGAGAAAAAGAAAAAAGAAAGAATCAAAGTAACTAATGACTGTAGAACCATTAGCATTGGGCTCCTTATTTAAGCCATTTAATTTTGTTATCTCCTATATTAATATTTTAGAATATTAAGGAAGCTATTACAAATAGGGTGGCTTAAATAGTAAATATTTATTTGCCACAGTTCTGGAAGCTAGGATGTTCAAGATAGTGATACCAAAATATATGGTGTCTGGTGATAGCTCACTGCTTGGCTTGCAGATAATGGGCTGGTCATTTTATCCTCACATGCCAGAAAGAGCAAGAGAGATCTCTGGGGTTTATTTTATAAAAAACATTAATCCTATTCATGAGGATCTGCTCTCATGATCTAATTATGTTCCAATGCAATCCCAATAGCATCACTTTGTGGGTTAAGAATTCAACATATGTACTGGATGGGGCACAAACATTTAGTCCATAAAAATGCACCTAACCAAAATTGACAGTGATCTCCTAAGATAGAGCTCATTCTGACCCTTACACTGATTTATGTGGAAAGAGATCAAGTGTAGCATGTGTGAAGGGTGATATACTGAATGAAATGTCAAGAAAATCAGAATCCATATGTATACCAGTGTGATTGGCAGCTCTATCATACAGGGATTCAAAAAGTCAGGTAAGGGCTGGGGTTGTAGCTCAGTGGTAAAGCGCTCGCCTCGCACGTGCGTGGCCCAGGTTCGATCCACAGCACCACGTAAAAATAAGGGTAATGTGTACAACTAAAGCAAATAAATAAATTTCAAAAAAGTCAGGTACAAGTTAAGCAGGTAGTATTCCACTATTTTGAATTGACAACAATCAAGGAAGAGACATGATATTTGGACGAGATGGTCAATAAGTGGAGTAACTACTGCTTCCACGTTTCCCTTCAGTGATCTACAATATAGTTTTGAATGTATGTTGTGTTGAGCTACATTCAGGCATGGTCTCAAAATTGTTTTAAACCCATTCTCTCTATGATCACATCCTGAATTTATCTTAATCAAACTCGAGATTAATTTCATTGCCAACTTTGTTCTTACATATATTAACTGAATCAGTTGGAGAGAGACAAAGTAAAGCTAGGTTTGAAGAAAAGAGTGCTTAGGTGCAGAAACCAAGAATGAGGCAAGTACTGGTAATTTCTTTTTATTTCCTCTCATTTGGCCTAATGCCCTGGACCTCAATATCACTAACAGTAATAATTGCTGCATATGTTTTTCTCCATGTAAATTGGGTGAGTTACTTAAGGTATCCTTCCTGGATACTGTATCAGGAGTGTTAGGCTGCAATCCTATCACAGAAGCCATGTGTATAAAATACCCTGACTTGAGTTACATATTATTTGCAAAAACATCTTTTTTCTGCATGCTGAACTAGAATCTTTATAATCAAAATTTTGACACTGGCAATATGTTGTACCTGATGCTTTGTACTAGAATAAAATCATAGTCAAATATACCTAAGAATTTATGAAAATATTGAGCCTATAGAATATAAAATCATCTCACATTAAGTCAAGATACCATTTCAGTAAAATAAAACATATGCATCTGTAGTAGGCAGAATTCTAAGATGACTCACAAGTTTTCCATCTTCTAATGTTACCCTCATGATTAGAATTACAGTACGTTGCAAGGATGATGAGAATTTTCTGATGTGGATAAAGACTCAAATCTGTTGACTTCAAATTAATCAAGAAAGATATAATCCTGGGTAGGTCTGACTTAATGGAAACTCTTTAAAAGAAGGTCTAAGCTATCACTTGAGGTTATAGATGCTCTCCTGCTGGCTATGTAGCAGCACACCACCATGAGTTCTATAGTGCAAGGAAATGATTTCTTCCAACAATCATGTAATCTTGGAAGAAAGCCCTGAGACTTTGATGAGACCCCCCAATCATAGCTAATCCCTTGATTGAAGCCCTGAGCATATGACCAGTTAAGTCATGCCTAGATTCCTAACCCAAAAACATGTGAAATAATAAATGAGTATCAAATTAAGTCACTAAATTTGTAGTAATTAAAAAAATTACAATCTCAATCAATGAAAATATGCAGTGTTCTTTTTCCCAAAATTATACAAGTATTTGTGTACACAAATTAATAATTACATATTGATATTGTGTGCTATGTGCAGTGGATTGAATAGTGGTCACCAACATGACAGAATCTGTGAGTATGATCTTATTAAGAGATTATGCTAGGAAACTTTGCATTAGTGTGATAAAAATACCATGAAGAATAACCTAGAGGAGAAAAAGGTAATTTTGGTTCATAATCTAGAGGTTTAATCCATGGTTCCATGACTTTGGGCCTGAGGTAAGGAAGAGTATCATGGCAGAAGGGCTCAACACAGGAAAGCCAATGAGCTCAAGATGGGGTCAAGAAGAGAAAGGGAGGAGAAGAGACCTTAAGGAAGATGAACAAATCTAGGATCTGTTCCCAGTGATTTAACTCCTCCAACCATACCCCACCTGCCTAGAGTTACCAGCCCATCAATTCAAACTAGTATGGGCTGATTAGGTTACAGTTCTAACAGTAAAATCATTTCACTTCTGAACATCCTGCATTATACAGGAACCTTTGGGGGATACCTCATAACCAAACCATAACACAGATCATGTGGAATTTAGGGGTTGACCCTAAGCCCAGTGATTCATGTCTGTGTAAGATAAAAGAAGAAAATTTAAAGACACAGAAAGGAGAAGGCAATGTAGAAATAGAGGCAGTTTGAAATGACACCTAGGACCACTAGAAGCTGGAAGAGGCAGGGAAGACTTCTCCCCTAGAGCATTCAAATAGAATATAATATTTTCAATACATTTATTTTAGAATTGTTGCTTCCAAAACTGCAAATTCACAAATTTCTGTTGTTTTAAGCAACCAAGTATATGGTAATTTGTTATATCAGCCCTAGGGAACTAATATACTATATATGTAGCAATGGGGGAAGAGTCTACAATCCAGGAATTCAACATATAATATGAAATATGTGATGTGCAATTATATAAAGTAAGATATAATGTCATATGACAAAAGAGAAGTAGAGATAAAAATGTTACAGTGAAAGAAGGAAAATTTAATTTTAGCCAGAGCAATCAAGTAATGATACCCAAAAACTAATTGAAGTACATTTCTAAGCAAGAAAAGATATGAGAGATATATTCCATTCAGAATAATATCAAGAAGAAGATTAATAAGCACCTGTGAAATTCTGCTTTTTTTCAGTACAATAGCCTACCATCTGGCATCAATTGTACATTAGTTCTATCAAGCTTGTCAATGGAAAAAAAATCAACATTTAACATGCTTTCATTTAAGAGCTCAAATATTCTATGTCAATATAGAAAACTATAAATTTATAATCATACCATTTTGTACAGATCAAAAAATTCTCCTATTTCAAATATTAGGCACTATGAAGTACCATTGGACAAAATTGTGCAAAATGAAAATTTTAACACAGAGTAATGAGGTCAAGTTAAGACATAGTAAATAAGATAAAGGTGTGTGTGTGTGTGTGTGTGTGTGTGTGTGTGTAAATATTTACTGAAATTTGTATTTTCAATGTTAGTTTTTACATTATTATAAATTTGGCATTTGAAATGGGGCCATAATATTTTATTTGATAAGGTAGACTCAACAAGTGCTTTGAGGATTCATTTTTATTCCCAGAGTTATCAACTCTTTTAATTAGTAAATCATTATTATCCAAAGTCCATAGTTTGCATTAGAATTCTTTTTTTTTTTGATATTTTTTATTAGAGCATTATAGTTATTCACAATAGTTGGGTTCATTTTGACACAATCATATATGGATGGAATTTGATTTACTACATTTCAGTCTCCAGTTTCCCTTTCCTATCCCTCCCCTCATCCCAATGATGTCACCAATTTTAATGAATGTAAAATGTAAATAAATATAAATAAATAAATAAATAAATACTTTTCCCAGTTTAAAAATAGTAAATTAATCTTCCCATAGAAATTTAATTCCAAAAATTATTACTGCTGGGGAAACCAGCATGAAAGAGAAAGCATATTCCTTGAAGCTTCATAAAACACAAAGATGTCAGAATTAAGGAACTAGTCAGGAAACAGCTCTAATATAATTATTGGTTTCATTAGTGTACAGAAACCAATTTTATCATAGGATACTCTGGGAAGGTGAAACACTGATCAAACCAGAAAATTTATATGCGTGAAAGCAATAATTAGCTCAACTTTTGGAGATAAAAATCATGAAGAATATATAACAAGTGCATCATACACATTGTTTACATATACTCATACACATGCATGTGACTCTAAACATACTTTTAGAATTAAGTTACTAAATCTCTTTTCAGTAGTAAAATGATGATTACATACACATAGAAATCTCATAGAAATACTGTGTAAAAAATGAGATGTTTCTTCAAGTATGTTGCAACTCTAATTCATGACTATATCTAATGATGAAAGAAAGATAATATAAATGAGAAACTCTATTAAAATCTCAACAACTTTGTTTCCATCTTGAAGATTTTTCTGGCAAAGTAAAGAAGTGGCAAATCTAACAAATTTGTTCAACTGTCTCCATTATCCCTTAGCTTCTGGTCAGATTTTGCCACTGTAGGGGATAGGGGTAGCAGAATGAAGGAGGGAAACATGCCCCTTAATTAAATCCCTGGAGGGTTACTCTGGATTGGCTGTGTCCAATAGTTCCTTTCCAACAACCTTCTCTGTTAGTTAGAGCACCCTTTTTCCTTCAGACCTAGTGGTAGTAAGAGCCGGATTTGATATTGCACACGAAATAATGTGTTATATTTTGCTTTACTTAAACCAAAATGTGTTCCAGAGAATTCCTGAGACCTTGAAACTCCTTCAGGGACAAAATGAAATCAAATTTAAATTCAAGATTATGGTAAGATGTTACTTATTTTCCCAAAACAAATTAGGATGCTCATTATATACACAACTATATTCTATTAACCCAGATATTAAAACGATATACAAAACTGTAAAATGATCCAATTATTTTTTACTAGTTTTGTGGTAAAAACAATTATTTCTTATAAATTATGTTTATATATCAACATACAATAGGTTTATTAATGTTTTCAAATAAAATAGATATGAAAATTTTCAGTTTTCATACCTACTATTCAACATTGATAGAGAACCCACATAAATAAATGTTGACAAAATTCTTTAAAAAATTTTATGAGTGTAAAGTTGGTCTGAATTTCAAAAACCTGATAACTCCTGCTGAAAACACATTACTAGCCTTTATATAAATAGTCTATTTTATTTAATCTCTTTAGTTCACCATCATTGAGTTTGCCAAATGATTTTAATCATACCACTGAGTGATAGATACACTAGGAATTCAAAGAAGAGATACAGATTGTTAGTAAACTTTGCCAATAGTTACAGAAAAAATACAATGAGATTTTTCTTTCACTTGATGAATTTTTCCTAAAAACAACTGGATCATCCAGTTTTGTTTGAGAGTATAGAGAAGCAAACATTTGCACACATTTTTTGTAGTATAAATTGGCAAAGAAATTGGAGGGCAAGCTTTCATTATCTCTTAAAAATGTAAATATGAATATTTTGTGAGCCAACAAAAACAGGAATCTATCTTACAGAAATAAAAATGTGAATGCTTCAAATTAACTTTACAATGATATTAACTTCAGCAATATTTGCAAGAGCAAAGAAATAAAAATACAAAGAAAAGAAACAAATGTTCATTAAAACAAAATTAGATAAGGACTAGGAGTGTAGCTCATTGGGAAACCACTTGCCTAGCATGTATGAGGCTCTGGGTTCAATCTCCAGTACTGCAAACATTTTAAAAATAGATTAAATATTGTATAAGCATGCAGTTAAATACCATGTAAGTATTCAAAAACAATCAAATGCAGTTCATATATATATATATATATATATATATATATATATATATATACATATATATATATATATATATATATTTAGCCAGGAGTTTTCACTATGATATATTAAGGGAAAAAGGCAAGTGGCAAAGTAATATACTTAGCATGGCCCATTTTCCAGTGCATGTACATACATATGCACACTTGTGTATAATTCTGTGTGCGATAACATTCTGAACAAATTATCAAATATGTGATATGGGAGAAGTCAGGGGAGGATTTTTACTAAAGCATCTTTTTTCAGGGCTAGGGATAGAACCCAGGTGCACTTGACCCATGAGCTACATCCCCAGTCTTTTAAAATTATTGACAGGTTATCATTAAGTTGCTGAGGCTGCCATCAGACTTGCAATCCTCCTGTCTCAGTCTCTTGCAGGGCTGAGATTACAGGCATGTGCCACAGTGCCCAGATATTAAAGTATTCTTTACAATAAAGTATTTTAAGAACTATAAAGAAAGACATTATAGCGAGCTGGGCACAGTGGATCATGCCTATAATCCCAGATATTCAGGAAGCTGAAGTGGCAGGCTGAGGCAGGTGGATGACAAGTTTCAGGCCAGCTTGGGCAATTTAACTAGACCCAGTCTCAAAAAATAAATAAATAAATAAGCAAATAGGACTGGGAAAGTACGCTAGTGGTAGAGCATTCCTGGGTTCAATTTCTGTACTAGAGACCAAAAGGTAATCTGAGGCTTTTTAACAAATGAACAAATAGCCCAGCAAAATTCAAATATTTTTAAGATGTAGTGTTGTTATTCATTGACATTCATAACTGTTATGCTTTTTATAAATAACTTTATATTCATGTTTCTCTTTGAATCAGTTTATACTATGCTCTCCCATGACACACACACACACACACACACACACACACACACACACACCACTTTATCACAATTTTAAATGAAGCAGAATTTGCTTTAGTTTTGTTTCCTTGTCTATGAATTTTTTTCTAATGCCCTTATGCCATTCTATTGTTCAACTCCCTCTCACCTTAGAGTGACAATCATTTCCAGTAACAAATATTTTAAAATCCTAATAACTCTGTTAGTGAAGAGCAAAAATCACACTGGAGACAACCGTGCAGCCAAGAGATTTATTCACCAGCCTTTATGGCTGGTCGGAGGTAGAAGAAGTACGGGGAGAGAGGAGTCAGGGAGAAGAAAGTGTGCAAGCTCTGGTGAGAGAGAGGAGTCAGGGAGAAGGTAGTGTGCGAGCTCTGGATGGAGGGTTGGTGCCTGGTTGTACCGGCTGTGGTCTCTTGAGCTGACTGCTGGGCAGCTGCTGTCGGTCTGGAGACGGTGAGTCTGGATCTGTTGCAGCAGCTGCTTCCTCTCACCAAAAACAAGCTGTTGTGTCTGAGCTCCAGGCAGGCAGGAGCTTTAAATAGGGATTTCTGGTGGGGGGTATACCAGAGCGACCTTTAACGCTATTGGCTTTTTTCCCAGGGAATAGGGCGACCTTTAAGCCAATTGGCTCCTGCCTAGGGAAAATGAAACCAGGTTGCTCCTCACGGAAATTCCAATGGGGGAGGTGGCCAATCGGCTCAAGCTTATCTATCAGTTAGTTTTTGCTTCATTAAGTTTATTCCAACATGTAAGTAGCAAATGAAAGAGAGAAAACAAACATAACAAACAACAACATTTTGACTTAACTGAAATTATAAAAGTTTGCAGAATTTAGGCCCTAGCTATATTATTTAGAATATGGAATTTAGACAAATTATGACATTTATAAAAAAATTTAGTTATATGTGACAATAGAATCCATTTTGATATGATTATACAA
Source organism: Tamias sibiricus (assembly GCA_025594165.1). Taxonomy (NCBI): domain Eukaryota; kingdom Metazoa; phylum Chordata; class Mammalia; order Rodentia; family Sciuridae; genus Tamias; species Tamias sibiricus. The sequence continues at coordinate 134,018,006 of CM046667.1, forward strand.
GTATGGAGTATATCTTGTTCTCATTAGGACCCCAGCACCTCTGCTTCCCCTTCCGTTTTCTTGCCCCTTGCTCCCTTCCCTCTATTGATCTTTCTGAGTTCCAGAGGTAAGGGAATAGGTTATAAAGATGTCTGAAAGAAGAGTTTCCCTAGCAAATGACATAGTAAGTACAAAATTCTGGAGTGAGGATGTATCTGATTTGTTTCAGAAACAATAGGAAATTCAATGTAACTAGCTAAGGGGATTGTTCAGAACAGCAGTTCAGTAGAGGCAACATAAAGCCAAAAAATACACAGAACTATGGGGTCTTATTTGGAGTTTGACTTTTATCAGATCAATCTTAACTTCTAGTAAACTTCCTTTGGCTGTCAGGTTGAAGAAAAATTGTGGGGGTGAAAACTCAGAAGGTATATTGATGGCAGATCCCAAAGAAAATCCAGGATATGTGATTTGAGAAATGACTGACATTAAATTCATGTATGATTGCAAATGTTCAAAGATTAAAAAGACTGGATAGGATATTAGAACTGAAGAGTGTTTACATGCTTCTTTGAGGTATTTCAAAAACAAGGTAACTAATAGATTTCCAAGGGGAGGTTCTATGTATGCAGTTGGATGTGTTAGTCTGGATCTCAGAAGTCTTTACAATATGAATTGTATGTGAAAGCATGGTATTGGATGAGATCATGGAGAAAACATGTACACATAGGGAAGATAAGAAAGCAACGAGTGTTTTACAAACTGTTCCAATATTTAGAGGATGGAGAGGGGAGGAAAGAAAGTAACAGATAATGAAGTGAAATCATATATTCTGAAAAGCAAACAAGATGATTGTAGGGCTTTCAAAATGTAGGGAAGACATTTTTAAAAATGAGGGAGTGGCCAATTGTGTAAATGGCTCCTGGGGAAAAATGAATAACATGAAGAGGGGCAGTTAGGAAAGTGGAGGTTATTGGTGATTTGAGAAATATGGTTTCAGTGGAGCTGTGGACAGGAACAATTGAAAGTGTTCAGAACTTTGATTAGGAAGGAAATTAGAGAAATCATTATAAGGATGTATTGCAACTAGGTAGAAGGAGGATGTGGGTTCTAAGATAGAGTTTTGTTCTTTTCTATTTTAAGATGGGAGCTTTTGTAGCAAGTTGTATTTTTGATGGGAATGATCCAATAAAATAGAAACACTGAGAATGAAGAAGAGATAATTTGGAGAAATGCAGAAACAAAGTCTTTGCATATGCAAGAGCACATGGGGACCAAAAGACCAAATACAGCCATTTCAGTAGGAATAAAATAACCTTTTATAATACTTTGAAAGACAGCATACATAGACACAGATATTGTTAGTTAATCTTGATGGTGGGAAAATGAGCATGAATCCTCATTTGATTGACTCCAGTTTCTTGATGAAATAAAAAGTGAAAGTATCAGTTAAAAGTTAGAATTGAGGAGTACTACTGGAAGTTTCCTAAGAAAAGAAACAAAATGATCTTCATGAAGAGTGAGGCAGTAAATATCATGGAAAATGTAACATGATTAAAAGGCAGTGTGCTCAGTGCCCAGTTTTGGGTTTTCCTCCAGCAGCACTGAACTGTTCAGGGACAGTTAGAAAGAAGGTGGTTACCTGACAGACAGCATGCTCTGGTGTTTCTTCCTCTTTTAAGGAAATTAATCTCATCATGAGGGATTCACTCTCTAACCACATTTAAACTTAACTCAAAAGACATCGCCTAGCCTCAAATCCATCCAGTATGATCATAGTCAAGAATAGAGAGGTATTACTTTCTAACATTAGCATTGGGTCATGCAAAAGACCTTCATACAGGATTACAAGTTCAAGGCCAGTCTGAGCAACTTAGTCAGACTATGTCTTACAAATAAAAAAAAAAAAAATCAAAAGTGCTCGTCATGTAAGTCAGTAGTGGAGCACTTGCCTAGTATGCACCAGGTTCTAGTTTCAGTCCCCAGCATAACCAGACAGGGTGGTACACACCTGTAATCTCAGAGACTCTGGAGGCTGAGACAGGAGGATCACAAGTTTGATGCCAGCCTCAGCAACTTAGCAAGGTCCTAAGCAACTTAGTGAGAACCTTTTCTCAAAGATAAAAAATAAAATAACATAAAAAGACCTGGTATATAGGTTAATGGTAAAGCACCCCTGGGAGGTGGGCATGGTGGTGCATGCCTATAATCCTAGTGGCTCAGGAGGCTGAAGCAGGAAAATCATGAGTTCAAATCCAAGCTCAGCAAAAGCAAGGTGCTAAGCAACTCAGTGAGACCCTGTCTCTAAATAAAATACAAAATAGGGCTGGAGATATGGTTGAGTGCCCCTGAGTTCAATCCCCAGTACATCACCCTGCCGGAAACAAACAAACAAACAAACAAACAAACAAACACCTGTGGGTACAATCCCCATTAACCAAAATAATAAATAGATAGATAGAGATAGATAGATAGATAGATAGATAGATAGATAGATAAAATAAAGTAAAATAAAAAGGTTTGCCTCTAAATTTCACCACACTGGGGGCTAGGACTTTAATGTTTATATTTAAAGAGCACATAGACATTTAGTCTATAGCACTTGGTGTTAAAATATGGAGAGTATGAGAGGAATTGACTGGAAGAAAACAAAATTAGCTACCATTATATAAAGGCAATAAGGTAATAGAAAGTCAGCTTTCATTTAGACTAAGAAGATGAAGAATTTTTTTTTGAAATTGATGATAGTGAGGTTTTCTATGAGGATTCTGAGTTCTAGATGGCACAATGGATATTATTGCTCTCACCTGGAATAAAGTTGATTTATGCTATTCAAGAGTGAAAATATATTCTCATTAGTGTTTAATATATACTTTTTCCAGAATGCTACTTTTTGAAAATTATTAGGATATTAAAATGTACTAGGATACTAAAACCTAGTACTCTGAGATCTAAATGGCCAAAGTATGGGAGAACATGACAGTTTAAAAAGCATATGTTTGGTCAATAAAAGGCCATTTCTTTAAAATTTAATAACTCTGGTTAAATAATTTCTCCAAGAGTAAGGGGCACTTTAATCTTTTACAATTTTCCCTAAAGCATCTTTAATAAAATATCATCTGTTTATGGACAGCTTACGCATCTTTTATGCATTGAGTGTAACAGGGTTAAGCTATTTTGTTCTATGTGTTTTCATTGTAATTACACAACATTTATAACCATGAAAGACATAAATCATGATAGTATATCTATGCCCCCGAAAAAGCCCCCATTCTGATAGTGTCAATTGTACAGGTGACAATTATATAACTGTCGATAAAACAGAAAATTTTATGCTGTAGAAGACAATGGAAACTCTTGGATGAAGATACAACAGTCATTCCCAGATTTTAATGCATGTTTTAAATCATTTCCATGGGAACCAACATTTGGCACAAGGGCCACCGTTATGAAAAAGTTACAAGGAAGCTTCTACCAAGCCAGATGGTTAATTTGTAATAGGGGAATATAACAAGGAGGAACTGGGTTATATAACCCCTAAAAACTCTTGATAATGGATTCGTGTGGACTAAATCACTTGGCTTCCTTCCAGTTCTCTGCCAAAGCTACTATCTGTGGCAATAACATTATCAACTACAGGAGGAAACATCACTAATTGCAAAGTGTCTAGAAAGGTAAATGCCACAGCTAAAAGACAGAAGAAAGTGTTCCTAGACTGATCAGGAGAGTGTGGGTCAATAATCCTGAGGTAATCTAAATAAAGTTATATCAGGGGAAAGTAGCAAAGCAGAGGAGGAGAAGTATATTGGCTTATGTTCCCAGAACAATTAAAATAAAACTAATTACCTGGATTAATTGTCAGTATACCTTGAAGCCAGCATTGTGAAATGTCACTTTGCATTGCATAGAATTGGAGTGTTCTATGATTTTAGTGCTGAAAGGAACCCTAGAGATTCAGTGAGTTACTCAAAGTAGCAAGACAAGTTATTAAAACAGCTGGGACATGAGTCCTGAGGCTAACAGTTAAGATAATCAGCACAATGAGATTTATCTGGACACTCTGCTCTTTTGAGAAAGTGCTGCTGGATACTTTCCTTAGAGAAATCCTAAAATTATTATTTCCCAGAGTATTCTTCTAACTTTTTATGGGACTACCTTAGGTTACCTATAGCCATATACTAAGCCCCAGAATTTATATTGAGGTGGGACATCATCTTTCTCATCTGTAGAGGACAAAGTTAGTTTTAATATGAAACAATTAAACCACAAGTCATAAACACGCACCAAACGGATACCATAGTGATTGCTATATGGAATTGAAGTATGATTTCTTTATCTCAAAGTTGTATTCATGAAGCTACAACTTTAAATTTGGTGTAACCTTGAGAAAAAAGTTTCTTTATATCTCATTACTCTTATATCTAAATGGGTTTAATAATGACTGTCTCAAAAGGGTGTTATAAATATAATTAATCCTTTAATTATGAGAAACTATAACAGAACAAAGTTCAAAAGAAGAAACATATTGCCTGTAAAGTTTTATTAACCAGTGTATTTTCCTTTTCCTTTTCTTTTCTTATTCATAATGACATTTTATACATTTATTTTATTTATTTATTATTTTTTATGTGGTTCTGATGATCAAACCCAGTGCTTCACACATAGCAGGTAAGTGCTCTACCACTGAGCTATAACCCCAGACCCTCATAATAATTTATTGATATTAGTTAATCATGATAGCAATAATCATACTTTAATAAAATCTAAAAGTAGAAGATAATGTTGAATGTTTAAATTAAATGGACATTTTTGACAGCAAACACCCAATATTTCTCTGAAAATTCTATATTATGTGAGATATATTTTTTAGAAATGTAAAACATATGAATACCAAAATGTTTGTGACTCAAATTTATTTACTTCAGCCACATTTTTAAGAATAGATATTTTGTTTTCCTTCTTCTCATTGCTGATAGAAGGATCAGCAAATGCCATCAACATTCTCATTATTTTACTCTGGATGACTAATCTATGAAAGAAAAGGCCTACTTTTCATTAGTTTGGCCATTAGGGAAGATATTTAAATTTATAATGGGTTTATGTGAATATTAATTTTAAGAAAATACTTTGAATCACTCTCTCCTCTCATTCAAAATGCCAACAAGACAACTTTATCACTGTGATCGTTTACAGAGTACAACAGAACTGGCCCAAATACCATTGCTTGTTCATTACCAGTGCTCTCAGTTGGCTCTCCCAGAACATTCCAGCACAGCAGGTATTGTTCTGTGCCTGCAGTCTCTGCTTGGGAAAATGTATCAATGCGACATTCAAAGGTGTCTCCTAACTCCTATGAAAATAGATTTTGGACTTCAGATCCATTGTTATTGGTCTATGGAGTCATTAAGACCTAAAGGACAAATTTTCTTTCTCAGAATTCTCAGACCCTCAATTTTGGCTGCATTTGTACATCTATAAGGAGATAGTAGCCTAAATAAAGGAAATAAATTACCCAAATATATTATACTCTTTTACTTCAGTCTTTGTACTCACAATTTGATTAATGATATTTTCAGGATTTCAGATGGCAGTTCCTAAGTGTCATCCATATAGCCAAATGCTAAGATACACATCTCATCCCAGCACCCCTATCACCACCCTCCCGCATTACAAACAGGAGATGTTTTACTTTTACATGGCCCTTGTCATGAGTCACCTCCAATGCCAACACAGAACCACTCCTTTATTCATAGGAATTCCTAGGGGACTTTTCAAGTATACATGTTTCCTACCCCCATGCCCTTTACAGAGGCCCCATTCTTGTCACATGTCATGGACTCTCAATCATCCTCATTATGTCCTCAGTTGCAGTTCTCAGTCTGAATCAATCAGGGGTCTGGTGCTTGCATCTCTTTTACTCAAATGACAGCATTTCCAGTAGCAGATTTTACCATGAGTAGACAATTGGAACCTTCAACTAAGTATTACTTAAATATGATTCTTGTTCTCATGCAATCTCACATGCAAATACTAACTGTAACATAGAACCTGGGCATAAGGAAAGAAGAGGTGTGTCATTCTACTACAAGCAATTAGGGGATAATTCAGATAATTCAACTGAAAGGTAATGGTTTCTTAGGGCAGGACATTGTGAATGGAGATTGAGAAAAATGGTGGGGACTCTGGATGGCTTTGAAGGATTAGCAGGATTTATTAATGTATTGAATGTGGGCCATGAGAAGAAAGGAGAAAAGGATATCCTCCATGCAGGTGAGCTGAATTCCTTGAAGGAGAGACCTGCCATTTGTTGAGATGTGAAAGACAATTCAAGTGGAAGGTTTATAGAGTGGAAACTAAGATTCTCATTATGATCATGTGGGTACAAAAAATGGTCACTGGGAAAACAGACTGTGGAAATGGGCATCCAATAAAATGCTTGTAAATAGTTTGCACAAACTTTAATCTTGAAATACTGTGAGAAAGGAGGAAAATAATAGTCTAGTGCTGAGTGAACAGGAGGATACAAACAAAACAAGATTTATAAGTTCAAATATAGGGTAAAAATAGAAAAAACTTAAAATATTTTCAGGGAAGTATGCCCAAATGTAATCAGTGACAGTTTTGAGGGATGGGTTATAGGTTTTTTTTTTTCTTTTTCTATCACCCTTCTGTACTAAGCTTGTTTATTTGTATAATGAACAAAGTGACCAAATATAGTTTAAGAATCTTCAAAAATTTTATCTGAGAAGATATGTCTGGGTTAGAGAAAAAATTAGTAGGCATTAGACAAAATATTGCATCATTTGTCATTTGAATAATTCTGCAGGCTAGATGTATTATTTTCCATATTATTAAAAGCAGACAGGAATCCATGTCTATGATTTAGCTTATACGAATGATTAATTTCTAGTTGTGGTATTTTCATTTTCAATCTTTATTATAAAGCAATTTATTTTTTATTTTTCCTACTTTCACTTATGGATTATGTTCTATAGTATACAATGAGGCTAATTAAATGTTTTGTTGTTTATTATAAGTGAGCATAATAAAGCTACTATATTTAAAAAGGGCCAAAAGACTTACAATTTAGGAATAAAATTTTCTTATTCCCTGGGTCTATACAGTGGTGGGTATGTAAGTAAGTAGATATGACTGTTAGCATTGATAGGTTGGTGAACACTAGGTCAAATGAAATAAGCAGGGAGTTAACAAATGCCTTTGTTAAAGTGTCAGCTTGTTTTGCATCTTGTATGTAATTCTTTAATGTATACTGAGTGATTGATTCTATGTAAAATACTTGACACTTGTATCTGGCAGGCTTAATAAATGATTGGTATGTTAAACAAACAAAAAAAAAAGATACCAAAGTAATCCAAGATAATTAAAACAACTACTTGGAGAGGTTGAAGTGCACCTATACAGCAAGTATTTTAGTCTAAACTTACTTGTCATTGTTTTTAAAAATGTAGTCTTCGGCCATTTGTGTTTGAGGAACATTGGATAGAACTACTAAATCAGAATCCCGGTATTTGAAGCTCAAGAAGCTATATTTTAGAAAAATGTTCAGAGGGATCCTATCTATAGCACAATATATATACTACTAAAGGGACATATTGGATGCGATATTTGGAAATTTCTTCAGAATGATCCAGGATTGGGTTGTAGTATAAGGAATTATAAAGGAAACAAGATTGATCATGAATTGATCATTATTGAACCCGCAGTATACATATATATTGCTTGATTATACTGTTCTGTTTACTCTTGTAAATGTTTAGATATCCAACTATATCCAAATATATCCAGCTGTTTAATTCATACCTATTAGAAAGTAATAAATGCTTATTAAACACAATTTAAAAATAGCTCACATTTGTTCAGTATTTTAACAAATACTGTTTCTCTTTTAAGTATTTTGTGTCTTTTCTACACTAAACCATATTGAAGTGGTTACTATTTTTATTCATGTTTTACATAAGAGGGACTAAGAACAATGTTAAAAGAAACTTTCCCTGGGTCACACAAGTGGTTGCTTCAAGATTCAAATTTAAGTGGTCTATTGAGAAATTACTCAAGTGTCTCCAAAGTACTTTAAACTCAATATTTGCAAGATCAAACATAATCTCCACTTCTCATTTTTTTTTGTCATTTTCCAGTCTTTCTTTGAATGTTACCTCCATTTATCCAGTTGTGAAAACCACAAATGTACATGTCAACTTTGACATTTTCATTCCCCTTCCTTTAGATTTTCCAGTTCAATAGCTACAGAATGGATTAAGTTCTCTGTTTTCTTTTTATCTACCTATCTATATATCTATTTATCTAAAATCAATCCATCCATAATCTGTCAAATTTTCTACCTTCCACAATCACAGTTCAAAAGAAAGCTAATACTGGCTCTTTACTCCCCACCTGTAGATTGTTCTTTATTTGTGTGTGGCACGGTTTCAAAAAGAAATTCTGGTCATGTGACCCCTCACTGCCACATTAAAGCACTACAGGGCTTCTAAATGAGGTTCTAGTTAGAATAAAACTCATAATATGGTCTTAAACTATCTGGTTGACCTCATTCCTGCCTATACTTCCATTCATACCTCACCCTCACTCTGTAGTTAACTACACTGGCTTTCTTTCAGTGCCTATAATGCACAGTGGTTTTATAATAAAGTTCTGTACCTGTCTTTCTACCCCGTCTAGTAGTCTCTCTCTACTCCAGTCTTTGCCTCTTAGTTCCACTTTATGCTTCACTTCTCAACTATAGTCCCTTCTCATATGTCATAGTAGATTAGTGCTTTTCTCATGTGCTCTTGCAGAAGCACATTCCCTAAAATACTTAACACCAACTTGTATGATTATTTGTCTCCCTTCTCATTAAGATTCTTAGCTCCATGACAACAACCATGATATACCTGCTACACAGTAGGTACTCAATAAATCTTCAATTAAAACTGTGAAGGAGGGGGCCAGCAGAACATGGTGGACAAGAGGGAGGTGCCCTCGGGAGTCAGTCACTAAAGGAGGCTTAGTGGGGAGTTTGATTGAGTTGCTAGCGGTACTCCTGCAACTGCAAGAGAGCTGGAACATTTGTGTTTCCCAGGGACAGTGAGATGGTGAAAAACAGCAAGGGTGAGACTCCAGATCGCCGATGCGGGGGCAGGGGAGGGGTGCACGAGATTTCTACTGCAGAGACAGCAGTAGGGCACAGCAGTAACGGCATGGTAGGGGAATGTCCTGGGCAACAGCATCAAAGTGGAACAATGCAGAAGGATAGAAAGAAAGCTAGACACAGGGAGCTTTCATGCAAATTGCTGGGCGGGCTGCATGCTTGGAGCAACACACAGGTCTGGGGAAGTGCTGTTGTGCCAGGGGAGCTTTCACGCAAATTGCTGGGTGGGGCTGCATGCTTGGAGCAACACACAGGTCTGGGGAAGTGCTGTTGGGCCAGAGGAGAGCAATTGCCGCCATTTTTGAGGAGGGCTGCAGCTGATGGGGAAAAAGAAACAAGGAAGAAAGGTGAAGCAGCGGAGCACAAAGGCCAGCAGGCATCCAAGGATTCGGCCAGTGTTCTGAGACCAGCACACACCTGGGTGAGACACTGGCTGGCAGCCAGTGGGGAAGGGTGTGTCTAAGGCCAGTGTGGCAGCCCTGAGACTCTGCAACTGTGGATGAGCATGGGGAGTGGACGCCTTCTGGACAGACCCTCTTCTGGTGCCATTCACTTGTTGCCACATACACCCCACCCCGTGCCATTCTACGCCTGGCTATATGTGCAGCCTTGAATCCACCACAGGATCTCTGTGACTGCCTGGGAGTGATCTGGGACAGCTCTTGACAGCTGGAGCGGGAAAAAGAAGGGCTTCCCTGGATGCTGCTTGACTGAGACTTGTTTGTGGGTTTGACTTTGTTTGTGTTTGTTTGATTTTTTTGTTTGTTTGTATGTTTTTTTCTCTTTTCTTTCTTTCTTTTCTTCTTTCTCTCTTTTGTCTCTTTTCTTCTTCCCTCATCTTTCCTATTTATACCCTGCCATTGCATTCTCAATAGAGGCTAAAACAAGTTTTATGCAGGAATAGGGATTTCTAGAACTGGGGCAACTGAATGATACATCAAAGCAGTTTACATATAGTTTATTCTCTACTTTTGTGACTCACATTCTCTTTCTTCTCTCTTTCACTAATTTCTACTACTTTGTAATTTTTTTTCTTTCTTTTTTCTTCTTTCAACATTTGCCTAAGTTTGCTTTATATATACATTGGTCTTCCCACTAAATTGTTCACTCCAAATTCTTTTCTCTCTCTTCGGCTGATATGAAACTACTTCCACAGATTTATCTTTTCACACTTCCTGATAAAAAAACAACTCAATACCCTTACTTCCTTACTCCTAAACATATCAACTCTGTGTCCAATATTTGAAATTATAAACCCCATCACAAACATATGGAGTATATTGGAGAAAATATTTGAATTAACTAATTCTGTACATTATAATCAAACTGTGATTATCTGAATAGAAATTGTCTGGTTTTAAAGTGTAAAGTTATTGAGAAGGGGATCTGATAGCATTGTACTACAGAAGTATCATAAGGCTTTAAGGTAAAATCAAAATAGTCAAGGTTCCACAGTGCTAGAAGAAAAGTCACACAAGCAATATGAAGAAACAAGGGAAGAAAGTGACTCAAACAAATCAACATACCTCCTTAGCAGATTCCCTGGCAAGCACATTTGGTGAAATGCCAGAGATGGAATTCAGGGATCACATATTCCAAATGTTCATGGAACTCAATAATGAAATAAAAAATGAAATGAGGGAGCAAATACAGGTAGTAAAAGATCATTTTGACAAAGAACTTCATAAACAAATACAACAAGCAAAAGATTACTTCAATAGGGAGATAGAGATTCTAAAGAGAATCCAAACAGAAATCCTGAAATGAAAGAAGCAATAAACCAAACTAAATGTTCAATTGAAAGCATCACCAACAGATTAGACCACTTGGAAGAAAGGACCTCAAATAATGAAAACAAAATATATATTCTGTAGAAAAATGTAGATACACAGCGAAAATGGTAAGAAATCAAGGACAGAACATTCAATAAATATGGTACAACATAAAAAGACCAAATTTAAGAGTGATTGGGGTAGAGGAAGGTGCAGAGTTCCAAACCGAAGGAATGAGTAATGTATTCACTGAAATAATAGCAGAAAAATTTCCAAACATGCATAATGAATGGGAAAACCAAGTTCAAGAGGCTTAACAAACACCAAATGTACAAAATCACAACAAATCCACATTATAATGAAAATGCCTAATATAGTGAACGAGGAGAGAATATTAAAAGGCACCAGAGAAAGAAATCACATTACATATAAGGGAAAACAAATTAGATTATGTGCAGATCTTTCAGCCGAGACATTAATAGCTAGAAGATCCTAGAACAACATATTTCAAGCTCTGAAAGAAAAGGGATGTCAACCAAGAATCTTATATCCAGCAAAATTAAGCTTTAGATTTGAAGACGAAATAAAAACCTTCCACGACAAACAAAAGTTAAAAGATTTCAGAACTCAAAAGCCTGCACTTCAGAACATCCTGGGCAAAATATTCCATGAAGAAGAAAATAAAAATAACAATGAAATCAGCAAAGTGAATTATTAAACTAAAGGAAATACCAACCAGAGGAGAAACCAAATCAAGTTAAATACTATAAACAAATAAAAATGGATGGGAATACGAATCACGTCTCAATAATAACCCTGAATGTTAATGGCCTAAACTCACCATTAAAAAGACACAGATTGTCAGCTGGATTAAAAGAAATGACCCAACAATTTCTTGTCTCCAAGAAACACACCTCATAGAAAAAGACATCAATAGACTGAAGATGAAAGGCTGGGAAAAGTCTTACCACTCACATGGGCTACGGAAGCAAGCAGGGGTTTCCATTCTCATATCAAATAAGATAGACTTCAAGCCAATGTTAATAAAAAGGGACAAAGATGGATATTTCTTACTGCTTAAGGGAACCATTCATCAACAATATATAACAATTTAAAATCATAAGCCCCAAATAATGGAGCACCTACATTCATCAAACCCTTCTTAAGTTCAAGAGTAAAATAGACCACAACACATCACAATTATTCTTGGGGACTTCAACACACCTCTTTCACCAATGGATAGATCATCCAAACAAAAGCTAAATAAAGAAATCTTAGACCTCATTAATACAATTAATAACTTAGATCTAACGGACATATATAGAATATTTCATCCCTTAGTGAACAAATACACTTTCTTCTCAGAAGCACATGACTACTTCTCTAAAATAAACCATATATTATGCCATAAAACAACTCTTAGCAAATATAAAAAAGTAGAGATACTACCCTGCATTCTATCAGACCATAACGGAATGAAATTGGATATCAAAGTTAAAATAAGAAATAAAAAAAGCTGCTCCAACAATTGGAAACTAAACAACATGCTACTGAATGAATAAGGGGTTGCAGAAGACATCAAGGAGATTAAAAAATTCCTAGAGGTGAATGAGAACACAAATACATAATATAGAAATCTCTGGGAAACTATGAAGGCAGTATTAAGAGGAAAATTCATTGCAATGAGCTCATTCCTTAAAAGAAAAAGAAACAAACCAACAAATAAATGACTTAATATCACACCTCAAAGCTCTAGAAAAAGAAGAGCAGATCAATGCTAAGAGCATTAGAAGACAGGAAATAATTAAAATCAGAGCTGAAATTAATGAAATTGAGACTAAAGAAACAATTCAAAGAATTGACTAAACCAGAAGTTAGTTTTTTGAGAAAATAAATAAAATTGATAGAACCTTAGTGATCCTAACAGAAAAGAGTAGAGAAATAAACCCAAATTACTAGCATCCATGATGAAAAAGGAAATATCATGACAAACACCTCAGAAATACAGAAAATAATTAGAAATTACTTTGAAAACTTATACTCTAATAAAATATAAAATATTGAAGGCATTGACAGATTCCTAGAGTCATATGAATTGCCCAAACTAGATCTGGAAGCTATACACAATTTAAACAGATCAATATCAAGTGAGGAAATATAAGAGGCCATCAAAAAGCTACCTACCAAAAAAAGCCCAGGACAGGATGTGTTCACAGCCGAGTTCTACAAGACCTTCAAAGAATAACTAATACCAATACTCTGCAACTTATTTCAGGAAATAGAATAAGAGGGAGCTCTTCCAGCCTCTTTATATGAGGCAAATATTACATTAATTCCAAAACCAGGCAAAGACACAGCAAAAAAATACAACTTCAGGCCAATAACTAATGAATATAGATGCAAGAATTCTCAACATATTTCTGGCAAATAGAATACCAAAACATATCAAAAAGATAGTGCACCATGATCAAGTGGGGTTTATACCAGGGATACAAGGTTGGTTCAACATATGGAAATCAATAAACATAATTCATCACATCAATAGACTTAAAGAAAAAAATCATATGATCATCTCAACCAATGCAGAAAAATCATTCCACAAAATACAACACCCCTTTTTGTTCAAAACACTAGAAAAACTAGGGATAACGGGAACATATCTCAACATTATAAAAGCTATTTGTGTGAAGTCCCAGGCTAACATCATCTTAAATGGAGAAAAACTGAAAGCATTCCCTCTAAAAACAGGAACAAGACAGGGATGCCCCCTTTAACCACTGTTATTTACCATAGTACTTGAAACCCTGGCCAGAGCAATTAGACAGATGAAAGAAATTAAAGGAATCCAGATAGGAAAAGAAGAAGTCAAATTAGCACTATTTGCTGATGATATAACATACCTAGAAGATCCAAAAACTCCACCAGAAAACTTTTACAACTAGTAAATGAATTTGGCAAAATAGCAGGTTACAAAATCAATACCCATAAGTCAAAGGCATTTATGTACATCAGTGACAAATCCTCTGAAAGGGAAATGATGAAAACTACCTCATTTACAATAGCATAAAAAATACCTGGGTGTCTACTAAACGAAAGTGGTGAAAGACCTCTATAATGAAAACTACAGAACACTAAAGAAAGAAATTATAGAAGACCTTAGAAGATGGAAAAATCTACATTGTTTTTCGATAGGCAGAATTAATATTGTCAAAATGATCATACTACAAAAAGCACTATACATATTTAATGCAATTCCAATCAAAATCCCAATAACATTCCTCATAGAAATAGAAAAAGCAGTCATTAAATACATCTGGAAAAACAAAAGACTCAGCATAGCTAAAGCAATCCTTAGCAAGAAGAGTGAAGCAGGTGGCGTTACTATACCAGACCTTAAATCATACTATAGAGCAATAGTAACAAAAACAGCATGGTATTGGCACCAAAATAGGATGGTAGACCAATGGTACAGAATTGAGGACACAAAGACCAATACATATAATTTCAGTTATCTTATTTTAGACAAAGGTGCCAAAAATGTACATTGGAGAAAAGATAGCCTCTTCAACAAATGGTGCTGGGAAAACTGGAAATCCATATGTATCAAATTGAAATTAAACCTTTGTAGGAGCCCTAATTAAGGAGATAGCTAAGATTACGGTTAGCTGAGAGCCATAAAAGATGTTCAAGTTTCACCTGATATTCATGCATTTATCAAAGAATCTTTTTATGCCCATGAACACTATGTGACGCACCTGTAAGCTCCAGCTGTAAGCACTTGTCCTTGTTAAAGCAAAATGTATTTAACCAGGTGAGGGTTAGTGGTTGGAGTGAGAGTGGTTGAAGTTGTGTGGTTGGAGTTAGAGGAGAGTTGAAGTTGTGTTTGGAGTTGGAGAGGTTGCTGGAGCCGGAGAGAGAAGTTAGAAGGGAGAAGAATAAAAGAAATTTCCATTTCCATCCTGCCTCCCAATTTTCTCCCGAGGCGTCGTAGCTGCAAGCAGCAGCAGCAGGCAGCTACAAACTTTTATCTCTCACCATGGACAAAATTTAACTCAAAGTGGATCAAGGACCTAGGAATTAGACCAGAGACAATATGCCGAATAGAAGAAACAGTAAGCTCCAATCTCCAACATGTCAGTTTAGGCCCCAAGTTCCTTAATAAAACTCCTGTAGTACAAGAATTAATATCAAGAATCAATAAATTGGACAGATTCAAACATAAATGCTTCTTCTCAGCAAAACAATGAGGTGAATAGAGAACAAATTAATTGGGAACAAATTTTTACCATATGCACTTCAGATAGAGCACTAATCTTTAGAATATATAAAGAACTCAAAAATTCTAACACACACACACAAAAATAACCCAATCAATAAATGGGCCAAGGAACTTAAAAGACACTTCTCAGAAGAAGATATACAATCAATCAACAAATACATGAAAAAAAACATTCACCATCTCTGGAAATTAGAGAAATGCAAATCAAAACTACTCTAAGATTTCAATTCACTCCAGTCACAATGGCAGCTATTAAGAATACAAACAATAATAAATGTTTGAGAGGATGTGGGGAAAAAGGCACACTCATACATTGCTTGTGGGGCTGCAAATTGGTGCAGCCAATTTGGAAAGCAGTATGGAGATTCCTTGGAAAACTGGGAATGGATCCACCTTATGACCCAACCATCCTACTCCTGGGTCTATTCCCAAGGGACTTAAAAGCAGCATACTACAGGGACACAGTCACGTCAATGTTTATAGCAGCTCAATTCACAATAGCTAGGTTGTGGAACCAACCTAGATGCCACTCAGTAGATGAGTGGATAAAGAAAATGTGGTATATATACGCAATGGAATATTACTCAGCAATTAAAGAGAATAAAATCATGGAATTTGCAGGTAAATGGATGAAGTTGGAGAGCATAATGCTAAATGAAGGTAGTTAATCACAAAAATCCAAATGCCGAATGTTTTCTCTGATATAAGGAGGCTGATTCACAGTGGGGTTGGGTTAGGGAACATAGGGGGATTAGAGGAACTCTAGAAAGGTCAATGGAGAGGGAGGGGAAGGGAGGGAGCAAGGGGGTATGAAGGGAAATAAAAAGAAGATGGTAGAATGAGATGGATATCAGTATCTTAAACGCATGATTGAAGACATGAATAGTATGAATATTCTTTGTATCCAAACAGTGTTATGTTAAAAGCTGCTCTATATATGTAATATGAAATGTAATGAATGCTATTGTTATATATACAACGTTGAATAAAATAACTGTGAAGGAATGTACATATTGAATTTTGTGTACACTTAAGTTTGAGTGTCTTTATTGTAGAAATGCTATTGGATATTCTAATTCTTTGCTTCTATATTACTTAAGACTGTGGTATCATTGCTGCAGGCGGCGATAGCTGCAGGCGGCAACAGAGTATAAAGGAATACAATTTGAAATTGTTGGGTAGTGTTACATCCCTATGATCAAATAACTCATTTTCTTACTTCAGGTTAAGAAAATTTTGCTCTAGAAAAATGTATACATAAGGATATCATGAGACATGCACAGGCATATTCAAAACAATGTTGTTTATATAAGCCCCAAATCTTGAAACAATTCAAAAGTTGTCAACAGTTGAAAGAATTAATTGTCTTTTCTTGGGGGGAGGGGTGCTGTGGATCAAACACAGGCCTCACACTGGTGAGGTGAGCACTGTAAAACTGAGCTGCATACCCAAACCCCAGAATGATTGCATTCTTAAAGATCAAAAGCAGGAAAACAAAGTTGTAGTATTCAGGGATACGAGCATATGTGCAACCATAAAGAAAATAAGGAAGCACATGACAAAATCATGATAAAATTATCTCTACGATTTAGCACCTTCAAGGGAAGAAGAGGCTTATGACTCAGTAACAATACATGAAAGACTGCTGAGGTACTTGCAGTATTCTATTTTTTTGTTCTGTTCTGAATTAAAGCTATATGGGCATTTATTTAGTAGCTGTTTATGGTATACATTTGTGTACATTTCTGAAGGTATATCGTGCCTCATAATTAAAGAATTAAGCAAATATTTGTTGATTAAAGGAAGATGTATCAATAAACTTGTAATCTCAAATTCAATATAATTAAGTCAGCTCACAATATGAATCTAGTACATTGTTGAGCCCATTGGACTCTTTAATATCAACAAACCAACTTGTTATCATTTATTCATTGATCTGGTCATTCATTCATTTATCCACATATTATTAAAAAATGGGAAATCTCTTGAAGACCATTCAGTAAAATCCCCTCACTTGGTGGTCAGAGTAATTAAGGTCCAAAAATAAAATTGGCTTGCCCAAGGTCAAACAGACACATGGTAATAGAGCCATTACTCTAACACAGACACTTTCAGATAATTGGTATCTAACAGGAAAAAAAATAAGCAACTAAGAACAAAAACCGTTAATTTCCACTGATATCACTTCTTTTATCTATAGGTCTAGAATTTTTATCTGGGTACATGGCCACCAAGATTGAGACTACACTATCCAACCTCCTTTATAGTAAGGTGGGGTGACCATGTAATGAAGTTTTGGAAAGCAGACAATATGTGGAAATGTCATACCTTGTGGCTGCTTATAAGAACTTTCTGTGAGGATAGATTGGAAACCTGCCCTGCAATTATATTTCATAATCTTTTTTCCATCTTATTTTTTGGAATACATATAATATTATTTTGACCTACAAAGATGCAGAAAGACAAAGTGTGGAGCTGGCAAAAGACTGCACTCCATAGTTTTGGAATGGGGCAGAGTTGCCAGATCAAGCCAGGTCTGAGTGCCCAGTAGACATACATGGCAAAGAAATAACAAGTTCTATAACTTTTATATCACTGGTACTTTGGGTTTTCCTGCTAATTGCAATCAAGCTAAGTTTTACTGATTCAGAGATCATGTAAATATATTTATTAAAGTGAATTAAATTAGACTGGCATCGGCATGTGGGACCATATTTTTTCAATCATACCAAAATGCTCTTTTTTACATTAAAATAACAAAATTGAGAGTACTTATTCTACGTTATCTCTGGGTTTCTAACTTTCTCTTTCTGTTATCAACATCAAATATGGAGATAATAAGATTCTTTAATTTAAAAACATGGTTTAATCCAAGCTTCAAACTCATAAATAACTGTTTTGTGGACATGAAAGGTATGCTGATTATTTAATGATAGTCTAGATTACTGTAAATAAAACCAGAAAACTCAGCTGATACCTGTTCAGATATTGTTTTCAACAAAACTTGTTCTAAGAAAAATGCACTTTGGAGATTGTAGCAGTTATGTATCATATGTCTATCTCCAGATTGTTCTGGGGTTCTTAAATAGTTTCTTGCTAAGTGCTTCAAGCTTGTGGGAGGAAAAGTGTTCTATATATATAAAATGTTATTAGGATCATTGCAAAATGAAACATGGAAAACAAATGCATATATACATTTTTGGACTTTGTTAAGTAAATCTAAACTGAAAATTAGAAATCAAGTGTATGCAGAATAAAGGTATCCATGTTTCATGATGAAATATAGAAGAATTGAGAAATAGGAATGTAGACAATTAAATAGGGAAAATGGCAATTTGAAAACACAGAATCCTTTCTCAAATTTGGATTCTTGGTTTTGTAGATTTCCCTGAAAACTGCTGCATGTCCCAAATTAAACAGAGCTTCCATTGACACATGAAAAGGTTGAAAATACTTAGATATCTTTTAAATAGCTTTGGTCTCACTTGATAGAGAAGGACCAAGTGGTTGTGAAATTGAGTGAGCTGTGAGTTTGGTCATGTAGATTTTGCTTATAATAATCTACATTTAAAAGTGTTTGTAGCATATGTTGTGAGAAGCTTCCTAGTGGTTGACAGTAATGGTTCTCTTGAAGATGCACGGTATTCATTAAAGCAAACAAACAAATAAAAACAGTACTGTTATTAACTTGACTTAAATTTGTTAGGCAAGATGGGGTGAATATCAGGAAAGAAAATGGTGATGGCTCAGAGTTGTCTGAGATCAAGAGCATCATCAGATCTAAAATATTGCTGGGTGTGCCTATAATCTCAGCAACTCAGGAAGTCGAGGCAGGAGGATCCCAAGTTTGAGGCCAGTCTCAGCACCTTAGAGATATTATCAGCAACCTATCAAGACCCTGTCTAAAAATAAAAAAGAAATAAAATAGGTTGGGGATGTGATGTGGCTCAGTGGTTAAGATCCCCTGGGTACCATGCCAGATACAAAGAAAAAAAACAAAAAAGTAAAATAATGATATAAACAGTAAAAAACAATACTACTTGGCCAATTACCTCCACAACCTGCACTGGTTCTAACCCAGATGCAACCAATCTCCCATTCAAAAACTTGAATCTAACTAAACACACCAGGTCACTTAATCTTTGTCTACCTGTACCCTGCTCAAAAAAGCAAGTCCTTATTCTTAGATCCTGTCCTATTCTCTTCTATTCATTTCTCTCTCATAAAAGGGACCTCCTTTCTCCTGTAGGCTCTTTCTTTCTGCTCTTAGTAGTTAGAAGGTTTAAATAGTTTAACCTCCTAATTGTACATTTCTTTTAACTGAAACCCAGATCTCTGTTGAGTCCACTTGAAAATCCTACAACACAACCGGTTACCAGGACACCAGGTAAAATCTGCTTCTATTTCAATTTCCAATGACATTTCAATCTCTAGTGAAAATTTCATGTCATGTAGATACATTACTTTCTATTCTTCTTTGTTAGTCTCATTTACAGATTATGTGGCCACTTCTACACACTGACTAAGGAATTGGGTGTCTGATTTTCTTCCTACCTGAATCCTGCCAACATTTTGGCTGATTGCACATCTATCCAGTACATTGGCCTTTGAACTTTTCTTCTCATCTCCTCTCCAGTGACTTTCATGCCAAAACTCCATTGTCACAGGATTCTCTCACAAGCAGAACACCTTTTATCCTTTCTAATTCAAATGTATTCCCCACACACTAATCCTTACTGCCCTTCCTTCCAGCTGCTTTACTCCCTTGTTATCCCTAGACTTGATTTTTGATTGTAGAAAAATTTCCTTTCTTTGATTCCTAATTCCTCTCAGTTTATTAATAGTGCTTGAATGTACTCCTTTGTATATTCAACATACACTCCAAGATCAATCAATGAAACAACTCTACCACCAAAATATTTTCAACTTCTGGATAAACTCAGAGTTCCCTGAAGATATCAGATTTTCTTTTGCCTTATTGACATTGTGTTTCTCATTTTCATTCAGTCCTTTAAATTCTTTGCCTGGTTATTTTATACTCATTCTTCAAGTCTCAATTGTGTCCAAAGTCACACTTTCTCAGTCATCATTCCTCCTTCCTGCCTCCTTCCCAACTCTGGAATAAATGTCCTCCTCTGTGTTTTCTTGGTATTCTCATTCCTCTTTCAAAGTGTTCACCATACACTGTTACCTTTCCATTTATTTTTTCTTCTGGTTGGTATTTCCTTTAGTTTAATATCTCCCTTTGTTGATTTTCGTTATCATCTTTCTCTTCTTCTTCATGAAAAATGTTGCCCAGGATGTTCAGATTCTCTCTCAACAGACTGTAAAATTCATGAGGTCAAAGATTTTTCCCTGTCTCAACCATAACTGTATACCCAAGATATAAGTCTATTCCTACACAATTTCAGTGCTCAATAATTACTAAATGAATATGTATCCACAAATATCCAGATTTCTCTCATTTTCATACCTTTAGACTTTTCCCTCAGCCATATTATGCTTTGTCTGAAACCACTTCTTCTTCTACCTAATCCTCAACCCAAGTCCCACCTATTCCAGGAAGTCATCTCTGAACTCTCCACCATTCTCTCACCTCCAACATTCAATGGCACATATTTATTATCATGTCATTTCTCACTGTACTATGGTCCATTTGTTGATGACAGACTATTTTGTCTCTATAAAAGTGAATTATATAGAAGAAGAATGACTATAAATTACTCATATCTCTTTTTCCCTATGAACTCGAATGTATTCTAGCTGAGAACAGCTTAATAATGTTAATATAAATGTGTAAATAAATACTACTTTTTCTTAAAAAGTCATTCTTCCATCCAATTATGTGAATTTTGACCTAATTTACATGCTCTAGATTACCTTCTTTACCTCCAAAGAGTCTGGGGAAACTACAACACAATGGATTTGTTCCTAAGAAAAAAGTATATAAAAATGCTCTTGATCTGAGTACTTGATTGTTTACCAGGGCTCAAACTTTAGTCCATAGTAGTTTCTTCCTCAAGGTCAAATAGATGATTAAATCTCCACATTTATCTACCTCTTCAGTTCCTTTTGATGTTAGTATTCTTTTTACCTAATTTTTAAACTTTTCATTGTACTTTGTGCTTTTGCTTTTTCACCTTATTTTTGGTGCATTCTCTCTCCAGAGCTTTATTCTTACTATGAAATCCTTACATTATTGAACTTGTAACCAATTTGAAATCGAATTTCCTTATACTCAAAAAACATCTGCATCAATGGCATTTAGTTTGGTAAAGATTCTTATGTAGAAATTAGTGACATAAATATGCTTTTACGTTAGAAAATATGCCCTATAGCCTGCTATCTTCATGAGGATTTCTCTCACATCAAGTCTAAATGGAAATATCAGTAATCAATATCTTTGATGCCAGGACCCCTGTGTTTGTTCTAATGAGGAAGAGGCTCAAATTCTGCCAAATCCACCAATGTTTCAAAAAAATTCCATCTGAAACCCAGATGGAAGTCACGAGCCTATAATAACAGTCCCCAAGGGCTTTAGACATGTATCATTTTCTTGTGCTAGAGATTAGGACCAGCACTGTCATGGCCTCTAGACAGAGCCAAGTAGAGAATTCTTCAGCATTCACAAATATATGATACATTCTTTTAAGGATATAAGCTCTCTGAAGATTTGGTTAGATATGGTTTAAGATCTCAGTTCAAATCTTTCTGTTTGATTTATTCTGTCTTGAATCCTGCCTTAATGATCAAGAATACAGTTTGCTTTAGAGATCTTTTTTTTTTTTTATTGGAACAGTCACTGATACCTATGCCCCCTAATAGCTCTCTAGGCTATTTTCCATGATAGGGTCTTCACACACAATTCTCAACCATAATCTCCAAATATGTAAGAGATGGACAAAAGCCAGAGACAAAAGGGAAACTGTGCCACCACCATAACCACAGCAACAAATGCTCTGTTGAATTACATGAAGGGGAATGCAAAGGGAAACACAGCTTTGAAGTACCAGTAATTCTAAACATTAAAAGATCAGAAATTATTAGAAGGTAGGAAAAACCCTACAGTTTTAAAAATATTTTTTTGCTTTAAAATGGTACCCAATTCTCTTTTTACAATAGTAATTCTGATCAAAATTATTTTAAGTTTTTAAGCATATCAAAGCATACAGGTATATACTCATATCCAAACTTGAAACAGTCTCATTCAGTTGTTCAAAGATATCAAGCCTCAGAATTAAGTAGTAAAGTGGATATAGTATAAAGACAATAGGGTATGGAGTTAGGCATGCCAGTATATGAACATCAAGTTAGTTAACTACTAGCTGTATATGATTGTGGACAAATCATTTGATCTGAATGAATCTTAGCTTCCTAATCTGTAAAATTAGGAAGGGATATTATTGCCTATTTCATAGGATAGAGAAAGTGATGAAAACTGTGGTGTCTCAGATAAAATAGAAGTATAGTTTTCCTTGTGTTTACTTATATAGTCCTCTACATCTGATAGAGCATCTCTGTTCCACAAGACTAGTCAAGACTATTCCCCCAAACTTTTTCATGCAGTGTCTACCAGATCAGTATTTTTCAATCTTGGCATTATTGACATTTTAGGCCAAGATGATTCTTTGTCATGTGACTAGGGGAAAAGGTTGTCCTATGAATTTGAGGATATTGAGCAGTATTCTTGGACCTTATCCATTGGATGTCATTATCAATGGCCCACCTTTGTTGTGACAAGCAAAAATGTCTGCAGATATTTTCTAATGTCTGCTGAGACAAATTATGCCCAAATTAAAACCATTGCCCTTGAGTAATAGTTTGTCCTCCTGGTTGAAGTTTATCTTCCACCATTCTCTGTTATATCCTAACAGAATAAGAAAGAAAGAGAATCTGATTAAATGCATACCTAGCTTCAAGTGAGACCAGGAAATGTTACTCCCAGATAAAATATAGCATATACATAAAGAAGAGGAGAATATACTTAAGGAGTAGAAGGGCTATGAGTAGACTACTATAGTTACACAATGGAACAAATGGTACAGTGGTTCACAATGTACTTGATAGACAAAAATGCTTTCTGAGGGGCAACAATTTAAATTGTATTTACATAGCAGTAGTGTATTCTTGAGGTAGAAAACCATATATTACAAAACTTATGGAATGACTGTGACTAGATGACACTAATTTTCATTTTATATGGTCTATAGGAGAAGGATAAAACTATGGTTATAGGTATAATGAATAAAAATAACGGAGAAGAAAGGACAGAAATAGTTAATAGAGAAACCATGAAATAATTCAAATTTGAGATCTTTTTTAATCACATTCTATACTAACACTTTTCTCAAGATTATTTTCTTCAGCGTCATGTTAGGTAAGTATTTAAACACTATTATTTTAGATTTGTAAGTGTCAAAATAATGATACATCATATTTTAGCGGGGTGCTCTGATAACACTCAACCTTTTTTTCTTTCAGATTCTATTAAACATTGTTGTTCAAATTACCAACTTGCACTATTACACCACATTAACTTGAAAGATATGGAAAGGCACAGTTCATTATCTCCTCATTAAATCTGCAGTGGCTACTATTATTTGTATTTAAGTTGTCCAAAGTTTGTTGTTTTTATTTTCTAACAAATCTCCAATATGTTAAATTTTTTTTGCATGGAAAAATAGTAAGTTCACAGAACCTATATATATATATATATATATATATATATATATATATATATATATATATATATATATATATATATAACTGAAATAGAAAACTTTCTTCATGTTTCCACCCTGGACCCACATCCCAGCTTGCCACTCACCCCATAATCAGAACCTCACCAGAATTCAAGATAAATCTAATGGGTTCTCTCACTAGAAAAGTAACAGAAGTACCTAAATGACTTTCTAACATAGTACATTGTACAGAGTCTATACACTGACTGCAAATTTGGATTACGCTGAAAAAAAAAAACAACACAGTGATGTTTTGTGCAATGACAGCTTTTCTTTAGCCATTTAATAGTAAAGGAAACTGAATCACATAAATCATAATGATCACATGCATTTAATGTCATAAAAACAGGAATTGTGGAATTATTTGTTTGCTTAGGTGATCTCTGGAAGTTATCTGGAAGAGTAAAATAATCCTCTGTTAATCTGCTCACTCCATAAAGAGACCATATTTTTCATGCTCACTTCTCGGTCTCTCTCTCTCTCTCTCTCTCTCTCTCTCTCTCTCTCTCTCTCCATATGTAGTAAACATCAATAAAAGACTTTCTAGAAATATAAAAATGAAGGAAGAGCACAAAGTGATGGGAGAGAGAGGAAGAGAGGGAGGGAGGGAGGGGGAGAGGGGGAAAGTGAGAGACACCAACCAAAGAGTATTAGAAGAGGTTCACCAGACAGAGCAGGAGAACATTCCAGCTCCATAGGGTGAAAGTGGCATTGAAGCTTGGGATAATTTGTGCAATACACAAAGAAACCCAGCTGAGGTGGGAGATAAGGAACTGAAATGTAGTCTTTCTTCTGCTTATAATGGAAAAAACTCCTTTGCAGTCATGTATGCCCAATGTGCACCATCTTTTCCCTAGTTTTTCAGACCAGGAAATATGCATTTTTTTCTAATTAACACAAAAGTATTATGTAGGCCTCAGTATATTCTGTTGTGGATAATCATAAGACACTGATGACATAAAAAAAGTACAATCCATTTCAGCAATAGTTGTTAGTATGGAATAAGCGGATCGTAGGGTGTGAGGAAGAAGAAAAGAAGATGAAACTGGAGAAACATACACTTTATCCTACAGGTAAAATATATTAAGGGGCTTTAATCAGGGACTTGGAATGATTAGCTTTTTACTCTGACTCCACTACTTTCTATTTATTAATATCCTTCATCTGCAAAATAGGGATAGTAATAATATACCTCATAGTAATAATATACCTCATTTGTTGGTAGGATTGAATATAACTGAAATAGAAAACTCTTAAACCAATGTCTTTCACTTAGTAAGTGCTCACAAAATAATACCCAAATAAATATTAGCCATTTTGCAGGAATCATTTGACTGTACTATGAATGAGATACTAAAAGAGTACAAGATCAGAGATAAGGAGACCAATTAAGAGGCTAGGACAATAGTTCAGGAGAAATATGGTAAAGACCAAAAGTAGTAAATGCAGAAAGATGAAATGGAGGATTTGAGAGAGATTATGAAGTCTGCCCTAGAGATGTTAGCAAGTCTATTAGCAAATCACATTCAGATGCTTAAAAAGGATTCTGAATTCCAAAATGGTACTTAATAAAATCTAATCTTCATTAATTATTAAAAAATACCTTTACATAATTGGCAAACAGAGCCAAAGTAAGCAAAGCCTTGAAAGTCAGATTAAATAGTCGGACATCCTGAAGACCAGTATTTCTCCAAGTGTAGGTTTTAAACCACCAGGGTCGAAATTCATCAGGGTATGGACTAAAAGGCAGATTCCTAGGTTTTAATCTAAGCCTCCAGAATCAGTCTTTCAGCGAATGCATCTGCTCATTATAAAGCTTCCAAAGTGACTATGAAGCACACTAAATATTGAGAACAACAAAAACAAGAGACATTGATGCTTTCTAAGCGAGGACATGCTATTCTAATTTGTGTTTTATAAAGGTAACCATGGTCACAAGGAACAGGAAGAGAACAGGATGGGAGGTGGGTGGAATGGTGAAGAATTTAGGGGCAAGGAGCAATGTTATTTCCAGTGAATTGAATACCCGAAGATAAAGACTTCATATTCACATTAGTATTTGTAACTAAGCTTTATAGTAATTATAATTCTGATGATGGAACTTAATTCACAAAAATATGCTATAGACTTTAGAGCAGTTTCTTAGCCTTTTCATTAGGACATCTGGAAATGCAAAGATGAGGCTACAGACATCTATCATCTAAGCGTGTTTTATTTTTCCCGAAAATATGAATAATCCTTCATTGGAAAAGAACAAATGAACATATTTGCACGATCATCTGAGTAAGCCAATAGACATTCTATGCCAAAATACGATGTTAACCATAACAAAATATTTATTTTCTAACATTTTTTCTGTTGATTGTTTTTGGAGCTTTAGAGAGATGCTAAGATTCATAATTTTTAAACTCCTTTAAAAAACTAAACCAATTACTCTTGGCCAATGTGGCCAAAAGGAGCTATCTGAAAAGTCTAGAACAAAGGAAAGGTCAATTTGCTATAGCTTTCAACCCTAAGGCAAACAAATTATCTGAGACTTCCCTCTATTTATCAGCCTCAGTACTGCAGAATTGTTAAGAGCTTTTGGAACAGCACGTTACTCAAAATCCGAATCTCAGTTTCCCAGTATTATGGATAATTTTACAACAGTATGCCATAGACACTAAAAATGGAACAGAAATGGCACCTACCTATTGTGGATTAATTTATATAATTCAGGCAAATTGTAAGTGCTCACAAAGGACACATTAGTATGTAAGAATATAAAATCCAAGTCTATACATCACCTAGTAAAAGTATGGTGTAAGGAGAACATGTATTATTCCATTAAATGTGTGCTATTATTTAGGTGTCTGTATTACAGATGAGGTAACTGAGGCACAGAGATTAAGTAACTTCTCTCTCTCTCTCTCTCTCTCTCTCTCTCTCTCTCTATATATATATATATATATATATATATATATATTATATTTAAACTACTGATCTATGTTACTGTACTTCCTGTGGCTGAATCAAGAGTTTTCATCAGATTTGTAAAGGGTTATGTGGCACAAAATAAGGTTAAAAACTCAGTTGTGGGGGAAGGAGACATAGAAACTAATAAATACTCTAATGTGACACAGGCTAAAATAAAGATTTATGGCAGGTGCTATGTGAGGCACCAGAAGATAGAATATACCCAAGTGTCACTGAATGTGTAGAAAAAGGAGAAAATAGAAATAGAGAACATTATTTTATCAACACTGAACACAAATATGCCATGTTAGTGAGTTTCCAAGTATTTTGTTCTTCTGTTTTAGATAACAGGGCATCACAAACAGCTGTGTGACTCTATCCTGATTTTCTAAATTTAATTGACATTCACAGACTGCTGTGATGTTATTGTAGTCTAACTTTGGCAACATTAGAGTTGGGAGGTCTGTGATATCACAGACTGAATAAAATGGGCTCCCAGGCCATAGGATCACCCTTGGTATCAGCTTTACCTTTGGCGCCAGGCCCAGAGTCTCAGCTAATGCCATTCCTCTGCTATCTAGGGTTGTTGCTGCATCATACATTTTAGGTCATTATATATTCATGGTATCTTTGTGTTCTACATTGTTGTTTCAATTTTTTATATTTCATGTGTAGACAGTTTCCAAACAAAGGAATAAGGTAAGATATTTTGAGCGGATTTTGTTACTTTCCTATGAAATTTTCCAAAGAATCTGGATGTTGTTTAGACTCAAATGTAGTTTGTTTCTTTTATTTGTGAATGTGTAACCTTATTTGGCAAGAGTTATACAGTTTATGAACAGTAATATTCCACATATTCTTAATATAGCATCTTGAGAAAATAACTGTTTTTTGCAATTATATATACACATACATCTACCCAAACAGAAAGAGGGGTGAGAGAGAGAATTACCTTTTTTTGAAATTGATATTGGCAAGATAGTTGATATCAGTATTAACTTGTAATTTATCTTCATGCTTTTCCATTGTTTTTCTTTTTTAAAATAATATTTTCTTCATGATACACAATGAAATTGTTGTCTCAAACACAAATACTTACACTTCACTTGGAAAATATTTTAATGGTTAAATTAAAAATTATGGAGAGTTTGGTAGACTACTCAATGTGTAAATATTTACAAATATAAAATTTAGGTTTAGAATTAATATAGTTATTATATTTTCAGCACAGTCCATTCATTTAAAAAGCATGTCCTAACATTACTTATGTAAAGGGCATTAAGGATAATAGAGACAAACCTATCAGGCAGTCTCAGATACTTACACTCTAGTCAAGACCCATCCACAGTGGTGGGGGTATAGCCCAGTGGTAGAGCAATTTTCTAGCAGGTATAATATTCTGAATTCAATTCCCAGCACCACACACACACACACACACACACAATACATCCACATGTGAAACAGAGGGTTGGCTAATAATGCATGTGATTAAACATGAGTATAAGGAAGGGCCACAAAGAGTTACCTGAATTTTGAGGGTGCAAATGTTTTTAAGAGACACCAAGTGGGAAAGATAGAATTTGACCTGTCACTCATGAGAATGAGGTAGAATTGAGATATGGAGAGAGGAGAGGGGAAATCCTTAAAGTTGTGGGGTCAAAAGCAGGCAGAGAGTGCTCTCTTTATGAACTCAGTCGGTCTTCCCACTCAGGACCAAGGCTAGGTTTTGGGTATCTGAGAAAAGTAACTCCTAACTTTTTCATAATATCTATAGTGTGCCAGGTATTCTTCTAGATGCTGTACTCACTGAATATTCATGGATGATTAAATTGAGTTCTTGTGATGTGATAAGGTAGAAGTAGTTATTTATCAATTTTTCTCAATAAGATAATCATTAGACAGGGAGGTCTGGTGTCTGAATAACTCACAAGCACAAAGTGGTGGAGCCAGGAGTCAAGCCCATGCAGTCTGACATTTTGTCATTGTGATTTACAACTTATCAAGGATGTATATGTTAAAAATCGTAGTTAAAAATGTATTCTTGTCTAATAATTCATTAAAATAAAAAATTATAGAAATTGAGAATTGGTTCATGTTGGCTAGGGGCTATGGTAGGGAAAATAAATGGGTATGGCTATGAAAGGGCAACATTCTTGTGATGACATGACAGTTCTATATATTCTGTGCCTTGATTGAGTCAATGTGAACATTCTAGCTGTGATATGTTACTATAAATTTGCAAGATGTTACTATTACAGTAAACTGGGTAAATACCCACGACCTTTCTATGTTATTTCTTACAAATCACTTCATGTGAATCTATAATAAATCATCAAAAATTAAATAAGCTTAATCAAAAATGGAAATAACAAAATCATTACATACAAAAACCAGTATGATTTTAATAAAATAATTATACATTTCAAGAATGAATTAGTGAGGAGAGTGGCATGGTTTATGTTATTGTAAATCTCTTTAATGTCTCACTTAATAGAAGATTGGACTCTCGTATTTGCTTATGTATTCAGCCTGTTGTAATAGAACTTATCCTGTATCCTTTGAAATGTCCCCTTTGTACTTGTAACAAAAGGGAATGCAAAAGCTAAAATAGATTGTAGTATTAGGAAGGAATTTTTACTTCAAGGATACCCTAAAAAGATTTTGGGAGCCTCCAGTGGTGTGTAGACCACACTTTGAAAACTGATACTATGCTGCTTCTTGATATGAATGCTTAAAATTCGTATAATATTAATTGTGCTAATATTTCACTTTCAGCTTCCAGGACAATTATTACTAAGTTAGTCCCCAAGTCACTGCTGAAGTGTTTGAATGCAGAACTTCTTTTGCAGCCTGAGAGATCTAAAAGCTCCCAAATGAGCACACAGTAAGCAAAACAAACTGCTGCAATTTGTTTACTCCATGCCTACTGAAGATTTCAGGCTGTCTTATTTCAAAAGGAACACTGTATGAGGAGAGTATCTGTGGGGAAAAGATAGCAAGGGAAATGTAGCAACTAAAGAAACTTGAGCTTGAAATGTTTTTGTAAAATGCCAGGATACTATGCACAGGGACATAGTGTCACTGGGAAGCAGATAAAGAAAACTGGGACATTATTGTTAGAAGTGATGTCAATAGGAATACCTTAACCCTTCTGAGGCACTTTTACCAACCAACCTTTCCTAAAATTGCCATTGGACAAAGGTGAAGAGAAAACTGTGACATTTGAAATGGAAATGTAGATCTGAACCAATCATCACTTTTAGCTTAGAAGTAGATTCCAACTCAAATTGTGCAATAAATACCCAGTACTAAATTAGGGATTTTTTTTTTTTCTTTCACTTTGGCTAATACCAAAGCTAAAGCATTGAAAAGGTATAGTACAATACCTTAAGAGGCTTGTTAAATATACTAGATTTAAAATAAAACTGGTTCAACTTTGTGTATTAAATATTCAACAAGGCACCTGGAACAAGTTCAATCAATTAATGTTACTAGAAGTTTAAAGACAAGAGGAAAAAAACACCTGAAAAATAATTTTTGTAAGTGAAATTAAATAAAGATTGGTCACAATTAATTTTGCCTTTCCCCATTACAGATCAAACAACTTTCCATACCTATTTTATCTTTCTAAAAGCAATATTTCTGTGATTCTCAATTTTGGTTTAACCTAATTTAATAATTAGCTTCCTGCTATTGAGCGCATAATATTTGCCAGGCACTATACACACACTTTGTTGTATGCTCCCTACTCCAGAAAATCCCTGAAGAGCAGCTATCATTATTTCCATTCTGTAATTGAGAAAACTGATGATAAAAGTCATTAAGTGACTTGATCAAATCCATGTAGTGAGCCAGGTGTTGTGTACACACCTTTAATCCCAGTGGTTCAGGAGAATGAGGGAGGAAAATCAAAAGTTCAAAGCCAGGGGCTACAGTTGTAGCTCAGTGGTGGAACAGTTGCCTAGCATGTTTGAGGCACTGGGTTCAATCCTCAGCACCACATAAAAATAAATAAATAAAACAAAGGCATGTGTCCATCTATGACTAACAAAACCTTTTAAAAAGTTCAAAGCCAGCCTCAGCAATCTAACAAGCTACTGTCTCAAAACATAAAAAAGGTCTGGGGGTGTGGCTCAGTGGTTAAGTGTCCCTGGTTCAATTCCTGGTACAAAAAAATATATTAATTAAAAAACAAAATTTATGTATTGAAAATGTAGACACTCCAATATTCAGAATATACGTCAATTTTCTTCAATCCAAAGCCAACATGTCTGTTGCTTCCTCCTTACATGTGGGTATTTGGGATAATTTCAAGTGGGATTTATGCAATTATGTTAATTTATGATAAAATTTTTAGTCCCCCTTTCTTTGGTGTAGTACTAAGGATTGAACCCAGAGGTGCTTTATACTGAACTACATCCCAGCCATTTTCTATTTCTTTGAGATAGGGACTTAATAATTTACTCATACTGGCCTGGAACTTGTGATTCTCCTGCATCAGTCTCCCAAGTTACTAAAATTACAGTCATGTACTATCAAATCCTGATATAATTGATCTTAAAGGTATAAAGCATGAGTGGTAATGTTCTTATGTCATTTAACATTTTGTGCTGTAAGATGGAATCTAATTTTATTTGAATTGTGCAACTTTTATCTCTGAGGGGTGTTTCCATTACATTGAAGGCCAGACACACAGATTTCACCAAAAAGAACTATGGTTGTCAAAAACACTGCAACATGCAAAGGGAAGTCACTCTCCCTAGTTTTGTTAATCTGAAGCCTTCCTGGCAGTTAGTGTCAAGTGTCTTCTGAATTCTAATAGTTTCCTAGAGCTGCCATAGCCACGTACCACAAACTTGGTGAGAAAAATAACAGAAGTTTACTTCCTCATAGGTTTGAAGGCTTAAAATCTGAAATCAGGGTTTGGATGACCACATGCTCCCTTGCAGAACCTGAGGGAAGAATTCTTCTTTGCCTTTTCTTAGCTCTTGTGATTGCTGGTAATCCTTGGTGTGCCTTCATTTTCATTGCTTTATGATAATCTCTGCTATTGACATCCATCACATGACCTTCCACTGTGTATCTCTGTGCCTTCATATAGCATTGTCCTCTGTATGGGCCTGTGTCAAATTTTCCTCTTTCAATAAACACCAGTCTTTGGATTAGGGGCTACCTTAGTCCACTAAGACCTCATTTTAACTAATTCCATCTGCAAAGAACTTATTTCCAAATAAAGTTATATTCTGAGGTTCCAGGAAGATAAGATTTAGAGTTTTAATACTTAATCTAGTACATGCAGTTAGCCCAGATGATTAGAGAAAGAACTCAGTTGAGGATTTTTATAACATTTGCTTTTGGGAAGATTCAGTAGTGGACTCTAAGACTCTTCCTGTCATTTTACAAATATCCTTGTTTGTAAAGTAATCTTTGTATTGAGTAGCCCCATGTTAAGTTATGTCACATTAAGATAACTACTCTGCTCTATTTTCTTCATGGACACATGTCCTTATCTTAATTTGAAAATTATTGCTTTGTCTCTCTCCATTAGAATAAAATTAAGTGAAGGCAAGGATCTTACCACTCTTGTGCCAAGAACAGTACCTGACATACAGGTTCTCAGTAAGTGCTCAATGAATGATTGGGTTTTGTTTGTTTACAGTGCATGCGATAAAACTCAGGGCCTCTTGAATGGCACACAGTGCTCTACCAGGTTGGATACATGGGGGAATTAAT
The DNA here is from genome assembly GCA_025594165.1 of Tamias sibiricus. Classification (NCBI taxonomy): domain Eukaryota; kingdom Metazoa; phylum Chordata; class Mammalia; order Rodentia; family Sciuridae; genus Tamias; species Tamias sibiricus. Next base: position 134,050,631 of record CM046667.1, read on the forward strand.
TCTGGTTCCTAGTAAATGACTTTGCTTAGGGTATTAACCCGTATTATTCATTCTGCCTCCATTAATTAATTCACCATATATTTACTGACTGTATCCTATTTACCAAGCACTTTATATACCAGTGATGTTAACAACTGCAATCAAATTACAACTAATATCCTTCAATCTCTTAGAACTCGGTTATTTATTTGGATAGGCCATTGATATTCTTTAGATAATTTTAAAAAGATATCTGGGGGTTGGGGTTGTGGCTCAGAGGAAAAGCACTCGCCCAGCAAGCATGAGACACTGGGTTTGATCCTCAGCACCACATAAAAATAAAATAAAAGGCTATTGTGTCCACCTACAACTAAAAAATAATATTTTTTAAAAAAAATCTGAAGAGGGCTGGGGTTGTGGCTCAGCGGTAGCACGCTCGCCTAGCACGTGTGCAGCCCAGGTTCAATTCTCAGCACCATGTAAAAGTAAAGGCATTGTGTACAACTAAAACAAATAAATAAATAATTAAAAAATAATAAAAATCTGAAGAGCACCTACAACTTATGTAGAACTATGGTTTGTGCAGAGAGTGTCTACACAAGCATAAGACTTAGTCCTTGTTGATGTACTGCTTAGAGACCAACTTTGAATATAGGACTAAATTAAAAGTTAAAAGCTAAATAGCATGAAATAATGTCTACAGAGTAAATAAAGAAAAACAGGAATAATCTTCATCAGTTGGTGAAAATGTTACTAAAAGTAAATGTATTGACTAGAGAGAGGGAAAAAAGAGTAGATAGTCCAGGGCTACAAATCTGACTGGAGCAATAGTATTAGGTATACTGAGAAATGAAGCTAAGTGAATCAAATACAGTAAGTTTACATATCTTTTTTTTTTTTTTTTTTTTTTTTTTTTTTGTGGTACCGGGGATTGAACTCAGGGGTACTCGACCACTGGGCCACATCACCAGCCCTTTTTTGTATTTTATTAGAGACAGGGTCTCACTGAGTTGCTAAGTGCCTCGCCATTGCTGAGGCTGGCTTTGAACGTGCGATCCTCCTGCCTCAGCCTCCCAAAGTGCTGGGATTACAGGCGTGCGCCACCGCGCCCCGGCAGTAAGTTTACATATCTTGACTGAATGAATAATATTAAAAGGACACTTATTCTTCCAAAGATGATTCAATAATGGTTTATAGGATAGAATAAAGGCAAAGTCAAGATCCCCAGAGATTCTAACACCTTGAGATGATAGTCTGAATAAAACGTCTAGATAAATTATAGGAAAGATAAATGAAAGTTTTGCCATTAGATTGCTTGTATTAAATAGTGTTTTGATCACATCTCAGCCTTTTGGATAAGATAAGTTATCAATAGATTTCCAGTCAATTGTAATAATATAAAAATCGAGGAAACTCTTTGCCTGACAAATATTCCTTTGAAAAATTCCAGACAGTTGACTTGAGCACAAAGTGACTCACAATATCAAGTGTGTTCTCTAGTTGTCTACTTAATATCCAATATAAGCATCTACTACAGTAAAAGAAAAGTAGCTTTTGGATCTCACTGTTCTTGTGACTATTTAGACCAAAACCAGAACACTATGTTTACATTTGAGTTCTGTCTTTTAAACAGAGGCATCTACTGGAGTTCATTTAGATGAGGATATATTATGTACAGGTAAGGATGATTATTTTATCAAATATTTCAAAAGCCACATTGTGGAAAAGGAATATTTATATTCATAGATTTTTCCCCACAGGTGTAGAGTTGTGGAGGTAAAGGAACAGGGACACTAAAGCCAGTGAACTGGAAATTCCAGCTTCTACTACTTATTACCTAAGATTAAGTTACTTGAAATAAGTTACTTAACTTACTTTCAGTTAGATTAGTTTATTTTTTAATTTGTTCTTATATGTTTCTTATTCTATAAATAATAATATCTCCTTCCCTCACAGGATTGTTGGGATGGTTAGAATAATGAAAGGTAAAATAAAATGAAAAAAGGCCTTATATAAAAAAGAGAAAGATAGTACATTCAGGATAAAAATAACTGTGAGGTAGTTTGTTTTTTTTTTTTTTTTTTTTTTTTTTTTGTACCAGGGATTGAACTCAGGGGCACTTGACCACAGGGCCACATCCCCAGCCCTTTTTTGTATTTTATGTAGAGACAGGGTCTCACTGAGTTGCTAAGTGTCTCGCCATTGCTGAGGCTGGCTTTGAACTCGCGATCCTCCTGCCTCAGCCTCCCAAGGGTAGGTTTTATCAACAAAGGAAAGCTATATAAACAATCTGAGTCATTCTAAATTCACAAATTTATTCATTAATTTAATAAATGTTTATAAGACCCACAATTTGACTAGGCACAAGAGATGTAACAGCAAACACAGAAGACAAAGCCTCTGCATTAAAGGAACTAAAATTCTGGCAATGAAGACAGACAATAAACAATCATAAATGTAATTTAATGTTAAACAGTCATAAGTTCCATGAAGTAAATGTATGAGGTAAAAGTCTCAGTGATGGAAGAATATCCTTGATTATATAGTGAGAGTAATCTTGTAAGGAGATGACATTTGAGCAGAGTCCTAAATAAAGCAACAGAGTAAGTCAATGGAATATCCATGATAATTTCTTTGGGAGACAGACTGGTAAGTGTATAAACTTTAAACTGAAATACCTTGGTGCATTGAGAACAACAAAGAGGCCAGTATGGCTGGAGCAGAGTTACAGCAGAGCAATATAAGATGGTAGTGAAGCTTTCCAGAGGCCAGATCACATAGAGCTTTTTATCATATTTAGAAGTAATTATTTTCTTGTGATTTGAGCTAGGATATGACCCAATCTCAATAATTTTTTTAAATCTCAAGATATATATTTAGATAAGAGTAACAAAGTTATTAAAAAAGATAAATGTTAATTTTTTCTGACTTAAATTATGGGATGTTATGTTATCTTTGCTCCATTAAGTTTATAAGTACTATATACAGGTATGGTTGGTATTCTTTGTGCTGAGATTCCATGACTTTTATAGCCTACGGCTATAGCATACCTAGGATATTGCCTTTATATTTGTAGTTTAACTGTGTTGTGGACAAAATTTAACGGAAACAAAGATGAGAAAGTTCAATTCTTCCTGAGAAATTGGGGGCATTTCACACAGCAAGGGTTAATTTAAATTGGCTCTCTTAAAAGAAGTAGATTTTGACCAGGTGGGAATACAGAAGAGGAATATGTTAGTCAGAGATATGAAAGTGCATGGAGATGAGAAGGTAGTTACCAATTATGGCCACACTACAATGTTCATTGAGATGTGATGGGAGAAGAATCAATATCCATTTATTGAGTTTCTGTTAAGATTGAAGCTCTATGATGGGAAAAGCTACATGAATGTGAAAACACTTATTAAATGATAGTAGAATTAAAATGAATGTGCATGTATGGTTAATTGTTACTGAAAAATTAGCAAATGAATGAGAGTCTGTTTTAGTTTTGCTGTAATGTTTCAATGTGGACTCATCCACAGCAGAAATCAGCATCAGATTATGTATCTGGGTATGATGAACCTCACAGAAGCATTAGATGAAGGTTGAGACCATAACCAAGCCCAGAAGAGATTGTCACTGTCACCATATCAAATCAAGAGACAGTTAAAATAACTCACAATAGAAATGTTACAGTTGATTGTATAGACCAGAAATCAGTAAAAGCAATTGCATGCAAAAGACTGAGACTGAATTACAATTCTCTAGATGCAGTTTTGTCCTTGAAGGTACATTTGCTATACTGTAACGTCATTTGGCCTACAGCATTGCCAATGTAAAACAGCTAAAATGGAAGCAAAACTATGAGAATAAAAAATATATAAAGGTCCTTTGTTATTTTGTCTTAATGAGTATATCCATGTCTATCTGATGCAGGTAGAAGGCCACATTGGTGAAGATTTGTAGCTTGAGAATTAAGTTTTGACCTCCATTGAGAGAAAAATCATTGTCCAAAATCCTTTAGAATCTCAAGGACAGTTTTAAACCTCATCTATGAAGACACATATTATAGAGACATGCCCACCACGGGAACACAGTGTGTAGAAGATAATCTTCCTGCCTTTTGTTAATGGAAGGATATTTACCTAAAGCAAGAAGGATATAACCTAGAACCATAAAGAGAAAAGCCACTTCCTTCCAGCTCAAAAATGTCAGGAGAGGAAGAGGGAAAAAAATATAACAGGTGTATATACCAAACTCCCCTTTTCTGGACTCAAACCTGAAAGAAGGAAATGTTAAAAAGTTGAAGTAAACACTATGGCAGAGATTCTTCAAATATATTTGGGATAATAAGTGGAGATACATATGATATGTGAAAGGCATTTGTGCTACCATAATTTAGAATGCAGCATGGTCTGGTCAGGTTGAGGGAAATTCTAAATAGTATCTCTGAACTGACTTTGATTTGTCTTTACGTTCTGAGGACAGTAAAATTAGAACATAAAGTCAAACAAGGTAAAGGAGAGGTAAATAGTACATAAAAGTTGGGGCATCACCTAGATACAGGGATTATACGAACAATTAAGCAAATCGAGGAGGAGCTTCTAAACACTGAGTTGAGGCTAATTAACTTTTAGAAAGAAGCAAAAAAGGCTAATATTTTTAAAACAGAGCATTTTTATTTGAAGGTGAAACGAATTATTTAAAATTGGTTACATTATTATATTAGATAGTTACCTGGATTAGATGGGTATTCATGAAGAAGATCATTCCAGTCACAGATAAAATAGAAAAAAAAACATTTTTTCTGCTGATCTGAGTTTCAGAGTGAATATGCTTATGATCCTACTACATAGGTATATTCATGGTTGTCATAGTTCTAGGACTCCAAAATTGTTGAAATTTTATATAATTCTACTAGTACTTTTTCATTTTTAGGCCAGGTGACCCTTAACTCCTAGGGCAAACAATCGTAGGCAAATGTCCCGATGTTTGAATTTGGATGAATTTCAAAGTTGATTGTTATGGGTTGAATTGTATCCCCACAAAATTCACAAGTGGAATATATTTGTACATCTATAAAGTAGTAAAAATGAATTAAAATGAAAACAAGTAATACCTTTATTTACAATAGCATGTAGTGGGAAAATAGACAAAATAAATTTAGGGCTAGGGTTGTAGCTCAGTGGTGGAGCACTTGCCTAGCACATGTGAAGCACTGAGTTCAATCCCCAGCAGCACATAAAAATAAATAAATAAAATAAGTGAATTGTGTCCATCTACAGCTAAAAATAAATAAATAGATAGATAGATAGATTTAAAAGAAACATCACAATACCCATACCTGAAAATTAGCAAATATCTTTCAAATAAGTTGAAGAAGACTTGAATAAATGGAAAGGTATGCAATGCAATGGCTTAGAAGACTTAAGGTTATTCAAATGGCAATATTCTTGTGACTTAAGATTTAATACAATATCAAAATCCAGTGTGACTCCTTTACAGAAATTAACAAAATTATCCTAAATTTGCTATGGAAATGCAAGGGACCTGGAAGAGCAAAAAGAATCTTCAAAAACAAAAAACAAATTTACAGAAAATTCAACAATTTTCAATTTTAAAAATTATTACAAAATTACAACAATCAGTACATTGTGGTACTGTGGTACTGCCATAGGGGAGATTATATATATAATGTCAAAGAGGGTTTGAGGTATAACTCCTCAGTGGTAGTGTACTTACCCGGTATGCTGAAGTCCCAGGGATCAATCCTTAACCCACACAAAATAACATATGTAATCAGATGCAATAGAACTTAAGAGTCCAGCAATAAACTCTCACATTTAGAATAAATTGATTTTGAACAATAATTCAAAAATGATTCAATGTGGAATAAACAGTCTCTTCAAGTGATGATATCACCACTGGTTATTCACAAGCAAAAGAAGAAGTATGTATCTTTACTTCAGACAATATACAACAAGTAAATTTATTGAAGACCTAATATAAGAACTAAAATCATGAATCTCTTAGAAATGAACAGGAGTGTAAACCTTCATAATTATGAATTAGGCAATAACTTATTAAATATTACCACAAAACCATAAACAATAAGAAAATGCATAAATTGAACATCCAAGATATTAGAAAGGTATTCACCTCAAAAATTACCATCAAGGAAGTGAAAATACATCCCACAGAATGAGATAAATTTTGTAAAATATATATCTGATACAGGTGTGATATCCAGAATATTTACAACTCAACATCTTAAATGATTAAAAAGTAAGGAAATGATTTAAATAGACATTTAATCTAAGATATGGCCAAAAACATATGAAAACATATACCACATCATTAGTCACTAGAGAAATGCAAGTCAAAACCTTTACACTAGGGGCCTGGGAATGTGGCTCAGTAGAGCACATGCCTAGCACTCTTGAGGCACTAGGTAAGATCCCCAGCACCACATAAAAAAAATAAAATAAAATAAATCCTAAATAAACAAAAAGAAAGGGTATTGTATCTATCTATGGCTAAAAATATTTTTTAAAAAGTTTCACACTAGGATGGGTATAATTAAAAACAAACATTAGTGTGTTTTGATTAGGATGTGGAGAAACTGGAGTCCTCATATATTGCTTATGTGAATATAAACTGATAGCACCACTGTGGAAAACAGTTTAATAGCACCTGGAAAGTTTCACATAACTACCTGTATGATCTAGCGATTCCACTCCCAGGTATATACTCAAATATAAACTATATTGACTGAAAAATACTAAGAATTGAATTATAAAATTATTAATAAAATATAATTTATATTGTCTGCAAACAACATTTACCATTTCTGATTGCATTTATGGCTCAGCATTGTTTATGGCAACAGAATTTCATGTAATTATTGGTTCCACTTTCCTAGCAGTATGTCTCCTATGACAACTAAACTTTCATTTTATATCCAATCATCACTTTGGCTCTGAAGCTGCTGCTTCAATTTAAGGTTGGAGGAACATAAAATGAAAAGAAAATCTCTTATATTTTTCTTCTCTGGACTATTTGACATTTATACAAAGACATAGGTTTATAGAATAAAGATAAACAAGCTTTAAATTATTGGTCATATTCTTTCAAGACCCAGTGGTTAGCCCTATGCCAAAGTTCACTGTCTCTTCAGAAAGTACATGAGCATATTATAGAGATTTGGGATATACTTACTGTATTATCAAAAACTTCGGGTGTTTCCATATTTGCTCACAGAAAGCCAGCATTTCTAGTATTACATATTCAAAGTTGCACTAGCAATGGCATAGGTTATCTGTTTGTCTTATTGGTTAAGAGCAAACCATAGAGTATAAGACCCAAGATCCAACATCTTATAAAGTCAACAGAATAGCACTTCTGTTGGGAACAAAAAAGGAAGAAATAGCTATATTTGACAGATTATTTTGATTATGACAATATGTAAAGGGTTATATTTTCTTTTATTCTAAGTTGTTATGTATGATAGCAGAATGCATTATAATTCATATTACACATATAGAGCACAATTTTTCATATCTCTGGTTGTATACAAAGTATATTCACACCATTTGTGTCTTCATTCATGCACTTAGGGTAATGATATCTATCTCATTCTACCATCTTTGTTTTTTACCCTTTTTCCCACTTCCCCCTTCCCTCCCCATTGGCCTTTCCAGTGTTCCTCTAATCCTCCTATGCCCCAGTCCCAATCCCACTGTGAATCAGCCTCCTTATATCAGAGAAAACATTCGGCATTTGGCTTTTTGGGATTGGCTAACTTCACTTAGCATCATATTCTCCAACTTCATACATTTACCCACAAATGCCATTATTATTAATAAAAGGGAATACCCTTTTATTGCTAATATTCCATTGTGTATATATACTACATTTTCTTTATCCATTCATCTATGGAAGGGCATCTAGGTTAGTTCCATAGTACAACTATTGTGAATACTGCTGCTATAAACATTGATGTGGCTGTGTCCCTGTATGTAGTAGGGTGTCCTTGGGTATAGCCCAAGGAGTGGAATAGCTGAGTCATAAGGTGGTTCCATTTCCAGTTTTCCAAGGATTATCCATACTGCTTTCCAGATTGTCTGCACCATTTTGCAGTCCAACCAGCAATGTATGATTGTGCCTTTTTCCCCACATCCTCTCCAACATGTATTGTTGTTTGTGTTCTTAATAGCTGCCATTCTGACTGGAGTGAAATGAAATCTTAGGGTAGTTTTGATTTACATTTCTCTAACTGCCAGAGATATGGAGCATTTTTTCACGTATTTTGTTGATTGATTGTATATCTTCTGAGAAGCATCTGTTCAGTGCCTTGGCCGATTTATTGATTAGGTTATGTGTTTTTTTGGTGTTATGATTTTTTAAAGTCTTTATATATTCTAGAGATTAGTGGTCTATCAGATGTATGTGTGGTAAAAATTTGTTCCCAATTAGTAGGTTCTCTATTCACCTCACTGATTGTTTCTTTTTGCTGAGAAGAAGCTTTTTTTTTTTTGTTTGAATCTATCCCAGTTATTGATTTTTGATATTAAGTCTTGCACTATAGGAGTCTTATTAAGGAAGGTGGGGCCTAATGCAATATGATAGAGATCAGGGCCTACTTTTTCTTCAATTAGGTGCAGTGTCTCTGGTCTAATTTCTAGGTCCTTGACCACTTTTAGTTGAGTTTTGTGCATGGTGAGAGATAGGGGTTTAATTTCATTTTGTTGCATATGGAATTCCAGTTAGCCCAGCACCATATGTTGAAGAGGCTATCTTTTCTCCAATGTGTTTTTCATGCCTTTGTCTAATATAAGATAACTCTAATTATGTGGGTTAGTCTCTGTGTCCTCTATTCTTACCATTGGTATACCGTCCTATTTTGGTGCCAATACCATGCTGTTTTTGTTACTACTGTTCTGTAGTATAATTTAAGGTCTGGTATAGTGATGCCACCTGCTTCACTCTTCTTGCTAAGGATTTTTTTTAGCTATTCTGGGTCTCTTATTTTTCCAGATGAATTTCATGACTGCTTTTTCTATTTCTATGAGGAATGTCATTGGGATTTTGATTGGAATTGCATTAAATCTGTATAGTGGTTTTGAATGTATGGTCATTTTAGCAATATTAATTCTGCCTTTCCATGAACAAGGTAGATCTTTCAATTTTCTAAGGTCTTCTTTAACTTCTTTCTTTAGTGTTCTGTAGTTTTCATTGTAGAGCTCTTTCACCTCTTTTGTTAAGTTGATTCCAAAGTATTTTTTTTGAGGCTCTTGTCAATGGGGTAATTTTTCTTGTTTCCATTTCAGAAAATTTGTTACTTATATATAGAAATGCCTTTGATTTATAGGTATTGATTTTGTATTCTACTACTTTGCTGAATTAATTTACTGGTTCTAAAAATTTTCTGGTGGAATTTTTTGGGTCTTTTTAGTATACAATCATATCATCAGCAAATAATGATAATTGGAGTTCTTCCTTTCCTATCTATATCCCTTTAATTTCTTTTCTCTGTCTCAGTGCTCTGGTCACTGTTTCAAGAACTATGTTAAATAGAAGTGGTGAAAGAGGGCATCCCTGTCTTGTTCTAGTTTTTAGAGGGAATGCTTTCAATTTTTCTCCATTTAGAATGATGTTAGTATGGGGCTTAGCATAGATAGCTTTTATGATGTTGAGATATGTTCCTGTTATCACTAGTTTTTCTAGTGTTTTGAACATGAAGGGAAACTGCATTTTGTTGAATTCTTTTTCTGCATCTTTTGAGATAATAATATGATTCTTATCTTTAAGTCTATTGATGTGATGAATTACAATTATTGATTTCTTTATGTTGAACCAACCTTGTATCTCTGGAATGAACCCACTTGATTGTGGTGTACTATCTTTTTGATATGTTTCTGTGTTTGAATTGCTAGAATTTAATTGAGAATTTTTGCATGTATGTTCATTAGAGATATTGGTCTGAAGTTTTTTTTTTTTTTTCTTTGATGTGTCTTTCCCTGGTTTTGGAATCAGGGTGATATTGGCCTCATAGAATGAGTTTGGAAGTGCTCCCTCTTTTTTCTGTTTGCTGAAATAAATTGAAGAGTTTTGGTATTAGTTCTTCTTTAAAGGTCTTGTAGAACTCAGCTGTGTATCCATCTGGTCCTGGGCTTTTCTTGGTTGGTAGGCTTCTGATGGCATCCTCTATTACATGGATTGCAATTGATCTTATTAACTTATGTATATCATCCTGATTCAATTTGAGCAAATCATACAACTCTAGAAATTTGTCAATGCCTTCAATATTTTCTATTTTATTGGAGTACAAATTTTCAAAATAATTTCTAATTATCTTCTGTATTTCTGTAGTGACTGTTGTGATATTTCCTTTTTCATCATGTATGTTAGTAATTTGAGTTTTCTCTCTCCTTCTCTTCATTAGCATAGCTAAGCATCTATCAATTTTATTTATTTTTTCATAGAACCAACATTTTTTGTCAATTTTTTCAATTGTTTCTTTGTTTCAATTTCATTGATTTCAGCTCTGATTTTAATTATTTCCTGTCTTCTACTGTTTTGGTGTTGGATTATTCTTCTCTTTCTAGGGCTTTGAGATGTAATGTTAAGTCATTTATTTGTTGATTTTTTCTTCTTTTGAGGAATGAACTCCATGCAATGAACTTTGCTCTTAGAACTGCCTTCATAGTGTCCAGAGATTTCGATATGTTGTGTCTGTGTTCTCATTCACCTCTAAGAATTTTTTAATCTCCTCTTTGATGTCGTCTGCACCCCAATGTTCATTCAGTAGCATATTATTTGGTCTCTAGGTGTTGGATTAGCTTTTATTTCCTATTTTATCATTGATTTCTAATTTCATTCCATCATGGTCTGATAGAATGCAGGATATTATCTATTTTTTTATATTTTCTTAGAGTTGCTTTATGGCATAATATATGGTCTATTTTAGAAAAGGATCCATGTGCTGCTGAGAAGAAAGTGTATTCACTCATTGAAGGATGAAATAGTCTACATATGTCAGTTAAGTCTAAGTTATTGATTGTATATTTGAGTTCTATAATTTCTTTGTTCAGCTTTTGTTTGAAAGACCTATCCAGTGGTAAAAGAGGTGTTTTTAAAGTCACCCCAAATTATTGTGTTGTGGTCTATTTGACTCTTGAACTTGAGAAGAGTTTGTTTGATGAGTGTAGATGCTCCATTGTTTGGGGCATATATATTTATGATTGTTAAGTCTTGTTGGTGTATGGTTCCCTTGAGCAGTATGTAGTGTCCATCTTTATCCCTTTTGATTTACTTTAGCTTGAAGTCTACTTTATTTGATATGAGGATGGAAACTCCTGTTTGCTTCCATAGTCCATGTGAGTGATATGATTTCTCCCAACCTTTTACCTTCAGCCTGTGGATGTCTTTTCCTATGAGATGAGTCTCTTAGAGGCAGCATATTGTTGAGTCTTTTATTTTGATCCAATCTCCGAGTATACGTCTTTTGATTGGTGAGTTTAGGCCATTAACTTTCAGAGTTATTATTGAGACATGATTTGTATTCCCAGTCATTTTTGTTTTCTTTGGTATTTAACTTGACATGGTTAGTTTTTCCTTTAGTGTAATACCTCCCTCTGATGATTTTCATCATAGTTTTTCATTTACTCTTTATGGAATGTTTTGCTGAGGATGTTCTACAGTGTTGGCTTTCTAATTGTAAATTCTTTTAACTTTTGTTTATCATAGAAAGTTTTTATTTCATCAACAAATCTAAAGCTTAATTTTACTGGATATAAGATTCTTGGTTGGCATCCATTTTCTTTCAGAACTTGGTATATGTTGTTCCATGATCTCCTGGCTTTGAGGGTCTGGGTTGAAAAATCTGCTGTGATACGAATTGGTCTCCCCCAATGTGTGATCTGATTCCTCTCTCTTGCGGCCTTTAAGTTTCTATCCTTATTCTGCATGCTAGGCATTTCATTATAATATGTCTTGGTATAGATCTGTTGTAATTTTGTACAGTTGGTGTCCTATAAGCCTCTTGTATTTGGTTTTCCAATTTATTCTTCATGCTTGTGAAATTTTCTGATATTATCTCATTGAAGAGATTGTGCATTCCTTTGGTTTGAAACTCTGTGCCTTCCTCTATCCCAATTACTCTTAGATTTGGTCTTTTGACACTGTCCCATAATTCTTGGATGTTCTGTTCATGGTTTCTTACTATTGTCACTGTGTGGTCAACATTTTTTTCCAGATTGTATACTTTGTCTTCATTATCTGATGTTCTTTCTTCCAATTGATCTCATCTGTTCATAATGCTTTCTATTGAGTTTTTTTTTTTTTTTGGTTTATTATTTTCTTCATTTCAAGGATTTCTGACTGTTTTTAAGATTTTTAACTCTTTTATGAAGTAATTTTTTGCTACCTGTATTTTCTCTCTTATCTCTTTTTGTAGTGATCATTTTTTGCCTGTGTTTGCTCATTTAAGTCATTCTTTAATTCACAGATCATTTTAATTATGAACCTTCTGAACTCCTTCTCTGACATTTCATCAACTTTGCTGAGCATGGGTTCTGTTATTGTAGAATCCTGGTTTGTTTGGGGGCACTTTCCTCCCTTGTGTTTTCATGTTGTCTGTTTGTCTTCCTTTCTTGCAGTGTGGATCTGAGATATTACAGTTTCTACCCTATATTCTTGTAGAATCCATGCAGATTGTCTGTATCTCACCTTAATGTTGGACTTTCAGATCCTGAAGGTGTCCCTCATTATATGCTACTGCAACTAAATGTTGTGTTGGCAATAGTGGAGGTAACTCAAGATAACAGTGAAGGTACCCCAAGATGGATGCAACATCTGACAGAGGTGAAACTTAAAGGGTGATCCTTACACTGTCTTTGGGATGCTTGCTCTGAGATGCACCTTTTTTGGGGCCTTGTCTACTGTCAAAAGATAGGGGCTACTATGTGGGGAAGGCTATAGCTATGTCTGCAGTGTCTCAAGATGGAAGTGGGTTAGGCTTGTGCTCCCAGATGGGGGTGGGGTGGCAGACTCTCCATCTCCCCTGGGCCTGGGTCCCACACAATTTGGTGTGGGCAGAACTGGGCAAGTCTGAGCTCCCATGGTGGTCTGCTGATCGGAAGAGTTGGTCCTATGGTGGTGCCTGAGCTCGGCGTGTGTTTGCTGGTGGTGGGATACACCTGGACCCACTCTGAGCCTAGGTCCTGCACAGATTGGTGTGGGCAGAACTCAAGGTGTTACAGTTTCTACCCTATAATCTTAGAGTGTCCCTGCAGGTTACTGATGTCTCCTCTTGGTGTTTGGCTTCCAGTCCCAAACCAGTGTCCCAAGATGGAAGCTGCCACAACTGAAGATGGTGATAGTGGCCGTGGAGGTAACCTGAGATGGTGGTAGAAGTGTCCCAAGATAGAGGTGTCCCACGATGGAGGCAACCACTTTCAGAGATGGGGCTGAAAGGGCAGGCCGTCAAATGGTGTTGGGAGTCCTGTTCAGAGATGCAGGACTGTGGCGTGTGATGCTGCAGCAGGCAGCTGCCCCTAATCCCTGTCAGTTGTCAGAAGGTGGAGGCTCCCTTATGAGCAGAGCTATGGAGATGGCTGCTGTGTTCCAAGATGGAGGCGGGCAGGTGGGTGGACAACAGCCTTGGTAAATAGGGAACCTCAGGGAGGGCTCCACACCAGGTCTTCCATGGGTTATATTTTCTAAGCACACTTTGATGACTTAGATATCCAAGTGTTAGCCGGGCGTGGTGGCGCACGCCTGTAATCCCAGCACTTTGGGAGGCTGAGGCAGGAGGATCGCGAGTTCAAAGCCAGCCTCAGCAGTGGCGAGGCACTTAGCAACTCAGTGAAACCCTGTCTCTAAATAAAATATAAAAAAGGGCTGGGGATGTGGCCCAGTGGTCGAGTCCCCCTGAGTTCAATCCCTGGTACCAAAAAAAAAAAAAAAAAAAAAAAAACAAAAACAAAAAACAAAAACAAAAGATATCCAAGTGTTGAAGAACAATGGACAAAAATTAGCTCATCAGTCATCTAAATGATACAAAGTTAGGCTCCAACCACATACTCACTTAAATATGGCATTCTATTCTACACACAACTGTTTGATTAGAATTATGTGCATTCACTGTTTTTATGTCTAAGGAGTACCTGACTCTTACAAAATGGTCTGGTTGATCTAGTTACCAAAGAATGAAAGTACCAAATCCAGTTTAGTTTGTGCTTGTTTTTTAGGGGCTGTCCTAAGAGAAAAGATTTTCTCTAAGAAGACTCACATCAACAGATTACAGCAAAGGAATCTTTGTGTGTATGTGGAATGTAAAGTTATCTGTATTTAATCATGGTTATTAATAAAAATCTTTGGCCATAAAATAAACCCAATGGCTCCTTTAAAATAATATACTTTTATTATCACCATATTTTCTTTTCTATAACTTCATAGCAAAGCAGTCCTTAAATTTAAAATCTCAGGCTTTGATAAATAGATATATATTATTTAGAAAAGTTAGAAATTCTGCAAACTGTGTGAATTCATGGTAAACAGAATACACAAATCGGATATCAGATTGCAAGTCCGAAATGTGAAGATCTAATAAAAGAAAATAACATACTCAGACCCCTTCACTTAAACATTAGCATGGGTATAAAACTGAAGACTAGAAATTTCTCACATATTGCATTTTATGTCATTGTAAATGAGGAATACTTTTAAACATGGTGATCATTGGGCAAATCTCAGTACAGAATTTCATGTAATATGGATTGGTGACCCAATGTAAAAAAAAAAAAAAAAAAAAAAAAAACTATTTACTATCTTTACTATTAGCTGCATAATTTCAGTAGTTGAACTGATGGGCTAAATAAGCATTATGATGTAGCTGAAAAACCCTAAAGAAATTGTAGACAGGCTATTAAACTATGATTTATGAAGTCAGCTTTTCTTCAGCTAAGTGATTAGAATTTAATAAGTTGGCCTACTTATCTTTGAACTGTACACAACCAGTCAGAAGAAAAAATACATGAGAAATACACATGTAAGAAGATTCATGTCTCATTTCCTAGTAGGCCATTTATTCATTTATCAAACAGTGCTTCAAAATGAAGTGATAGGCACTTTAGGCAATATAAAGTAGAGCAAAATGTGGACCCTGTCCTCAGGAGGATTATTTATTCTAATATGTGAGTGAAATTTGTATATAAATACCTACATTACAAGGCAACATGGAAGCACAGATATAATACTGTGGAGGACAGATATGGAAAAACTACTGCTAACTGGGGAGTTAAGAGAAAGCTTTAAAAAAGCCCTTATTTGGGGCTGGGGTTGTGGCTCAGCGGTAGAGCACTCGCCTAGCAAATGTGCGGCCCGGGTTCGATCCTCAGCACCACGTAAAAATGAACCCACTGTGTACAACTAAAGCAAATAAATAAATATTTTTTTTAAAAAGCCCTTATTTAGCTTCGGTGGTATGTCATTGTTTGGATATGAAGAGTTGCATGCAAATAGACATGGGAATAAATGGTAATTCACTTTTATTAAGGTCTGTTAATGAGCAAAAAGTACATAAGGCTAGAGTTAGAAAATGCATAGTTAATAACATAGATGTGATCTCTGAAATATGAATATGGCAATACATGGTTAATAGCTTTCATTAGATTCAATTCACCACGTATTTACCAAGGTCACAATATACATGCACAATATAGGGAATTTAAGGAAGTGTCTCTTGATACAAGTAGGCAAATGGTAGACAACTGTAACAGTTAAGGTGTAATGAGGGTCAAAATGAGGGTAGAAATAAGAGATATCAAAGGTAAAAATAGAAGGTACCTCATTTGTCTTGTGCAATTGTGTCTCCTTTCTCCCTACAATGGTGCCTGGCACAGAGTATGTATTCCATAAGTAACTAAGTGAAGCAACAAAAAAAAAAAGGCTGATTAAACACAGGGGTTTGTTTCTAAATGATTGGATCAATGGAGTACCCATTAATAAATTTGGAAAAGAAATTCATTTGAATAAAAACAAATGTTGGGGACAAAGTAACTTCTTCTTGAAAGATATTTATGATGAAATCCTAGCACCTTGCACTCTCACCAAGGAATCAGAGCATCTTGTCTACAAGATTTAGATAAACATTAAATATTTTGCCATTGTCATATATCTGCAACAAATTACAAATAATTTGAGAGGAAATTAAAAACCACCTCTTTACATAGAAATAAGTGCCAAAAGCAAAGGTGGTCATTGTCAATGATAAGGACAGTTAGAAAGAAGTAATTACACTGTGAATGGGAGGAAATATGAAGTTACACTGAAGATCAATTTGTGAATAAAATTGAATTTAACAACAACAACAAAGAAAAACCTAATTTATGTGTTAACCAAAAGACAAGAGAACCATATGTTTTCCTGCTCCACAGGTCCCATTCCCATTGCAGGACATTGCTGAATAAAGCAATTGAGTTATAGTAACAGAAGGCCAGTATACTTTCTTCAACTCTGTCCCAGATGTCTGCCTTTATGAAAGTGTCATTTCTAGGATTAAATGTGTAATATCTGCAGTACAATAGGGAATAGCTTAGTCGAAACACAGTTAAAGAAGTAAAATTCCTTAATATAATGAATTAAATACTAACTGAATTCCAAATCCATTCTAAGCCCAAGACAGTGTGTACTGATTGTCCAATTACCCAATCTTAAATGAGATATGAGTTTCCAGCAGTGATTTTTGCTCTTTATTGAATTTATTAGATATTTAGCTGTTAAGAGGGCTAAGGGAGCTGAGAGAGGAAGAAACTAAATGATTTCTGTCTCCTGGGTATCCTAGACAGTAGATAATAAATAGGTTCTTTTGTTCTCTTCAGTTTGGAAAAAGAATGTAAAATGAAGTGTAGCAAATGCTTCATAAATGATGTTCTAGCCTTTTGAAGTCTGAATCATTCATTTTAACTTCCTGGAAATTTTTATATTGACATAGGAGATACAATTTATACATTGATTCATCCATTTAATTATTCATTCAGCCAGTATTTATTTTGAAAATATTAATGTCAGGAACAGTTCTGTGTAGTGGGGATGCAGGTTAAAACATTACAAATCACCTGCCTTCATAGAGAAAATAATCTATATGAATAAAAACAAAATGAATGAATGAATGTCTTGTCAGATAGTAATAAGTGTTATCAAGCAAAAATAAGTTAGAGTACATATATAATGAATGATGGAAGGACTACACATGGTTTAGATGTTCTTTTCATGATTGATTGTAATTCTTAACATTTATAGATATGAAGGTAAATGTTCCACTAAAGAAAACTACAAAGTTAATGCATACAGGTTACTGGTTCAGAGTTACCTAATTTGTTCTACTATTATTGTTCCAATAATTAATTTTATTCTGTGACAAAACTGTTCCTATCATTCTGTTATTTTTAACATTGTGTATATACAATTAACTTAAGTTGTTTTTAATAAATCATTCAGGTACTGTTCTCTAAATATTATTATATAATTTTATCATACCTGATTATAAATTTCTTGTAGGAGAAGTTCATATTTCCATAAACAGCATTGAGTCCCATTTACTTGAAATTATTCAATGAATTTCTGATTATGTTGTACATTTCACTCTCTGTTCATTAAAGAAACCCTAAATCTGAGGCAGTGTTTTAGTTAGATTTGTTGTCGCTGTGACCAAAAGACCTGAAAAGAACAATGTAGAGGAATAAAAGTTTATTTCGGCTCATGATTTCACAGGTTTAGTGTATGGTCAGCCAACTCCACAGGTCTGGGCCTGAGGTAAGGCACAACCTCATGGCACAAGGGTGTGGCAAAGGAAAGCAGCTCAGGACTTGCTGAAGATGAGGAGGATTATCCACTACCCCTGAACAGGTTGGTGGATGAGTGCCCTCTGGATCAGGGGCTGCCTAAGCTCTCAGCTGAGGCAGTCTTTGAGAAGTGCAGTCAGATCTCTCTGTGCCACTCTACCACTGCTTCCATGTCAAATAAATGACTCTTAGTAAAGGAAGAGATAGAAGGAGAGGTTGCTTGACCCACCTCAAATGCGTTTTGCGGTGTTTGGGGATTTCAGCAATCATGTGTTCATTGCTCCAGGATTTGGTGTACTATTTTCATAAAACTGGGGAAAGAAAGAAGGGAAAGAAAGTGCCTGCTTTACTAATGGCTTTCTGCTTTTTTCCATCAATCTCTATCCAACAAATTATATTATTTAATTTTATTATTTAAATCTGTACTGACTTTCTTTTTCATTTTTCAGGGAAGAATGTGATATATGCACTGTATCAGCAGAGAGGGACCAGAAGAATATAGACCCTAAAAGGACTCTTAGTAAGGATTTTGAACAGAACCAATATCTGTCATGGAACCAAATGTTCATTGTCTCCATGAATTCACTTATTCATTCAGTGTTTATTGAAAATCTACTTCAAGCTAGATAGAAAAGAGTGTGCTTTAAAAATTTGTTCCACTTTTCAGCCTTTAGCAGATTTCAGCTCCATGACTCTTCTTTCTGCCCACCCAATAGGTTATGGTGTGTATTTCAGAAATGACTAAATTTGAATTCTGAGCTTATTGTGATTGTTTTAGGTCTTAATTTGGAACAAGTTGGAGGCCATTATCATCTGTCCTGATTAGGTGACCTGGCTCATTTTATTTAGATCCTTTTGTCCCAGAGCCACAGGAATCCTGAAAACTCACTGAAGACACCTGTATTTTTACAGTTAGAAGGCACCCAGGAAGGTCCTAAGACCTCATAGGCACTTTCCCTAAAGACGACAGAATTGGAATGAGAACTCTGGATCTCTCCTTTATTTTAGTGGGTCTATAAATTTCTTGTCGCTCTTTTTCTCTTTTTGTTTATGTTAAAATAAAGCATGGAGTTCTAATACTGCCATAAATTATGTATCTTTTGGCAAAACACTGTACTACTCTAGGTCTCATTTTCACCATCTGTAAAACAGCATTTAGACTAGATGTTCCTTGGTATTCTGCAATGTGCTGCTTGCTACCGTACTTTCTCCCCACTGCTTCTCTGTATTTTTCTTTTGTTTTCCCTGGGAATGCTCAGAGTCACTGGATTGTATTTATGTGTGATTTTGCCAAGGGAATTAGCCTCATGTAGCATATACAGGGATGGTATTCATACCATAGTGACCCGGCAAAAAGCCCACTGACATTTTCTGCATGTATAGAGTCTCCCTTTTGCTGGTGGGACTAAAAGTTGGTGTAGCCAATATGGAAAGCAGTATGGAGAATCCTTGGAAAACTTGGAATGGAACCACCATTTGACCCAGCTATCTCCCTTATCAGTCTATACCCAAAGGACTTAAAAACAGCATACTAGCTGGGTGTGGTGATGCATGCCTGTAATCCCACACTTGGGAGGTTGAGGCAGGAGGATCGTGAGTTCAAAGCCAGCCTCAGCAATGGCGAGACTCTTAGTGACTCAGTGAGACCCTGTCTCTAATAAGATACAAAAAGGGGCTCGGGATGTGGCCTAGTGGTTGAGTGCCCCTGAATTCAATCCCCAGTACCAAAACAAACAAACAACAACAACAAAAACAAAGCAACATACTACAGGGACACAGCCACATCAGTGTTTACAGCATCACAGTTCACAATAGTTAAACTGTGAATGCCCTTCAGTAGATAAATGGATAAAAAAAATGTGGTATATATACACAATGGAATATTATTCAGCATTAAAAGAGAATAAAACCATGGCATTTGCAGGTAAAAACAGATGGAGTTGGAGAATATAATGCTAAGTGAAGTTATCCAATCCCAAAAAAAACAAATGCTGAATGTTTTCTCTGATTTGAGGATGTTGATTCATAGTGGGGTTGGGAGGGGGATCATGGGAGGATTAGATGAACTCTAAATAGGGAAAAGGGGAGGGAGGAAAAGGGAGAGGCATGGGGGTAGGAAAGATGGTGGAATGAGATAGACAAGACATCACTACCCTAAGAACATGTGTGGATACACGAATGGTGTGATTCTACTTTGTGTACAACCAGAGATATGAAAAATTGTACTCTATATGTGTAATATGAATTATAATGCATTTTGCTGTCATATATAACAAATTAAATTTTTAAAAAGGAAAGAAACCGAGACAGCTGGGCACAGTGGCACATGCCTGTAATCCCAGCAGCTCCGGGGGCTGAGACAGGAGGATTGTGTGTTCAAAGCCAGCCTCAGCAACTTAGCGAGTCACTAAGCTACTCAGTGAGACCCTGTCTCTAATAAAATACAAAATAGGGCTGTGGATGTGGCTCAGTGGTTGGGTGTCACTGAATTCAATTCCTTCTTAAAAAAAAAAAAAAAAAAAAGAAGCAGAGACAGCTTCCCTCCCAGGGACAAAATAAAATATAAAGCCTAAAGTCTCACGTCCAGTGACCCACCTTCTCCAACCTCTCCCTACCTGCCTACAGTTACTATGAAGTTAATCACATCAGTGGATTAATTCACAGATAAGATCAAGGTTCTCATAATCCAATCGTTTCACCTCTGAACTTTCTTGTATTGTCTCACACATGAGCTTTTGGGGGACACCACATATTTAAGCCATAACTAGCTATTTCTCTAAATTTTTAAAGAAAACAATAACCTAGCCAGACTCATTCACCAAGCCTCTGGGAAATAAAGTACTCCTACTCTTTAATCACAAACTTCTAATTTGCAGTATCCTCCAATATTTTTATCTTTATTTTTCATACCTACTGGTCCTTGGTACTGCCACCATGACTCATCATTGCTCTCCTTGAATAGTTGGATAGATTTATAAATTGTTTAGGTGTGTTTTTTGTCTTTCTTCCTACCATCCTTTTTTTTTTTCCCAAATTGACTAAGTTAATATTCATAAAATACAGCTTTGATCACATTTCTCCAATTTCAAAATCTTTAATGGCTCCTCCTTGGTCATTGTGTTACATGCATTTATCTAAAAGCACTTGATATATTATAGTACTAGAAAGCCAGTACCATGGAGAAAGTTCTCAGCAAATGGTGAACTGAGTAACATTGTGCTTGCCCTTCAACACAATTGATGTATCCCTGAAAAAGCACAAAAGATATAGAAATGCCACATAACAGTAAATTTTCTAAACATTTTCAGAAGTAATAATACTAATATTATATACATAATTCCAGAAAGTACAAAAAAAAAAAGTGGTTTTCAATGCATTTAATGAAGGCAGCTTTCCTGTGACATCACATTTTAGATACATATAAGAAATAGAATTACAAGGCAATATCTCTAATGAATATATATGAAAAACATCAAATTAAAATTGTAGCATATGCAGTGTTATATAAAAGGGATAAAAATATATTTTGATGAAAATAACTTATTCCAGTAAGGGAAGTTGATTTAATATTTGAAATTCAATGCAAATCACTATGCTAAAATGGTAAAGTAGCAAAATTATAATATCTCAATTTATTCAGAGAAATAATTTATTAGAATTCAACATTCATCCATGGAAAAATATACTTATCAACATAGCATAAAAGGGAATACCTTTAAAATGATAAAAATACCTATGTATACCCTATAGTAAATATCATCCCTAAAATAAGGAATGAAAAAAAATGGCAAGCTTGTAACTTCTATTTAGAATTCCACTAGAAATTCTTCACAGTGTAATACCAAATAAATAAATAAATAAATAAACAAAATCCCCAATAACTGGAATAGAAGAAATACAGATGTAATTATCATTATAGGAAGTCAATATAAATATGTAAGTTAAAAATCAAATAAGTCAACCGACTTTGAATTATTGAGTCAAATTTGGTAAATTGCTGGATATAAGATTAATTAACAATCAATTTTATTTCTATATAATAGAAACAAATAAACACTTAAAATACAACTAAAATGCCATATAAAATAACATAAAAATTATATTTCTAGGAAGACATGTGATAAAATGTTGAATGACATTTATACAGAAATATTACTAACAGAAAAAATTTAAAGTCCCTGAAAACAGCTTACTACACTGATGTAGCCACATCAATGTTTATAACAACTCAATTCACAATAGCTATGCTAAGGAAAAAACCTTGGTGACTTACAACAGATAAATGCAAAAAGAAAATGTGTTTCATATACACAATGGAATATTACTATGTCATAAGAAAGAAAAACTTTATGACATTTTCCTGAAAATCTGGCGTCTGGAGACTATCCAGATCTGGAAACTACTATGCTAGACAAAATAAGCCAATCCCCAAAAAACAAAAGTCAAATGTGCACTCTGATATGTGGAGGCTAACATACAATAAGGGGAAGATGGGAAGAAAAGAAGTTCAATACATTAGAGAAAGGGGAATGAAGGGAAGGGAGGGAGATAAGAATAGGAAAGACAGTGGAATTAATTGGACATAACATTCTAATGTATAGGAATTATAGCACAGTAAATCTCCACATTATGTACAACCACAAAACTGGGATCCTGATTAGAATAAAATGTAGTCCACATTTGAATTAATAAGTCAAATTATACTCTATTGTCATGTATAAGTAAAAAGAACAAATTAAAACATTCAGCTGGGTCCAGAGCTGCATTCCTCTAACCCCAGCAGCTTGGGAGTCTGGGGCAGGAGGATTGCAAGTTCAAAGCCAGCCTCAGCAACTTAGTGAGGTAATTAGCAACTCAGAGAGAACCTGTCTCTAAATAGAACATAAAAAAATGGTTGGAATGTGTCTCTGTATTTAATCACCCCTGGGTTTAATCCTAAATAACAACAACAACAAAAAAAAATCAAAGGTTATAGTATTTACATTTCTGTTTGCTAAAGAAAATTTTATCTTTAGGTACCTGTTACCACAGCAACAAAGCTACATCTTCTAAGACCTCAGTTCTCTTTTTTAAAAAATATTTTGTTTTAGTTGGACACAATTTTATGTGGTGCCGAGGATTTATCCCAGCACTCCCTAAGTGCTAGGCAAGCACTCTACCACTAAGCCACAACTCCAGCCCCAAGACCTCAGTTCTTTTTGAAATATAATAATGACTGTGGTATATTTCTTTTTATTATTGTTACATAATTGATAATGAAATTGTAACTTTGCCTCAACTTACTTATTTTTGAGCTGACTGTGGAACCCAGGATCTCATGGATGCTAAACAAGTGATCTATCCCTGAGCTATGCCCCTAGCACCTTAACTGCTTTGATAACATCTGAAACCAAAGTTGTTTTCATACATAATAAAATGTTTCCTTTCTTTAAAATTAAATAAATAATAATAATTAAAGTCCTAAACACTGAGTTATAACATGTTTGCAGGCTAGAAAACTCAATGTTAAAATGTCATTTTTCCTGATTTGATCTATTTGTATGCCTTAAATATAAATGATTTGTATTTGTCAGATGTTCCTCTATAAATTAGGAATAGCTTGCAAATTTGACAAATTAATCTATAATTTATATGGAAAAGACATGGTAAAGCAAGAGTTACTAAGAGACTATGCATTCAGCTCAGTGTTAGACAAGTAGTTGGAAAGGAGTAACCAGAAAATAGACATTACACATGTAGATGTGTACACACACACACACACACACACACACACACACACATACACAATCACTTGGTTTTTGAAGATTTATATTATGAAGCAATAGGATCATTATTGTTGTTCAGTGAATAAGTGGGTCATTTTGGTTTATACTTCGGGGAAAATTGGCCTTTATTCTTGCCAAACAACATATTAAATTATGAATGGGACTGGGATTGTGGCTCAGTGGTAGAGCACTCGCCTACCACATGCAAGGTGCTGGATTAGATCCTCAGCACCACGTAAAAATAAATAAATAAAATAAAGGCATAAAAAATTAGTATTTAAAAAATTATGAATGGTAGATGATTCATGGTGTGAAAAGTAAGACAATACTTCTTCCAGGAAAAGTAATAAAGATTGGAAATAATCCTTGTGACTTTGGGTATGCAAAGATTTCTTCATAAGTTTAGAAAACACTAATTATAAAAGATAATATTAATAAATTGAACCTTACCAAAAGGTAATAAGAATATGAAGAGGCAAGACACAGCATTGGAAAATTTATTGTGATGCACAATTCTGACAATAGATTCATGTAGAGAATATATAAAGAACTCTTACCATCAACTCAATAAAAATGGGCAAATGAAGAGGCTTTTGCAAAGGATAATATATGTTGAAAATAAACATATTTAAAACTATTCAACATCATTTGTTACTATGAAAATGCAAATTAGAACTAGAATGAGATACCATTGTAGAACCACTACAAAGTTTAAAATTAAAGATGGTCAATATTAAGGGTTAATAAAAAATATACAGCAACTGGAATATTCATGAACTACTGATTATCATGTCAATTGCTTTAACTAATTTAGAAAATTAGTGTCTACCAAAGATACCCTGTCTTCTGAAAAGTGTTACCCTTGCTGTATAGCAAAAAAATATATATATAAATGTGCCAACACATACACAAGTTTTTACATAGAATCATTATTTTACCAGTCCCTAAAAGGATTTAATTCAAACAGGGAAATTAAATTGTGGTCTAGCAATATTATACAACCATAAAAATAAATGAATCCAGGCTATATGCAACAATATGGACAGATCTTGGAAATAAAAGGGTAAGCAAAGAAAGCTAAGCACAAGAGTAAATGTTAATATTGTAATATACTTTCTTTTCTCTTTCACATACACACACAAGAGCACACACAAAAGTAAGCAAAACCGATCATATTAAATATTAGTATAGTATTACTTTCGGCAAAAATTAGAGAATATTGAAGAGATTATTTTGGATCCTGGTAATGTTTTATTTCTCAATCTTAGTGGTGATTACAAGTGTTCATGTTCTGAACATTCACTGAACTTTACTGTTATATTCTGTATATGATATTGGACAATCATATTATCATTGTGGAATCTTATAAGGGCCTTATTAATTCTCAAATGAGGGTTAATTCCTCGAAGAACTCGTGAGATTTATTTTTTTTATTTTTTTTTAATATTTTTTTATTTATTTACTTATTCATCATGCACAAGTATAGTATCTTTTTACATACAACTGCTTGTATACAAAGTATATAAGTACCATTCAGATCTTCAATCATGCATTTAGGATAATGATATCCATCTCATTCAACCACCAATTTTTTTCCACCCCCCCTTACTCCCTCCCTCCCCTCCCTTTCCGTTGACCATTCTAGTGTTCCTTTGATCCTATGTACCCCCTTCCAACAACACTGTGAACCAGCCTCCTTATATCAGAGAAAAACATTCGGTACTTGGATTTTTGAGATTGACTAATTTCACTTAGCATTATATTCTCCAACTTCATCCATTTACCTGCAAATGCCATTATTTTATTCTCTCTTATTGCTGAGTAAAATTCCATTTTGTATATATACCATATTTTCTTTATCCACTCATCTACTGAGGGACATCTAGGTTGGTTCCATAACTTGGCTATTGTGAATTGTGCTGCTATAAACATTGAAGTGGCTGTGTCACTGTAATATGCTGTTTTTAAGTCTTTTGGGAATAGACCCAGGAGTGGAATGGCTGGGTCATAGGGTGGTTCCATTCCCATTTTCCCAAGAAATCTCCATACTGCTTTCCATAGCGGTTGCACCATTTTGCAGTCCCACCAGCAATGTATGAGTGTGCCTTTTTCCCCACATCCTCTCCAACATTTATTGTTGTTTGTGTTCTTGATAGCTGCAATTCTGACTGGGGTGAAATGAAATCTTAGAGTAGTTTTGATTTGCATTTCTCTAATTGCCAGTGATGTTGAGCATTTTTTCATGTATTTGTTGATTAATCGTGTATCTTCTTCTGAGAAGTGTCTTTTCAATTCCTTAGCCCATTTATTGATTGGGTTATTTGCTTTTTTGGTGTTAAGTTTTTTTAGTTCTATATACATTCTAGAAATTAGTGCTCTATCTGATGTGCATGTATTAAATATTTGTTCCCAATTAGTTGGCTCTCTATTCACCTCACTGATTGTTTCTTTTGCTGAGAAGAAGCTTTTCAGTTTAAATCTATCCCATTCATTAATTCTTGGTAATAGTTCTTGTGCTACAGGATTCTTATTAAGGAACTTGGGGCCTAATCCGACATGTTGGAAATCGGAGCTTACTTTTTCTTCTATTAGGCGTATTGTCTCTGGTCTAATTCCTAGGTCCTTGATCCACTTTGAATTGAATTTTGTGCATGGTGAGAGACAAGGGTTTAATTTCATTTTGTTGCATATGGATTTCCAGTTTTCCCAGCACCATTTGTTGAAGAGGCTATCCTTTCTCCACTGTACATTTTTGGCGCATTTGTCTAATATAAGATAGCTGAAATTATATGTATTAGTCTCTGTGTCCTCAATTCTGTACCATTGGTCCACCAGTCTGTTTTGGTGCCAATACCATGCTGTTTTTGTTACTATTGCTCTATAGTATAATTTAAAGTCTGGTGTGGTGATGCCCCCTGCTTCACTTTTCTTGCTCAGGATTGCTTTGGCTATTCTGGGTCTCTTATTTCACCAGTTGAATTTCATGACTGCTTTTTCTATTTCTTTGAAGAATGACATTGGGATTTTGATTGGAATTGCATTAAATCTGTATAATGTTTTTGGTAGTATGGACATTTTGACAATATTGATTCTACCTATCCAAGAGCAAGGTAGGTCTTTCCATCTTCTGAGTTCTTCTATGATTTCTTTCTTTAGTGTTCTATAATTTTCCTTATAGAGCTCTTTCACCTCTTTCGTTAAGTTGATTCCCAGGTATTTTATTTTTTTTTGATGCTATTGTAAATGGGGTAGTTTTCATCATTTCCCTTTCAGAGGCTTTGTCACTGATGTACAAAAATGCCTTTGACATATGGGTATTGATTTTGTATCCTGCTACTTTGCCAAATTCATTTACTAGTTGTAAAAGTTTTCTGGTAGAGTTTTTTGGGTCTTCTAGGTAGATTATCATGTCATCAGCAAATAGTGCTAATTTGAGCTCTTCTTTTCCTATCTGGATCCCTTTAATTTCTTTCGTCTGTCTAATTGCTCTGGCCAGAGTTTCCAGTACTATGTTAAATAGCAGTGGTGAGAGGGGGCATCCCTGTCTTGTTCCAGTTTTTAGAGGGAATGCTTTCAATTTTTCTCCATTTAAGATAATGTTAGCTCGGGGCCTTGCATAAATAGCTTTTATTATGTTGAGATATGTCCCTGATATTCCTAGTTTTTTTCCAGTGTTTTGAACATAAAGGGGTGCTGTATTTTGTCAAATGCTTTTTCTGCATCTATTGAGATAATCATATGATTTTTATCTTTAAGTCTATTGATGTGATGTATTATGTTTATTGATTTCCGAATGTTGAACCAGCCTTGCATCCCTGGAATAAACCCCACTTGATCATGGTGCACTATCTTTTTGATATGTTTTTGTATCCGATTTGCCAGAATTTTGTTGAGGATTTTTGCATCTATGTTCATTAAAGATATTGGCCTAAAGTTTTCTTTTTTGGATGTGTCTTTGCCTGTCTTTGGAATTAATGTAATATTGGCCTCATAGAAAGAGTCTGGAAGAGCTCCCTCTTTTTCTATTTCTTGAAATAGTTTGAAGAGCATTGGTATTAGTTCTTCTTTGAAAGTCTTGTAGAACTCTGCTGTAAATCCATCAGGTCCTGGACTTTTCCTTGTTGGTAGCTTTTTGATGACATCTTCTATTTCTTTGCTTGTAATCGATCTGTTTAAATTGTGTATAGCCTCCACATCCAGTTTAGGCAAATCATATGACTCTAGAAATCTGTCAATGCATTCAGTATTTTCTGTTTTATTAGAGTACAAGTTTTCGAAGTAATTTCTAATTATTTTCTGTATATCTGAGGTGTTCGTTGTGATATTCCCTTTTTCATCACAAATGTTAGTGATTTGAGTTTTTTCTCTTCTTCTTTTTGTTAGCATTGCTAAGGGTCTGTCAATTTTGTTTATTTTTTCAAAGAACCAACTTTTAGTTTTGTCAATTCTTTGAATTGTTTCCTTAGTCTCAATTTCATTAATTTCTGCTCTGATTTTTAATTATTTCCTGTCTTCTGCTGCTCTTGGTGTTGATCTGTTGTTCTTTTTCTAGTGCTTGGAGGTGTGATGTTAAGTCGTTTATTTGTGTTGTTTTTTTTTTTCCTTTTAAAGAATGAACTCAGTGCAATGAATTTTCCTCTTACTACTGCCTTCATAGTGTCCCAGAGATTTCTATACGATGTATCTGTGTTCTCATTTACCTCTAGGAATTTTTTTTTTAATTTTTTTATTATTTATTTACTTATTCATCATGCACAAGTATAGTATCTTTTTACATACAACTGCTTGTATACAAAGTATATAAGTACCATTCAGATCTTCAATCATGCATTTAGGTTAATGATATCCATCTCATTCAATCACCAATTTTTTTCCAACCCCCCCCTTACTCCCTCCCTCCCCTCCCTTTCCGTTGACCATTCTAGTGTTCCTCTGATCCTATGTACCCCCTTCCAACAACTCTGTGAACCAGCCTCCTTATATCAGAGAAAACATTCGGTACTTGGATTTTTGAGATTGACTAATTTCACTTAGCATTATATTCTCCAACTTCATCCATTTACTTGCAAATGCCATTATTTTATTCTCTCTTATTGCTGAGTAAAATTCCATTTTGTATATATACCATATTTTCTTTATCCACTCATCTACTGAGGGGCATCTAGGTTGGTTCCATAACCTAGCTATTGTGAATTGTGCTGCTATAAACATTGAAGTGGCTGTGTCACTGTAATATGCTGTTTTTAAGTCTTTTGGGAATAGACCCAGGAGTGGGATGGCTGGGTCATAGGGTGGTTCCATTCCCATTTTCCCAAGAAATCTCCATACTGCTTTCCATAGCGGTTGCACCATTTTGCAGTCCCACCAGCAATGTATGAGTGTGCCTTTTTCCCCACATCCTCTCCAACATTTATTGTTGTTTGTGTTCTTGATAGCTGCCATTCTGACTGGGGTGAAATGAAATCTTAGAGTAGTTTTGATTTGCATTTCTCTAATTGCCAGTGATGTTGAGCATTTTTTTTCAATGTATTTGTTGATTAATCGTGTATCTTCTTCTGAGAAGCGTCTTTTCAATTCCTTAGCCCATTTATTGATTGGGTTATTTGCTTTTTTGGTGTTAAGTTTTTTTAGTTCTATATACATTCTAGAAATTAGTGCTCTATCTGATGTGCATGTATTAAATATTTGTTCCCAATTAGTTGGCTCTCTATTCACCTCACTGATTGTTTCTTTTGCTGAGAAGAAGCTTTTCAGTTTAAATCTATCCCATTCATTAATTCTTGGTAATAGTTCTTGTGCTACAGGATTCTTATTAAGGAACTTGGGGCCTAATCCGACATGTTGGAAATTGGAGCTTACTTTTTCTTCTATTAGGTGTATTGTCTCTGGTCTAATTCCTAGGTCCTTGATCCACTTTGAATTGAATTTTGTGCATGGTGAGAGACAAGGGTTTAATTTCATTTTGTTGCATATGGATTTCCAGTTTTCCCAGCACCATTTATTGAAGAGGCTATCCTTTCTCCACTGTACATTTTTGGCGCCTTTGTCTAATATAAGATAGCTGAAATTATATGTATTAGTCTCTGTGTCCTCAATTCTGTACCATTGGTCCACCAGTCTGTTTTGGTGCCAATACCATGCTGTTTTTGTTACTATTGCTCTATAGTATAATTTAAAGTCTGGTGTGGTGATGCCCCCTGCTTCACTTTTCTTGCTCAGGATTGCTTTGGCTATTCTGGGTCTCTTATTTCACCAGTTGAATTTCATGACTGCTTTTTCTATTTCTTTGAAGAATGACATTGGGATTTTGATTGGAATTGCATTAAATCTGTATAATGTTTTTGGTAGTATGGACATTTTGACAATATTGATTCTACCTATCCAAGAGCAAGGTAGGTCTTTCCATCTTCTGAGTTCTTCTATGATTTCTTTCTTTAGTGTTCTATAATTTTCCTTATAGAGCTCTTTCACCTCTTTCGTTAAGTTGATTCCCAGGTATTTTATTTTTTTTGATGCTATTGTAAATGGGGTAGTTTTCATCATTTCCCTTTCAGAGGCTTTGTCACTGATGTACAAAAATGCCTTTGACATATGGGTATTGATTTTGTATCCTGCTACTTTGCCAAATTCATTTACTAGTTGTAAAAGTTTTCTGGTAGAGTTTTTTGGGTCTTCTAGGTAGATTATCATGTCATCAGCAAATAGTGCTAATTTGAGCTCTTCTTTTCCTATCTGGATCCCTTTAATTTCTTTCGTCTGTCTAATTGCTCTGGCCAGAGTTTCCAGTACTATGTTAAATAGCAGTGGTGAGAGGGGGCATCCCTGTCTTGTTCCAGTTTTTAGAGGGAATGCTTTCAATTTTTCTCCATTTAAGATAATGTTAGCTCGGGGCCTTGCATAAATAGCTTTTATTATGTTGAGATATGTCCCTGATATTCCTAGTTTTTCCAGTGTTTTGAACATAAAGGGGTGCTGTATTTTGTCAAATGCTTTTTCTGCATCTATTGAGATAATCATATGATTTTTATCTTTAAGTCTATTGATGTGATGTATTATGTTTATTGATTTCCGAATGTTGAACCAGCCTTGCATCCCTGGAATAAACCCCACTTGATCATGGTGCACTATCTTTTTGATATGTTTTTGTATCCGATTTGCCAGAATTTTGTTGAGGATTTTTGCATCTATGTTCATTAAAGATATTGGCCTAAAGTTTTCTTTTTTGGATGTGTCTTTGCCTGTCTTTGGAATTAATGTAATATTGGCCTCATAGAAAGAGTCTGGAAGAGCTCCCTCTTTTTCTATTTCTTGAAATAGTTTGAAGAGCATTGGTATTAGTTCTTCTTTGAAAGTCTTGTAGAACTCTGCTGTAAATCCATCAGGTCCTGGACTTTTCCTTGTTGGTAGCTTTTTGATGACATCTTCTATTTCTTTGCTTGTAATCGATCTGTTTAAATTGTGTATAGCCTCCACATCCAGTTTAGGCAAATCATATGACTCTAGAAATCTGTCAATGCATTCAGTATTTTCTGTTTTATTAGAGTACAAGTTTTCGAAGTAATTTCTAATTATTTTCTGTATATCTGAGGTGTTCGTTGTGATATTCCCTTTTTCATCACAAATGTTAGTGATTTGAGTTTTTTCTCTTCTTCTTTTTGTTAGCATTGCTAAGGGTCTGTCAATTTTGTTTATTTTTTCAAAGAACCAACTTTTAGTTTTGTCAATTCTTTGAATTGTTTCCTTAGTCTCAATTTCATTAATTTCTGCTCTGATTTTAATTATTTCCTGTCTTCTGCTGCTCTTGGTGTTGATCTGTTGTTCTTTTTCTAGTGCTTGGAGGTGTGATGTTAAGTCGTTTATTTGTTGTTTTTTTTTTTCCTTTTAAAGAATGAACTCAGTGCAATGAATTTTCCTCTTACTACTGCCTTCATAGTGTCCCAGAGATTTCTATACGATGTATCTGTGTTCTCATTTACCTCTAGGAATTTTTTTTTAATTTTTTTATTATTTATTTACTTATTCATCATGCACAAGTATAGTATCTTTTTACATACAACTGCTTGTATACAAAGTATATAAGTACCATTCAGATCTTCAATCATGCATTTAGGTTAATGATATCCATCTCATTCAATCACCAATTTTTTTCCAACCCCCCCCTTACTCCCTCCCTCCCCTCCCTTTCCGTTGACCATTCTAGTGTTCCTCTGATCCTATGTACCCCCTTCCAACAACTCTGTGAACCAGCCTCCTTATATCAGAGAAAACATTCGGTACTTGGATTTTTGAGATTGACTAATTTCACTTAGCATTATATTCTCCAACTTCATCCATTTACTTGCAAATGCCATTATTTTATTCTCTCTTATTGCTGAGTAAAATTCCATTTTGTATATATACCATATTTTCTTTATCCACTCATCTACTGAGGGGCATCTAGGTTGGTTCCATAACCTAGCTATTGTGAATTGTGCTGCTATAAACATTGAAGTGGCTGTGTCACTGTAATATGCTGTTTTTAAGTCTTTTGGGAATAGACCCAGGAGTGGGATGGCTGGGTCATAGGGTGGTTCCATTCCCATTTTCCCAAGAAATCTCCATACTGCTTTCCATAGCGGTTGCACCATTTTGCAGTCCCACCAGCAATGTATGAGTGTGCCTTTTTCCCCACATCCTCTCCAACATTTATTGTTGTTTGTGTTCTTGATAGCTGCCATTCTGACTGGGGTGAAATGAAATCTTAGAGTAGTTTTGATTTGCATTTCTCTAATTGCCAGTGATGTTGAGCATTTTTTCATGTATTTGTTGATTAATCGTGTATCTTCTTCTGAGAAGCGTCTTTTCAATTCCTTAGCCCATTTATTGATTGGGTTATTTGCTTTTTTGGTGTTAAGTTTTTTTAGTTCTATATACATTCTAGAAATTAGTGCTCTATCTGATGTGCATGTATTAAATATTTGTTCCCAATTAGTTGGCTCTCTATTCACCTCACTGATTGTTTCTTTTGCTGAGAAGAAGCTTTTCAGTTTAAATCTATCCCATTCATTAATTCTTGGTAATAGTTCTTGTGCTACAGGATTCTTATTAAGGAACTTGGGGCCTAATCCGACATGTTGGAAATTGGAGCTTACTTTTTCTTCTATTAGGTGTATTGTCTCTGGTCTAATTCCTAGGTCCTTGATCCACTTTGAATTGAATTTTGTGCATGGTGAGAGACAAGGGTTTAATTTCATTTTGTTGCATATGGATTTCCAGTTTTCCCAGCACCATTTATTGAAGAGGCTATCCTTTCTCCACTGTACATTTTTGGCGCCTTTGTCTAATATAAGATAGCTGAAATTATATGTATTAGTCTCTGTGTCCTCAATTCTGTACCATTGGTCCACCAGTCTGTTTTGGTGCCAATACCATGCTGTTTTTGTTACTATTGCTCTATAGTATAATTTAAAGTCTGGTGTGGTGATGCCCCTGCTTCACTTTTCTTGCTCAGGATTGCTTTGGCTATTCTGGGTCTCTTATTTCACCAGTTGAATTTCATGACTGCTTTTTCTATTTCTTTGAAGAATGACATTGGGATTTTGATTGGAATTGCATTAAATCTGTATAATGTTTTTGGTAGTATGGACATTTTGACAATATTGATTCTACCTATCCAAGAGCAAGGTAGGTCTTTCCATCTTCTGAGTTCTTCTATGATTTCTTTCTTTAGTGTTCTATAATTTTCCTTATAGAGCTCTTTCACCTCTTTCGTTAAGTTGATTCCCAGGTATTTTATTTTTTTTGATGCTATTGTAAATGGGGTAGTTTTCATCATTTCCCTTTCAGAGGCTTTGTCACTGATGTACAAAAATGCCTTTGACATATGGGTATTGATTTTGTATCCTGCTACTTTGCCAAATTCATTTACTAGTTGTAAAAGTTTTCTGGTAGAGTTTTTTGGGTCTTCTAGGTAGATTATCATGTCATCAGCAAATAGTGCTAATTTGAGCTCTTCTTTTCCTATCTGGATCCCTTTAATTTCTTTCGTCTGTCTAATTGCTCTGGCCAGAGTTTCCAGTACTATGTTAAATAGCAGTGGTGAGAGGGGGCATCCCTGTCTTGTTCCAGTTTTTAGAGGGAATGCTTTCAATTTTTCTCCATTTAAGATAATGTTTAGCTCGGGGCCTTGCATAAATAGCTTTTATTATGTTGAGATATGTCCCTGATATTCCTAGTTTTTCCAGTGTTTTGAACATAAAGGGGTGCTGTATTTTGTCAAATGCTTTTTCTGCATCTATTGAGATAATCATATGATTTTTATCTTTAAGTCTATTGATGTGATGTATTATGTTTATTGATTTCCGAATGTTGAACCAGCCTTGCATCCCTGGAATAAACCCACTTGATCATGGTGCACTATCTTTTTGATATGTTTTTGTATCCGATTTGCCAGAATTTTGTTGAGGATTTTTGCATCTATGTTCATTAAAGATATTGGCCTAAAGTTTTCTTTTTTGGATGTGTCTTTGCCTGTCTTTGGAATTAATGTAATATTGGCCTCATAGAAAGAGTCTGGAAGAGCTCCCTCTTTTTCTATTTCTTGAAATAGTTTGAAGAGCATTGGTATTAGTTCTTCTTTGAAAGTCTTGTAGAACTCTGCTGTAAATCCATCAGGTCCTGGACTTTTCCTTGTTGGTAGCTTTTTGATGACATCTTCTATTTCTTTGCTTGTAATCGATCTGTTTAAATTGTGTATAGCCTCCACATCCAGTTTAGGCAAATCATATGACTCTAGAAATCTGTCAATGCATTCAGTATTTTCTGTTTTATTAGAGTACAAGTTTTCGAAGTAATTTCTAATTATTTTCTGTATATCTGAGGTGTTCGTTGTGATATTCCCTTTTTCATCACAAATGTTAGTGATTTGAGTTTTTTCTCTTCTTCTTTTTGTTAGCATTGCTAAGGGTCTGTCAATTTTGTTTATTTTTTCAAAGAACCAACTTTTAGTTTTGTCAATTCTTTGAATTGTTTCCTTAGTCTCAATTTCATTAATTTCTGCTCTGATTTTAATTATTTCCTGTCTTCTGCTGCTCTTGGTGTTGATCTGTTGTTCTTTTTCTAGTGCTTGGAGGTGTGATGTTAAGTCGTTTATTTGTTGTTTTTTTTTTTCCTTTTTAAAGAATGAACTCAGTGCAATGAATTTTCCTCTTACTACTGCCTTCATAGTGTCCCAGAGATTTCTATACAATGTATCTGTGTTCTCATTTACCTCTAGGAATTTTTTTTTTTAATTTTTTTATTATTTATTTACTTATTCATCATGCACAAGTATAGTATCTTTTTACATACAACTGCTTGTATACAAAGTATATAAGTACCATTCAGATCTTCAATCATGCATTTAGGTTAATGATATCCATCTCATTCAATCACCAATTTTTTTCCAACCCCCCCCTTACTCCCTCCCTCCCCTCCCTTTCCGTTGACCATTCTAGTGTTCCTCTGATCCTATGTACCCCCTTCCAACAACTCTGTGAACCAGCCTCCTTATATCAGAGAAAACATTCGGTACTTGGATTTTGAGATTGACTAATTTCACTTAGCATTATATTCTCCAACTTCATCCATTTACTTGCAAATGCCATTATTTTATTCTCTCTTATTGCTGAGTAAAATTCCATTTTGTATATATACCATATTTTCTTTATCCACTCATCTACTGAGGGGCATCTAGGTTGGTTCCATAACCTAGCTATTGTGAATTGTGCTGCTATAAACATTGAAGTGGCTGTGTCACTGTAATATGCTGTTTTTAAGTCTTTTGGGAATAGACCCAGGAGTGGGATGGCTGGGTCATAGGGTGGTTCCATTCCCATTTTCCCAAGAAATCTCCATACTGCTTTCCATAGCGGTTGCACCATTTTGCAGTCCCACCAGCAATGTATGAGTGTGCCTTTTTCCCCACATCCTCTCCAACATTTATTGTTGTTTGTGTTCTTGATAGCTGCCATTCTGACTGGGGTGAAATGAAATCTTAGAGTAGTTTTGATTTGCATTTCTCTAATTGCCAGTGATGTTGAGCATTTTTTCATGTATTTGTTGATTAATCGTGTATCTTCTTCTGAGAAGCGTCTTTTCAATTCCTTAGCCCATTTATTGATTGGGTTATTTGCTTTTTTGGTGTTAAGTTTTTTTAGTTCTATATACATTCTAGAAATTAGTGCTCTATCTGATGTGCATGTATTAAATATTTGTTCCCAATTAGTTGGCTCTCTATTCACCTCACTGATTGTTTCTTTTGCTGAGAAGAAGCTTTTCAGTTTAAATCTATCCCATTCATTAATTCTTGGTAATAGTTCTTGTGCTACAGGATTCTTATTAAGGAACTTGGGGCCTAATCCGACATGTTGGAAATTGGAGCTTACTTTTTCTTCTATTAGGTGTATTGTCTCTGGTCTAATTCCTAGGTCCTTGATCCACTTTGAATTGAATTTTGTGCATGGTGAGAGACAAGGGTTTAATTTCATTTTGTTGCATATGGATTTCCAGTTTTCCCAGCACCATTTATTGAAGAGGCTATCCTTTCTCCACTGTACATTTTTGGCGCCTTTGTCTAATATAAGATAGCTGAAATTATATGTATTAGTCTCTGTGTCCTCAATTCTGTACCATTGGTCCACCAGTCTGTTTTGGTGCCAATACCATGCTGTTTTTGTTACTATTGCTCTATAGTATAATTTAAAGTCTGGTGTGGTGATGCCCCCTGCTTCACTTTTCTTGCTCAGGATTGCTTTGGCTATTCTGGGTCTCTTATTTCACCAGTTGAATTTCATGACTGCTTTTTCTATTTCTTTGAAGAATGACATTGGGATTTTGATTGGAATTGCATTAAATCTGTATAATGTTTTTGGTAGTATGGACATTTTGACAATATTGATTCTACCTATCCAAGAGCAAGGTAGGTCTTTCCATCTTCTGAGTTCTTCTATGATTTCTTTCTTTAGTGTTCTATAATTTTCCTTATAGAGCTCTTTCACCTCTTTCGTTAAGTTGATTCCCAGGTATTTTATTTTTTTTGATGCTATTGTAAATGGGGTAGTTTTCATCATTTCCCTTTCAGAGGCTTTGTCACTGATGTACAAAAATGCCTTTGACATATGGGTATTGATTTTGTATCCTGCTACTTTGCCAAATTCATTTACTAGTTGTAAAAGTTTTCTGGTAGAGTTTTTTGGGTCTTCTAGGTAGATTATCATGTCATCAGCAAATAGTGCTAATTTGAGCTCTTCTTTTCCTATCTGGATCCCTTTAATTTCTTTCGTCTGTCTAATTGCTCTGGCCAGAGTTTCCAGTACTATGTTAAATAGCAGTGGTGAGAGGGGGCATCCTGTCTTGTTCCAGTTTTTAGAGGGAATGCTTTCAATTTTTCTCCATTTAAGATAATGTTAGCTCGGGGCCTTGCATAAATAGCTTTTATTATGTTGAGATATGTCCCTGATATTCCTAGTTTTTCCAGTGTTTTGAACATAAAGGGGTGCTGTATTTTGTCAAATGCTTTTTCTGCATCTATTGAGATAATCATATGATTTTTATCTTTAAGTCTATTGATGTGATGTATTATGTTTATTGATTTCCGAATGTTGAACCAGCCTTGCATCCCTGGAATAAACCCCACTTGATCATGGTGCACTATCTTTTTGATATGTTTTTGTATCCGATTTGCCCAGAATTTTGTTGAGGATTTTTGCATCTATGTTCATTAAAGATATTGGCCTAAAGTTTTCTTTTTTGGATGTGTCTTTGCCTGTCTTTGGAATTAATGTAATATTGGCCTCATAGAAAGAGTCTGGAAGAGCTCCCTCTTTTTCTATTTCTTGAAATAGTTTGAAGAGCATTGGTATTAGTTCTTCTTTGAAAGTCTTGTAGAACTCTGCTGTAAATCCATCAGGTCCTGGACTTTTCCTTGTTGGTAGCTTTTTGATGACATCTTCTATTTCTTTGCTTGTAATCGATCTGTTTAAATTGTGTATAGCCTCCACATCCAGTTTAGGCAAATCATATGACTCTAGAAATCTGTCAATGCATTCAGTATTTTCTGTTTTATTAGAGTACAAGTTTTCGAAGTAATTTCTAATTATTTT
This sequence comes from Tamias sibiricus, assembly GCA_025594165.1. NCBI lineage: Eukaryota > Metazoa > Chordata > Mammalia > Rodentia > Sciuridae > Tamias > Tamias sibiricus. The sequence goes on from CM046667.1 coordinate 134,088,323, forward strand.
CTGTATATCTGAGGTGTTCGTTGTGATATTCCCTTTTTCATCACAAATGTTAGTGATTTGAGTTTTTTCTCTTCTTCTTTTTGTTAGCATTGCTAAGGGTCTGTCAATTTTGTTTATTTTTTCAAAGAACCAACTTTTAGTTTTGTCAATTCTTTGAATTGTTTCCTTAGTCTCAATTTCATTAATTTCTGCTCTGATTTTAATTATTTCCTGTCTTCTGCTGCTCTTGGTGTTGATCTGTTGTTCTTTTTCTAGTGCTTGGAGGTGTGATGTTAAGTCGTTTATTTGTTGTTTTTTTTTTCCTTTTAAAGAATGAACTCAGTGCAATGAATTTTCCTCTTACTACTGCCTTCATAGTGTCCCAGAGATTTCTATACGATGTATCTGTGTTCTCATTTACCTCTAGGAATTTTTTTTTTAATTTTTTTATTATTTATTTACTTATTCATCATGCACAAGTATAGTATCTTTTTACATACAACTGCTTGTATACAAAGTATATAAGTACCATTCAGATCTTCAATCATGCATTTAGGTTAATGATATCCATCTCATTCAATCACCAATTTTTTTCCAACCCCCCCCTTACTCCCTCCCTCCCCTCCCTTTCCGTTGACCATTCTAGTGTTCCTCTGATCCTATGTACCCCCTTCCAACAACTCTGTGAACCAGCCTCCTTATATCAGAGAAAACATTCGGTACTTGGATTTTTGAGATTGACTAATTTCACTTAGCATTATATTCTCCAACTTCATCCATTTACTTGCAAATGCCATTATTTTATTCTCTCTTATTGCTGAGTAAAATTCCATTTTGTATATATACCATATTTTCTTTATCCACTCATCTACTGAGGGGCATCTAGGTTGGTTCCATAACCTAGCTATTGTGAATTGTGCTGCTATAAACATTGAAGTGGCTGTGTCACTGTAATATGCTGTTTTTAAGTCTTTTGGGAATAGACCCAGGAGTGGGATGGCTGGGTCATAGGGTGGTTCCATTCCCATTTTCCAAGAAATCTCCATACTGCTTTCCATAGCGGTTGCACCATTTTGCAGTCCCACCAGCAATGTATGAGTGTGCCTTTTTCCCCACATCCTCTCCAACATTTATTGTTGTTTGTGTTCTTGATAGCTGCCATTCTGACTGGGGTGAAATGAAATCTTAGAGTAGTTTTGATTTGCATTTCTCTAATTGCCAGTGATGTTGAGCATTTTTTCATGTATTTGTTGATTAATCGTGTATCTTCTTCTGAGAAGCGTCTTTTCAATTCCTTAGCCCATTTATTGATTGGGTTATTTGCTTTTTTTGGTGTTAAGTTTTTTTAGTTCTATATACATTCTAGAAATTAGTGCTCTATCTGATGTGCATGTATTAAATATTTGTTCCCAATTAGTTGGCTCTCTATTCACCTCACTGATTGTTTCTTTTGCTGAGAAGAAGCTTTTCAGTTTAAATCTATCCCATTCATTAATTCTTGGTAATAGTTCTTGTGCTACAGGATTCTTATTAAGGAACTTGGGGCCTAATCCGACATGTTGGAAATTGGAGCTTACTTTTTCTTCTATTAGGTGTATTGTCTCTGGTCTAATTCCTAGGTCCTTGATCCACTTTGAATTGAATTTTGTGCATGGTGAGAGACAAGGGTTTAATTTCATTTTGTTGCATATGGATTTCCAGTTTTCCCAGCACCATTTATTGAAGAGGCTATCCTTTCTCACTGTACATTTTTGGCGCCTTTGTCTAATATAAGATAGCTGAAATTATATGTATTAGTCTCTGTGTCCTCAATTCTGTACCATTGGTCCACCAGTCTGTTTTGGTGCCAATACCATGCTGTTTTTGTTACTATTGCTCTATAGTATAATTTAAAGTCTGGTGTGGTGATGCCCCCTGCTTCACTTTTCTTGCTCAGGATTGCTTTGGCTATTCTGGGTCTCTTATTTCACCAGTTGAATTTCATGACTGCTTTTTCTATTTCTTTGAAGAATGACATTGGGATTTTGATTGGAATTGCATTAAATCTGTATAATGTTTTTGGTAGTATGGACATTTTGACAATATTGATTCTACCTATCCAAGAGCAAGGTAGGTCTTTCCATCTTCTGAGTTCTTCTATGATTTCTTTCTTTAGTGTTCTATAATTTTCCTTATAGAGCTCTTTCACCTCTTTCGTTAAGTTGATTCCCAGGTATTTTATTTTTTTTGATGCTATTGTAAATGGGGTAGTTTTCATCATTTCCCTTTCAGAGGCTTTGTCACTGATGTACAAAAATGCCTTTGACATATGGGTATTGATTTTGTATCCTGCTACTTTGCCAAATTCATTTACTAGTTGTAAAAGTTTTCTGGTAGAGTTTTTTTGGGTCTTCTAGGTAGATTATCATGTCATCAGCAAATAGTGCTAATTTGAGCTCTTCTTTTCCTATCTGGATCCCTTTAATTTCTTTCGTCTGTCTAATTGCTCTGGCCAGAGTTTCCAGTACTATGTTAAATAGCAGTGGTGAGAGGGGGCATCCCTGTCTTGTTCCAGTTTTTAGAGGGAATGCTTTCAATTTTTCTCCATTTAAGATAATGTTAGCTCGGGGCCTTGCATAAATAGCTTTTATTATGTTGAGATATGTCCCTGATATTCCTAGTTTTTCCAGTGTTTTGAACATAAAGGGGTGCTGTATTTTGTCAAATGCTTTTTCTGCATCTATTGAGATAATCATATGATTTTTATCTTTAAGTCTATTGATGTGATGTATTATGTTTATTGATTTCCGAATGTTGAACCAGCCTTGCATCCCTGGAATAAACCCCACTTGATCATGGTGCACTATCTTTTTGATATGTTTTTGTATCCGATTTGCCAGAATTTTGTTGAGGATTTTTGCATCTATGTTCATTAAAGATATTGGCCTAAAGTTTTCTTTTTTGGATGTGTCTTTGCCTGTCTTTGGAATTAATGTAATATTGGCCTCATAGAAAGAGTCTGGAAGAGCTCCCTCTTTTTCTATTTCTTGAAATAGTTTGAAGAGCATTGGTATTAGTTCTTCTTTGAAAGTCTTGTAGAACTCTGCTGTAAATCCATCAGGTCCTGGACTTTTCCTTGTTGGTAGCTTTTTGATGACATCTTCTATTTCTTTGCTTGTAATCGATCTGTTTAAATTGTGTATAGCCTCCACATCCAGTTTAGGCAAATCATATGACTCTAGAAATCTGTCAATGCATTCAGTATTTTCTGTTTTATTAGAGTACAAGTTTTCGAAGTAATTTCTAATTATTTTCTGTATATCTGAGGTGTTCGTTGTGATATTCCCTTTTTCATCACAAATGTTAGTGATTTGAGTTTTTTCTCTTCTTCTTTTTGTTAGCATTGCTAAGGGTCTGTCAATTTTGTTTATTTTTTCAAAGAACCAACTTTTAGTTTTGTCAATTCTTTGAATTGTTTCCTTAGTCTCAATTTCATTAATTTTCTGCTCTGATTTTAATTATTTCCTGTCTTCTGCTGCTCTTGGTGTTGATCTGTTGTTCTTTTTCTAGTGCTTGGAGGTGTGATGTTAAGTCGTTTATTTGTTGTTTTTTTTTTTCCTTTTAAAGAATGAACTCAGTGCAATGAATTTTCCTCTTACTACTGCCTTCATAGTGTCCCAGAGATTTCTATACAATGTATCTGTGTTCTCATTTACCTCTAGGAATTTTTTTTTTAATTTTTTTTTTTATTTATTTACTTATTCATCATGCACAAGTATAGTATCTTTTTACATACAACTGCTTGTATACAAAGTATATAAGTACCATTCAGATCTTCAATCATGCATTTAGGTAATGATATCCATCTCATTCAATCACCAATTTTTTTCCACCCCCCCTTACTCCCTCCCTCCCCTCCCTTTCCGTTGACCATTCTAGTGTTCCTCTGATCCTATGTACCCCCTTCCAACAACTCTGTGAACCAGCCTCCTTATATCAGAGAAAACATTCGGTACTTGGATTTTTGAGATTGACTAATTTCACTTAGCATTATATTCTCCAACTTCATCCATTTACTGCAAATGCCATTATTTTATTCTCTCTTATTGCTGAGTAAAATTCCATTTTGTATATATACCATATTTTCTTTATCCACTCATCTACTGAGGGGCATCTAGGTTGGTTCCATAACCTAGCTATTGTGAATTGTGCTGCTATAAACATTGAAGTGGCTGTGTCACTGTAATATGCTGTTTTTAAGTCTTTTGGGAATAGACCCAGGAGTGGGATGGCTGGGTCATAGGGTGGTTCCATTCCCATTTTCCCAAGAAATCTCCATACTGCTTTCCATAGCGGTTGCACCATTTTGCAGTCCCACCAGCAATGTATGAGTGTGCCTTTTTCCCCACATCCTCTCCAACATTTATTGTTGTTTGTGTTCTTGATAGCTGCCATTCTGACTGGGGTGAAATGAAATCTTAGAGTAGTTTTGATTTGCATTTCTCTAATTGCCAGTGATGTTGAGCATTTTTTCATGTATTTGTTGATTAATCGTGTATCTTCTTCTGAGAAGCGTCTTTTCAATTCCTTAGCCCATTTATTGATTGGGTTATTTGCTTTTTTGGTGTTAAGTTTTTTTAGTTCTATATACATTCTAGAAATTAGTGCTCTATCTGATGTGCATGTATTAAATATTTGTTCCCAATTAGTTGGCTCTCTATTCACCTCACTGATTGTTTCTTTTGCTGAGAAGAAGCTTTTCAGTTTAAATCTATCCCATTCATTAATTCTTGGTAATAGTTCTTGTGCTACAGGATTCTTATTAAGGAACTTGGGGCCTAATCCGACATGTTGGAAATTGGAGCTTACTTTTTCTTCTATTAGGTGTATTGTCTCTGGTCTAATACCTAGGTCCTTGATCCACTTTGAATTGAATTTTGTGCATGGTGAGAGACAAGGGTTTAATTTCATTTTGTTGCATATGGATTTCCAGTTTTCCCAGCACCATTTGTTGAAGAGGCTATCCTTTCTCCACTGTACATTTTTGGCGCCTTTGTCTAATATAAGATAGCTGAAATTATATGTATTAGTCTCTGTGTCCTCAATTCTGTACCATTGGTCCACCAGTCTGTTTTGGTGCCAATACCATGCTGTTTTTGTTACTATTGCTCTATAGTATAATTTAAAGTCTGGTGTGGTGATGCCCCCTGCTTCACTTTTCTTGCTCAGGATTGCTTTGGCTATTCTGGGTCTCTTATTTCACCAGTTGAATTTCATGACTGCTTTTTCTATTTCTTTGAAGAATGACATTGGGATTTTGATTGGAATTGCATTAAATCTGTATAATGTTTTTGGTAGTATGGACATTTTGACAATATTGATTCTACCTATCCAAGAGCAAGGTAGGTCTTTCCATCTTCTGAGTTCTTCTATGAATTCTTTCTTTAGTGTTCTATAATTTTCCTTATAGAGCTCTTTCACCTCTTTCGTTAAGTTGATTCCCAGGTATTTTATTTTTTTTGATGCTATTGTAAATGGGGTAGTTTTCATCATTTCCCTTTCAGAGGCTTTGTCACTGATGTACAAAAATGCCTTTGACATATGGGTATTGATTTTGTATCCTGCTACTTTGCCAAATTCATTTACTAGTTGTAAAAGTTTTCTGGTAGAGTTTTTTGGGTCTTCTAGGTAGATTATCATGTCATCAGCAAATAGTGCTAATTTGAGCTCTTCTTTTCCTATCTGGATCCCTTTAATTTCTTTCGTCTGTCTAATTGCTCTGGCCAGAGTTTCCAGTACTATGTTAAATAGCAGTGGTGAGAGGGGGCATCCCTGTCTTGTTCCAGTTTTTAGAGGGAATGCTTTCAATTTTTCTCCATTTAAGATAATGTTAGCTCGGGGCCTTGCATAAATAGCTTTTATTATGTTGAGATATGTCCCTGATATTCCTAGTTTTTCCAGTGTTTTGAACATAAAGGGGTGCTGTATTTTGTCAAATGCTTTTTCTGCATCTATTGAGATAATCATATGATTTTTATCTTTAAGTCTATTGATGTGATGTATTATGTTTATTGATTTCCGAATGTTGAACCAGCCTTGCATCCCTGGAATAAACCCCACTTGATCATGGTGCACTATCTTTTTGATATGTTTTTGTATCCGATTTGCCAGAATTTTGTTGAGGATTTTTGCATCTATGTTCATTAAAGATATTGGCCTAAAGTTTTCTTTTTTGGATGTGTCTTTGCCTGTCTTTGGAATTAATGTAATATTGGCCTCATAGAAAGAGTCTGGAAGAGCTCCCTCTTTTTCTATTTCTTGAAATAGTTTGAAGAGCATTGGTATTAGTTCTTCTTTGAAAGTCTTGTAGAACTCTGCTGTAAATCCATCAGGTCCTGGACTTTTCCTTGTTGGTAGCTTTTTGATGACATCTTCTATTTCTTTGCTTGTAATCGATCTGTTTAAATTGTGTATAGCCTCCACATCCAGTTTAGGCAAATCATATGACTCTAGAAATCTGTCAATGCATTCAGTATTTTCTGTTTTATTAGAGTACAAGTTTTCGAAAGTAATAATTATTTTCTGTATATCTGAGGTGTTCGTTGTGATATTCCCTTTTTCATCACAAATGTTAGTGATTTGAGTTTTTTCTCTTCTTCTTTTTGTTAGCATTGCTAAGGGTCTGTCAATTTTGTTTATTTTTTCAAAGAACCAACTTTTAGTTTTGTCAATTCTTTGAATTGTTTCCTTAGTCTCAATTTCATTAATTTCTGCTCTGATTTTAATTATTTCCTGTCTTCTGCTGCTCTTGGTGTTGATCTGTTGTTCTTTTTCTAGTGCTTGGAGGTGTGATGTTAAGTCGTTTATTTGTTGTTTTTTTTTCCTTTTAAAGAATGAACTCAGTGCAATGAATTTTCCTCTTACTACTGCCTTCATAGTGTCCCAGAGATTTCTATACGATGTATCTGTGTTCTCATTTACCTCTAGGAATTTTTTAATCTCCTCTTTGATGTCTTCTTCAACCCCTTGTTCATTCAGTAGCATGTTGCTTAGCTTCCAGTTGTTGGAGTAGTTTTTCTTATTCCTTGTTTTGTCGTTGATTTCCAATTTCATCCCTTTATGGTCTGATAGCATGCAGGGTAGTATTTCTATTTTTTTTATATTTGCTGAGATTTGCCTTGTGACATAATATATGATCTATTTTGGAGAAGGAGCCATGTGCTGCTGAGAAAAAAAGTGTATTCATTTACTGAGGGATGAAATATTCTATATATGTCCATTAGATCTAAGTTATTAATTGTTTTAAGGAGGCCTAAGTTTTCTTTGTTTAGTTTTTGTTTGGATGATCTATCCATTGGTGAGAGAGGTGTGTTGAAATCCCCTAGAATAACTGTGTTGTGGTCAGTTTTACTCTTGAACTTGAGAAGTGTTTGTTTGATGAATGTAGGTGCTCCATTATTTGGGGCATATTGATTTATGATTGTTATATCCTCTTGATGAATGGTTCCCTTAAGTAGTAAGAAATATCCGGTCTTTGTCCCTTTTGATTAACTTTGGCTTGAAGTCTACCTTATTTGAAATGAGAATGGAAACCCCTGCTTGCTTCCGCAGGCCATGTGAGTGATAAGACTTTTCCCAGCCTTTTACCTTCAGTCTATTGATGTCTTTTTCTATGAGGTGTGTTTCTTGGAGACAGCAGATTGTTGGGTCATTTCTTTTAATCCATTCAGATAATCTGTGTCTTTTGAATGGCGAGTTTAGGCCGTTAACATTCAGGGTTATTATTGAGATGTGATTTTTATTTCCATCCATTTTTATTTGTATGATGATCTTTAGCTTGATTTGGTTTCTCTTCTGGTTGGTATTTCCCTTAGTTTAATATCTCCCTTTGTTGATTTTCATTGTTATTTTTCTCTTCTTCTTCATGAAAAATGTTGCCCAGGATGTTCAGAAGTGCTGGCTTTCGAGATGCGAAATCTTTTAACTTTTGCTTGTCGTGGAAGGTTTTTATTTCATCTTCAAATCTAAAGCTCAATTTTGCTGGATATAAGATTCTTGGTTGACATCCCTTTTCCTTCAGAGCTTGAAATATGCTATTCCAGGATCTTCTTGCTTTTAAGGTCTGGGTAGAAAAATCTGAACAAAGTCTGATTGGTTTCCCCCTATATGTAATCTGCTTCCTTTCTCTTGTGGCTTTTAATATTCTCTCCTTGCTCAGTATATTAGGCATTTTCATTATAATGTGCCTTGGTGTGGATCTGTTGTGATTTTGTATGTTTGGTGTTCGGTAGGCCTCTTGAACTTGGTTTTCCCCTTCATTCCTCAAGTTTGGAAAATTTTCTGTAATTATTTCATTAAATAAATTACTCATTCCTTTGGCTTGAAACTCTGCCCCCTCCTCTACCCCAATCACTCTTATGTTTGGTCTTTTTATGTTGTCCCATAATTCTTGAATGTTCTGTTCTTGGTTTCTTACCATTTTTGCTGTGTAATCTAGATTTTTCTCTAGAATATATATTTTGTCTTCATTGTCTGAGGTTCTTTCTTCCAAGTGATCTACTCTGTTGGTGATACTTTCGATTGAGCTTTTATTTTGGTTTATTGCTTCTTTCATTTCTGGAATTTCTGTTTGGTTTCTCTTTAGAGCTTCTATCTCCCTATTGAAGTAATCTTTTACTTCCTGTATTTGTTTATGGAGTTCTTTGTCAAAATGATCTTTCACCTCCTGTATTTGCTCCCTCATCTCATTTTTGAGTTCATTCTTAAGTTCCGCTAACATTTGGAATATGTAATTTCTGAATTCCATCTCTGGCATTGCACCAACTGTGCATGGTATGGAATCTACTGAGGAGGTATATTGATTTGTTTGTGTCACTTTCTTCCCTTGTTTCTTCATATTGCTTGTGCGTCTATTCTACCTGCACTGTGGGACCTTGTCTACTTTGATTTTACCTTAAAACCTTATGTTGCTCCTGTAGTACAATGCTATCAGATCCCCTTATATTTCCTTTACACTTTAAAATCAAACACTTTCTATTCAGAGAATCCCAGTTTGATCACAAAGTACAGATTTAGTTAACCCAGATGTTGTTTCCAATTTACTCTGTATGCTTCTGATGGGGTTTTAAAAGTTTCAAGTAATGGATAGAGAGGTGATATGTTTAGGAAGAAGGAAGTGAGTGTATTGACTTGTTCTTTCTTAGAAAGTATGAAAAGAGAGTTCTATGGAAGTGGTTTAGTATCAGCCGATGAGAGAGGAAAGAGAATGGAGTGAATGAATAGATGGAAAGACCGATTTACATATAAACCTAACTTATGCAGCGGTTGAGAGGAGAAATAAAGAAAGATGGAAAAGAAAAAAAAAAAAGAATTAAAAAAAAAATAACCAAGGAGTAGTAATTAGTGTAAGAGAGAGGAGAGAGAGAGTAAGTCTAGAAAATAGAGAATAAACCATATATAACACCACTGTGCTATATATTTCAATTGTACACTTCTAGAAATCTCAATTTGTGCATATAACTTGTTTTTGCCTCTGTTGAGAATGCAATGGCAGGGTGTAAATAGGGAAGATGAAGAAAGAAGAAAAAATATAAAAGTGAGAAGGAAGAAAAGAAAGAAAAGAGGAGCAGAAGCACACAAACACACTGTCAATCAAAACAAAAACAAACAAAAAACCCCCAAGAAACAACAAAACAAACAAACAAGCAAATAAAAACAAAAACGTTGAACCCAAGAACAAGTCTCAAACAAAATGGACCCTTGGAAGCCCTTCTTTTTTCCCTTCCAGTTTAAGCCACCTGACCCAGATCATGTACAGTCAGCAACCCTGTTAGTGGAGTCAAGGCTGCACCTTTGGTCCGTTGCAGAGTGGCACAGTGGAATAGTGGAAGGGCTTATCCTCAGGCTGGGCCCTGCTTACAGCAGCCGGGAGATGCTGTTCTGGGCCCCGAAGACCAGGCAAACTGGTGGCTGGGTCTCTCCTTCCAGCGGGCGGGAGTCTACCTCTTGCTCTAGTCGAAAATGGGCAGGTCGCACTCTTCCCGATAATCGAACTCGTGAGATTTAGTGGGAGAATTTCCACTAATTGTATGGTTTTGTTTTTACACTTTCATGTTTATATTTCTAGAGGATTCTGGAATATATAACTAGTCCTCCATATTCAAGGGTTCCACAGCACAGATTGAAAATATTTGAAAACAAAATTGCATCTGATATGAACATGAACTGACATTTTTTTTTCTTGTCACTGTTCCCTAAGCACAGATTAACAACTATTTACACAGCATTGTAATCTATTGTATTATATATTATGAGTCATCTAGAGATAAATGTATATGAGAGAATTTGCATAGGTTATATGTAAATACTACACCATAGGGATTTGAGCATCTACATTTGAGTATCTAAGAGGGTCCTGGAACCAATCGCTTGCAGATATTGAGGGACAACTGTATTCTCAAATTTCCAACAAGTCTCTACTAAATGTCATTACTGAGATTGTTCCCTGTTGAAAATTAAAAACAGTTCATATGTTTTTCTAAAATTGGGGAACATACTACCTTCTTTCCCGCTCCATCTCAAATTATAAAGAGTTCCAGAGTGTTATGTAGGTTATAAATAAATGATACCTTTTAATATAATTTTTGAATTGCATTATGTTCATTTTAAATAATAAAAAGAATAAACACACCTGCCCTTGACATAATTAGCTGACTTAGATTTTTAAAATTGTATCCTGATAGGTGTTCCAAAATATTGACTCATAAAATCATTTTTTTTTTCTTTTTCTGATTATTTGTTTATTGTGAGATTAAATTTATAAAGTAAATGAATAACAGATTTATTCATTCAATTGAACATTATTTATCAAGTGCTTATTATGTAGCCAGCATCTTTCTGTATTTCAATTGTACTTAATTCCCACCAAAATTAATTTGCAAATATGAGAATGTGGAAATTGAGAGAGAGCTTAAATGACTTGATCAAAGTCTAATATCTGCAATGTAGGTAGGAAAAGTACAGATTGTCATTTGACTTTCTGAAATCAAAGATATTGTTTTCTCCACTAAAATATACTCCCTTTCTTCATGGTACAAGTAAATTGAACAGAGGAAGAGCTCAGGAATCTTTCAGAAAACAGTGATATGGGAAAGCTTTCTCAGAGTAGGTGGCAATAGGAGGTTTAGAAAGGGTAAGCCAATTGAAGAACTGAGGAAAAGCAGACACACCTACATATAAGCATTATGTTAATTGAGAACACTCTAATTCATAAAAAATAGTGCATCATAGCTATAATTTAGTTTGAAAGGACATACATTTGCTTCAACAGGACTATATCATGAAAGACCTTGGATTCATATTAAGGACACATTAATACACTGTTTTAATAATCAGCACATGGAGTATTTTTTAAAATTGTAGAATAATATTCATATTTCAAAATATTAACAGAGCATTATAATCATTCCACTGAGTATACTACTCCTTTGCCCTCTTTCTATTCATGGTATGTGGCCAAACCCAAACATATGTATACTTCATGCTGGAAATGAACATAAAAGATTAAAAACACACGAGTCTACTGGAAATTATCACTTTAAAACTGAGATCACTATTTTTGGTCAGGTCCTTACTATCATCTTATTGCTCTTTTGTTTGTTTGTTTTATTCTCTTCTTTATGTAACATTCCTGTTTCAAAAATCTCTAAAAGCTTCCAAAACCTCTCCTCAAATCCTCCTGGCTCACAATTCTGCTTTCTCTTTCACCAGGAATTTAAAGAATTAGAAAAGAATTTCCAAATGCTCATACCATCAACATCTATCCACCTACCTACATCTGTGCCTATAAATTCTGTGCCAGATTAGAGACATCTTCCACCAATTTGTCCCTCTTCTTTTATATCAATAGATTTATCCTCTCTCTAATGAATCATTCTAGTCAGTGTTTTAAAATAAGCTATATCTCCAAAATAAAAATAAATCTTTTTAAGCCCAGTTTTTCCTCTATTTGCAATTTTATTCATTTTCATTTACAGTGAACCATTTCAAAGTGTTATACATAATGTATGCTATTATTTTCCTTCCCCCTTCCCCTCTCTCTCTTTCATAGTGGAATTTCATTTTTATTACAATATGTTAACTTTTATTTAATGATGATACTGTATATTATTTAAGACCTGCCTCCCTCTGCAGTCTCTTCTTTTAAAATTAAATTATATTTATTTTAACTGGTACATAAAACTGTACATAGTTAAGAGGTGCCATATGATATTTTGATATATGCAAATACTTTGTAATGTTTAATTTCAATCAGTTTATACAAGCTATCTCCTCAAACATTTATCCTTTCTTTATTTTGATAACATTTGAAGAACTTTATTCAACTCTTTTAAAAGTTCAATACATTATTTTTGTCTGTAGTCACCCTACATACTGTTAAACAGCATGCCCAAACTTCTTACAAACTTATTTCCCACTGATAAATCTTTTACCATCCCTCATTATCCTTACAACTCTGGGCCTCTGATAACCAACATTTCACCCTCAATTTTTATGACTTACTCTATTTTAGAATCCACATCACTGAAATTATGTAACATTTGTCTACCTGTGCCTTCAGTTCCATCCATAACGTGGCAAATGACAAGATTCCATTCTTTTATGTGGCTAAATAGTATTCAATGGTACTTACGTACAATGATATACTGTTCATTAATCAGTTGATGGACTGGCAGGTTGTTGCCAATTCTTGGCCATTGTAAACGGGCTGCAAAGAACATAGGGGTGCAAATGTGTCATTAACTTACCACCTTTCAGTTCCTTTGGATACATGCCCATTAGTGGGATTTGTGGATCATATGGTAGTTCTATTTTTAATTTCTGAGGAACTTCCATACTTTTTTCTACAAAAGCTGTACTAATTTACAAATTTACATCCCTACCAGTAATTTGCAATGATTCCCTTTTATCCAAATTCTTGCCAGTATTTGTTATTTTTTATCTTTTTTTTTTTTTTTTTTTTTTTTTTTTTTTTGTGCCAGGGATTGAACTCAGGTATCTCTTTGTGGCTTGAATTTTCATTTTCCTGATGATTAGTGATGTGGAGCACATTTTCATACACTTGCCAGACAATTTTATATCTCCTTTTGAGAAACATCTATGAAAACCTATTATTCATTTTTAATTGGATTGTTTCTTATTTTTCTATCGAGTTTTCTGTGTTCCTTATATAACCTGGACATTAACCCCTAATTAGATATGTAATTTGCAAATATTTTCCCCCTTACTGTTTATTGTCTGTTAATTCTTTGATTGGTTTCTTGCCTATGCAGAAGCTGATTTCCATTCCTTTTAACATACATACCCTGGAATGGGATTTCAGGATCACATGGTAGTTCTATTTTCAATTTTTTAAGGACACTGTATACTGCATTCTATAACTGCTGTTATAATTTACATTTTCACCAGAAGTGTATGTTATATTTTCTTACCTCTTTGCCAGTACTTGTTGTTGTTGTTGTTGTTGTTATTATTATTATTATTATTATTGTATTGGGGATTGAACACAGGAGTGCTCAACCACTGGGCCACATCCCCAGCCACTTTTTGTATTTTATTTTGAGACACAGTCTCACTGAGTTGCTTAGGGCCTAACTAAGTTGATGAGGCTGGCTCTGAATTCGTGATCCTCCTGCTTCAACCTCTCAATCTACTTGAATTACAGTTGTGCATCACTGCATCCCATTTATTACTTTTTGATAGTAGTCATTTTTACTGGAAAGAGGTGATATCTCATTGTGATTTGACTTGAATTCCCTTGATGTTTAATAATGTTGAGCACTTTTATCACATGTCTTTTTGTGAGGAGTGATTTGTAAAGTCCTTTGACTATTTTGAAATCAGTTTATTTGATTATGTTTTTCTCTTTTAATTGAGTATTTGAACTTAATTTTTTATATTCTGGACATACCCTCTTCTCAAGTGTATAGTTTGTAAATATTTTATCCCATTATGTGGGCTGTCTTTTCATTCTGCTTATTGTTTCTTTTGGTGAGTAGATATTTTTAGTTTAATCTAATCTGACTATGTATTATTTTCTTTCCTGTGATTTTTTTTTCCAGAAAATACTTGCCCATTCAAATATTCAAAAGAATTGCCCCTGTTTTCTTCTAATAGCTTCAAATTTTTATATCTTACCTTTAAGTCCTTAACACATTTTGAGTTGATTTTTGTAACTGGCAAGAGAAAGATTCTACTGCCATTCTTCTGCAAGTGGATATCTAATTTTTCTAGCACATTCATGGAAAAGACAGTCATTTTCTCCAATTTTTTTTTTTTTTTTTTTTTTTTTTTTTTGGTACCAGGGATTGAACTCAGTGGCACTCGACCACTGGGTCACATCCCCAGCCCTTTTTTGTATTTTATTAGAGACAGGGTCTCACTGAGTTGCTACGTCCCTCGCCATTGCTGTGGCTGGCTTTGAACTCGCAATCCTCCTGCCTCAGCCTCCCAAAGTGCTGGGATTACAGGCGTGCACCACCGCGCCCGGCTTCTCCAATGTTTGTTATTAGAACTGCTGTTGCAAAGCAGTTGGCTGAAGATACATGGGTTAATTCTACATTCTCTACTTCACTACATTGGTCTAAGTGTCTGTTTTTTATGCTAATATTATGCTGTTTTGATGTCAATAGCTTGGTGGTATATTTTAAAATTGGGTTGTATAATGCCTCCTTCAAGATGGGATTGTCTATTCAGGCTATTTTCTAATTCCATGCAAATTTTAGGATTGCTTTCTTTAGTAATGTGAAGAGTTTCGTTGGTATTTTGTTAGGGATTACACTGAATCTATACATGGCCATTTTAACATTTATTCCATGAACCCACTCAAATCAGGCCTTCTTATTCTATTACATCACAGATGATATCATTGATTTATCTGGCTTTAAATATTATCCAAACTGATTATGATTTCTAAATATATGTCTCTATAACTTTCTCTTAGATTCAATATATCAAACTGAATCTTCAGTGTTACTACTTTGATGTCTAACACATCATCCAAACAAAAACCTGATATCTTGTTTTAGTCAGGTTTTTTGGTCACTGTGATGAAAAGACTAGATAATAACAATTAGAGGAGGAAAAGTTTTTTTGGCTAGTTTTATCAGAGGTCTTAGTATATAAATTTTCAACTCCATAGCTCTGGGCCCAAGGTGAGGCAAAACATCATGGCAGAAGGGCATGATAGAGGAAACCAGCTCAGAACCTGACGATCAGAAAGAAAAAAGAGAGCTCTTCTCACCAGGGACAAAATATAAACACCAAAGGCACATTTCTAGTGGCCTACTACTTCCAGCCATTCCCCACTTGCCAATAGTTAGCAACCAACTAATACATTCAAGTGGGTTAATACACTGATTAAGTTCAAGTTCTGAAAATTTTTTCATTGTCTCAAACATTAGCTTTTGTGGGACACCTCATATCTAAACCATGACATATTCCACATATGAATTTCATGTGCAGATTTTCTCATTTTAGATAAAGGCAACACCATCACTACAGATCTTATATAGCAGAGGCCAAAAAATTTGTTGAGTCATCATTGACTTCATTTGCTCCCTCACATTTTACACCTAATCTCATAGGATATTTTGTTGAATTTAACTTTAAAATACACCTACTACTTAATAATTTATCACTCTCTAATGTTACCACATTAGTTTAAGCCAACAAATATTTCATACTTTAATTTTGAAATAGCCTAGAAATTAAATACTTGCTTCTGACATTTAAGTATATTCTCAGCACAATATCTAGTATAACACAATTAAAATGTAAGGCAGAGGGCTGTGGATGTGGTTCAGTGGTAGAGTATGTACTTGGACTGCTTGAACATCTGGGTTCCATTTTCAGCACCACAGAATAGAAATGTTATTTCTCAGTTCAGAATCCTACAGAAGTATCTGATTTCCCATTTAGTAAAGACTTAGTAAAAGCTAAGTCTGAGAACATTTACATGATATGTAAAAGCTAAGTCTTTAATAAATCCTTTAAGAGAGTATTGGTTCTATCCAATTAGTTAACCTCATCTCCAACAGGAATTACAACTCCACGCTTTTATCTATCCACACTGGATTTCTTACTATTCTTTCACCATACTAAGAAAAAACTTTACCCAGTGACTTTGTGATTTTGCTTCTCTCTTACACAATTTTTCCTCTCTAAATTTCTACGTGAAAATCTCTAGGACATTTTTCCAAACTGAATCCAAATGTCTCTTGCTTACATTATCTGCTTCTAGATAGGATGAAGAAATTTGTAATTACAAGAGAAAGTAAAATGGCTTTGAACCTAATAATTTTAAAATGTCAGAGAAACAAGATTATAATTAAAAAGAATAAATAAAGGTAAATAAACACATAAGGAAAACATCAGAAAGCTGAGAATGTAAAGAAGCCCAAGTAAACTGAACTTCAAAAGAAAAAATAAATTCTTTCATGGGAGAGAGAAGATTCATTGATACTTTTGCCCATAGTGAAATAGTAAGAAAACCAATAACTTGCCATTTACTGGGGGAAAAAGGAACTATATAAAAGTTTAAGAAGTTTTAACACCTATATGTTGGTTGGAGAACAGACTAAAATTTCAAGGAGATCTCACTTAAGAAATCATTTTCATCTATCTGTTGAATCTTTCCCACATGTTGGCATTTAGTATAGTGTGGTGCATTTACAAAAGCTAGGGCCATAGTAGGAGAGTTGAGAGAAATCTCTTCCATGTAATCTAGTTCTTCAAGAATTAGAAAGCCTCTGCATTCCAAAAACTGCTGGCCAGGCAGCAGGGTAAAGATCTCCATGGTTGCATAAACCCTGGAGCAAAAATGAAAAACAAGAATTCTATAGTTAGCCTAAAAGCTGGAAGCCATCCTGAAGAACAAAGAAAAGTCTTCCATACTAGACTTTTAAAGAAATTAGTAACATGATTCAAAACTTATTTGGAAATGAAAAAGTACTTACTTTAGCCAAATTTTGAAGTAGAAGAACAAAATTGGCGGAATTGCATATGTGATGTCAAAACTAACCATAAATCTACACCGATCAAGACTGCAATATTGGAGTAAGACAGGCAAATAGATCAATGGTACAGTATAGGGAAGAAGAAGAGATACACATGATTAATTTATTTATATTAACGCACCAAATCATTGTATTTGGAAGAGAAAAATCTTTTTAACAATTGATATTGGAATAATTGAATTTCTCAAGAGGAAAAAATGATTCTTGACCTTAAATTCTATATCACAGACATAAACATAAATTCCAGAGTCACAAATATTCTAGAAAAAAGCACAAGAGAACCACTTCATGACCACAAAATGGGTAACATCTGTATCTATTCACAAATATAAAAAGCACTATATTTTTAGATAAAATACAGTTCATCAAATATAAATTTTCTATTTAATAAAAAAACTATTAATAAAATTAACAGGCAAGTACTGGACTCAGAAAGCTAGTACCCATATCTGAAAAATGCTTCACTCAAAACACTTGAATAACTTTTAGAAATCAACAATAAAAAGCAAAACAACATATTAAACATAATAAAATAATAAACATATCTTTTCTTTAAAAGTGAATAATAAACACATGAAGAGGCATTCAACTTCATTAGTGATAATGGAAATAAAACTTAAAACCACAATGAAATGCCAGTACACACTGACTAGTGTATGTATAATGAAAAATATGCATAATGACAAATATTTCTGAGGATAAAAATAACACTGGAACTTTTACAAATTGCTGGTGAGAATAAGAAATTGTAATTTTGGTTAACTTTTTGGTATATATTTGTAGAATTAAATTCACACATAGCTTGTGATACAACAGTTACTCTTGTGTTTACCCATGTGAAATGAGAACATGTGTACAAAAAATGTATTTACCATGATCAAGGCAGTCTTAAATATAAAAGCTCCAAATTGAAACAATCCAAATGTTATCAAAAGGTGAATGAGTTCAGAAAATTATGAAAATACTCATAACAAATACTATTCATCCATGTGATTATCAAACTATTGATATTTGCCAATTTGAATGAATCTGATAATTAAACATAAGTAAACAGGAAAACCACTTGTGCACACATGTACAAACATACTCACATAGGTTAGCATTTTATGAGCTCTCTAATATAAAGATAAATAATAGGGAAAACTAAGCCAGGATGAGATAAACAATAGTGGTTATTTATGGGTGGGAGACATTAGTACTATACAAGAGAAAGTATATAGGGAGGAAAAAATGTTCTATGTCTTACAAAAGGTAGTTGTACAATGGACATATATGATTGTATAACCTCATAATTATCAAATACTTAAAAATTATGCATTCTATTCTATGAAGTTAAATCTCCAAAGAAGTAACCATTTGATGCCTTTTCCATTGAACAACTCATTTAAAATTCTAATATCAAAACTTCACATTCTTTTTATCTATATTTATTGTTGGCAATTCTTCCCTCCATATGTATTATATGCAGTTTCTTCTTTATTTCCTGTCCCCCACTGAATGAATGTTCACTCCTTTAGGTAACATTGTCTAATTTGTTCACTGTTATTCCTGCAGGTCTAGAACATTGTCTGACACATATGAGTATGTGCTAAAAAATGTCTGTTGAGTAAATTAATGGGTGCTGAATTAAAATATATTAGACTATATTAATTTCAGTGAACTTATAATGTTATTGCTATGCAGCCCCATGAACAGGAGCATCTGGCAATGCCTAGGTCAAGTATTCAATTATTCACTTCTCAGTGGTACATACAGAATTTGTATATTGCCTTCTCATTTCCTGATATAAATGTCTGTACTTTTTAAAATGTTTTTCTTAATGGCATAACTATACAAACATTTATCTGAGAGTGATTCTTGGTTGTATGACATATATAAAAATTATGGTGTCAATTAAGGAAAATAAGTTAGATTATCCCATATTATGTTGAATAAAATAACAATTACAATTAACATTTAATTGTTCAAATAGACTTTGTAAATGCCTTTGTGAAATTTGTCTAAGGTCCTAGAGAAATTCAGCGATTGACATTCACAGGAATTGAAAGTTTAAATGACAGAGGTGGGGGGTATGTGTAGTAATTGTTTTCTTCTTAAAGTTTTCCTTTCTTATAAGTGAACATGATAGAACTTCAAACCCATAAGATAGAGAATAACATTTCTTAACAGATATAAATATGGAAACAATTCAAAATACCACTAATAGATCCCTGGCAGCAAATCACAAATTTACTTTACAAGAATCAGCCATAAATCTTCCATCCAATGTTTAATACTGTTAATATGTGATGTATTCACTATCATTCTTTCTTATATAAAATAAATATAAGTTTAAACATATAGCTGTCTGTATAATAATTATCTTAGTTTTGTAGTAGTCCATTTTTCACTCATCATAATTTGATACATTGTTTTAAATTTTTTCTTTTTTTTTTATCATTTATACTCTAGGAAATACTGTGCTATGAGATATAATTTACATATATGCAACTTTATGTTCAACCTAGGATTCAAAGCAAACTTAAAGATGATATGTTTTCCTCTTTTTTCTAATTAAATTTATGACATATAGGGATGGGTAAGAATGAATCCTGAAACCCTAGATTGTGAAATATGATGATTCCTCAAGAAGAATCATGAAGTGCTTCTTCCAAATCTCTTCTGAGTGATAATTCTATTGATGTTACAAATCCAACTAATAAGTGTTGTCAATGAGTCTATATTATTAATACAAACAAGAGTGTTTCCATAGGCTGTCCTTATTGAGAATACAATCAAAACAACATTTCATGCACAAGTATTAAAAAAAATTCTAAAATAATAGTGGTGTGAAAGGTACCAATAGGCTTGGCTTTGTAAAGCAATCTTATTTATGTTATGAATCAGTAGTTCAATTAGGGGTTTCTGTTATTAAAGTGCTTCTAGAAGAAATAATTTTAATAAAACTGTCTGTATACCACATCTATCTTAAATCTTTGCAGTTATAATATACAACTAGATTATTCTTCCAACATCTTGAAATCTCTCATAGATCTGTCCTCATTCAATGATCTAGCATTTTGTCCAATCTTAACCATCGGCTTACATGTATATACCATGGACTTTGTCAAAACCAAAAATTATAATATCTCCAAACTCTTCAGTTCACTATATCTCACTCTACCACTTTATAGATTCCACCTCAATTCCAACAATTTTCAATCACTATAATCCTTCTAATTTGTTCACTCACTTTATTATATGGCTCCATGACACCATTTCTTCTCTCTGTACCCAGGACAGTTTATTCAAATTCATGTTAAATAATAAAAATCACTCTTTCTCATATATCTTAAACTCCCTTGCCTCTGTTTTTTATTCATGTTCCTCAAGCTCTTCTCATGGATAAATTAAAACACTAAAAAAATGGAAGTTGTCTTCCTACAGCTGAACATAGCTGAAAAGAGATCTAGGCCTTTTGATATCATTGTAAATTCATGCTCATTAATCTCAAGTGTGTCTTTAATGCTACAAGTAATTCTAGTACTGCTTTAAACTCTATTTTCTTCCAACTCTCTGAAATTAATATTTCATATTTTTCCTTTATTCTTAAAACACCAAACCACTCCTTTGTCATCATCATTTTCACCTGATGACTTTACCTGGTGTGACCAGAAATGAATTTCTGCAGACCCCATATCAAATCACTCAATCTGACTGCATCTATGCTTGTATGATCTCTATAAAAGAAATACTTCCTCTTCACATATTTGTCCTCCACCAATGTATATAATTATACACACAAGTATATATATATACACATATGTATACATATATACATATATATATGTTATACATTATATCTATATAATATTCCAAGAGACTATTGACTCTAGATTTATTTGTCCTCATCAGCATCTCCACTTGAGTATATAACTAATGTCTTATAATATGCAAAATTGAGCTGTTGATATTACCATTAAATCCAATCCAGCTGTCATTTCCCCACATTAATTTATGACAACTTTCTCCTTTTTAATTGCTTAAATCAAAAAGTTTGCAATCATTTTTGACTTGCCTACTTTTCTCCAACCTTGTCGGTTTGTGAGGAATCCTTGCATTATGGGATAAATTATGTCTCCCCTAACCCCAAATACATATTGATGTCCTAATTCATAATACCTTACAATGTAACTTTATTTGGAGATTGAGTCATGCCAGTTTTTAAAAAATATTGTTTTAGTTGTTGATGGACCTTTATTTTATTTATTTGTATGTGGTGCTCAGAATCAAACCTAGTGTCTCAAGCATGGTAGGCAAGCATGCTACCACTGAGCCACAACCCCAATCAATGCCAGTTTTAATTAGTTAAAGTTAGGTCCTACTGAAAGAGGGTTGTCCCTTAACACAATATGACTGATGCCTTTTAAAAAACTAGCTATATGAAGACAAAGAGAAATACAAGGGAATTAACATATATTTGTAATAGCAGAGATTATTGGGAATACCAAATATTGTTGGCAAACCCCAAGAGGCAAGGATAAAGCAAGGGAGGTTAAGTCTACTGGTTTAAGAAGCAACATGGATTTACTGACACTTTGATTCTGGATTATGGCATTCAGCACTACAGGTCATTAATTTCTGTTGTTTGAACCCTCCCAGTTTGCAATACACTTACAGAAGCTCTAGGAGACTTTTACACCTGGTAACTCTACCTTTCAAATATATTCATTATCCAATCACCATCTACCATATCCACTGCTACCTCCATATTCTAATGGATTTACAGGAGCCTGATTAATGGTATGACTATATTCCTGGAAAATGTTCCTCCATTTAAGAAGCCATTGATTTTGTTTTCAAATATGAACTGATGTGTAATGTTTCTCCTTATTTATAGAAACAACATTATAATTCAAATTTTCAATTTAAATAAAGATGCTCCACCTATGGTATAATATGGTGAAAGATTATTATATTCACCAAGAAAATACTTGATAGTGAGTGGTGATTAGTTGAACAGGACAGAGAAAATGATCTTTTGGAAACTGGTGAAGTCAGATGATTGACATTCATGTAGTCATTCAATATCTTACAGGTAGAATGAGCTAATGCTGAAGAGAGGTGAATAGTATTTATTCTCCACATATTTAAAGGCTTTTCACACCTATATTTCTCATAATACTTGAAGACGCCTGTAGCGATTTGCAGTCCAGAAAGGCGGTGCCACGGGAAGAAACCCGGAGACAGGATGGAAACGAAAAGCTTTTTTTATTCTTCTCTCTCTGTCTCCTGTAACTTCTAACACCACTCACACACACTCACAAGAAACCACGGCACACAGTCTTATAAGAACCACAACACACACACAATAGCATTGATCTAGCACGCTTTCTCCTGGGCACAGTCTCACGCGCTCAACCAGAATGGCGCTGGCGAGAGATTTCTCCCAGCGTAAGTCTATTTAGATCCCGCGCCAAGTCCCATGAGATTCTGGGCCAAGTCCCACAAACAATTAGGGCTTCTGAATTTCCCCCTTTTTCGTTTTAAAAGAGGGGATGTTGTTAAGGCAACAAGCCTTTTGTTGACGAGCTAAATTGTATAGTATATCAAATTTTTTAAACAAATCAGCTGTCCTGAGTTCCATCAAGCAACACACTGAGTCTTGTAGGCAAATATCAGCAAGGCATTGTCCCGCAAAGTCACAAACAAATGAAAGACCAAAATGTCCACTCGTCACAACACGTTGATTCAGGAGGCCCCATGCATGTAGAGCAGAGGCCACACTGTTGGTGAAGTTGTCCGATGTCTGAGCAGCAGGGATGTTTGGAGTGACTGGATCTTTGTGGTTGTAGCAGCAGTCGTGTTTTTCATGTCTAGACAATACCATCAACAAATCTTCAGGGCCCGCTACCTAGAAACTC
Source organism: Tamias sibiricus (assembly GCA_025594165.1). Lineage (NCBI taxonomy): Eukaryota > Metazoa > Chordata > Mammalia > Rodentia > Sciuridae > Tamias > Tamias sibiricus. The sequence goes on from CM046667.1 coordinate 134,111,259, forward strand.
AAGCTTTTATTATTGAAGGAAAGGCAGTGTTATTCCGGCACTGAGTCAAGAGGCGAGTCGTCAAGCTAAAAAACAGAACTATTAAATTAGAAAGTTAAAGTTGATTTGTGTTCACACACATTGCTGTTTGAGCTCCTGCAGGCATAAGCTGGCAAAATATCATATTTAGAACAAAACAAAGAAAGACTGAGGGTATTTATTGCATTAAAGATAGAATAAAGAAAAGTTAAAGGCACTTTGTAAAAATAATTTGTTAGCTGGAACCCTCGAGTCTCTGTAAACTTGTATGAGATTATCTGTTGAAATAACTCAAACTAATCAGTTATAAAACAAATAAAGTTAATTACAAATAGACATCTGTATGTCAAAACACCAAAACATCAGGCTACACAGCCCTAGCCATATTTTTTGGTAAAAAGAAATCTCTGGGACACCTATAAATAAAATTGAAGGTACCTTCACTTATTAAGTTATTTACCTAAATTGAATATTGTCAAACTTAAATGAATTAAAGTTATTTGGATCCATATATATATATATGTGTGTGTGTGTGTGTGTGTGTGTGTGTGTGTGTATGTGTGTATATATATATATATATATATTTTATAAGCGTTTAGTTATCTGTGATGTCACGCTGGACAGACACACAAACATACAAACATATACTTGTGACATCACAATTACATGAAATTTAGACAAAGTACAGACATAAAGACATATATAAAAAGAGAAAAAAATACAATTGTGAGCACACTAAAGAGAGATCTCATTTCCGGGAGGAATGACACTTAAGTTGTGAAATATTTTGAAGGACACTTTTAAGGGAATCATTCCATGTCTTCATCTGGGTCTTTTTGATTTTGTATCTTTTTTATTAATCTTGATTCTTCAACAACTTCATCTTGATCCTGATGATTTGGTACCTGCTTTATTAATCTAGATGGTATCCATATTGGAGAAAATTCGTGTTTTGGAAAAACACAAACAGATCCTCTCCCCCCAATTAATACTGATCTAGACCCTTCCATGTACCTGAAAGAACATCCATCCAGTAAACCAAAGGTTTATGTTGTTGATGTGGGTTCCAATGTCTGTCTCCAGCAGAATAACCATTAGAGTCTAAAGTTAAAAAATTTAAAGTAAACAGGGCAAGTGCCAATCTGTCTCTAGGATTTTTCCAATTTCCTTCTTTTTGTTTTAATAACATAACTTTTAGTGTGCGGTTTGCTCTTTCAATAATGCCCTGACCCTGAGGATTGTATGGGATGCCTGTTTTATGGGATATATTGAATTTTGCGCAAAACTGTTTGAAAGATGAGGACGTATATGCAGGGCCATTATCTGCTTTAAGCATTTTGGGGATGCCCAATGCAGCAAAAGCTTGCAAACAATAAAATGTAACATCTTTAACTTTTTCTCCAGAATGTAAGGAAGCAAAAATCATGCCTGAGCATGTATCAATGGTCACATGAATAAATCGCAATTTTCCAAAACTTGGCTCATGAGTAACATCCATCTGCCACAAATGATTGGGCATTAATCCTCTAGGGTTAACACCAAAATGAGGATTGGGCAAATGTGTCATACAAGATTTACAATCTTTTACATTTGTTCTGGCTTGCTCCTTTGTGATTTTAAACCTACGCTGCAAGGTGGTGCTGTTGACGTGAAACTGGGAGTAAAATAAAGTATCTTGTTGGAGCGCTGAAAGTATAAATATTGTTTTTGTAAGGTCATCAGACTTTTGATTACCTTCATGGAGAGGACCAGGCAAGTTAGTATGTGCTCTAATATGGCCTACGAATAGAGGTTCTTTTCTTGCCCACAAAAGTTTTTGTATTTGATAAAACAATTTAAAGGCTGGAGTATGAGGTGCTATTGGTCCTGCTAGCTCTAATTTTGGGATGGCATGTACAATATAGTGGCTATCTGAAAAAATGTTTATGGGCTGGTCTCTAAAATTTTCCAAAGCTTTTACCACAGCTTCCAATTCCACTAGTTGAGCTGATTTGTGTGCAGTTATGTAAGTCATATTTTCTTTTTCAGTGACTACTGCAGGAGTACCATTTGAGGACCCATCTGTGAATACATTTAATGCCTTAGGAATAGGTTGATTTTTTATTACCTGTGGAAATATAATAGGATGATTGATACAAAAAGATAATATAGGAGACTTAGGAAGATGATTATCAAAATTTGCAGAAGTAGAGCATCTAGCTATAGCCCAATTATTATCATTGAAGCATAAATATTCAATCTGTGACGATGAATAAGGAGTAATTATAGTAGCAGGGTGAATGCCAAATATTTTAGCAGAAATCTTAAGTCCTTGAAGAATAAGTTTAGCCACCATGGAGGTATAAGACTCAATTATACTTTTAGGAGAGATGGGCAAATGTATCCATAATAAAGGTCCTTGTTGCCAAAATACTCCTGTGGGTATATATTGTGAAGAACTAATAATCAATATCAGCGGTTGAGTTAAATCAAATCTGTCATAATGAGCTCCTTTGATGGCTTTGTCTACTAACTTTAAAGCTTTCCTAGCATCAGGAGTCAATGTTCGCGGTGAAGATGGGTCAGGGTCCCCGCGAAGGATGTCAAATAAAGGTTTTAGTTGGCCAGTAGTGAGGTTTAGGGTAGAGCGAATCCAATTAATGTCTCCCAGCAGTTTTTGGAAATCATTGAGGGTGGTCAAATGTTCTTTATTTATTAAATTTTTTTGGGTCTAACAAAGGTATCCATGATTTTAAATCCTAAATATAATATGGGAGATCTGGTTTGAACTTTTTTTTTCTGCTATATGTAATTCATATTTTTTAAAATTTTCTACCACATGACTGAATATATTAAATAAGATTTTTTGATTAGGGTGAGCCAGTAAAACATCATCCATGTAATGTAGACACATGAGGTTTGGATATTTATTTTTAATGGGTTGGATAGCCTTGTCCACATATATTTGGCATATGGTGGGGCTATTAGCCATTCCCTGTGGCAAAACCTTCCATTGATATCTCTGATCTGGGCCATTATTGTTAATAGACAGAACTGAAAAGGCAAACCTGCGGACATCCAGAGGATGTAGGGAAATAGAAAAAAAGCAATCCTTTATATCAAGAGTAATAAGATGGAAATTTTTTGGAATAGCTACAGGATTAGGAAGTCCTGGTTGAGTAGGGCCCATGACTTGCATGGTTTTATTAATTTGTCTAAGATCATGTAACAATCGCCATTTTCCTGATTTTTTCTTGATTGCAAATATGGGGGAATTCCAGGGAGAGGTGGAAGGTTCTATATGTCCTGCTTCTAATTGTTCCTGAACTAGTAGGTGGGCCACTTGTAATTTCTCTTTAGATAGGGGCCACTGAGGGACCCACACTGACTTATTGGAAAGCCATGGTATTTTCAAAATTATTTTCTCAGTGACCCCGAAGAAAAATGTATTTTTCCTTTATGATAATGATTTCTTTTAGGGTTAATCTTACCCTGTACTTTTTGATAATGATTTTTTTTAGGGTTAAGATTACCCTCTAGATTTTTACATTTAACTCCTGCAGGCTTGGTTGCAAGGTGTACTCCCATTTGTTGTAAAATATCTCTTCCCCATAAAGTAACCAGTAGGTTAGGTAAAACATAAGGCTGAAACATTTCCTTATGTCCTTCATCATCCTCCCATTTTAAAATTACTGCACTTTTTTCTGGGAGGTTATTATATCCCAATCCTCTTAAACTGGTTGAAGCTTTTTGCAGACGCCAATGGTTGGGCCATTGCTGTAAATTAATGATGGAAGAATCAGCTCCAGTATCTATTAGTTCCTCCATTTCTATTCCTTAGATTTTTATTTTACACATAGGCCTCATTGAACAGTCTGGAACCCAGCAAGCCATGGGTCTCGAGTCAGTGGAACAAAATCCTCTATTGTTCCTTTTTTGAGGCATACTCATTTTAAATGAATTATGTAAATTTGGAATGAGAAGCAGCTGAGCAATTCTATCTCCTTGATTAACAGCACTTATACTTTGGGGTGAGCTAAGCATTATTTTTATTTCCCCTTTGTAGTCAGTTTTTATTACACCTGGGGTCACTTGCAAACCTAATAAGCTTTCAGGACAGAAATAGTTAATGTGAAAAGTAAAAGAGCAACAAAACATTCTATTTGTTCATCCCACTTACATGTTATGCCTACTCAAATGTGTTGCACATGATCTATTTTGACTAGGAACTGTTAATCTTAAAAAATGAGTATGTCTTTGCTTAAAAGCCTAAAGGTAAAAGGTATTTCTTAAAATCTATTTATTTAATATGTTTTTGGTGAAAATTCTTCTTGCTACCAGCTCATATTCTTGCAGACACACTTACTTCAAAAGTAGTATACATTTTTAAAAGTTCTTAAGGCAAAATAATTAAGTGACTGATTAACTGACCAATCATTATGTGTGCTAACTCTGTTTTGTTCACTGTGGCTCACATCACATGACATTAAATAGTACTGCTTTCTGAAAAGGTTTTATATCACATTTGTATCCTCTAAAAGTCTTCAAGTATCTTAGGACATTCATAGTCCAGTCAATTGTTGACTTTTTCAGCAAAAAATGCAGAGTATTTATGGAAGAACTAGATCAAATCTCAGCTTCTACTCACTTCTTTAAGAAAAGAGACCCTGCACCTAATATAGGAAAAAGTAGGCCCAAATCTTTATCATGTAGGATCAGGCCCCAGACTTCTTTAACAAGACTACTAAAGCACAAGAAATAAAATCAAGAATTAATAAATGGGATGGACTCAAACAAAAAGCTTCTTCTCAGCAAAAGAAACAATCAATGAGGTGAAGAGAGAGCCTAAATTTTAGGAGCAAATTTTTGCCACATGCACATCAGATGGAGCATGAATCTCCAGGATATATAAAGAACTCAAAAAACTTAACACCAAAGAACCAAACAACCCAATCAATAAATGGCCTAAGGAGCTAAACAGACATTTCTCAGAAGAAGATATACACTCGATCAACAAATATATGAAAAAATGTTCAACATCTCTAATAATTAGAAAAATGTAAATCAAAACTAAGATTTCATCTCACTCCAGTCAGAATGGCAGCTATTAAGAATACAAACAACAATAAGTGTTGGTGAGGATGTGAGGGAAAAGGTCACACTCATACATTGCTGGTGGGACTGCAAATTGGTTCAACCAATCTGGAATGCAGTATGGAGATTCCCTGGAAAACTGGGAATGGAACAACCATTTGACGCAGCTATCCCTCTCCTTGGTCTATACCCAAAGGACTTAAAATCAGCATACTGTAATAACACAGCTACATCAATGTTTATAGCAGCTCAATTCATGATAGCTAAACTACGGAAGCAACATAGATGCCCTTCAATAGATGAATAGATAAAGAAACTGTGGTATATATACACAATGAAATATTACTCAGCATTAACAGAGAATAAAATTATGGCATTTGCAGGTAAATAAATGTAGTTGGAGAATATTATATTAAGAAATGTGAATATCATGTGAAGTGAGCCAATCCCCAAAAAGCTAAGGCCAATTGTTCTCTCTGATAAGCGGACACTTATCCATAATGGGGGGGGGGGGGGTCATGGGAAAAATAGAGGAATTTTGATTGGGCAAAGGGGAGGGAGGAGTGGGGAGGGTACATGGGGGCAGAATAGATGGTGGAATGAGAAGGACATCATTACCCTAGCTACATGTATGACTGCACATATGGTGTGACACTACTTCATGTACAACCAGAGAAATGAAAATTTGTGCTACAATTGTGTACAATGAATCACAATGCATTCTGCCATCACATATGCCTAATTAAAATAAATTAATTACTTAAAAATGAAAAAAAGAAAAGTTCAGTCATAATGAATATAGCAAAGATAATAGGTACCAAGACTTTGAATTGATTAGGCTCTACTTACACAAGAAAACACATTAGTTAATTTGAGTGAGAACACTGTCTCCAGTCCCATGTTCCATTAGACAACCCATTCTTACTGACTGATTGGTCTGATTTAGAAAATAAAACTACAGGAGTCCGAGGTAAATTTCAAATTCAGATAAAAATCAAATATTTGCACATGCAACATTTTTGTTTTATAATATGTACATTTTCTTGAAAAATGCTACTTGCTTGAAAATAAAATTTAATTAGATATCCTATATTTTATCTAAGAACCCTATCACTAGAGGAAAGTACATCTATTGAAGAATCATATCCCATCTCATGAAAGACTTCCAAGCCACCTGAATTATTCCTTATGTAATTTCTATGAGGCACATGATCTCTAACATGGGTTCTGTACCATGCAATTCATTGAAAATAAATTTATAGGTACTTCTAAATCACATACTAAGTATTGAGCACTAAGGACACAGAATAAATAAAGACCACTTCCCCCTCTGGCAAAATTCACCCTCAGGAGAAGAGGTAAACATGCTAACAAATTGTACAAAGCAGTGTATTTAGAATAGTAGCATTAACAGATTCTGAGGAAGCATGAATGGATAAAGAAGCTCCTAGCAATTTATTCTGAGTTTATAACAGTCACTAATAATAAGAGAAAAAGATGTATATGACTTTTCTGTGAATGATATGCACATCTAATTGTTAAATCACCTCTTTGCATCTTTAAATACTAGGATGTTTCTGGAAAGCCTAGGCCCTTGGCTGAAGAAAATGACATTCTCCTTTGTTAAAGACAGATGGTTTGGGCCTCTTTAATCCATGCAATCTATCTAAATATTTCTTTATTTTCAGTGTATATGCACATTGCTGGTTTATGCTCTTTGGTTGGAATGTTAGCCAAGTCATTTTGTGCAAAAAAGGAACTGAGTAGGCTAAAGCTTGGATGAGCTCACTAGAAATTACTTTCTATTTTGGGTCTCTAAGCGACTGTGGTTTGGGGATCATAAAATAGGATGGCTTTGTGTTTGGTCACAGCTTGTATAGGTTTTACATACAGAGAAAATAGAGAAGTTTTGTAGATAATAACTGGAGAGAAATATGAGAACAGCTGTGAATGAAGTTTTATTGAAATTGCTTTTACCGTTTTTACTGACCAGAATATTGCATACAAAAACCTTAATTAATTAAGCCCTGCTTAATAACAGAAAAATATATTGGTTATCATTTATCCATAGTATTTTGTACCCTCCCATCCATTTACATTTCTCACATTTGGTACATTAGATAAATATACATTTTCCAAACAGAATATTGCTGTTGTGTGCGTATAAATTTTATACCAAAGAATTCTAAAACTATTGAGATAGCAACATACATATTTAGGTTCATTTGCTTAATTTTTTGTTTGCAGTTACATGAAACATTGAATAATTAATAGAAAGGATTAACATTTGTAAAGTTTCTGTTATGAGTTAGGGATCAATAGAGTTTGCATCATTTTCATCAATCTTAGTTAGGTGAATAGAGAGTTTTTTTAGGGTTCAAAATAAGCTTTATCATCATTTATTGTGTTCAACATTGAATAAAATTACATATTGCAAGTTTGCATATGAATAGTTTTTGGGTTCAAAATAAGCTTTATCATCATTTATTGTCTGCTATATGAATCAGTCTGTGTGTGTGTGTGCGTGTGTGCGTGTGTGTGTGTGTGTGTTCTATATAATTCTCCTTGCTGAGGTACCTGTTTCACAAAGAATTTATGTTAATTTTAGAGCGGTCACTGAAATCAATTTAATACCACCTTTCACCCATAATGTAGGCTATATCCTTTAGAGACATTCAGGTGCTTGCAAGCATTCTGATTCCACACGGCCAAGAAATATTCAGTGTTACCTGTGAACAGGTAACAGTAATCCTTGAAGGGATTACAATTTGATGAACCACAATGGAAATACATATATATATATATGTGTGTATATATATATATATATATATGTGTGTGTGTGTGTGTGTGTGTGTGTGTGTGTGTGTTACACATATACAAACACACATATACAAATACACATAATGTATTTCAAGGTCCCCAAAGTCAATTTCGTTCTCCTTACTCTGATTCAGAAATCAAATTCTAATTTTCATGAGACACTCCCCATCAAACTTGCACTTGGAATCAATGTATTTGATAGAATTAAGTATATAACCTGAATCCAAATAAAAGTGACTGTGTTTGTGTGAGTACATGTGTACTTATTTGAAGGAATAAGTCTTTGAGAGACTATAAGTGTAATATCTATCTTTGTGGTCATAGACTGACATTCTTTCTGGTACTTTCCTTCATAATGAATCATCTATTTTTTATGAACATAAGAATGAAGATACATGGTCAAATATACCAAATAACAAGAAAAAAAATTCAAATATTTAACTTTAGAGAGATAGGCTAAAATTTAGTAATATTTAAAAATAGTATTTTAAGATATATAAGCAAATTAATTAATTCAATGAATATTTTTCTAATGCCCACTGAAGTGCCAAGCAAATAGTTGAATGAAAACATTGAACAAAATATACAAAGATTATTTAGTTAATATAGACAATATTACAGTTGGTAAATCAGCAAACTCATGGTGAGTACTCTAAAACTTTTTATACTTACATAACAATCAAAAAGAATGATTTATAAAACTATCTGAGTTCCTAGAATATGCTTAGAAATGACCACGTGGTACAGAATACATTGTTTTTGTAATACCTAAGTAAGTATTAGAGAATACAAAAATAAGACCACCTAGATCCTTTGAGAGAATTGAAGTTTATTAGTTTTAATATGTACTATGTAAAGCTGCATTATTGGTGGTATCTACACTGGGATTCTTAGTTTAACCCATTCGCTTCTCTGAATCCTGTTCCTGTCTGACTATTTACTGCAGTATTAACAATTTGCCTATATTTAATGGTAAATACAAAGCCATAAAATGGTGGAGATAATAAGCTTCAGCTGTAATTAAGCAAGAGCAAGAAATGGAAATAGATAAAAAAAATGGACATGATGAAATAATCAGCTTAGGGGAAGCTATTAAAATAGTAGTTGTGGAGATCTCCGGCTACAAAGAAATAAATGTTTCATGTATTTCACTTCACAGTTTTTAAAAAGGATATGTGAAATCATTAAATGCAGCAGGTTATATTCATGTATGTATAATATTGGAAAAGTCAAAAACATTACTTTCTGAGGGTTTAAAGACAGAAGCAGAAATATAATGTTAATCTGAAATAGTTTCATAGAATTCAATTTCAAAAATAAGTAGTTTTTCAAGTAGAATTTAAGAAGAATGGACAATGCTATTAAAAAGACCTGCATGATCAAATTACAGTAATAGGAAAATATATGGAATGTTTGGGATAGTGGGAATACCTTATTTTATGTGAACCCTGGTATAAACAGAGGAATAGCACAGGATAAAGCTGGACATCTATGGTTGAGAATTATATTATAAAAGATCTTGAAAGTATTTTAAAACTTCACTATATGAAAAGGAAATCTGAGACTATGTCCTAGAACCAGTATGTAAGGTTGTCTCCATGATGCTTGAATATTTTCAAGGTTTTTGGGTTTGTGATGAATATTGAATTCCCTTGCAAATGCAACTCAATGAATAAAATATTTTTTTTTTTCCAAAAAATCACACTGTTAAAATTGGACATCCATATCAATGGGCAAAAAGGAGATCTAGAAGACAACTCCACCTTTTTCACACACAAAAAAACGTTTTGCTCACAATGAGCCACAGACCTAAATTTAAAATGTGAAAGATGATCTCTGGTATGGATAACACTATAATAAAACTTAAAATTTAAAACTTCTAGAAAGATGTAGGATAGATGATCTCTGGTATGGATAGACACTTGTCGCCTTCCGTAGTCTCACGGGACTAATAATGACTCAGCAGATTGACATGATTGTCATTGAAGATCTCGAGAAAAACTCGGCAGATAGAAAATCTGGGGCGCACTTCATTAAAATTTAGTTTCTTGTAAAGTACGTGGCTTGGTTTCTTGTGCTCTATGAAATTGTACAAGAGTACCATCAGAGAAAACAGGATTAAAGAATATTGCCCTCCTTCCCGCGGCGCTGCCGTTCCAGGCTGCAATCCCTGACACTCCCACTGACAACTCACTCATAAGTAAATGAACAACTTTATTAAACTCTAAGTAACCTTAAGTTTAGTTATGATGTTTAAGAAACCACTCCAAAAGTACAATCTGTTGCTGTCTGAAGCGATTGCCGCTTGGAGCAACGAAGCTGCGGGAAGAAGTTCAGAGGCAAACTGGAAACAAACAGGCTTTTTATTCTGATAACTTCTCTCTCCAGCTCCAACAATGACTCCAACACACACCACACACCACCAAACGACCCACAAACAAAACGGCGCTGACCCCGATCCGATCTTGGCTCAAGTCTTTCAAGATCCTGGGCCAAGTCCCATGAGACCATGGAAGGCTGCAATGTCCAAATATCTCTATGGCCCGCAGCCAACCACAATCTCATCCATCTCCCCAATCAGGGCTCCTGCAACAATCTATGAAAGAAAAAAAAAAATGATATATGGAAATTCATAAAACAATTAAAATTTCTTTACATAAGAAACTGTAAAAAATATATAAGCCTAGGATTGGGTGAAAATGTTTGTAAAACACATATCTAATAAAGGGCTGATATCCAAAATTTTAAAAGATGTCTTAAAACTCATCTATAAGAAATTATTCAACCTAAATAAAAAATAGCTAAAGCATCTGAACAGACACTTAAGCTACATCACCAAAAATAGGCAACCAATAAGCATATGAAAAGAGTTTCCATATATTAAGTCACTAGGCAATTGCAAATTAAAACAAATTGTACACCTATTACAATAGACAAAATTCAGAAAACAGGCAATACTAAGGACTGGTGAGGATATGAGGAAGCAGGATCATTTTACTCACTGCTACTAAGAGTAAAAATTGTTATAGCCACTTAGGAAGAGAGCTTTAAAACTTCTTGAACATCTAAATGTATTCTTACGTGGTTTGTAGATTTCTTTGGTATTTACACAAATGCACTGAAAATATGTCCACTCAAAAATTTGCATACTGATAATATATAGCATTACTTTACTCATAATTGCCAAAATTTGGAAGTAACCCAGATACCTTTCACTAGGTTATTGGATAAATAAATCAGGTAATATCCATATGGCGGAATATTATTCAGTGATAATAAAAAACAAATTATCAGATAATATATGAATAAATATACATCTCTAAGTATTAGAAGAAAATTTCCTATATACTTTGTGATTCCAACTACATTACATTCTGGAAAAGGCCAAACCATGGAGACAGGAAAATGATCAACGGTTACCAAAATTTCTAAGTGAGGGATGAATGGGTGGTGCATGGGACATTTTTAGGTCCTAGAAGCTATCCTGTATAATATTACGATGGTAGATACATGTCATTTTATATTAGTTAAAGCCAACATTATGTATAATAAAAAGAATAAACCCAAATTTAGGATATGAAGTTCACACTAATATATTAGTAATGTAATAGTAATGATGTATTAATGTCAATACTCATGTATAATAAAATAATAATAGTAATAATAAAAATGTATCAATATTGGGTCATCGATTATTGCAAGTACAATACATACTAATTCAAGATACTAGTAATGGTGGAAATGTTGCAGGGACAAAGATATATAGTAACTCTCTATATTTTTCATTCAATTTACTTGTAAATGTAGAACTGCTAAAAATACTCTGTTAGAGGAACACTAGAATGGCCAATGGTGAGGGAGAAAAAGAGAGGCGGCAAAGGGGTCAAGAAATAAAAAGATGGTAAAATTAGATGGATATCATTATCCTAAGTGCATGTATGAAGTCACGAATGGTGTGAATATACTTTGTATACAACCAGAGATATGTAAAAATGTGCTCTACAAGTATAATATGAAATGTAATACATTCTGCTGTCATTTCTAACAACTTAGAATAAAAAATAAATTTGAAAAAAAAGTAAAATATAGTTTTGAAAGGGAGCAAGAGCAAAGAAACATGTTAAGTGTAAATTAAATGATTTTATATAACCTATTACATATGAAAATACTGATTTATACATAATATTGTTCATTTCAAATTATATAAAATATGAATTATTTTCTTCCACCTCAAAGGAAGAGACTAATGTAAATATCTTGAAAATAAGTGGAGCTTAGTGAAAGCATGTTATATATGTATATATTATTTGAGAACAATTTTTGCTCCATTTTGTAGTTGCCTTTCGATATGAAAAGACAACCTTTAAAATACACAATTTGCATCAGCATAAGAATGTGAAAAGAGGTTCTTCTACCAGTTATAAGACCTTAGGTAATTTACCTAACGTCTCTGAACTTCATCTTTTTTCAACTCTAAAGTGATAAAATGTATCACTCAGGGTTATTATGATTTCAAAATGAAATAGTCAAATAGTTAAAGCAATTGAACATTGTCAATACTAGTCTTCCAGTAATTATGTAACCACAAAATTTCCCCTAAAATAAGATATGTAAGATAAAATAAGTTAAGTTTATCTTATTTTTTAAAAGGTTACTTTTGGGCTGGGGTTGTAGCTCAGTGGCAGAGCACTTGCCTTGTACATGTGAGGCACTGGGTTCCATCTTCATCACCACATAAATAAAGTTATTGTGTCCATGTATCACTAAAAATATTTTTAAAAATTTACTTTAATAACCCTATTTTAAAAGAGAATTATAAAGATAGGAGGGAACACATAAATGTTATTTTAAAAAAAAAGCCTCATTAAGGTGACTGCTAAAAGTAGCAGCATCTAGACAGTTCATACATGACACTGTAAAGTCTCTTGTTAAACCTGTGTTCTTGAATCTCTCTGAAATCTGCCACTATATAATGAGACTTTCCCCCTCATTTGCTACACTGTTTCATTAGTAAGCTAAAGTCCATAGGCTTTAAATTAAAAGTAGGTTAATTCAGTTTGAATATCATATAGTAATTCAAACTTAGGTAATACTAGTACTGTAACAGTGACTTAGACGTTGCTTTTTCTAAAAGCAGTGACTCTTCATTTGGGACTACAAATGTCTAATGGGTAACTAGAAATAGGAAAAAAATCATGGCATCTCTGCTTCCAATTGCCTCTGTCTCTTTTTGCTTTCTTAACTTTGAGTCAAATTCCTGCTTAGCTACACACATACATGTTAATTGTTTAGAATGTTCAGCTTAAACTGGAAATCCTCCCTCTTCAAAAATGAAGCCACCAACGCAACTAAGATATTTTCAAGATTTGCAGAGATAGCTTAACCAAGAGACTATTGACTGCCTGCTTTTATAATGTGTTATTCCAGACCACTGCAGCAGAACATAGAACTGTCCAATCAATGTTCTAAATGGGAAGGCTAGAATGTTGACCTACCTAACTCCATCTTGACTTCTTAACTTGTTCTTTCTTTGTGTCATTTTCTGTTCTAATGGCTATGGATTCCAGTAACAATAGTTCTGACTGATGAATACCTTGGGACAGAAGTCAAAACTACCTCCAAACAACAACATTCTTATTGCTTTTTTTATTCTTACAAGGTTTTGTATGACCAATCCTGAGATAATATCAATCAGACCACAGCCTGAACAAGAATGGTCAGATATATAAGCCACTGTTCCTTGCCTTTGTTCCTTCCCTTTATAACCCCAAAACTCTTATAAGCACAACAAAGACAGGACCTAGGATGCTGGTTCTCCTGTTCTTTCCTAGTATGTACATATCAAATAAATTCCTTTCTTATTTCATCACCATTTTCTCCTTGGTCTTCTGGAGCAAGTGGCCAGACCTGGTGTATTGGTACCCTCCCACCCATAATCAGGCCTATGGATCTATGGCTCCAATGACACTAATAATGTTTTAAATCTGAAAGCAATGAGGAGTTTTCAATTATGTTTTTAAAAGTGTTGTGAGTTTATTAACATTGCAAAACAGTCTAGCCCATAATGCCTGACCACTCAGATTAAAGCCATGACCACAGTCATGTGAGACAATGCAAAAAAGTTCAGAGGAGAAATTACTGGGTTGTGAGAGCCTTAACCTAAATAGGGAATTAATCCCGTGAATGGGACTGAGTAGTAATTGAAGGCAGATGGGGTGTGGCTGGAGGAGGTGAGGCATTGGAGTTTGGGGGTATATATTTTATATCTGGTTACTGGATTCTCTCTCTGCTTCCTGGTGTGATGTCTTGACCTGCTCCCTTCTACCACACTCTTGCACTATGATGTTCTGCCTCACTTTTAAGCCCCGAGGAATGGATTCAGCTGTCTATGGACTAAGACATCTGAAAATGTGAGCCCTTAAATAAACTTTTCCTCCTCTACATTTTTTTTCTGGTTGGGTATTTTAGTGGCAGAGTGATAAAAGGTGACTAAAAGAGCCCCTTAGAAACAAAAATCATGTGGTGTTTTTCTGAGGGCATTCTGAAGCAAGAACAACCAGTGTTAAACTTGATGGTACTCTAGCAGAACTTCTTTTTTTTTGGGGGGGGGGGTTGTGAGATTTTTTTTTCCTTTATTTTCTTTTATTCTAAATTGTTTTATATGACAGCATAATGTGTTACAATTCATATTACAAAAAATTCTATTCCACCTCTGAGTTGATGTGGCAAGATCTAGGTTCCATAGTATTCCAGAGTTCACCCAACTCTTATCACCTTTCTTCTTTTACATCAGTGTCTAAGAAACATAACCTTCTACTCTTGTATAAGTTGGAGATTCTCTACTTCCAGTTCTACTGTGTCTAGGGAAGATCACAGACAACCTTTGTTGGAACATGAAGCTACCCAGGAACACCATGTTGAAAAAGGGGGGTTTATTGGGGTGCCATGTGGCGTGGTAAGAGACAAAAATGGCGTGGAGGACAGGGGCAAGGGAAAAGGGAGAACAAGGGCACGGAGCAAGGAAGAACAAGGGTGAACAGGGACAGTTTCAGTCTGGAGCAGGCTTAAATAGTGAACTGGTGGTCAGAGGGACCCCTGGAGCGGGTCCGTGTTTCCGTAGGCTTCTGGAGGTCAGGAGGCAGTGGGGAGGGCACCTGGTGGCCAGGTTCGCTGACCAGCCTGAGGCACCTGGGAGATGTAGTCTTCACAAAGTACCTGGGGAGGTGTGGCCTACCTGGGAGGTGCAGCCTCCCTGCCTGGAATCCAACAACCTTAAAACTTGCTTTTTCTTTATTTACTCCTAAACTGTGAACCTATTTTTCCAAAAAATTCCAGGCCCTTAAAGGACAAAGAATCTGAGCTTAGTTATATTTTTTTAAGAAGTGAAACTTAGTTCCACTTTTAGATTTTTATTATCTAAAAAGGTGTATCCAAGAAATACAGAGAGTACCTAGTATTTACCTCAAAAATGTTATCTATAGAAATGCACATGAACACTCATAGAAACATTATTTGCAAATAGCCAAAAGAGGATGTAACGCAAATGTTGATGAACTGATGAATGGATTTTAAAACTGCAGTCTATCCACAAAATGGAATACCATTCAGCCATTAAAAAGAATGAAGTACTGATTCATACTGCTATATTGATGACCCTCAAAACATTATACCAAGTGAAAGAAGCCAGGCCAAAAAAAAAAAAAAAATCCACAAGTTATACGATTTTGTTTATATGGAATTCCAAGGATAGACAAATCCATAGAGACAGAAAGCAAATTAGTGCTTGCTCTGTTTTGAATATGAAGTGTGTTTTGAGTGAGCCATGTCATTAACATACATCAAACACATTTGTGTCTTTCTAAAATGTCAGGATTTATTTAATAATAGTAAATTAGACATCTATACCATTTTCATCGGTGGCAATTCTCTGAATATCTGAGGTATGGGTGTGTGTGTGTAAATCACAGAAAAGAAAGTAGAAAATATTTAAGTAATCCACAGGGGTTTAGGAGGCTGCACTGAGAGCAGAGAGACTGAGAAGACATAAATGCAAAGAGTCACTCTAGGTTGACTGGAGGAAAAGTACAGGGGAAGGAGAGGGGAAGGGGGCATACTGAGGAGGAGGAAGTCACTGTAGGAACTTGATGAAGACATTGTTCAGGGTGCAGAGATGTTAAAATCCATGAAATTATTCCAGAGCCATGGCAGTTTCACCATGTCAGCTTGGAGTGGGCCATTTGTGCTTGTCAGGGACAGTGGAAACTGCAGTCTGTTAAAGACTGAGGATAGAGATTTGGAGGTTCATCACTGTGGCAATTTTCCTGGGCAAGGTTCAAGAGGAGCAATCAGGTGACAGAGTCAATGTCCACCATGTTCAGTCTTGGGGGGTCTCCTCCTGTTTTGGGCCTTGAGTGAGGGGGTTGCTTCATTTGGTGGTCTGGTGTGTTCAATAGCTCTTGGGCCTCTTTTTCTAATGAGTTTGATAAACCCATGCATCCATGTGCTTATGATTAATTTGTAAGTCCACAGGTGGTCATTTTTACTGGCACAATAAATTTATCAATTTGTGCCTTATGGTTGTGCCAGGCAGATGGCAGTCGTTTACCTGTATAAACAAGGTGCAGAGGCCTTGTACCTCTGCCCTTGAACACAAAATGCAGTACCTTATGGCAAACTACTGCTTTAAAAAAATGGAGTAACTCAGGTTTAGGCAGAGCGTGAAAACTGATGTTCTATATACATCATGGAGTAACTTATAGAAGAGCACACACTTCTCTCCAAAATCTGTATTAATGCAGGAATATTCAGAGGTAAAATGATTGGATTGTGAGAGCTGTGACCTAATCAGTCCATCCTAGTTTGAATGGGCTGGATGGGTGGTAACTGTAGGCAGGTGGAGCATGTCTGCAGGAAGTGGGTCACTAAGACATGTGCCCTGGAAGGATGCACCTTTCCTGTGGCCCCTTCCCCTATGCCTCTGCTTCCACAACCCACCATGAGCAGAGCAGGTTTCCTTATACATGCCACAGTGCTCTGTCACACCTCTGGCCCAGAAAAATGGAGTCAACTATCTACTGACTGAGACCTCCGAAATTAATAGCCCCAAATAAACTTTTCCTCCTCTTAGTTATTTTTGTCAGATATTTTGGTCACAGCATTGAGAAAGCTGACTAAAACACTATGGGATATGGAGCATGGACAGGGAGTGATTGCAAATTGACACAAAGAATCTTTTTAGGGTAATGTTGATTTACAGTGGGGTTGGGATGGGGAGCATAGGAGGATTAGAAGAACACTAGAAAGGCCAATGGGGAGGGAGGGGAAAGGAGGGGGCAAGAGGGTAAAATTAAAAATGATGGTAGAATGAGATGGATATTATTACTCTACGTGCATGTATGAAGACACAAATGGTGTGAATATACTTTGTATACAACCAGAGATATGCAAATATGTGCTCTGTATGTGTAATATGACATTCTGCTGTCATATATAACAACTTAGAATAAAATAAAAAAAATATATAACAACTCTGTATGTGTAATATGACACACTGCTGTCATATATAACAACTTAGAATAAAATTTAAAAATAAAGTAGTGTTTACTGAAAAAATATAAATGTGCTTTCACATCTAAAAGAATTCTAAAATTAGAAAATAGAGATCATTGCACAACTATGTGAATATGGAAATTACCACTGGATTATAAGTTTTAAAATAGTGAGTTAGTGGGTCATATGTAATATACATATATATGTATATATATATGTGTATATATATATATTAAGTACAATAAAATTATATCTCAATTATTATAATTTTAAAATATTCCTGTAAAGTTTTTAGTTGCATGCTGTTTTGAGGCTATTGTTCCTTTTCCTGTAGTCTTTTAAAGTAGAATGTTCCACAATACAACATGTTTTATGAGGTAGAGGAAAATATATTTCTTTTTGGAAATAATTAACTGCCACAACATTTGGTTGCACTCTAAGTTTCTTTCTTAGAACCTTTTCTCTGAATATGAGCTTTCATAACATAGGCCTATTACTTATAGCAAAGAAAGTGCCATGTCTTACTATGTAGGACCCTCAGAAGTATTTAGAGTCATCTATTTTAGCTATCAGAGTAGGAAAATATAACCACAACTTCAGGGGTAGCTCTTAGAGAAGTATTGATGGTTTTTCCATGGCATCTTCAACATATAAAATACTTGCATTTTAAATTTTTTTCTTCCACTTCTCATCTTTTACTTGGCATTTTCCTTGTCCCAGACTTATAACCTTAGCCTTGCAAGTGGTCCTTGTTATTAGGACTTAACTTGTAAAGCTATTCAGGGTCACACATATTACTGATCTCTGTTGTAGACTGACCATAATGAGGATAGAAACATTAGATTCAGAGGATCTTTCCCTACTAATAAGAAAAGGCTAAGAGGCAATATTTCAATGAAGACTGTTAAAGGAGATGGACATCTATCTCAGTGGAATCCTACATCAATTTAGTCAATATGAACATATCACACAACCAAAGATCAAAAGTTCACAGAGAAATTTATTCACATTTTTCATTTGTTAATTCATTTTGCCATTCATTTATTTAGTAATTATGTAGACTATTTATCATTTATCAATTCTAGAACTACATGCTGAAAAGAAATACATTAGATAAAGTATTTCCTTAATGATGATCGCATTAGTGGAAGAAAAAATTTGCAAGCAAGTAATGAAAATTAGATATGAGGAAATATTACTAAAAAGGATATACAGGGTACTGCAGAATAATATCTAAAATACTTATTCTAGACTGAAGAAGCCAGGGGAGATTTCCCAGTGGCAAATATCATCTAAACTCTAACTAGTGGAAAGTGGAAGAACTGAATTTACACAGGCAAGGAAGATGGGAAATCTTATTCCTGATAAAATAGCAATACATATGCTTGGGTATCATGGAGTACATGGAACTAATGGGATATGATAAATATGGCATTTTATTTCTGATTGGAGCATAGAGATCAAGGAGATTAAGTAGCAAGAGATGAGGCTAGAGAAGTTGCAAGTCACAGATCAGGATCTATTTGAGCCATGTTAACAGATGCTATACTGAGCACAAAGAATAAATCATAAAAATATATTAAGCAGGAAGTTGAGAGTATATGCTTGCTTTGTTTTAAAATTGTTTGATTTTCTTTTTGAGAAGATATTCATGAAGAGAGAGGGTAGAGCTACACCAAGGACAAAAAAAAAAAAAAACAAAAACAAAAACAAAAACACATCTCATTGAAATTAATTTCCCCACTTCTCAAATGGTTTAATACAGTAACAAAGTGAGGCTGAAGACCAATTTTCATACTGTATCAAATTAAAGTGGAAGTCACCCACAATGGTTCTGTAGGTAAAAACCCTCAGATGCTTTCAGAATCTCATAGAGGGATTTCTGTTCCCAGGAAAAGGTATTCAGTATATTGAGCTGTGGCCAGCTTCCTTAAACTAGCGGACCAAAATTCTAAGCCTTTAGACATGCTCTTCCATCTCTCTGCCTTAAACTATCATCTAATTTTGACTTTTATGTACCTCTTACCTTTAGTAATTACAGCCTTTTTCTGATTCAACCCCTACTAAAAGAGATGCCTACCATGATGTATTTACTGTCTGATTTTGACAACACCCTCTGCCACATCACAAGTAGCCTCAGGCAGCTCTGATCTGGTCCCTAATATAAATTATAGTTTAAAAATAATAAGCCTCATGCATATAAAATCTGTGAGTCTTTATGATGTACAAAAATTATCAGCTGGAAGAAAAAAAAAAGAGTTTTCAGCATATGAACATACAAAATAGCACCTGTTTGGAAGACAGAGAAGAGGATTTCCTTAAGACTAGCTGTTAATTATTCTCAATAGAAGAGACGAAGTTAGTGTACCATTTACCCCACAACTAAAGGAGAACAGATGTTTTCTGTGCATGGTCTGTAACAAATCAATTCTGCCATTCTTATTGCCTTACCAGAAAAAATGTTAAAGGCATTCTTGGAATCTATAGAACCACTTATTTTTTACTATTGTGTAAAAAACAAAACAAAACAAAAGTAAAACTAAATTAGGTAAAAAGGCAGCAAACATACTCCAGAAAGTAAATACATTTTTAAACTCAGAAACACATATTCCATACCAGTTCAGTGCTTCTTTATTAATAAATAAAAATAACTTATGTTTAACGAACTACAATATAGTAAACACCAATTTTATATACTTCATGACCATAATTTTGAAGAATATTTAGCAGAGAATATTCCTGAATGAAATAGCACAGTCCAGGCAATACTGGCTCGTGCCGGGCAGGGGGAGGTTTCTATTTATTGCCTATTCTCTTCAGAAACATGTTTTAATGTAGTGGGTAAAGTCTGTGACTAGAAATCAAACTTCCCTGTTAGAATGCTTCCTGATTCAATTCTCAATGATATGGTTGAAGTTGGAAGCTGAAAATGATGCAAATGAACAGCTGTAGTGCAGCCTGACACATGTCTAAAATTGTTCTCAGGGATTTTTTTTTTTAATTACATTTTTTTACATTATCATGTAAGTACTATAATCTTATGTCTTCCAGTTTTTGTTCAATTCATGTGCCTTAAATCAACTTCCAAATCATTCCACTGTCAACATGTTTCAAGCATGTAGTATATATACAGTGCTACTTACTGCTCTTCTTTCTCATAGATATGTATTTCCATGAAAATATACTCTCACAGTTTTGCCTGGATCATTTTCATTAAACAAAATCCCAAAACATACCACTGCTTAGCAAAGTTGAAGAAAGGTTAAGATGGGCAGTGAATGAAGTGCTACTTGTCATAAATGAGTGAAATCAAAGCAGGATATTGGTGTATAGCAACTTGGGAGTAGAAACATAACACAGACACAGAAAGCTAACATTTATTAAAAGAAGGATGGATGGTAATAAATGTACAGTGTTGATTTACATTGTATAAATATGGCAAATTTAGATGCTGTGATTCACTCCACAGTCAATTTATTGTGAATAAATAGGTAAGTTGGTCAAGAATATGCTGAAGTTTGCTTCAAATTTCATTGTAGGTATAGGGGGCACAGTACTACTTGCTGTTGGATTGAACATTCAATCAAGAGTTCTGGGAAATATTTCTAATGTGTTATTTTATTGGATTTAGGAAAGTTGGAAAAATAATGGTCCATATGCCAGAAATGTCACAGTAATCTGCTGAGTAAAGAAACAAAAAGGATCAGAGACATAGCTTAATAGGAATGATTCACCAATCAAAACAAGTTAATGAAAAAGAGCCATTGTTATTGATAAGGTGAGAGAATCACCTAAAATTGATCAAAGCATGTTATATGCATGTACAAATATGACAGAGTGAATCCAACCATGCTGTTTAATTACTATACACCGAAAAAAATTTTAGAAGGTAATAAAGAATGCATGTGTGTGTGCGTGCACATGTGTAGCGTATCAACATTGTTGAAAATCCCAATAATGATAGCAATCCATAATAGACATCGAAATAGCTAAGTATGATAATAGTAATATGTGACAAGATCAGAATGGCAGGCAGGAAAACCTGACCCACAAGTTATTGGTGCTACTAGTAGTAAAAAATAATAGAAAATTCTGTAATTAACTCATTTTTACTATTCAAAATGGTCAATCTCTCAAAAGGCAAAAACTGAGAAACTATTCCCTATTAAAGATATGACAACTAAATGTAATGCATGATCCTAAATTGGATCCTAGGCCAAAATTAGAACAAGTAATGATATTTGAATGAGACCAGTAAATTATATGCTAATATTGTATGAACATTAGTTGTACTTCTATTTGAAGCATCAGTCTTGGTTTTTTTTAGGAAATACACACTGTGGTATGTGTGTATTCACAAAGAGAAAGAATGATTAAGCCAAAGAGGCAAATTTTTAACAAGCGGTTGTTCATGGCAAGTTATGTAAACATGTTATGAAATGTAATTTCAAAATGTCTGTAAAAGTTAACTTACCTTAAACAATATTTTTAATTGTTGTGAAATGAAAGGGGGTGAGGCCAATACTGTTGTCTTGGAATCTCAATTGAAAAAAATACATCAAAAGTGAGGATAACAAGGAAAAGTATGAGATTTAAGGGGCAGAATTAAAGTTCCTAATATTAGAATAATTAAAAGTCCAGGAAGAGAGAAAAATAAAACAAGCAGATGAAGAGATAGGCACTAAATAATCAACTAATATGGGTGACTTCCCAAGAGAAAATGGAAGTCTTAAATGAGCACATTGAAGGGTTTTCCTGAGTGAAGAATTGACTGAAGATATGGTTCTGGTGATAGTCCTCTTTCAGGTTGAAGATGGCATATTCTAGTGTCCTCACATGGCAGAGAGAGAACTCTCTGATATCCCTTTCATAAGAATGCAAGTCTTATTCATGAGGTCCTCACCCTCATGACCTAACACCTTCCCCAAAGGCTCACCTCCTAATAACATCACTTGGGGATTATGATGTCAACATGTGAATTTTGGAAGGACAAAAACATTCTGTACATAACATTCAAGCCTCAGTTTATTCATGTATCAATTTGGTAACCTACATCAGAATGTTCTTAGAGGTTTTAAATGAGCTAATATGTATAAAATGCAGGCATAGTGTTAGGCACACTGAGATTCTCAATAAAATCAGTTCCATCTAGACTTTCCTTTTAACCCCTTTCTCAATAATGATTGTTTCAGCACAGGGTTCACACCATCTATTCTATGAATGAAGGAAATGACTTAAGATACAATTCGTAGAAATTTGACCAGTTAAGTTTGCATTTTCAAGTAGTTAGGAAGGAGAGCACTATTTAGCCAAAGTGACCAAATCTCCATTAGTGAAATTCCATGCATATTTATCTGGTCCTTCTTAGGCCAGCATTAAGTTTGTAATTCACACATACATGGTATTCACTCTGTCTTTCTGTATTAAGTAAATGAAGCCCTACATATCAACACAAGCTTTGGTCATATCAGAAGACAGAGAAATAAATATTCACAAACCCCTTTTCATTTTCACACAAAAATAAGGAAAAATGCATGGGCTTCTCATTATACTAAAGGACTGGGGAGAAGGAGAGCAAGTAAAGGGAAGAGACAATGAAACAACGATATAGCAAGACAGAAACATGTAGAGGATAGAGAAAGAGTAGTAAAGCTGTTGGTAATGCATGTTTGGAGAAAATAAAATGTTTATCACATTGGAAATAATTCATTATTCATCTTCTGAAGGAAATGTCTGCTTAGTGAAATTCCTTGCATGTATGCTACTTGATTATATTCTTATAATTTATTATTTTTTGTTTTAAATGCCATGATATTTTAAAAATCTACTCATATAGGATACAAAGGCTCTCAACACACATGCATACATTTCAAAAGCCAAGATCTCCAACTTCATTTGGAACTTTACGGTGGAGATGGAGAAATATTTTACCAATCATTAAAGAGTTCTCTTTGGAAAGTGGGATTCTAAGGTCTCCCTTTTTACTCCGAGCTGGAAATTATTTTTAAGTTCCAAAGGATATGAAAAGTCATGTACCAGTATGTCTTGTCACATGTAGTATCACAAAACTTAGGGGTGTATAGATAGATATACACATATTAACATAAATACATAGAAGTTGGTCTAGGATATAGGAAAATATTAAATAGTTCATATTTCATTTTGTATACTTTTTCACTGTTATAACCATCTATAATAAGCATATGTTTGATAATAAATATTAAGTGTTTTAGAATTTACAAGAATATTTCATGAAGAACGAGGGAGTGTCCCATCCATCAGATAT
Source organism: Tamias sibiricus (assembly GCA_025594165.1). Taxonomy (NCBI): domain Eukaryota; kingdom Metazoa; phylum Chordata; class Mammalia; order Rodentia; family Sciuridae; genus Tamias; species Tamias sibiricus. The sequence continues at coordinate 134,135,005 of CM046667.1, forward strand.
CTAAACACAATATAAAACTATATTAAAAGAGTGTCAGTAAAGGAACAAATAATCTATTCATGTTACAGAATTAATACCAAGTATTGCAAATATGTATGTGTACGCACATATATATGCATACAGACATGTTGCCACCTGTAGCTGTTGCCGCCTGCAGCAACAATACCGCGGGAAAGAATTCGGAGGTAGATTGGAAATGAGTAGGTTCTTTATTTTGCTTTCTCTTCTGACTTCTCTCTCCAACTCCAACAACAACCCCCACACAACTCCAACCCTGCCTGGTTAAATACTCTTCACCTTAACAAGTATACACGTGTCACAAGCTCAACTTACAGGTGCGCCACACAGTGTTCATGGGCACAGAAAGATTCTTAGTTGATTACATTAAGGTCAGGAGAAAACAATTAAATGCCTCCTCTTTGGCTCTCAGCCATCCACCATCTTAGCTACCTCCTCATTAAGGCTCTTACACAGACATACATACATAAAGGAATGAGCAACTTTATAAATCTGACTATTCAAAATACTAGGGAAATTTGGAGGAATACAGTAAATAACATTCAAATCATTTGATAACTATCTGCTAAAACAAACTTAGGTTACCATCATGCACTGACAAAAACTAAAATCCCAGAAAATTCTATCACCCTAATTGTCAAAAAGTAACCTCTAGAGTAGAAGAGAGAAATACACAAACACACACACATACACACACAACATTGTGCTATACCAGTTCATTCAATAACACATAACTACTTGGAGTATGTACTGGTACTTAGGATGATTTCACAAATAAGGAAATTGAATCACTAAAATCTTAAATAATTTGCTTAAGGCCATACCACCAAAAACAGAATATCAAGGATGTGAAACCATGTTTAATTGACTAAGTCATAACTTCTTCACTAAAGAGGTATACAATATGGTACCTGCCTTTACATAGCTCACAATCTAGTTGGAACAGACTAAAGCAACATGCTAATTATGAGAGTAGAAAGAGATATACAAGGCAAGGAAAAATTACCTTTCATAGATGACCATGTGTTTAACAAGCACATAAGGACTCTATGGACATGTTAGAAGAGAAAATATCACAACATTTGCACTATATAGTTTTTCTCACAAATGGTGCAGGTAGGCAAATGGACCTCCAAGTGTCTCAGGTTTTTCCAAGCCTTTGTTGCTGTTGACAATTAGATATAGGTTGATTTAAATTTTGTTGGAAAAAAAAAAAAACTATGAGGTTATTTTATTTTTGGATAATTTTCCATGTTTTTTTCAAAGATTTGCTTTTGGTGTGTTATGGAAAATGTTTACCATATTCTGTGTTTTCCCCATGAGAGAGAACAAGATAAATCAGTCCATAATTTCCTAATTCTGCCTATGTTCCCTCTTATACATGTACTCAATATTCATGTTAAATTGATGCATTAACATAAAGTTTTGGTTAATCTGCCAAGGCTGTGGATAGGATCAAATGTCTACACCAGATGCAAGCACAGTATTCTCCCTCTGATAGCCACATTTTGGTTCCAGAAAATTTCTTGGACCAAGAATTTTAATATCTCTCTGTCTTTTACATTTTCATATGAAGATTAAGATTATAATTATTTTATTGTAATTTTCACTAATTATCAAGATGATTTTTTGTTATAGTAAAGTGTTTTCATTTTTCTTGTTTATTGGGTATATACCTAGGCATTATATCACATGATATCTCCATGTTTAATCTTCTGGAGAATGTCTACACTGTTTTCCACAGCAGCTATACCACTTCCCATTCCTACCAGATATGAATGAAGGTTCCAATTTCCCCCCATCCTGGCTAAAACTTTTTAATTTCTCTTTTTTTTTTTAATTTAGAGTCCATGGTTATGAAGTGGGGTCTTCTTGTGGATTTGCTAATTACTAATGATGCTGAGTATCTTTTCATGTGTTTACTCGTCATTTTTATATTTTCTTTGGACAACTGTCTACTTAAATAATATGCCAATTATAATTGAGTTGGCTGCTATGATTGGTTTATAAGTGTTCTTTATATCCTAGATATTAATCTGTCATGAGCTACATGCTTTGCAAAAATTTACATCAACTTCCAAGTTGTCTTTTCACTTTCCTAATAGTTTTCTGGAAAATATAATTTCAAATATTTATGAAATTGAAGGCGTGTGTGTGTGTGTGTGTGTGTGTGTGTGTGTGTGTGTGTGTGTATTGGTTGCATGAGCATTAGTTCTCATATCTATGACATTTTTGCCTACCACAAAGTTATGGAGACTTATGCATAGGTTTTCTTATAGTTTTAGCTCTTACACTTAGGTCTTTGACCCATTTTATATATGCTATGAGATAGAGGTCCAAATACAGTTTTTCCAGCTTTTTTACAACATTTTTTAACAGTTATCCTAGCACTGTTTATTGAAAAGACCATTCTTTCCCCATTGGATGGTCTTGGAACCCTAGTAGAAAAATCAGTTGTTTATAGATATGTTGTTTTTAACCTTTATCTTAATTTTTATTTCTTTGATCTATAGATCTCTCTTTATGCCACTACCACACTGTTTTTTTCCCCCCGTGGATAAGAAGTAAATTTTAAAATTGAGAAGCATACTCCTCTAACTTTCTTCTTTTTCAAAACTGTTTTGGCTATTTGGGCACTGTTAAATTCTATGTAAATTTAACATTTGTATGTCAATTTTTTCTTTTTTTTTTTTTTTTTGAAGTTAATGAACCTTTAGTTTTTTCATTTATTTATATGTGACGCTGAGAATCAAACCCAGTGCATCAAACATGCTAGGCAACTGCTCTACCACTGAGCTACAGACCCAGACCTCCAGTATGGCATTTTTTTTTTTTTAATATGGAGTTGGGGTTTTGATAAGTACTGCAGTGAATCTGTAGATCACTTTGTGGAGCATTTCCATTATAACAATATTAAGTATTCAGTTTATGAATATGGGACATCTTCCCATTTGTCTTTATCAGAAATGTTTTATATTTTCCATGTACAAGATTTGCAATTCTTTTGTTACATTTGTTGCTATACCTTTTTGATACTTTTGTACTTAGCATTCTTCTTGATTATTTCAAACTATTCTTAACATATAGAAATTCACTTAATTTTTGTATGTTAATCTTGTATGCTGAAACATTTTTGAACTTATAGTGCTAATAGCTTTTAATGTATGTTGAAATCTAAGGATGTTTTATATACAATATCATAATATCTGCACATACAGATATTATTGTTTCTTCTTTCCTATCTGTATGTTTCTTTTTTTGGCAAAATTGACCCTGCTAGAACCTCTAGTAAAATGATGAATAGAAATAGTGAGATAGCATTTTGATCTTAGGGCAAAAATCTTTTAATGTGTCACAGTTGAGTATGATGTTATCTGTGTATTTTCCACAAATGCAACTTATCAGGTAGATGAAGTCTCATTTTCTTCATAAACTGTTGAATATTTTAGTACAAAAAGTTGTTGAATTTTCTCAATATTTATCTGTATTAATTTAGATGATCATGTGATTGTTTCTATTAATAGTTTATTATATTAATTGATTTTCTTGTATTAAAACAAAATGCATTTCTGTGATAAATCCTGTTTGTTTATGATGAATAATGTTTGTGGTATTTGTTTTCCTAATACTGTTTAAGGTCTTTATGTCTATATTGATAAGGGACATAATGAAGATTTCCTTTTTAAGGATGAGTAGTATTCTATTGTGTATACATAAGCACATTTTCTTTTTTCATATATCCATTGAAGAACACTTCAGTTGATTCCATATATGGGCTATTATGTATATTGCAACAATAAACCTGGGCATTCAGATATATTTCTCATATACTGATTTCATTTCCTTTAGGTGTAAACCCAGGATTGCTGGATCATATGGTAGTTCCATGTTTAATTTTTTTAGAACCCTCCATAGTGTTTTCCATGATGGCCATACTAATTTACATTCCTACCAACACTGTACAAATGTTTTGTTTTCTCCACACCATTACCAGCAATTGGTATCTTTCATTTTTTAAATAATTTATTTGTAGTTGTAGAAGGATGGCATGCCTTTATTTTTTTAATGTGGTGCTAATGATCAAACATGTACTTGCCTCATATGTGCTGGCAAGTGCTCTGCCACTGAGCTATAGCTACAGTCCATCTTTCATTTTTTTGATAATAGTCATTGCAACAAGTGTAAGGTGATATTTCATTGTAGTTTTGACTTGCATCTTTCTGATGACTGGTGATTCTAAGTGTTATTTTTATATGCTCATGGGCCAAATTTCATGTTTTGAGAAAACTCCTAATAATATTACATAGTTTTACATTATAAAAACTAAAGCCAGAGTTGGTAACCAGATGGGTAGCAAACTCATAAATGGAATCAAGATGTTTTACATTATAATTCATCTGTTAAATAAAGCAAGAATAAATATATATATATATATATATGTGTATATGGAAATATTTCCTAAAACCCCACAGAGTACCTTAAAGCATGATATTAATAGAAAAAATATAAGTTATCTGCAGAATTCAATAACATGTAGGTACAAATCTCAATTTGGATACAAGGATTAATCTCAAGATTAACTATAGAAAAATCATTTACTATTAATGTAACTTAGTGGGAAATCAATAGCTCCTATGATAACAGTAGAAAGATATGAGGCCAAGATGAAAGAAGAAGGTCTTATGACCTTAAGTAAGTCAACAAATTTTAAAACAGGAGATCTTGTTAAATAGACCTCCAATGATCCTTTCCCTATAGTCATTACTTTTACAGAGGCACATGCACTTCAAATTAACATTTGAAGAATTAATACCTGTCTTCAAACTACCATGTGGCAGCAAGTTTCCACTATTGTATCTAACATTGTTCCTGACAATATGACCAATCTTGCTATATTAAATAAGTGCCTGATTTATACCATTCAAAACTTGGCTATATCACAAGGAACGTTGAACATTTCAAATTTGTTCCATTTAAATGGAGTCTTCCAGCAGCTTAAATTAGCCTGGCTCTATAGTCTACCCTGTCCTTAAGATGACACTGAAACCACTGGATACATAATTCTGTTTAATAAATTGGGTACCATCGGACTGACACAAATGCTTCTCTCAGTGGGACAGGAGGCCAGCATGAACCTGGGCTGTGTACCTGGAAGACTGAGCAATAAAGGCTGAATAAAGTTATTGATTCATTTTATTTTTAGACACATTAAAGAAAACTCTAGTTAATTAAGATTAATTAATGAAGATGTTATAATTAGTAAAAAATACAGTCCAATGTTTTCTTTCAGGTGTACATAGCATTTATGTAACCAAGGATAATTAAAACCTCAGTTATAAAAAGAATAACTTTTTAAACTACAAAATATTTTCTAGTGGAAGTCTATCTGCAGGCTACCACTACTACTCTGATAATCTTATATAATCATTAAATTATTATAATTTTATATAAAATATTTCATCATTGTTACTTAGTTTTCAATTTATCTACAATAAAATGTGTATGAGAAGTTTAAACATATTTAAAATATCAGTGTTCAGCAAAGTTTCATTTATATCTTGATTATAATACACAAATAACACTAACACTATACTAACAAATACATCAATATATATAATAGTAAAACAAAGGTAAGGATTGAAGACTGATCAGTGTTAAACAGATACAAAGAGGTGAGAAATATGAAAAAGTCTCATTTGTTAAAGATGAGTATGCCTAAAAGATTAATGTCAAAAACCTATACTTATCCCCACAGACCACTTTTCTACATAGTTCTACTCACAGTCTTCAAAGAGCTAAATGGATCAAACAGAATATGACTAAAAGTAAATGGAATTCATTATTTTGTTCAAAGGAAATGCAGAGTAAACAATACTAAAGGCGAACATAGTATGATCAGTTTGAAAAAAAAGTATCATCCAATTATGCTGCTCAAGATATGAAGGAAGACATGAGGGGAAAAGCACTGATGTGATCTGCAGCTGCTTTTCAGCCACTTCCATCTTGACAATGTAGAGAAGCAGTACAGGTATTCACTGGATTCCTCAGTAATGTAGCCAGCAGCACCTTTTCCATCCCACAACCCCAAATAAATTCATACAATTGACAATGAAGTACAATGAATAGAATCATCAAGTGCTACAATGGAGAAACATAAATGGAGGAACAAAAAGGCAACTATTATACTCCAGACAGCAACATTTCCTTAAAACCTTCTTAAAGAATGCAAGAATATCTGTAAATTGTTTATGATAATGTTCAACTTTTGACTTGATAAGCTACTTTACATCTTGGGTTTTGTGCCTCAGTTATTCAGTTTGTAAAAGATTCAGGCCAATTCATTTAACGTCAGTGGAACTGCTCCCTCATATACACTTGCTTTAATGACAGCAAATAGATTGGAGCTTTACTTAAAGTGATGAGCACAGTGATAAATTATCTCTGAAGGAGTAATATAGATGAAATTCTTAATCATGTGAGTACTTTTCTAAGGGTTTTTAGTCAAGACTCTTGTGTGATGAAGGAAAGAACATAAATATTTGCTTAGATCCTCCTCTGTATGTCTCAAATTGTAAAAGTTCAGTAAATGGTTATTACTATCTCATTATTACAATTATCATATAATTCCATCCTTACAACCACACTACAAGCAAATAGGTAAGTATATTTATTATTCCTACTTTACAGGTAGATAAACTAACGTGGTTCAAAAGAATTTAAATGATATGCACAAAACAGTACAGCTATAAACAGCAAATTCTTGATCCTAGTGACTTTAAGCCTCCCATTAGGGCCCACTGCTTAAACTTTCCACCATCTGTCAATGGTGTCAAGCTGGGGACTAAACCTTTAACAATTTCTTGATGGTTTGAATGATGGGTAGTTTTAAATCTGGTTAGGTTTGACTTATTTGTTTTTCCTCCTGTCATTATTGATTATTGTAGTTTAACAAATACTTTGTTAAACAAAATGGCAAAAGAAATCTGGTATAATTTGTGAGGTGTGTCCCCCAAAAGCTAACATGTGAGACAATGCAAGAAGATTCAAAGTATAAATGATTGGGTTGTGAGAGTCTTAACCCAATCAGCAAGTTAATCCTCTGATAAGAATTAACTGAGTGGTAACTGATGTAGTAGGCTGTGGCTGGAGGAGGTGGGAATCAGAGCATGGCTTTGGTGTACATATTTTTTCCATATTGAAATGCCCTGGCAAATTGCCATAAATGACTTGCCCATTTATATTTATAGTAGCTCTATCCATAAAGAAAATGTGGTGACATATACAAGGTAATATTTTTCCACCACAAAGGAGAATGAAGTAATGTCATTTGCAGTAAAATGGTTGGAACTGGAATACATTATGTTCAATGAAATAAGGAAGAAACAAAAAGATAAGCAAGCACTCCATGTTCTCTCTCATATGTTAGAGTTAAAAATGCTACTTGAATGTAGAATAGTGATTACTAGAGATTTGGGCGGACACAGAGGGGAAAGGGGGAACAGGGAAGGAAGAATGTATTTGATCAGTACACACTATATGCCTGTGCTAATATATCACACTGAACCCAATTAATATGTGCAATAAATGTTAATAAAATTAAATATTTACCAAAATATAACAAGAAATAAAATAACATAGTCTAACTATTAAAGAAAGAAGTAAGTGTGAAGATTAAGAATACTAGAAACGGCAAGCAGTCTTTTGTTTACTAGCACTTCTCAGGGCTAACTACTGGCAAAATTATTCAATTTGCTGAAAGAATACTAGCATTAAGTTCTCAAATATGTACATGACTTATGAAATTTATTTGGAAAAATAAGAGGCCCAGAAAAAACAAAGTAATCCTTAGTGAGAAAAGTAAAGCATGAGGCATCACAGAACCAGACCTTAAATTATAGTACAGAGTTATAGTAACAAAAAACAGCATGGTATTGACACCAAAACAGACATGAATGTTAATGGAACAAAATAGAAAATGAATAAAAATCTCACAAAAATACTGTTATCTCATATTAAACAAAGGTTTCATAAACATACATTTGAGAAAAGATAGCCTCTTCAACAAATGGAGATGGGAAGACTGGAAATTCATATGTAGCCGAATGAAATTTAACCACTATCTCTCACCCTACACAAAACTCAACTTAAAATGGATCAAGGACCTAGCATTAGACCAGAGACCCTGTGCTTACTACAAGAAAAAGTAGGCCCAACTCTTCAGCATGTTGGCTTAGGAATATACTTCCTCAACAAGATTCCTAAAGTAGAAGGAGTAAATTCAAGAACCAATAAGTGGGAAGGTATCCAACTAAAAAACTTCTTCACAGCAAAGGAAACAACCATGAACATGAAGAGAAAGCATACTGAATGGGAGAAATCTTGTCACCTGCACCTCCGATAAAGCATCAATCTCCAGGATATATAAAGAACTCAAAAAGCTTAACACCAAATAAATAAATAAATAACCCAATCAATAAATGGACAAAGGGGCTGAAAAGGTACTTCACAGAAGAAATACTATTGATCAATAAATATATAAAAAATTCTCAATATCTCTAGTAATTAGAGAAATACAAATTAAAACTACACTGAGATTCTAACTCTAGTCAGAATGGCAATTATCAAGAATATAGGTAACAATACATGTTGGCAAGGATGTGGGAAAAAGAGTACACTCATACATTGCTAGTGGGACTGCAAATTGGGGCAACTACTCTAAACAGCATCATGGAGATTCCTTACAAAACTTGGAATAGAACTACCACTTGACCCAGTTATTCCATTCCTTGGCATAAAGACTTAATATCAGCATAGTATAATGACACAGCCATATCAATGTTTATAGCAGCTCAGTTCACAATAGATAAGCTATAGGACAAACCTAGGTGCCCTTCAACAGATGAATGGAAAAAGAAAATAAAATATTACTCAGCAATAAAGAATGAAATTATGGAGTCTGCCCACCGCAGGGACGCGATCCCAGTGCGGGACCCCAGCGGAAAAAGCCCCAGCCTGCAAGCTTCCCAGGTAGGCCCCCACTGGAAGACTTCCCCAGCCCGCCAACCGCAGAAAGGCAATCCCACAACAGGACAGCAGGAGAACATGCTCGGGTCTGCAAGTTCCCCAGATTCTCGGTAACTGCCTGGATGTGATCCAGGACAACTGGCTCAAACTGGAAGGGAAAAAAAGGAGGACTTCAAAGGGCACTGTTTGACTGAGATCTGTTCCTGAGATTTGTTCCTGGGTTCAACTTTGGTTTTCATTTTTGTTGCTGTTGTTGTTGTTTGATTGTGGGTTTGTTTGTTTGTTTGCATTTATTCCTCTTTTCTTTCTTTTTTTTTTCCTTCTCACTTTTGTCTCCTTTCTTCTTCCCTCATCTTTCCTATTTACACCCTGCCATTGCATTCTCAACAGTGGCAAAAAAAAGTTATACGCAGAAATTGGGATTTCGAACTGGGACAACTGTACAGCAAAGCGGTGATATATATAATTTATTATCTCTTTTTTTTCCCTCACTTTCTCTTTCCTATCTTTTACACTAATGCCTACTTCTTTGTCATCTCTCTCTCTTTTTTCTACTCTTTCTTCTTCTTCTTTTATTTTTTGCTTCTCCATCTTTTTTTTTCTTCTCTCAATGGTTGCATAAATTTGGCATATATATAAATCAATCTTTCCACTAAATAGTTCACTCTCTTTCCTCTCTTGTCTGATGATATTAAACCATTTTCATAGGATTCTATTTTCACACTTCCTAAGAAAGATCAACCCAATACCCTCAATGCCTTCTTCCTAAACGTATCACCTCTGTGTCCAACACTTAAAACTATAAAACCCATCACAAACATACAGAGTGAATTGGAGACAATATCTGAGTTAACTAAATCTGTACATTGTGATCAAACTGGGATTATCTGAACAGTAAGTGTTTGGTTTTAAAATGTAAAGTATTTATAAGGGGATCTGATAGCATTGGACTACAGGAGTATCATAAGGATTTAAGGCAAAAACGAAATAGTCGAGGGTCCACAGTACTAGAAGAAAAATCATACAAGCAATATCAAGAAACAAGGGAAGAAAGTGACTCAAACAATTCAACATATCTCCTCAGAAGATTCCATGGCAAGCACAGTTGGTCAAATGCCAGAGATGGAATTCAGAAATTAAATATTCCAAATGTTTATGGAACTTAAGAATTAACTAAAAAATGATATAAGGGAGCAAATACAGGTGGTAAAAGATCATTTTGACAAAGAATTCCAAAAACAAATAAAGGAAGCGAAAGATTACTTCAATAGGGAGATAGAGGTTCTAAAGAGAAACCAAACAAAAATTCTGGAAATGAAAGAAGCAATAAACCAAACTAAATGTTCAATTGAAAGCATCACCAACAGATTAGACCACTTGGAATAAAGGACCTCAGATAATGAAGACAAAATATATACCCTGTAGAAAAATGTAGATTACACAGCAAAAATTGTAAGAAATCAAGAACAGAACATTCAACAAATATGGGACAACATAAAAAAAATTTAAGAGTGATTGGGGTGGAGGAAAGTGCAGAGTTTCAAGCCAAAGGAATGAATAATGTATTCAATGAAATAATAGCAGAAAATTTTCCAAACTTGAGGAATGAATGGGAAAACCAAATGCAAGAGGCTTACTGAACACCAAACATACAAAATCCCAACAGATTCACATCAAGACACATTATAATGAAAATGCCTAATATACTGACCAAGGAGAAAATATTAAAAGCAAAAAGAGAAAGGAAGCAGATTACATATAGGGGGAAACCAATCAGACTATGTTCAGATTTTTCAACCCATACTTTAAAAGCTAGAAGATCCTGGAATAGCATATTTCAAGTTCTGAAAGAAAAGGGATGTCAACCAAGAATATTATACCCAGCAAAACTGAGCTTTAGATTTGAAGATGAAATAGAAACCTTCCACGACAAACAAAAGTTAAAAGATTTCGCAACTCAAAAACCAGCACTTCTGAACATCCTGGGCAAAATATTCCACGAAGAAGAAAAGAATAATAACAATGAAAATCAACAAAGGGAGATATTAAACTAAAGGAAATACCAACCAGAGAAGAAAACAAATCGAGTTAAATACCATAAACAAATAAAAATGGATGGGAATAAGAATCACATCTCAGCAAAAACCCTGAATGTTAATGGCCTAAACTAACCATTCAAAAGACACATATTGTCAGACTGGATTAAAACAAATGACCCAACAATTTGCCGTCTCCAAGAAACCCACCTTGTAGAAAAAGACATCAATAGACTGAAGGTAAAAGGATGGGAAAAGTCTTAACACTCACATGGGCTGCAGAAGCAAGCAGGGGTTTCTATTCTCATATCAAATAAGGTAGACTGCAAGCCAAAGCTAATCAAAAGGGACAAAGATGGATATTTCTTACTATTTAAGGGAACCATTCATTAACAAGATATAACAATTATAAATCCATATGCCCCAAATAATGGGGCACCTACATTCATCAAACAAACTCTTCTCAAGTTCAAGAGTAAAATAGACCACAGCACAATTATTCTAGGGGACTTCAACACACCTCTATCACCAATGGATAGATCATCTAAACAAAAGCTAATTAAAGAAACTGTAGGTCTTATTAAAACAATTAATAACTTAGACCTAACGGACATATACAGAATATTTCATCCCTCAGTGAGTAAATACACTTTCTTCTCAGCCGCACATGGTTCCCTCTCCAAAATAGACCATATATTATGCCACAAGGCAAATCTCAGCAGATATAAAAAAGTAGAGATACTACCCTGCATTCTGTCAGACCACAATGGGATGAAATTGGAAATCAATGACAAATCAAGAAACATAAAAACTATTCTAACAACTGGAAACTAAACAACATGCTACTAAATGAACACAGGGTTGAAGAAGACATCAAGAAGGAGATTCAAAAATTCCTAGAGGTAAATGAAAATGCAGATACGTTGTATAGAAATCTCTGACACAATGAAGGCAGTATAAGAGGAAATTTCATTGCACTGAGTTCATTCCTTAAAAGAAAACAAAAAACAACAAATAAATGACTTAACATCACACCTCAAAGAACTAGAAAAAGAGGAACAAATCAACACTAAAAGTAGTTGAAGACAGGAAATAATTATAAATCATAGCTGAAATTAATGAAATTGAGACTAAAGAAACAATTCAAAGAATTGCATAAACCAAAAGTTGGTTCTTTGAAAAAATAAATAAAATAGACAGACCCTTAGTGATGCTAACAAAAAGAAGATGAGAAAAAAACTCAAATTACTAACATCCATTATGAAAAAAGAAATAATACAACAAACAACTCAGATATACAGAAGATAATTAGAAGTTACTTTGAAAACTTGTACCCTAATGAAATAGAAAATACAGAATGCATCGACAGATTTCTAGAGTTATATGAATTGCTCAAATTAGAACAGGAGGCTATACACAATTTAAACAGATCAGTTTCAATCGAGAAAATAGAAGACACCATCAAAAAACTACCATCGAGAAAGAGTCCAGGTCCGATGGGTTCACAGCCAAGTTCTGAAGACCTTCAAAGAAGAACTAACACGAATGCTCTTCAACTTATTTAAAGAAATAGAAAAAGAGGGAGCTCCCCCAGACTCTTTCTATGAGGCCAATATTACATTAATTCCAAAGCCAGGCAAAGAAACAGCCAAAAAAGAAAACTTCAGGCCAATATCTTAAATGAACATAGATGCAAAAATCCTCAACAAAATTCTGGCAAATCGAATACAAAAACATATCAAAAAGATAGTGCACCACAATCAAGTGGGCTTTATCCCAGGGATGCAAGGTTGGTTCAACATTTGGAAATCAATAAACATAATACATCACATCAATAGACTTAAAGATAAGAACCATATAATCATCTCAATAGACGCAGAAAAAGCATTCAACAAAATAGAACACCCCTTTATGTACAAAACACTAGAAATACGAGGAATAACAGGAACATATCTCAACATCATAAAAGCTATTTATGCAAAGCCCCAAGCTAACATTATCTTAAATGGAGAGAAATTGAAAACATTTCCTCTAAAACTGGAACAAGACAGAAATGATCTCTGTCACCACTGCTATTTAACATATTACTTGAAACTCTGGCTAGAGCAATTCGACAGAAGAAAGAAATTAAGGGATCCAGATAGAAAAAAAAAAGAGCTCAAATTAGCACTATTTGCTGATGATATGATAATATACCTAGAAAACCCAAAAAAAAAACTCTACCAGAAAACTTTTACAACTAGTAAATGAATTTGGCAAAGTAGCAGGATACAAAATCAATACCAATAAGTCAAAGGCATTTTTGTACATCAGTGACAAAGCCTCTGAAAGGGAAATGATGAAAACTACCCCATTTACAATAACATAAAAAAAAAATCTGGGAATCGACTTAATGAAAGAGGTGAAGGACCTCTATAATGAAAACTATAGAACACTAAAAAGAAATTATAGAAGACCTCAGAAGATGGAAAGACCTACCTTGTTCTTGGTTAGGTAGAACTAATATTGTCAAAATGTCCATACTACCAAAAGCATTATACAGATTTAATGCAATTCCAATCAAAATCCCAATGACATTACTCAAAGAAATAGAAAAAGCAGTCAAGAAATTCATCTGGAAAAATAAGAGACCCAGAATAGCTAAAGCAATCCTTAGCAAGAAAAGTGAAGCAGGTGGCATCACCATACCAGACTTTAAATTATGCTATAGAGCAATAGTAACAAAAACAGCATGGTATTGGCACTAAAACAGACTTGTAGAACAATGGTACAGAATTCAGGACACGGAGACTAATAGATATAATTTCAGCTATCTTATATTAGACAAAGGTGCCAAAAATGTACAGTGGAGAAAGGATAGCCTCTTCAACAAATGGTGCTGGGAAAACTGGAAATCCATATGCACCAAATTGAAATTAAACCTTTATCTCTCACCATGCACAAAATTCAATTCAAAGTGGATCAAGGACCTAGGAATTAGACCGGAGACTATACGCCTAATAGAAGAAACAATAAGCTCCAATTTCCAACATGTCGAATTAGGCCCCATGTTCCTTAATAAGAATCCTGTAGTGCAAGAATTAATATCAAGATTCAATGAATGGGATAGATTCAAACTAAAAAGCTTTTTCTCAGCAAAAGAAACAATCAGTGAGGTGAACAGAGAGCCAACTATTTGGGAACAAATATTTAATACATGCACATCAGAGCACTAATCTCTAGAATATATAAAGAACTCAAAAACCTTAATTCCAAAAAAAAAAAAAACAAATAACCAAATCAACAAATGGGCTAAGGAATTGAAAAGACACTTCTCAGAGGAAGATACACAATTAATCAACAAATACATGAAAAAATGCTAAACATCGCTGGCAATTAGAGAAATGCAAATCAAAACTACTCTAAGATTTCATTTCACTCCAGTCAGAATGGCAGCAATTAAGAACACAAACAACAATAAATGTTGGAGAGGATGTGGGGAAAAAGGCACACTCATACATTGCTTATGGGACTGCAAAATGGTGCAACTGTTATGAAAGGCAGTATGGAGATTTCTTGGAAAACTGGGAATGGAATCACCCTACGACCCAGCCATCCCACTCCTGGGTTTATTCCCAAAGGACTTAAAAACAGCATATTACAGTAACACAGCCACTTCAATGTTTATAGCAGCACAGTCCACAATATCTAGGTTGTGGAACCAACCTAGATGTCCCTCAGTTGATGAATGGATAAAGAAAATGTGATACATATACACGATGGAATTTTACTCAGCAATAAAAGAAAATAAAATAATGGCATTTGCAGGTAAATGGATGAAGTTGGAGAATATAATGCTAAGTGAAATTAGTCAATCTCAAAAATCCAAATACCGAATGTTTTCTCTGATATAAGGGGCCTGATCCACAGTGGTGTTGTGTCGGGGTACATAGGAGGATTAGAGGAACACTAGAAATGTCAAAGGAGGGGGAGGAGAAGGAAGGGAGCAAGAGGGAGGGAGGAGAAAAAAGAAAAGGTGGTTGAATAAGATGGATGTCATTATCCTAAAGGCATGATTAAAGATTTGAATTGTACGAATATACATTGTACATAAACAGTGTTTTGTAAAAAGATGCTCTATATGTTTATTATGAATTATAATGCATACTACTATTATAAATACAACAACTTTGAATAAAAAATGAAATTATGGCAATAGCTAATATATTGAACTGGAGGCTAGGCTATCATGCTATGTAAAATACACCAGCCCCCAAAACCAAAGGCCAAAAGTTCTCTCTGATATGTGGATGCTAACACACAATCGGGCGGAGTGAGAAGACTAGAAGTTCAGTTGATTAGACAAAGGGTAATGGAAGAAATGGGTGAAGGATGGGAATAGGAAAGACAGTAGAATGAATTGATCATATCTTTCCTGTATTCATATATTAATACAGTACCAGTAAAACATCACATCATGTATAACTACAAGAATGGGATCCTAATTAGAATAAGTTATACTCCATGTACATATGTCAAAATATATTCTATTGTCATGTATATCTAAAAAGAACAAATAAAAAGAAAATGCACATGACATACTACCTGACATTAGAAGCTTATAGTCTGTTATCAAGTTTCACTAAGCTTACAATTAGTACTAACAAAAATATGGTCTAAAAATCACATTTCAAATTGTTAATAAGTTAGATAATTATATGACAGATTCTCAGATATTCCTTGTTTTTATGCTACTTGATTAAATTATATCCTTGCCTTAACTTGTGAAAGACCCAAAAGCTTTCTCACAATGATTACAGTGCCATGACAGTTCAACATAGGTGTAGCAACTACAGACATCTACAGATTTGGAAGTTTAGGAGAAGTTCATTTTATACTTTAGTACTTGTTTTTTGAATTTTCTTTTTCATGATATTGGTATAATGTTATCCCAGATATAATTATCAAAATGATATTATCAAAATAAAGAACAATAAGAAGAAGTTATTCTTCATGTCCTAATAGCATTTATAGGCAGCATAGACCTTTGGTCTATGAATAGTTAACTTCCACACAAATATAGGAATATAATGTACATGAATTTTTATTTCATACTGGCATTTTCCCAAAAATTTTGTCTCCAGATTGTATTTTACATCCTTTGTGAAACCAATATAATAAAGTTAATACTGATTTAAAATCTTCTACATTGAAATAGCAGACATTTCTTCCATTCACATTCCTTTGACCACTTCGACTGATATAAGAATTCCCATGTTCAATCAGACAGGGATGTATAAACTTTGCATCAGGAAAGACCCCTGATTATTATGAACAGAGACTTCCACACTGACTTTTTAAAATATGTAATCAAATTCAGTGTACCATACTGCATAATTATTACAGCAATACAGTATTAGGAGATTGTGTAAGATAAGCACTCAGGCTCTGGAGTATATCTGCTCTGTGTTAAATCCAGTCTCTATTACCATGTAGGAGGTTGATTTTTGCCTAATTATCATTTATGTACATCCAAACTGTAATTTTGCAAGGAAAATATGACAGTAACTGTATATACCATGCAGAACTACTGTGAGTTTTGATTTAGAGTGTCTAATAAAATTATAAATAAATATGTCAAATATGTAGTAAATGCATAATTCATTACTATTGTTATTATTATATGCAAGATTGTTGGTACAACGTATCTCATTTAATCCACATGAATACTCAATTTTTGAAAGAGGTATTTATATCCTTATTTACAGATGAGGTGGCAGATATTTAAGGCAGTAAAATAATGTATATAAAGTTGTTTGGCTTACCTTATGGTTTAGATATGATGTCCCCGTAAAGTTCATGTGGGAGACAATGCAAGAAGGTTCAGAGAAAAAATGATTGGGTTGTGAGAGATTTAACCCAATCAGTTATTTAATCCTCTGATAGCAATTAACTGAGTGGTAACTGAAGTAGTAGGGTGTGGCTGGAGGAGGTGAGAAGGTGGGAATTAGTGGCTTTGGTTTATAAATTTGTATTTGGATAGTGGATCCTCTCTCTACTTTCTGCTCACTGTGATGTGAGCTGCTTCCCTCTGCCACACTCTTCTGCCATGAGGTTCAGCCTCACCTGGAGCCCTGTGGAATGGAGCTGACCTTCTATGGACTAAGACCTGTGAAACTGTGAGCCCTCAAATAAACCTTTCTTCCTCTACAGTTTTTCTGGTCAGATCCTTTAGTCACAGCAGTGAAAAACCTGACTAAAACAGCTTACATTTGACAAAGCTGCAATGTAGATATGTACCTACCTGACTACAAACCTTTTTCTAGTTTCCATAGCTTTTTCCACTACTGATACCGTGTTGTTTAATAATTTTATGTGGAATGTATTTTAATTTAATATTGATGATTTCCCTAGCTATAACATAGGATCTATCAGATTATGCAAAATATGCTTTATTGCCAATACTTATAAGCCCTCCATTTCATAGTTGTCATTTGCAGATTTTGGTCATAAACACACAGGAAAGTTTTTCTTGGCTCCAAAGAATGCTAAAGCCCCGATCCTGCAGGGATGGGAACTGGAAGAATTTCTCTCCGTCTTTTCATAATTTTGTACCTGGTGCTCCAACATCTTAAAGGTCTGTTTAATTTTGTTTTTATTTTTCTAAAATGATGTCTTGTATTCAAAAAAAATCCTTGTTATTAAAGGCCTTCTTTTTGGATAAGTAAGGTTTTATGAACCTTTATTTTCCTGGCTCATATCAGCAATATTCTGTGTTATACAAAGCAAATGTAATATTTCAAATATGGCATGTATATAACATATAAATGTTATGCATCACAAATAACATATGAATTTCAAAATCAACTTGAATTCACTGTTGTTTTGATTGCTGCCATGTAGTAATTATTAATAATCATTCATTAATTTATTCATTCAACAAATAAAATACCTATTCTGGCATTTTTAAAAAATGTGGTTCTGATGACTGAACCTAAGGGCATATATGATACATAGAATCTACATATTAAAAAGATCCCTCAAGTGGTGTTTATATGAAATAAAGTGAAAAACCTATAGGTTATTGTCCAATATGCAAGATATTAGAGCATTTATTTTAGTTTGCTTTTTAGCTGCTGTGACCAAAACCTGATAAGAACAATTTTATTTTGGAACTCATGGTTTCAGAGGTTACACTACATAAAGAGAGCCAACTCCATTCGTCAGGCATAGAGGTGAAGTTGAACATCATAATGGAAGAGTGTGGTGGAGGGTACCAGCTCAAGACATGATAAGGAAGCAGAAAGAGAAAATCCACTTTCTAGAAACAAAATATATACCCTAAAGGCATGCCACTAAGGACCTACATAGCCACTAGCAGTTACCACTCAATCTCTCTCAAGGAATTAATTTACTAATTGGGTTATGAGAGCCTTAAATCTTCTTGCATTATCTCACACATGAGTTATTAGGGGATACCTAATATCTAAACCATAACCCTCCACCTCTGGTTCCCAAAAGCTCTGCTCATCTAACAAGGAAAAATACATTTTAGCCCAATTTCAAGAGTCCCCATAGTATTAACAGTTCAAACATTGCCCAAAACTTCAAGTCCAAAGTCTCCCTTGAGACTCAAGGCAAACTTACATCATGAGATCCTATAAAATTCCAACAAGTATTCAATATATAAAGATACAGAGTAAACATTTTTATTCAGAAAAAAAGAGGCATAGAAATAAAAGATGGGACCAAAGCAAGATCAAAACTCAACTGAGAAAACAAGTCCTGTAGTTCTGTGTCCAGCATCTGGAGTTCATGGCATCATGATGTTCTCTCCAAAAGGCTTGTGCAGCTCCACCACTGTGACATTGCTAGTTGTAGCCCATATGGCTGCTCTGTTGGCTTGTTTGTGCTCAACTCCAGGAGCTTTCCTCAGCAGATATCCCACAGTACTGGCATTTCTTAATATTGGGGGTCTCTACTGCAGCTTTGGCTTCTCTTCACATCTCTATACATTGCCTTCTCAAGTTCCGCCCACAGTAACTCTGACCCTGATGCACTTTGCCTGGTCTCCAAGGCCTTCCTTTGAAATCTTGGTGGAAGTCTCCATAATCCCCTAATTCCTGCATCTTGCATTTCTGCAGAACCAGAACTACATGGTTGCTGTTAATGTCATCCACCATCTTAAGCAATAGCTAAGCCTATAGGGACACTGGTTGCAGCAACCTTTGAGTGCCTGGATGGCTGAGCATGGTGAAACCATTTCCTAGGCTGCCCTGTACAAGCAGGGTGCCCCACTGATCTCTTCTCAAAATAATTTCTAATTTTATTCCCTTGAGCTGGAGATGAGTGTGGTCTTGCCAATTCCTGGGATGCTCTCAAGCTATGTTTCCTAATGTCTCTGAGCAAAACCTTTAGCATATCTTGAATGCCTGTAATGCATATCATAACTGCAAATTCCTTGGCCCCAGTTTTACTTTCAGCTTTGAAGTCCAAGTTTTTCAAATATTTTGGCTCTGCTTTCTGCTCCTGTATATCATAATAAACTTAGTTAAATGCTTCCAGAAATATCCAAGCCACTGCCTGAATGCTATGCTGCCTATAAATTTCTTCTGCCAGATTAAGAAATCTATCACCTTTCACTTCAGGTTCACAGAAAGTCTCAGGACATGAGCAATATGTACTTGACTTCTTAGCCAGAACATAACACAAATGGCCTTTATTCCAGTATCGAATAGAGTCCTCCTTCCCCTCTGAAGCCTCTTGAGCACCGTCTTTACTGTCCACAGTCCTATGAGCTGCATTCTGCTCTTCCAAGTTTCCATCAGATTTACCCACTAAGTTCTACTTACAACAATCTAAGTCTTTTCCATTATTAAACTTTTCAAAATCTCCCCCACATATTCCAAAAAGCTCCAAAATTTCTGAACCACATAGTTAGATTAGTCACAAAAATGAGCCCACTACTTGATACCAATTTCTGTTTTAGTTAGCTTTTTAGCTGTTGTGACAAAAATACCTGACAGGAACAATTTTAGAGGAGAAAAACCTTTATTTGTGGGCTCATGGATTCAGAAGTCTCATTCCATAGACAGCTGACTTCATTACTCAGGGCTCAAGGTGTGGGTGACCAACATGGAGGAAGAGTGTGGTGGAGAGAAGCAGCTCACATGACAATCAGAAAGCAGAAACACTCCACATGCCAGATCCAAAATATATACCCCAAAGTTATGCCTCTTGAAAATGCCCTTTTCCAGCCACACCCTATGTGAATACAGTTGTCACTCAGTTAATCCCTGTAAGAGGATTAATTCACTGATTGTGTTAAGTCACTAATTTTGTTTCTAAACTTTCTTGCATTTTCTCACACATGAGATTTTGGTGGATATCTATTATATAACTATAATAGCATGTATAAAAATTATCTCATTGCTAAAAAAATAACTTGGCATTCTTCTAGTATATCATTTGACATCATTTTTCACTTGAGAAAACTTAGATCTAGAAGATGTCCTGTGTAAATCCTATAGGCATATCTATCATTGAAAACTGATATTCTCAACATCCTAGTTTGGTCAATATAATTTATCATCCAAACTTGTACAATTTTTAGAGGAAAAGTTGAACAATTATTAATAATTACACTGGGACAACCCAGAAATTTTCTGGGAAAATGAAGTCCTAGATTCAATTTACCTGTTCCCATCTTCACCATAAAATGTAATCTACTGTGACATTTTTCCTTTTTTTAAAGAATTAATTACATATTTTCATGCATAGTGATTTACAAATCCCACCATTGGAATCTACTGTCCACTTGAACTCAGGGGATACATTTCCTCTCTTCTAACAAAGGAAAATGTGGTCTTTGCCTTTTTATTTTACATGAGGGTTCCACAGTAGAGTACAGGTGTTAAAACTTTGGGTTACTGATATATTATGTGCCAGATGTGTGAACTTAGCAAAGCTTCTTAACCTTTTTGTACCACAGTTTCATTACTTGCAAAATGAATAATCTGAGTGTTGCATTTACAAAATTAAAGTTTGGGGTACATGGCATTCCTATAGATGTTGTCATTATTGTTGAAACTAATATAACTTGCCACAGTGATCTTTTCTAATCCGTTTTTGGACAGAAGATATATGTAGGAAGACTAATTAGGCCATCAGATACTTTAGAACAAAGGCTGTTGTTTCTATCTATTCAGTGGTTAAAACAGGCCAATCAAAATTTGAATGATGATTCAGCTAACGATTACCTATATATCCTTAGGCAAGTTATTCACAGTTCTAAAACCTCAGTTTTCTCAACTATAAAATAAGAGTAATGTTAATAATTGCATTATAGTCACATTGTGATGTTTAAAATAAATACAAGTAATTTCCACATAAACTTAAATAGCAGGAACCCAATAAATATGAGTACCCATTACCACTTATATTGGTTTTATTAATAGAGATCATCAATTCTTATGATTTTATTAGTTTAAAACAGAAAGGAATTTGAAAAGACATATGTTTGTTAAATATCTTTGTTCACAACTCAACTCAGGGCACACATCTGTAATCCCAGAGGCTCAGGAGGCTGAGGCAGGAGGATCATGAGTTCAAAGCCACCCTCAGCAACTTCGAGACACTAAGCAACTAAGTGAGACTCTGTCTCCAAATAAAATACAAAATAAGGCTGGGATGTGGCTCAGTGATTGAGTACCCCTCGGTTTATTCTTCAGTACCAAAACAAACAAACAAAAAGAAAATAACAAAAACAACAACAACAAAATACCCAGGCTGGCAGCTTTTATAAACCATAGTTTTTTTATACTGCTATATTTTGATAAATACAACTTTATCCTTTCCCATTTCATCGTTTTTTTTTTTTTTTTTTTTTTTTTTTTCTCACAGAAGTTGAGAGTAGAATGGTAGATACCAGAGTCTTGGAAGAGAACTGGGTTTGGTGAGCATGATTAATGGGTACTAAGTTATAGATAGATAGGAAAAAGAAGTTCCATTGTGCTATTGCACAGTACAGTGACTATAGATTATGAAAATGTGCTGGGTACTTTTCTAAACGCTAGAAAAAGGATTTTGATGTTTTACCATAATAAATAATAACTGTTTGATAGGTATATTTACTCTGATTTGAACATTTCACAATGTATATGTGTATTGAATCATCATGCGGACCAACATTAATATGTATAAGTTTATAAATCATTTAAATTTAATTAAACAAATTAAAAATAGTTTTAAACAAGTGAAATTGGACAAGAACAAAGGTTTAGTCTTTATAATAAATTTACTCAAAATAAAAAAACAAATATTTACTCTCATATGAGCAATGACTCATCTTTCTCTTCTTTGTAAAGTTCATTGATAATGTAAAATTTTTTTCAGAAATATAACTATTAATGTATGTTACTCTGAAAACTACTAATCATTTTATAACATGGTAAATCAAAATAATTCGCTTACACCCAAATATCTATCCTCTGAATATTTTAGCAACACTAGTAAGATAATGAGAACTTAACTTGGAATTATAAATTTTTGAAGTAAGCATTTAAAAAAATTTATCTACAGCTCAAGATCAATGAGTAAGATCATTAACAAAGTTTATTACTTTGCAGTGACCTCTAATAGTGTTCATTTTAAGTTTGCCTTTGGGGATTTTAGTTGTTCTCATGAATATCTCATATGTCATTGTAAACATTAACAAATCCATTTAGAGGAATATTTAAATAGTGACATTATAATGAGACCTAACCTTCAAATGTTATATCATGTGTTTGAGTACCTTGGAATGGCATACTCCTTGCAATACAGTGTGTCCATATGTGCAGATATGTATGAAGGCAGGTTTTTATCCAATTTCATACTATATGTAAAAGAAATTTCAAGTTTGAATATTGAGAAAGCAGAACAATTTTTTTGTAACTATATTAATAATTACCAGCTTTCTATAAGAAAATTCATGGTGTATATATTCTTAGTAATATACAGGCTCAGAGTTGCTTCTCTAGCCATGTGGATGAGCTTGCACTACTAATCCAGTGGTTCTGGTAGGAGGAAAATATTTTTGCAAGATATCTGGCTTAGAATAGAAGTCCTGTCCCTGTACTAGACCAATGTAAGTTTAAATGGCCCATATGGAAATTTAATTAACCATCATATTTAAAACCAAGGTCTAGTCTTCATTAGTTGTAATTCTCACAAACATTATCATTAAAAAATGTCATAATAATATGTTTCAGGATTCATTATGAGTATGTCTTTCCTATACTTTTATTCCTAAGTTCAGGTATTAATTAAATTAAAATAATTAATAATCAGATCATATATACTGGTATTATCCTAATGATTATTTCAATATTTTAAGCAAACTTATAACAATATTAAGTTTAAATATTGGATAAATTACTTTCTTATTTAAAGAGTTTCCAAATTTTTATGCCATTTTAACCAATGAAATACATACTCTAGTAATAAGAGTTGCAAGTCCTTGTCATGATTGTTTTGCTTAGAAAAATACTGGAGATATTCATGAATATTTTATTGTTGCTCTAATCTTAGAATTTCTCATTGCAAACATCATTTATTGGAAGGAAAAATACAAAAATGATACATTAGAGGTACAGGGCCCAAGAGGTTGCTGTAGAACATAGCTGCCATTTATGTCTTATAGACTTGGACTATTAATAGGAGTAAACTAGATTGCCATTCATTCAAATAATTCTTGAATATCCACTGTTTTAGTCAGATTTTATGTTACTGGGACTGAATGAACTGACACAAACAATTTTAGAGGAGGAAAATTTTATTTGGGTGCTCACAGTTTCAGAGGTCTCAGTCCATAGACAGCAAACTCCATTTCTCAAGGATCAAAGTAAGTCAGAATATCACAGTGGAAAAGTGTGGTTTAATGAAGAGTCTCAGGACATGGCATCAAAAAGCAGAGAGAGAGAGAGAGAGAGAGAGAGAGAGAGAGAGAGAGAGAGAGACTCCACTCTCTAGGGACAAAGTATATATCCCAAAGGCACGCCCACAGGAACCCACCTTCTCTAGCCACACCCTACCTGTCTTCAGTTACCACCCAGTGAATCCCATCAGGGGATCAATTCACTGATTAGTTTAAGACTCTTACCACTCAATAATTTCACCTCTAAACCTTGTTGTATTGTCTCACACAGGAGCTTTACAGGGAAGCCTCATATCTACACCAAAACATACTATATGCTGGAGAGTATTCCAGGGCTGAGGACAGAAGGATAAATCAGACATAAGCACAATTTTCAAATATATTACAATAATAATATAATAATACCATAGTTTATACTTCATCATTTTAAAATATTTTATGTCTTTTATTGTAAACAAGCATAACTAAGTCATGTGATTATACATTAGTTGTACTTTGTCTCTACTGGGGATAAAATTTTCCTTAAATTTTAGAAAAATTACTCACAAGGCAATGAATCTGTAAACGTATGGCATTTTTTTTCAAAAGTTAAGTTTTAGAAATGGATGAATTCAAAATTGCATTTCTTCAACTTGCTTTTTTTCTATGTTCTTAGGTCTTGCTCTTATTGTACGAAGTATCTGCTTCTACTCCCTTCCTTATCAATAATGATGCAAGCCTGCCCTCAGCCAAATAGTTTTGGCATACTTTACTTGTTCTTTAGAGTAACAGTTTGACCAAAGGTTTTCTCAGCTTGTCTTTTGGACACTGAAATAGAATTTGATCCAGATCTTACACTAAGTGTTTCAACCAGAGAATGTGCTAGTGCCCAATTCAAAGTGGTCAGGAGGTTATCTCTACAAAGTGACAAAGAAAAAGGGACACAAAAATATAATGGTACATTCTCTCCCTCTATTGTAAAACTTGTTTTGTTCTTTAATTCTATTTTTGTGAAATAATAGAAATGTTAATGTGATATTAAGTGCTTAATACATTTCATTGTAGTTTTATACATCTGTAGATATTAGAAACTATTAAATAGGTTATGATAAATAAATATCAAGATACATGAAAGTTATAGTAACAATCACATTTGAAGTAGATCTATATTTATTGAAACGTCTAGTGTAAATATTTAAACCTGTGAAGAAAAATTAAATAAATGCAATGACAACATAGAATGTATTTAGTTGATAAAAATACTCAGTCTAAAAAATAATGCCTGCTTTATAAGCAGTGGCATTTATATCAGATACAAGATTATAAGCAAATGCCAAATAGGGAGAAGACCTGTACACTGAAAACTATAAAATATTGAGAAAAGAAACAAAAAGACACAAATAAATGGGAAGACAATATCGTGTTCATAGATGGGAAGAATGAATATTATTAAAATGTCCACAGTACCCAAATGATTTACACATTAAATGGAATCCATATCTAAATTCCAATGACATTTTCATAGAAAGAGAAAAAAAGCAATGCTAAAATTCATATGAAATTTCAAAAGACCCTTGATAGCCTGAGCAATCTTGAGCAAAATTAACAAAGATAGATGCAGCACACTATCTAAATTCAAAATAAACTACAAAGATATAGTAATGAAGACAACACAGTAGTGTCATAAAACAGACACAGATAAACAGGACAAAACAGAAAGCCCATAAACAAATCTAAGTTGGAGGGAATGGGATTGGGGAAATGTAGATCAAAGGATACAAATTTCCCATTGGATAGAAGGAATAAGATCAGGAGATCTATTTTTTCAATATGGTAATTATAGTTAATAATATGATACTGTATTCATGAATATTAGTAAAAATAGATTTAATTATTTGACTAGAAAAGTTCACAAGATAATGCACATGTTTAGGAACTGAGTCTAACCATTCCATAATATGTACATATGTGAGGATATCATATTATTTGTGATAGATATATAAATTTTTATTAATTAGAATGAATAAATAAAAACAACAAGAAGAAGAGGGATAAATAAGTGCAATGAAATATTGCCCTTACTATCAAAAATTAAATTGTTCATGAATACATAAGAACTTTTGAATTCTGAAAGACCCCTCAGAACATTTTGCTCTGACATTAAACAAAGCTGTGCTTATTTAGAACAGGAAAAGACTGTCAAGGATTCTGTAAACTCACATATAAATGGGGGATACTTTAAATTACCAGTTGAGAAAGAACTAAAGTAAGTATGTTGAGGAGTGCTTGTAAATTTATAAAAGGTTTCTAGAAGGCAATTTTCAATGTTCAAATGATTTAAAATCTGAATATGGTTGGACCCTGCAGCGAAATTTCAGGATTATACCTAAATAATATGTGTACTTAAATGTAGGTCTCCGTCTACCCAGGGAAATAATCTAGAATGCCTACTTTAGTTAATAGCTCCTTTTCTCTGTGCACAGGGGAAATATTTGACTTAAGGAATAACAAAAAGATATAGACATATTGCAAGCTATGTCTTGCTTCTGAGCTCTGCAGAAGTCCTTGACCAAGGCAGAGAATTTATTTTGTTGCTGGTATTGTCACTGGAACTTTGTTTACAATGAAATCAATTAATCCTGACCTATTTGATTCTTTTTCCAAAAAACAATCTTGAGTCTATTAATGGAAAAAACATTCAGATCATTCTGGTCTAACCTTCTTTCTTAATACATAGTATAAAGCATGCCCTAAGAAGGAAATTCTTACTCAAGAACACAGAGTAAATTAGTAATTGATTTGAGAATTGAATATATGTTTGTTCTAATTTAATCAAGTATATGTCTTCTTACTGTGCTACATTACCTGTATTTCTTGCTGAATTAATTTATGCACCAGCAGTATATACCACAAGGGCAGGCCCTAGTTTTTAATAATTTATAGAACTATATATTATAGTATAGTATGCATCACAAAAAAGGTGTTAGCTAAGTTTTTAATCAAAATAAAGAAGTTGCCAACCAGAGCAGTGAATACTGAAAGAGAAGATACACAGAAAATTTGAGTTTGAAATGGAACTCAGCTCAAGAAAGAAGAACTAGTGAAAAAATGGCTAAAGCAGTAGAAAATGTCTTTCATATTCCCAAGGAAATCAAGTTAGGAACTTGAACAACTCCTTATTTATATAGCCCTAGAGAGCGGGGACCCTATTAACTTTTTTATGCAACATCATCATATTTGACTCAGATAACTCTAAGCCTCTCAGCCTAGATCCTAGACAATTCATATTTGAAGGAAAACTTTTTTCATATTGGTAAATATTTTTGACCTATTTAATGACTATCCTAGCAAAAATGTAAGTTGCAAAGACTTTTTTTCAATTTAAGCAACTCAGGAACTTTCCACCATGCTGGCAACACCACGAACAAGCAGATGTTTAGTAAGCATTTCTTGATGCTGATGAGAAAGGTTGTCAAAGAATACTGTGCTCTCAAGCAGACATTACATTAACAAGTCGCAGGCTTATAATAATCAAGATACCTGTGGACAGTAAAATAACTTCGTTAGCAGAATCCTCCAAATCTCTGCAGGGCAACATCAAATGGATTCTTTTGTAGAGAATTTGGCCTTGGCCCTGATTGGTGTATACTACCCATAGATTAAGTAGTCATACTGATATTCTTGCTGATAATAAAACAAGGAGTACTCATGTGAGCGTGCTATTTCAAAATACAGTTCTTAAGCTCCAACTAATGAAGACATGGGAGTGATAATTTCTAGATTCCAGGCATTTCCCTCAATGTAGAAAACAGAGTATTTCTAAGAAATCTTCAGTTGTAAAAGATATTATATTGTTGATCTAAGGAATGTAGAATAGCTAAGCTATATATTTTCTCCTTATCCTGGATTGCTGGTGGCAAGTTTTAAGGGTAAGAACACCTGATTTTAATAAATTAAAGAGGACAGTTAAACCTATAAGCTACATAAAATATGACAATACCTGCTTCAAAAGATATCCAATGTGAGGAATATGTATATTTTTCACTAATTTCATTTAAACACTTTTTAAAAAGAACATTTCATTAACACACACAAAAAAAAGACCAATTTACTTAATAGATATGGTATTACTTGTATAGAGACTGACATAGTTATATAAACTAATTAAATATCCATTGACAGACAATCTGGTAGAATGGTGAAATATTGCTTGCAGCAAACATTCCACAAGGATTTGGGTCAATTGCATATCATTTGAAACTTTTGTAATAAATTCCTTGTTAAGAAGAAGGTGATAATTTTGATTTATAGCAATTATACATAAACAATATAATTAAAATGTAATACCATTCCAACACTTAAAAATGAGTTCTGTTTGGGATTTAACATTGTAGAAACTTGAAGACAACATACTATAAAATTATTTTAAATATTTTGCAAAAATTCTATTTAAAGGAGAATATGGTTCTAAAAATAAAATATATCAATAATGTAACAGAAATCTCAAATGACTGAATGAAAAATATAGGACAAATAAAAGACTTTATAATGCCACAACATACCTCATTCGGACCTCAGCCACTTATATATTACATAGAAGGGAAGAACTGCATCCACTATAATTTTTTAAAATAGCAGTTAATCCAAAAATAATTTGCACTGATGTTCTTAAAATTCACAACTTTTCAAATTAACTATTGAGCTTTATCTAAAAGAAGACCTTTAGAAAATGTATCGATTTAATTTTAAAAGCATTTATTAAATGAGTACCAGGAGCTATGCATTATCTGGTGGTATAAAGAACAGAAAGGCCAAGGGTTCTTCCCTTGAGAACGGTGGTTTTACATATGCTCATAGTGTTACGTGTGTATAGATGTGGAATTCATTCAATGTGGTTTGAGTGGCTCATGGGAATCTACAAAGAGAAAACTCTTGAAGTAATTCTTCTAGAAGTGATGGTAAAAATGCATGGGAAGAACTTTCTAGGAGTAGGACATCACAATCAATTACATAGTAGGACTTAGTGTGCCTGGAGAACCGCTTGGCTGAAACTTAGGACACTGATTTTCAAAATGGAAGCAGTAAATTAGCATCTCTGTTGGGTTTAAATGACACTAAAATTTTTAAGTCCTACTTAAAAGATTGTATATCATTAGGACTAGTGTATGGCTAAAGCATCTCTTGAAATCTTATGAACTGATTTTGATGTCCATATATTTGATTCTGTTGATCTAGACTGACGAAACTTTAAAGAGGCATTTTACCTTATTCTGATTAAAGTTCTCCCCTGACAATACTTCAGAAAAAAAGTAGCTTGGAATTTTGAGAAGGAAAATGACTTGTACTAAGTCTACAAAACGAGATCAAGGATAAAATATAGAAGATTTTATATGTTAAGATAAGGGCCTTGGTCTTTATTTTAGAGGCAATAGGAAATTACCTAAAAAACACAGTAGCTTAAAATAATATCCAGTGATTTAACTCATAATTCTGCAGCTTTGCTCAACTGAATGTTTCTTCTGATGTTCACTAGGCTCCTCATGCACCTCTGGTCAGATATGGGCTAGGTACACAGCTTTGCTAATCTATGTTGGCTTCTCAGTCTTTGGTGCTTCAATTAGGATAACTGGACTGA
This sequence comes from Tamias sibiricus, assembly GCA_025594165.1. Lineage (NCBI taxonomy): Eukaryota > Metazoa > Chordata > Mammalia > Rodentia > Sciuridae > Tamias > Tamias sibiricus. The sequence continues at coordinate 134,164,592 of CM046667.1, forward strand.
CTAAGATTTGACCCATGTGATCTCTCATCTTCCAGAAGTCTAGCACAGGTTTGTTGAATTGACAAAGATAAAATTTCATAATAGTGAATGCATGCACCTCAGGACACTTGAACATTAACACTTTCACATGATTTTGGTCAAAATATACCTCAAGGCTGCCCCAGATTCAAGGGCTACAGAGTAGCCTACTTTTTATAATTAATTAATTAATTAGTTAATTAATTTTAATTAGGCATATGTGACAGCAAAATGCATTTTGATTCATTATACACAATTGCAGAATGACTTTTCATTTCTCTGGTTGTACACAATGAAGCATCACACCATATGTGCAGTCCTACATATACCTAGAGTAATGATGTAAACCTCATTCCACCATCTTTCCTACCCCCATGTCCCCCCCACCATTTTCTAATTCCCCTTTGCCCCATCAAAGTTCCTCTATTTTTCCCATGCATCCTCCCCAATATAGATCAGCATGCACTTATCAGAGAGAACATTTGGCCTTTTTTTTTTTTTTTTTGAGATTAGAGTAGCCTACTTTTTAACTGAAGTAGTTGACAAGTCATATTGTGAAAGATTGTGGCCATTGTTGCCTACCAATTCACCATAGAAATCATCACAAGTCTTTTTTTGTTCATTTTTGTAAGTAAAGCATATAGCAAATTCTTAGGCACAAGTTACAAATTCAATATATAGCTGCTACTTTTTCCTTTACACAGGATAGAGATGTTAGCATAAAAATGTGTCAGAAAGATTTCAAAGACAGTGTAGTTAAAAATTGATTAGAAGTAGTGTAGGTTGGAGATTATTATGGTTTGAGTCTGGACTGTCCCCCAAGTCTCATCTTTGAAGGCTTTATCCCCATTGTAGTAATGTGAAGAGGTAGGGCTTCGGGGAAATGATTGGATCACAAGTGCTGTAATCTCATCAGTGGATTAATTCATTTGATGGGTTAATAACTTAAATGGATTACTGGGTGGAAACTATAGGCAGATGGGGCATGGCTGGAGGAAGCAAGTCACAGATGGCCTGCCTGTGAGGACGATATCTCATCCATGATCCCTTCTCCATCCTCCTGCATGCAGGCTGCCATGAACTGAGAATATTTCTTCTGCTATGCCCTTCTGCCTTGATGTTTTTGCCTTGAAACCAGTTGACCATGGACTGAAACCTCTGAAAACAGGAGCCAAACATAAATCTTCCCTCCTCTAATTTGTTTTTATCAGGTATTTTTCACAGCAATGGAAAGCTAACTAGCAGAGAAAAAAATAATTTTAGTATTTTATCAATGATTCACTTGAAAGAGAAGAACATAGACTGAGGCAGTGTCAATGGAAAAAGGACAGAATGGAGTTAAAAATATTTTGTATGGATATTCAATTAGTATAACAGAGTTTGAGAATATGATCTTTGGATGCAGGTAGATCTAAGTTCAAATCATTGCCTATCTTCATGATAATGATTCCACCTTGATCAAATCATTTATGTAACCTTCAATTTCTTTGTATAAAAAATAAAAATAAGAGCAGTTCCTTCTCATCTTGACTAGTCATCTGTGAAAAATGACTGATAATTGAATCTTGGTAATTATCAAAATAAAAATAAATCCTAAAGAATGTAGACATAGCATCCAACACATTATGCACACTTTCTAAATGGCAGTTGTTATTAAACTACAACACTGGAATTAAGAGATGACAAAGGATCATCTCCTAGTCACAAAGATGTCTCATGGGCACCTTAGTTGCACGATGGATTATGTGGCACAGTCATTTATTGAGATTAGGGAAATAGGCATTGCAAGGGGCAAATGTCAGTAGTTTGGATCTTAAAGGTGCTAGTGAAACACTGAAGTGGAGTATTTGAAGCTCCACAGGCAATAGAGGTGAAAGGAAATAACCATTCTAATAGGTAATTGTCAGAGAAATAGAAGTAAATAAAATATATCCTAGGAAAAATATACACAGTAGTGGGGACATTTAAAAAAAAATAAGCAACGTCCCTTTCTGATTAAAATACCTATTTCTTTCTACTGATTGCTGTCTTGTACTTGTTTCACCTTCTCACACACACAAATAGAAGTACCTTGCCTTCCTATGATAGTTTACTTTCTGATTATCTGTTTCACCTAAAAACAAGTCTTTCTGGGGAAGTGTGTGCAGGAGTGGCCAGGAGGAAGTGATTAAATTTTGCATTAAAAAATAGTTGTAGATGGACACACAATACATATGTTTATTAATTTATTTTTCTATGTGGTGCTGAGGTTCAAACCCAGTGTCTCGCTTGTGTAAGGCAAGGATTCTACCACTGAACTATATCCCCAGCCTGAACTTTGCATTATTTTTGGACTTGAATATAACAGAGAACATTTAAATGTACAGTCATATGCCACGTAGTGAGAATATGTTCTGAGAAATGAATTTTTAGTTTATTTTATCTTTGCATGAACATCATATATTCTTCTTATACAATTTAAGATAGCTATATCATTAGGCAACATGTAATCACCATCATATATGCCATATATGCAGTCTATTGTTGAACAAAATATTGTTACATGATGACTGTATATATTAATATGTTAATTTACATTAAATATATTGTTTGAAAATTGTATTAAATTTTATTTATGTTGAATTATATATTATATTTATATTTGTACTATACATATATATGTGCATGAGGAAAGTTCAAGTCTGATAGATTATGACTAAAAAATATTTAAACAGAATATGTGAATTCATATACAAAATGAAAAAATTACTACTAGTAAGATTGATAAGCTCCTTTGTATCCTAAATGAAAAAATACATATATAATTCCTTATTATAAACATATCATTCAATCATTGTGGTCATCTGAAATCTTTATATAAAAAGGTATATTTCTGAAATCTTTATTTTGTACTTTGAAATGACCTTTTTTACTTAAACAGAGGATTTTAAACTTGAACTAAATGTTTGCACCTAACTCAGTTATTCTTTAATGGCGTTCGTTGTTCGACATGTCTATGTGAGATTAGAGAAACTGGCATTGTGAAGAGGGGCAACTGTAAATGTCCTGTGGTCCCCTCTTGCTTCCCTTCCTTAGCTTGCAGAGAAGGGCAATAACTACACAAGGCTTTGAATTCCCAAAGTATTGTCATCAACAGGATTGTTTTATTTCAAGTCTTCTGAACATCAAATATACATCAGGACATCTTTTCTTTTTAAATTTTTCCAAGGTTAAATTAAAATGTTTTCTTTTTTAAGATTAATTTTTTCTATTTCAGACTAGAAAACTTTAGAATATTAATTTAAAAGACTGTCTTCCTAATACCCCCCCTCCCTTGGTTTCCATTTCAAGAGATGATATACTCTGCATTTATATTCATGAAAAATACACCTATATCTATAGAAATCAGGTGTAGATTGTAGGAATCTTCATATTAGAAGAAATATACAATGTTTTGAGAAAGAAACAGAGAATAGCTTTTCCATGTCTAGAAAAAAATTATGGCCATCTGGGATGCAGAATGGAGAAAAATCCATGGAACAATTAATAGAGAAGTGTGCTCTTTAAGCCCATAGAACCTCAGGAACGTAGCTGGGCCTCAATACTAAGGGTTTAAGGACATGGGAGCTCAATCCTAGCCTGGACCTTCAAAAACACAGCAGGAATACAGCAGAGAGCCCTAGACTACACGGGCATTCTGTGGAACTGAATCAGGCCTGTTATACTAACCATGTGAGAGCAGAAGTTAGAGCCCTTTTATCCATTTTTTCATTACTATATATGTCTCCTGAACTCTGGCTCATACTAGGGATTATGACAGAATACCAAAAATGATAATTGTAGTTTCTCACCAAATGGCTGGGATGAAAATTTAGAATCAAATGCAAGTTGATTAAAGGGAAAGACAGTGATATTTATCGTGCACTCAAGTTGATAAACTGAGACTCGTAACCACAAATGAGCTTTAACTAAAGTAGTTTACATAAGAGAAGTAGTGTTTTAAGATTTGTAAAATAAAATGCATGCAATTACTGAACATTCACAAACTATGCATGCTTTACCAATCATTGGTCCTGAGATTCTGTCACCCCTCCTCACAACCCAACTCTTTACTGTTTAGCAACACCAAAGACAGAATTTAAAATAACAGTTAATAGTTCATGTAGGGGTTTTGTGTTTGGGATTGGAGTCTGTATAAACTTCATGAGTGTGGCATGCTTGGTGGCTAGGAAGTTTCTGTGCAGAGGCACAGAATGCCTGGCTGCTAGGAAGTTTCTGTGCAAAGTTACAGAATGCCCGGCTGCTGGGAAACTTCCGTGTAAATACACGGGTTGCCTGGATGCTATAGCAATGTTCTTCACGAGGAAGCTCTGTGTTAAGAGTTTTATCAGTTTTGACCTTGATCTTAGGCACATAACTCCTGGGAGTAAAGGAACTTGCTTACTACATAAATACAATGTTTCACCAAGCTCCAGTGCTCCTGGATCTCCAGCCTAACAGTAACTTTAGACAATGGACTTTCTTGAGAGCTGCACAAAGTTCCTGACATTGCATATTGTAAATGTGGAATGTAACTGCAGAATAAGCAACCTTACTGATACTCTAAACAATAATGTAGTTATGGTAATAATGACCTAGTAGCCTATTGGTATGAATAAATGTGGACACTTGGATAAGGGGCCACTTTCCTGCCTCTACCCTTGTCTCTGTGTCTCCCTGTATAACTTTTTCCTTACAAGTTCAGGTTGTAAGTAGAGTACAAATACTTTGTAAGGGACAGACTAGTTAGAGAGATGAAAAGAGGAAGAGAATTAGTTATTGCTGCCTGCTTCTGCTTAAATATTTCAAAAGGCAGGGAATTTACCAAAGTTCCTAACAACTGCAAGAAAGTAGCAGTATAGAGAGAAGAGATGGTGAGACACCCCAGACATGCAGGTTTATTCACTTGTTTTGGAAGCAAAAGGGTACATTGTTTAGTTGAGGTGGAAAACTAGCATGCTAACTACTTAGGTCCTGGGATGAAAGATGGTAAAAGATATATTCATAGCAAAGACTAGTGGTTCAAAGAGACAGATCTGCCCCTTTTACAATCCTCTGTGATTGACCTGGGGCAAAGATGAACGCCGCTCCAGATAACCATATGAATGATCAATATAGAGAACACATTATTTGCAGAAATCATTACTATAAGGCTAATGTGGATCAAAACTATGTTGTATTCTTTCTGCCCTGCTGCCATAAGAAGGACATACAAGTCAACTCTAGATAATGGTTGCCTTAGGGTCCAGTAAGGGTAAGAATCCTGAGACTAGCATCGGGAAAAAGACCAAAAGGATTAAATGAAAACACCTGTGCTCCAACAAGTTTTTTAAAAAATAAAATTTCACTATACAGTTTTGTGATGTTTTCCTTTCTTTTTCCTTTTTTATTTTGTGCCCAGTTTTTTCTTTTCTTTTTCCTCATAGCTTAATTGAGGTAAAACTGAAGTACAATAAACTGCACATATTCTAAGTATAGTATGCAATTTGATCAGTTTTGACATGTATGTAACCAATACAACCAACAAATAAAAGCATTTCCATTACTTTTTTTAAAAAAATTGAAATCATGCATACTGTGTTTCATTCATGATTTTATTGCATTACAAATCAATCACCTTAAGATATATAGAACCCCACCCCTATGCATCAACTATTTCAAAATTAAATGGCACAATTATAAATATCTCAGAGGTAAAGGAAAAAAGCCCAAGAAAAGTAACTAAAAAGTGCTTTGAATGAAGTTATAAGAAAAACTTAAAATATCAGGATCTCTGGGATGAAACAGTATTCAGATGAACATTTATAACTTAAAGTACTTGTATGAGAAAGAAACTAGAATAACAATCAAATTATTTTCAAATTATTCAGTAGGAAGAAAAAATAATCATAGGAGCAGAAATATATGAAATAGAGAAGAAATAATACAGCTAAAATTTGATAAAAAATAAACAAGTCTAGTTAAGATAAAAGCAAGAACACAAAATTAATATCAATGGAAAAGGAACTAGCAAAATAGCCATACAGATACTAAATATATATTAAGGTAATATTAGAAGTGCATGCCAACATGATAACTTACATAATGTGGTATATATTAGAGAAGGATTTGTGTGCTGCTGAGAAGAAAGTGTATTCAGTCACTGATGGATGAAATATTCTATATATATCTGATAAGCCTAAATTATCAATTGTATTTTTTTACTTCTATGGCTTCTTCATTTAGTGTTTTTTTGGAGGATCTATCCATTGATGACAAAGGCATGTTAAAGTTACACATATTATTGTGTTGTGGTCTATTTTATTCTTCAAATTGAGAAGGGTTTGTTTGATATACATAGATGCTCCATTGTTTGGGACATAAATATTTATGATTGTTATGTCTTGCTGATGTATAATTCCATTAAGCAGAATGAAATGGCCTTATTTGTCTCTTATGATTAACTTTGGCTAAAAGTCCTCTTTATCTGATATGAGGATAAAAATCCCTGCTTGTTTCTGCAGTCCATGTGTGTGATATGTTTTTTCCCATCCTATCACCTTCAGTCTGTGGATGTCTTTGTCTAAGAGGTGAATCTCTTGGAAACAGCATATTGTTCGTCTTGTTTTTAAATCCAATCTGCCAGGTTGTGTCTTTGATTGATGAGTTTAGGCCATTAATGCTCAAGGTTATTATTGAGATATGACTTGTATTCCCAGTCATTTGGGTTTATTTCTAGTTTTTTTAATTTAAATTATTTTCTCCTTTATCGTAGTTCTTCCCTTTGCTGGTATTCACAATTTTTTTTTCATTTCATCTTTATGGAACATTTTTTTGAGAATGTTCTCTAGTGTAGGATTTCTAGTTGCAAATTCTTTTAACTTTTGTTTATCATAGAAGGTTTTTATTTCATCTTCAAATATGAAGCATAATTTTGCTGGATATAGGATTCTTGGGTTGGTATCCACTTTCTTTCAGAACTTGGTATATGTTATTCCAGGAATTCCTAGCTTTGAGGGTATGGATTGAGAAATCCATTGAGATCCAAATTGGCTTCCCCCTATATGTAATCTGAAACTTTTCTCTTGCAGTCTTTAAAATTCTATCCTTATTCTGTATGTTAGAAATTTTCTTCATCGTAATGTGCTTTGGTGTGGTTCCATTATAATTTTGTACATTTCATGTCCTGTAAGCCTCTTGTATTTGACTTTCCATTTCATTCTTTAGGTTTGAGAAACTTACTGATATTTCATTGAAAAGATTGTTCATTCCTTTCGTTTGTATCTCCATGCCTTCATCTATCCCAATAAATTTTTTCATTTGGTCTTTTCATGTTATCCCATAGTTCATGGAAGTTCTATTCATGGTTTCTTAACATCTTCTCTTCATGGTCAACTCTATTTTCAAGATTATATATTTTTCTGGGAACAGTAGTGCATGACTGTAATGCCAGCAGCTTGGGAAGCTGAAGCAGGAAGATCTTGCAATGGCAAGGCACTAAGCAACTCAGTGAGACCCTGTGTCTAAATAAAATACAAAATAGGGCTGTGGATGTGGCCCAGTGGTCGAGTGCCCCTGAGTTCAACCCCTGGTACCAAACAGAAAAAAATTATTATATATTTTGTCTTAATTGCCTGCAATTCTGCCTTCCATGTGATTTAGTGTGTTGGTGACACTTTTCATTTAATTTTTAATTTGGTTTATTGTTTGATTTTGAGAATTTCTTCTTCTTTTTTTTTCAGAATCTCTGCCTCTTTACAGAAGTGATGTTTCACTTCCTATATTTTCTGATTTGATTTATTAAACATCTGTGAAGTAAAAGGCAGCATATCTATGTACATTCTAAATATCTATGTACATTTCTTCTCTGACATTTCTTCCAATGTGGTGTCAATAGATTCTGTTATTATAGTATCTTGGTTTGTTTGGGGCAATTAGTTCCCTTGCTTTTTCATGTTGTTTGTGTGTCTACCCATCTTACATGATGGATCTGAGGCATTAGATTTTCTACCCTGTGGACTTATAGTGTCCCTGAAGGTTTTCAGTACCTCACTGTTTAGGGGGAGACAAATAATAAGAACAAACAAGGCAAACAATATACAGCGTGAAACCAAGTAGTTTCCGCTATGATATCTACAATATTTATTATCACAATAAACAGAAATTATATGAACAGTTATTGCCTACAATGAAAACAGCAAGTTTTCAAAGGGTTTATAATTTCAAATGGTGGACAGGGAGTGAGCAGAAGTGATATAGGATGTGATGATTATGAGGGAGGAGGAGAGAAGATGTAAAAATTTAAAGTAAGAGTGAACGAGTGAACAACAGAGATTGGCTGTTAGCAGAAGAAAAGAGAATGCAGGGAAAGAGGTAGGAGAAAAATATATCTACATAGTAAAAAATTGTAAAAGATTAAAATAAAAATGAAAGAATACAAAACTAAAATATACAAACATCCTAGTTCACACAAAGAAATAATCTATGAAAAATAACTGCCTTCACGAATGCTAGAAATGAGAAAAAAAAAATATCAACATGTATATATGTCCATGTACCATTAAGGTCACAATTAAACAGAGAAAAACAATTTTTAAAAGTTGATAAAAAGTTAAAGAATTCTTTCTGTTGTAATTAAAAAGATTCTCAGTTTATCTTCTAATTAGTTTTGTGTGGGGTATTTTGGAGTGTGATGCTCCACCCTCTGAATTGCTGGATTAAGGTAATCCCACAGATGAAGTTCCTAGAGCCAGGATTTAGGTTTAGGTGAGCTCCAGGCTCTTCACTGAATACCAATTGGTCTGGAGAGTTTTAAATCAGCACACCTCCGGTATCCAGTAATTGCTGGTCCACACTGGTAGACTGTACCCTGGGTATCTCCTGAGTTCTGGGCCAGACATGTGTCTCCCAGCTGGTCTTGGAAACAGCCAGATTGGAGTGAAAGGGGTAGAGCCAGGTGGGTTTCTGCAACAAATTGTCCCCTGTGTAAACCTCTCTCCATGTTTGATTATTTTTCCTGGTCACTGAAGCACACTCTGCACTCTATGTCGTGCAGTGTGTGTTTACTGGGCCTGTGTTTTGAGCAAAAATCAAGTTTGCCAGAAATTGGCCCTCTCAGCTTCCAGCCTGCCTCTTCTACATGCCAGCTGGAGAGATGATGTCTTCTTTCCCCACACGTGGATACTATGCAGGGCTTCCCAGTCAATGTCCTTGATCTCGAAAGGCTCCATAACAAGACACACTTTAGGCCTCCTAAAATGGGGGTTCCTTTAATTCCCTTATCCCTGAACTCTGCTTATGGAGGGACCCCTCTGTCTGGTGTTTCTGGCCCTGTTTCTATTCATGCCACTGGGTATTTCTTCTTTATTTTATTATGCCCAAACTCCCAAGTCCCTGATCTGCTTTGAATATCCAGTTTTAAGTTCCAGTAAAGTCCCTCCACTTCTTTTTTTTTTTTTTTTTTTTTTTTTTTTTTTTTTTTTTATTGTTCACCCACTTTGCTGAGAAGCTGCTGGTCGCTGGTCTGCTTTCTTGGTTTCACTTCCAGAAGATCCAGGATAAGCAACCTTTTTTATTCCACCATCTTGAAAACCCCTCCCATTTTTTTCATTCTGCATCATGAGCATATGTTAATGCAGATACATATATTTCTACCAAATCCTTATGATAGCTGTATAATAGTTAATGGACTGGACACACTATAACATAAATTCTTATTGAAAGTAAACTGTGTTGCTTCATTATGAGAATTAATTTTTAAAATAATTGTATCCTATTATGAAGAGTACCATTGATGCTTGATATTTTACAGAATATTTGCAAAGCAAAATTGTTGGGTTAAAGGATATGAGAAATTACATGATTCATAAGACATACTGCTAAATTGCTTTGCTGATTTATATTCATGTCAAATGTGTAAGAGATTATAACTTTCTGGTACCTTCACCATGATGGATATATCACATACATATATTGCTGCATAATAAATTCCCAGAAAAACAATGATGTAAAATAATACACAATATTATCTGTTTCTTTTTTCAGGAGTCTTGGCATGTTAGAGCTATGTTTTCTGTTTCAGGGTTTTATTTTTCTTTTTGTATGAATTTATTTTTTTAATTTTAATTTTTTATATATGGCAGCAGAATGCATTACAATTCATATTACACATATATAGCACAATTTTTCATATCTCTGGTTGTACACAAAGTAGAGTCACATTATTTGTTTCTGCATACAAGTGCGTAGGGTAATGATGACCATCTCATTCCATCATCCATCTTTCCTACCCCCATGCCCCTTCCTTCCTCTCCCTCCCCTTTTCCCCTGTGCCCTATCTAGAGTACAACTAATCCTCCCATGCTTCCCCCTTCTAGCACATTACGAATCAGCATCCTTCAATCAGAGAAAATATTTGGCATTTGATTTTTTGGGACTAGACAACTTCACTTAGCATTATATTCTCCAGCTCCATCCATTTACATGCAAATGTGATGATTTTATCCTCTTCTAATCCTGAATAATATTCCATTGTGTATATATACCACATTTTTTTTAATTATTCACCTACTGAAGGGCATCTAGGTTGGTTCCACAATTTAGCTATTGTGAATTGTGCTGCTGTAAACATTGATGTGGTTGTGTCCCTGTAGTATGTTGATTTAAGGGCTTTGTGTATAGACCAAGGAATGGGATACTGGGTCAAATGGTGGTTCCATTCCAAGTTTTCCAAGGATTCTTGATATTGCTTTCCATATTGGCTTTACCAATTTGCAGTCCCACCAGCGATGTAGGAGTGTGCTCTTTTCCCCACATCCTCACCAATACTTATTGTCGTTTGTATTTTTAATAGCTGCCATTCTGACTGGAGTGAGATAAAATCTTAGAGTAGTTTTGATTTGAATTTCTCTATTTTCTAGAGATGTTGAACATTTTTTTCATATAATAGTTGATTGATTGCATATCATCTTCTGAGAAGTGTCTGTTTAGTTCCTTATCCCATTTATTGATTGGGTTATTTTTTTTTTGTATTAAGGTTTTTGTGTGATTTATATGTCCTAGAGATTAGTGCTTTATCTGATGTGCTTGTGGTAAAGATTTGCTCCCATTCTGTAGATTCTCTATTCACCTCACTGATTGTTTCTTTTCCTAAGAATGGTTTTAGTTTGAATCCATCCCATTTATTGATTCTTGATATTAATTTTTGTGCTATAGGAGTCTTATTAAGGAAGATGAGGCCTAATCCAACATGATGGATATTTGGGTCTACTTTTTCTTCTAAAAGGCACAGGGTCTCTGGTTTAATTCCTAGGTCCTTGATCCACTTTGATTTGAGTTTTGTATATGGTGAGAGATAGGGTTTTAATTTCATTTTGTTGCATATGGATTTCCAGTTTTCCTAGAACCATTTGTTGAGGAAGCTATCTTTTCTCCAACATACATTTTTGGCACCATTGTCTAATATAAGATAACTGTAATTTTGTGGGTTAGTCTCTGTATCTTCTATTCTGTACATTGGTCTACCAGTTTATTTTGGTGCCAATGCCATGTTGTTTTGTTACTATTGCTCTGTAGTATAGTTTAAGTTCAGGTATAGTGATACCACCAGCTTCACTCTTATTGCTAAGGATTGCTTTAGCTATTCTGGGTCTCTTATTTTTCCCAATGAATTTTATGACTGATTTTTTTCTATTTCTATAAGGAATATCATTGAATTTTGATTGTAATTGAGTTAAATCTGTATAGTGCTTTTGGTAGTATGGTCATTTTGACAATATTCATTCTGTCTATCCAAGAACGAGGTAGATCTTCCCATCATCTAAGATCTTCTTTAATTTCTTTCCTTATTGTTCTGTAGTTTTCAGTGTAGAGGTCTTTCACCTCTTTCATTAAGTTGATCCCCAAATATTTTACTTTTTATGCTACTGTAAATTGTATAGTTTTTCTCATTTCCCTTTCAGAGGATTTGTCACTGATATACAGAAATGCCTTTGATTTATGGGTATTGATTTAGTATCCTACTGCTTTTTTGAATTCATTTACTAGTTCTAGAAGTTTTCTTTTGGAATTTTTTGCGTCTTCTAAGTATAGGATCATATCATCAGCAAATAGTGCTAATTTGAGTTCTTCTTTACTTATCCGTATCCCTTTAATTTCTTTGGTCTGTATAATTGCTCTGGCTAGAATTTTAATACAAGTTGTGAAAGAGAGCATCCCTGTCTTGTTCCAGTTTTTAGAGGGAATGCCTTCAATTTTTCTCCATTTACAATGATGTTGTCCTGGGGCTTAGCATAGATAGCTTTTACAATATTGAGGTATGTTCCTTTTAGTCCTAGTTTTACTAGTGTTTTGCATATGAAGCGTGCTGTACTTTGTCAAATGCTTTTTTCATATCTATTGAGATGATCATGTGGTTCTTATCTTTAAGTCTATTAGATGTGATGAATGAGATTAACTGATTTCTGTATGTTAAACCAAACTTGCTTCCCTGGAATGAACCCCACTTGATTGTGGTGTACTTTCATTTAGATATATTTTTGTGTTCAATTTGCCAGAATTTTATTGAGAATTTTTGCATCTATGTTCATTAGAGGCATTGGTCTGAAGTTTTCTTTCTTTGATGTATCTTTATCTGGTTTTGGGATCACAGTTATATTGACTTCATAGAATGAGTTTATAAAGTGCTCCCTCTTTTTCTATTTGCTGAATTAAATTGAAGAGTATTGGTATTAGTTCTTCTTTAAAAGTCTTGTAGAACTTGGCTGTGTATTCATCCAGTCCTGGGCTTTTGTTGGTTGGTAGGCTTCAGATGTTATCCTCTATTTCATCGCTTGAAATTGATCTGTTTAAATTGTGTATATCATCCTGATTCAATTTGGGCAAATCATACCAGATGACTCAAGAAATTTGTTGCTGCATTCAATGTTTTCTATTTTATTGGAGTACAAGTTTTCAAAATAATTTCTAATTGTCTTCTGTATTTCTGTAGTGTCTGTTGTGATATTTTCTATTTTCATCACGTATGTTAGTAATTTGAGTTTTCTCTCTCCTCTTCATTAGCATAGCTAAACACCTGTCAATTTTACTTATTTTTTTCAAAGAACCAACTTTTTGTTTTGTCAATTTTTTCAATTGTTTCTTTTGTTTCAATTTCATTGATTTCAGCTCTGATTTTAATTATTTCATGTCTTCTACTGCTTTTGGTGTTGATCTGGTCTTCTTTTTCTAGGGCTTTCAGCTGTAATGTTAAGTCATTGATTTGTTGACTTTTTCTTCTTTTGAGGAATGAACTCCATGCAATGAACTGTCCTCTTAGAACTGCCTTCATAGTGTCCCAGAGATTTTGATATGTTGTGTCTGTGTTCTCATTCACCTCTAAGAACTTTTTAATCTCCTCCTTGATGTCTTCTGCAACCCATTGTTCATTAAGTAGCATATTATTTAGTCTCTAGGTGTTGGAGTAGCTTTTATTTCCTATTTTATCATTGATTTCTAATTTCATTCCATTATGATCTGATAGAATGCAGGGTAGTATCTCTAATTTTTTGTATTCAGTAAGAGACATTTTGTGGCATAACATATGGTCTATTTTAGAGAAGGATTCATGTGCTGATGAGAAGAAAGTGTATTCACTCATTGAAGGATGAAGTATTTATATATGTCAGTTTATTCTAAGTTATTGATTGTATTATTGAGTTCCATACTTTCTTTGTTCAGCTTTGTTTGGAAGATCTATCCAGTGGTTAAAGGGGTGTGTTAAAGTCACCCCCAATTATTGTGTTGTGGTCTATTTGACTCTCAAATTTGAGAAAGGTTTGTTTGATGAATGTAGCTGCTGCATTATTTGGGGCATATATATTTATAATTGTTAAGTCTTGAGGTGTATGGTTCCCTTGAGCAGTATGTAGTGTCCTTCTTTATCTCTTTTGATTAACTTTAGCTTGAATACTACTTTATTTGATATGAGGATAGAAACCCGTGCTTGCTTCTTCCGTCCATGTGAGTGGCGTGATTTTTCTTACACTTTCACCCTCAGTCTGTGTATGTCTTTTTCTATGAGATGAGTCTCTTGGAAGCAGCATATTGTTGGGTCTTTTTTTTTTTTCTTTTTGACCCAATCTGCTAGTTTGTCTTTTGATTGGTGAGTTTAGGCCATTAACATTCAGCATTATTATGGAGATATGATTTGTATTCTCAGCCATTTTTGTTTATTTTTGGTATGTAACATGACTTGATTTCTCCTCTGATTAGTTTTTCCTTTAGTGTAATACATCCCTCTGCTGATTTTCATCATTGTTTTTCATTTCCTCTTCATGGAATATTTTGCCAAGCATGTTTTGTAGTGCTGGCTTTCTAGTTGTAAATTCTTTTAACTTTTGTTTATCATGGAAGGTTTTTATTTCATCAACAAATCTAAAACTTAATTTTACTGGATATAAGATTCTTGGTTGGCATCCATTTTCTTTCAGAGATTGGTATATGTTGTTCCATGATCTCCTGGCTTTGAGGGTGTGGGTTGAAAAATTTGCTGAGACATGAATTGATCTCCCCCTATATGTGATCTGATTCCTCTCTCTTGTGGCCTTTAAGATTCTATCCTTATTCTGTATGGTATGCATTTTCATTATATTGTGCCTTGGTATAGATCTGTTGTAATTTTGTACATTTGGTGTCCTATAAGCCTCTTGTATTTGGTTTTACAATACATTCTTCATGCTTGGGAAATTTTCTGATATTATCTCATTGAAGAGATTGTGCATTCCTTTGGTTTGAATCTCTGTGCCTTCCTCAATCCCAATAACTCTTATATTTGGTCTTTTGACTCTGTCCCATAATTCTTGGATGTTCTGTTCATGGTTTCTTACCATCTTCTCTGTGTGGTCAACATTTTTTTCCAGATTGTATATTTTGTCTTCATTGTCTGATGTACTTTCTTCTAAGTGATCTTGTCTTTGGTGATGTTTTCTATTGAGTTTTTTATTTGGTTTATGGTTTTATTCATTTCAAGGATTTCTGATTGTTTTTTTTTTTTTTTCAGTCTTTATCTCTTTCTTGAAGTAATGTTTTGCTACCTGTATTTTTTCTGTTGTCTCTGTTGGAGTGATCAATTTTTGCCTGCATTTTCTCATTTAGGTCATTCTTTAATTCACAAATTATTTTAATTATGAACCTTCTGAACTCCTTTTCTGAAATTTCATCAACTTTGCTGTCCATGGGTTCTGTTATTTTAGTATCCTGGTTTGGTTGTGGCACTTTACTCCCTTGTTTTTTCATGTTGTCTATTTGTCTTCCTTTCTTGTAGTGTGGATCTGAAATATTATAGTTTCTACCCTATATTCTTGTAGTATCTGTGCAGATTGTCTGTGCCTCACCTTAATTTTGGGCTTTCAGACCCTGCAGGTGTCCCTCAATATATGCTACTGTAACTAAAGTTGGTGGTGGCAATAGCGGAGGTAAATCAAGATAACAATGGATGTGCCCCAAGATGGATGGGATGAAATAAAGGGACTTACCCTGTCTTTGGGATGCTTGCGTTGAGATTCAGCTGCTTTCATACCCTATCTGTTGTCAAAAGGTAGCGGCTACTGCGTGGCTAAGACTATGGAAATATCTGCAGTGTCCCAAGATGGAAGTGTGTTAGGCCTGGGCTCCCAAGTGGTGGGGTTTGACTAAGATCTACCCTGGGCCTGGGTCCTGCACAGGTTGCTTTGGGTGGATCTAGGCCAGGCCTGAGCTTGAAAGGGGGTCTCCTGTTTGAAAGAGGCAATCCAGTGCCAGAGGCTGCTCCAGTGGGTATCTGCCAATGGCAGGATGTATCCAGCATGTTTCAGGGTTCTAATAGACTGCAATTAAGATGTCAGATGTGCTGCATTCTTATCTGAAGGTAAAACTGGAGAATCATCCAGATTAAGTTCACTCTGATTATTGGAAGAACTCATTTTTCCATAGATAGATCACTGGCAGCTTCCTTTTTAATTTTTTCAGCTAGTGGACTCACTTACAAGCATCCTTCATCCATGCCATGTACCCTGCTGTATAAGTGGTTCACAAGATGACAACTTATTTTCTTAAGGGCAATAAAAGTTTATGGTACAGATAGCTAACAAAAGTCTTTTATAACATCTTGTCATCATGAAAATACAATCCATGATTTTTTATGTAATCTATTTGTTAGAAGCCTGTCACATGTCAATCTCAAACTCTAATGAAGGGTTTTGTCGAGGGGCATGGTCACTTGGAGATAGGAGTTATTAGAGGATAACTTAGGGGCTGTGAACCACACTAGATATCAATATTTGTTGTATGTTTTAAAAATTGAACACATACTAAACAGTGTATTAATTTATACTTTAATTTACACTTATATTGCCTTGATAATTGAAATATTTTTTTAAAAAATGTGGTCAATAATATTAAACACTTTAACCAAAAATAGCAACATAGAAAACTCACAACTTGCTGAAATTAATCATAAATTACCTAGACTATTTTTTATACTGAATTTGAAACTAATCAGTCTTCAAAATAATTCCAAGAAAAGTATTATCTCAATGTTTACCAGAATGTTTCCTGGAGCTAGAAGGCCTGAGATAAATTCATGCTCTCCTGTTTATGTGCTACATGACCTTGGTAGCTACTTACTCTCTTTAGGTCTCAGTGTTCTTATTTGTGAAATTTGGATGCTATTAGCAAGTGCTTAAACTTACTGAGAATTTTCTATTTTTCAAACTATTTCTAAGAATTTAGCCTGAACTAATCCCTTTAATTTTCACAGTAACTTTCTGAAATATATATTTTAGAATATATCACCCTAAGGCATGGCAAGGATTAAATGATGATGATTAAATGAGATAATTTAAGTAAACGTTATAGTACAGTGTCTGGCACATCACAAGGACTGAATAAATGTTAGTCACTACCATTATTATGATATACATAGAGTTGTATTCATGACCAGTGCTCTGAGTGATACGAAAAATAGAACACATCTTAACTCCAAAATATTACAGAGAAAATAAGTCATACTAAGAGAAAAAGTGAAGTCAGGGTTACAGATACTTCGTTAGACAGCATATAAGTGACATATGTGATGGCCAAGGTTTAAAATCTATGAACTTTTCTTAGAAGAGGCCAGCTACAAACTGCAAACTGTTTTAAAGAATGGGTATAATTTGTTTTCAAAGAAAAGTGGAGGATGGAAAATTGTAAATGATTGGCACAGTGGGTCCAAAGGCCAAAAAAGGAACATCCAAGATTAGTCTTTTTCTCTGAATTAAGCAATATATCTAAGGTAGAAAGACAAGTATTCAGATAGGACACATAACTTCATACTGGAATAAGATTGTCCTTGATGAATTTTATTAACTCATAAACATCTGTTCATCTAGGCATCTGTCTTGTTATCATTAACTGAGCAAAAAATGATGATTTATCATAATAAGCACTATATCTAAATAAGAACATCAAACTCATTGCTAAATTGCACACTTTTCTTTCATACAAGTAAGGAAATGACTGAATGTCCCCCAGACTTCATTGCCTCTCATTCACCATGAATTCATTCTTCAAGTTCCCCCTAATGCACTATGCCTCCTCATACATTGACAAACTCCTAGAATGTATGTTCTCATTTATCACAGGAAGATAAAGTAACTTGCATTCTTAGGTAACTATCAAGTGTGTAAATCATAGTTTTCAATTAGATGGTGAGTTCCTGTTTGTTGAGGAATCCAAGTTCATTGCATAAAATGTAGCTACCCTTTATTAAGCATTGCATACATTTCTGGCATTATACTAAATATATTAACACATATTTGTGCATTTAACCATCACCAGCATCATGCACTAGAAACTTGACTAACTCTAGAGTCAAGTGATCCTTCTAGACTAATTACAACTGTTTTTGCTGTTAAAATGTACATATTCCATTTTTGTTGATTTACCTAAAATTATTATGACAAAAATGAAAAGAACTAGACCTTATAACTTACATCTTTTTTTATACCATATGAACATAGACAATAGAACCTCTGATTCTGTAAATACAATAGATGAGGGAATGGACACTATCCTAAAGTCAGGAAGCAGAAACCTCTATCCAGGTTCTAAGACTTTTCCTGGTGATCACATATGCCAAACAAGAGCAAATGGTGTGTTTAGGAATATTTCCTAGAGCCAGACATTGTTTTGGTACATTTATAATTCATTTAAAATTCACAACAACCATCCAATGTAGGTACTATCATCAGCTTCATTGTATACATAAAAAAACCTGTCCTAGGTGACAGCTAAAAAGTCTCACTTCAGGCAATCTGTTTGCTTACTTGTGAATTTTCTCATGTTATCATTTTTTTTTCTTGTTCATTTGCAGCCCTTTGGATACTGAGAATCAAAATTCTGAACAAAGTGCTTTGTTTTATCCACTTTTTCTTATGTGTGATAAACTCACTGATCTTCTGCTTATCAATACTATTCAAATGATATAGATAGAAACTAGTTTCATAACATCAGGGATATCACTTAACTCTGAAGTTCAACTTATAATACTAGAAAATATCAGTGTGATTATATTTTCTTTTAACAGAGAAATTATTATCCTAAAATTGTATTATGACTATAAAATTGTTTAAGACATTTAGGATGCTCTACATGGGCAAAGATTAAGCAAGGACTATATAGATAGTACTTCCTAAATGGAAGAACTTATTTCTCTTAGGGATTTTAATTTGTTTTCCTTATGAACTATGTTTACTTCAAAAAAAGAGAGAATAAAAAACACTCCATATTCCTTTGCTCTTCTACATCAGAGGAAACTTTCTCTATCCTTCTTTAGCTGGGCCTTACTACTTCTCTGGTCCTTGATGATGATTAGTTCAAGTGAAAATAAATTTTTCTTGGTGCTATTCATATTCATTAAAACAGGCAGCTACAGAAAACATGGGAAGACAAGGGGAGTGTGGGAATTAAAAAAGTACAAATTAATGTTTGAACTGCAGCATCCAGGGAGGATAAATTTAAGTAGTCATGGAAAGGAGATGAAGAGTAAGTATACCACAGCAGACCCTCTTGACACTTGGAGTTCCAGAGGATTCTCAGCAGCAGCAATGAAAGAGAAGCATACTTGGCTTAACACAAAGTAAAACATTCCGTTTAGTAATGGGGGACATTAATCCCAGAGGTAAATGTACACACTGATGATGCTGTAAATTCAGGAAATTGTTTTTAGCACAGACAACTACACTTCTCTTTCTAAATCCTCAAGCTATAATAAGGCATATGCAGACAAAATACTTGCACAGAATATTGAAAAATAATGACTCATGATGTTGTTCATAAACAGTTATTATTTTATATTTTGATTGGCCTTCCATATAAAGCATCAAGTTGTCAGGATGTCAACTATCTCCCTTTGTAGCTTATAGATATATTACGAGAGATACGTTGTTAAAAAATAACAGTGAAATGAGCATAAGTCTGGAGATTGGAAAAGAACTGAGCCCTTCATCATGCTTTCCTTCCTCAGATATAGCTGTACTGAGACATATTTTGCTTAGAGATTTTGTGATTTAAATATATGAATAGTTTCATATTGTTGCTAAAATACATGTATCAGTTTCATCTTAGGGGTTAAGTGTCTTAAGTGGGTTGAAACCTTGCTCAAGACTTGAAGTTTGGGGCTGAAGCTATGGGTCAGTGGTAGAGCACTCCTCTAGCATGTGTGAGGCTCTGGGTTCAATCCTCAGCACCACATATTAAAATAAAGGTATTGTGTCCACCTACAACTAAAAATATATTTAAAAAAACTTGAAGTTTAATAAAATGATGCCCACTTTACAGATAATCAAAATGGAGGTTCAGGTCAATCAAGAACATTCCCTATATTTATACAGCTAGTATGAAAGTGAGAACTTTCTTTGAAATCTAGGTTCATTCAATTCTCTAGTTCCACCTCCCTTTTAACAATGTATTATATTTTCAAAGAGTAAAATGTCTCAAACAAAACAATTAAAGTAACCAAGGGGATGAAGAATCTGATTGTCTTCACTATAAAAAAATTAACAGAAGAAATAACCAACATTTGTACATATTCTCATTAACTAAAACAGAAGACATTTTTTAAGGTATAAAATAGAAGTGGACCACATTAAGATACACACAGAAACCCCAGAGAAAGGGATGAACTGAACTTCCTAGAACACTTCAAGCAAAATATGGACGGATTCATTGACCCTGCCCAAAGAGACAGAGGTGGAGCAGAGGCCTTCCCTAGGACCCTTTGTGTTTTACCACACCATGATTATATTACATGATAATTTGCAAATCAAAAAGTCCATAGTGTTTCATCATCACTACATTTGTTCCTAACAGTAGGATGGGAAGAATTCAGCCTTAAAATACCTTGCTAGTTACATGTGGTTTATTTTAATACAGTATAATGAGATAATATAGATTGATCTTATTTTGATTTAAGATATTTAGTAATAGCTGGGCGTGGTGGTGCATGCCTGTAATCCTTGCACTTGGGAGGCTGAGGCAGGAGGATCGTGAGTTCAAAGCCACCCTCAGCAATGGCGAGGCACTTAGCAACTCAGTGAGACCCTGTCTCTAATAAAATACAAAAAAGGGCTGGGGATGTGGCCCAATGGCCCAGTGGTCAAGTGCCCCTGAGTTCAATCCCTGGTACCAAAAAAAGAAAAAAGAAAAAAAAAGATATCTAGTAATGAAAACAAGCATTAGTGAAACTATTTTTCTCCTAAATGTCATAGAGTTAAAAAAAGATCCATTTAGACATGCTCATTTCTATAAACTTTCTTCTCCCTTGCCTCTCAACCTAAATTATCAGAGATGAATGGCATAGTGGCTTAATGAACCAAGATTTCCTTCACATATAGGTCACAAGAACTGAAAGAAATCAAAAACTATTTCATTACACAAAACTATCATATTCTTCAATTGCACCATTTAATAGTATTTTCCCCTAGTCAACTCCATCAAATTAGTTGTAACCTGACTTATTTCACTCTTTATTCAGTCCACTTAATCTCTTGACATAATTTCTGTGCTTTCCAAATTTCAGAGCTCATTTTCCAAACTAGACTGCCCATCTGCTCTAAGATTTCTCTTTCCCATAAAGCCAGTACAACTAATGAACACTTTCATACGCTATAGGATATGGGAGACAATTGCAGAAGAGCTAAATATATAAAATATAGAAGAGCTAAAAACAAATAATTAAAATAGTGGTAACAACATTTCTGCTTCATAGTTCAAATGTATTTGGAAAAGAATCAGAAGAATGGGGGAAATATGGTATAAGGACTTTGAGGAAATAAGATTAGTTCAGTTAATGTATTCACAGTGGCTCTCCCCATTCCCATTTCAGTATGTGTTGGACTAGGTAACAGCATCTAGACATAACAGAATCCTGTCAAGAAATAAACAATTATTGCTTGGTGGAATTCAGATGGGATCATTTTAAAGGCAAGACTGACAATATTCAAATAGTCACAGAATATATAAATGCAAATCATAAAAAAATAGGTGATATGTTGGAATTTCAAACATGGTTGGGACTACATGGAAATGGTATGAAGTGTGAAAAGAAAGGGGCCTAAGAACAAGTTTTGAAGAAATTCAATATTAAATGTATATACAAACAATGCTGCATGAAATAGATTATTCTAGCACTTAAGAAGAGAAATAAGAACATAATTGTCAAAGACATTAACGACATTACAAGAAACAAGACTACATGATAGTCACTATTCATATTAATCAAATTTTTAAAAATCTCTATAGGAAACTTAAATATCAGAGTATAATCTTACAATTTAATGGAACTAATAAAGAACTAAGCATTTACCATGGAAACTGAATCTATCATAAAGCAATCTGTGAGATGCTTCTCAACTGGTATTTCTGTAAAAGACACCAGAAAAATCATAACCAAACTAAAATGCAAAGCTACATTAGAAAATGAGTAATGTGAGATCCAGGATGGTTATCTCAGTAGGCAAAGGCACAGGGATATGATAGTTATTATCTTAGCAGCATATATGTTAGGGATTGTCCACATTCTTCTAATTCTTGTATTTTTAGCAAGCTCACAGGTCTTTATTAGGCTACTCAGAACCTAATTTGTATCAGGGAGGAGAACTTTGTATGAACCAAGTAATATGATTTATTTAGCTTTGTGTACATGAAAACAAAAACAATCATTATGAAACAAATCCAGGAAGACACAGAGTAATGTGAGTAGGACCTTCACAGCCTCCTGTATGCATTAGAAGATCACCTTTCCTTCCATTATTGCCCTGAATTTTGTGTTATTCACACAATGACTTTTCTTCTGTTTGCTTTCCCTAATATACATGTATTTTAACTATCATATAGCTTCATTTATGACTTTTATAGAAATGAAATCTTAATAAATCTATGTTTGTATAACTTCCTTTTCTCAATGTCATTTTAACATATATTCATGATAATTAATGAAATTGTAGTTCATTGTTTTCTATTATGTAACATTCCATCATATGAATATGTCTATCAATTCAAATATTAGTAGACATGTGACTTCTTTCTAGTTTGAGTCTTCTATATATAACAGCTTGTTTCAAGCATTTATACATATCTCTGGCAGGATTTGTACAAAGTTTCTGTAGGGAAAAAAAATATATATATATGTATGCAAACACATACATATAAATATGTGCTTGTTTATGAAATTGATAGTATGCAGTTTATTCATGTACTTGTTAGGCATTTGTATGTCTTCTTTTGAGAAATGTCTGTATAGATACAATACCATTTTTAATTTGGTTACTTGTTTCATTGTTATTGAATATAGGAGTCCCTTATATATTTTGAATATCAAACCCTTGTCAGAGGAATGCAGTTCAAATATTTTTTTCTCATTCAGTAGATTGTCTCTGCATTCCACTGAGTGTTTCCTTTGATGTATAGAATATTTTTTAGTTTGATATAACAGCATTTGTGTATTTTGCTTTTGTTTTCTGTGCCTTTGGCGTTTTGTCCAAAAAATCCTTCTATATTCCTATGTCTTGAAGCATTTACCCTATGACTC
The DNA here is from genome assembly GCA_025594165.1 of Tamias sibiricus. NCBI lineage: Eukaryota > Metazoa > Chordata > Mammalia > Rodentia > Sciuridae > Tamias > Tamias sibiricus. Next base: position 134,187,693 of record CM046667.1, read on the forward strand.
ATTTCTCAGAATCTGTTCCTGTCATTAAATACTGCATGAGTCTATATCAAATATAAAGGGGTATTTTATAACATTTATTGCCCATTCTAGATTCCATACTTTTAAGGAAATAATAAAATAAAATGAGCAAATGTCCCTAAACTCAATAAGAGTAATCTTAATCCTAAACAAAATATCAGACAATGCTATAGTGGTGATGTATGTTTTAAATTTTTTAAGGTATTATTGAAAAATGTATGTTTCACAAATGTAGGAAAATGGGATTTCCAAGTTGTTAGGATACCTCTTTCTGGAGGTACTTCTTGAGGACTTCTTGGTACAAACCCTACATTTCTCTTCAGATAAGAATGTGACCTCCCTGTTGAATTTGAGGAAAACCTCATGTATGCAAACACCCCCTTAACTGGAAATACTAAGAAAAAAGCTTCTGAACATTTCTCCTGAATAATGCTGCAAGCCCTGAATATAAAGATCTGTGGAACAGTTCAAAATTATACTTATTTCACTAGGTATAACTCTTTTATCTTTTTTCTGAAAGTCTCACTATCAGCTATGTACTTGCTGCTCAATGGGAAATTGGGAGCCAAGAGATACCGCACTGTGACATGCTGTACATTAGGTTTCTGTGTCCTTGGGTAAATTAATGTGGAATTTAAAGTACAAATGTGCATTTGTTGGACATTTCCAATCAATCAACATACATCTTAAATCATACAGTAGGATACTAATATCAGGGGCTGGTGGGTTGAGTCAAAAAAGGACTATGATCAAAATATTTGGAAGTGAAATGTATTAAATGCACCTTCTTGGTCATTTAAAATGCACATTAGACAATTAAAGCTTCTATGAATTTTAGCATTAAAGAAAATTGCTTGGTTTAGAGCAAGGGTCATAAAACATTTGTTTTCTATAAGGACCAGATTGTCTTAAACTTTGCAGGCTGTAGGTTGCATCTAGTCACTTCTGTATTTGTTGCAGAAAGCAGTTAATAGAAATACACAAACAAAGAGACAAGGCTGCATTACAATAAAATCTTATTTGCAAAGGCAAGCAGAGTTCTGGATATGACTAGTGTGCTAAAGGTTAGAGTAATTGATCAAACAAATACAAATATTGAATACAAATATTTTTTCACACAGATCCCAATTAATAATACATGCTTTAAAGTATAGTAAAATTAAATGATAGATAAATCATACCAGGTAAGCAAATATAATTCTTTTAAAAAGTTTATATATTTAACTTTATATAAGACTAAGAGATACTTATTATACATTATGCAAAATGATGAAGCTAGTAGAAAAGTAATATGTTTTTTATAATTTGTTCTAATTAGTTATACATGGCAGTAGAATGCACTTTGACACATCATCTGTATATGGAGTATAACTTCTCATTCTTCTGATTGTACATGATGTAGAATTACACCCATTGTGTAATCATATATGTACATAGGGTCATAATGTTCAATTCAGTTTTTTTAATCTGCTGAATTTGATTCCATTAAAAATATACTTTAATATTTATTCTAATTAAACTTGTCTTTATTAATATAATTGTTTTGTAATTATCATTATGATATAGAAAATCAACTTGAAGGCATGGTGTTCAGAATTGGAAATAACAAAACAGAAAACATTAGAACTATATTTATCAATTAAACTAATATACTAATTATATATATTTTATAGCCAGGCACAGTGGCACATGCCTATAATCCCAGCAGCTCAGGAGGCTGAGACAGGAGGATCTTGAATTCAAAGCCAACCTTAGTAATGGTGAGGCACTAAGCATCTCACAAAGACCCAGTCTGTAAATAAAATACAAAAAACTAGGGTTGGAGGTGTGGCTCAGTGGTTGAGTGCCCCTGAGGTTAATCCCCTGTGCCCCCCATTTAAAAAAATGTATATGTTTTATGATTTTTGTCCTGTCTTAAACAATCAGTGACATAACATGCAACCAAGAGCTGAAAAGCCTGTTTTTGACAGATCCAAGTAGGTATGCAGTGTCCTGCTTTCCATACTCATAGAGGCTTTGAATTCAGATCATTGTACTTGGTGTTTTCATATCATTAAGAAAGTCAATCAGGGGCTGGGATTGTGGCTCAGCGGTGGAGTGCTCGCCTGGCGCGTGCGTGGCCCGGGTTCGATCCTCAGCACCACATACAAATAAACCTGTTGTGTACAACTAAAGCAAATAAATAAATATTTATTTAAAAAAAGAAAGTCAATCATAGAAAGCAAAAAAAATTCCTATAAATAATTATATTATATTTCCCTTGCTACTTCCTAAATTTAATATTTTTCATCCTTCTCCTGGACTGATATGTCTGAACTGCATATTTTCCCTTTGTTTTTTAACATCAACACAAGGCATTCTTGAAGATTTTTTTTTTTTTTTTTTGTGGTACCAGGGATTGAACTCAGGGGCACTCGACCACTGGGTCACATCCCCAGCCCTTTTTTGTATTTTATTTAGAGACAGGGTCTCACTGAGTTGCTAAGTGCCTCGCCATTGCTGAGGCTGGCTTTGAACTCGTGATCCTCCTGCCTCAGCCTCCCAAGTGCTGGGATTTCAGGCGTGTGCCACCGCGCCCGGCTTCTTGAAGATTTTAAGTTAAGAGAATATTTATATTGAAGAAGTTGAGATTCACCTTTGTTTTAATTACTGTGTGAGCCTGAAAAAAAATGTTTTTTCTTCAACCATCAGTTTCATCACCAATGAAATGGAATAATTAAACACTTTTCAACAGATTATTATGATAATTGCATGATATCACATATTTGGAAATCTGATTAGAGTTCCTGGCTCTTAGAAATTGCATTAGATAGGATTGTTGCATTAGGAGGAAAAACAGTTTTCCATTTTATTAATTTTACTTACTATGTCTTATTTATAGTATACATATGTCTGAAAAGCAGATTTTGTCCTTTACAACACACAAAGGAATCAACAGAGGAATCAAAATATATTTTAATCACATTTCACAAGATATTGTGAGGATTCTTTACATGATTTAGAGGCAGTTTTCAGCCACTTATTAGTGTGGTGATAGAGTCTTCAATGCCATAGTAATTGCAAAGTATCATTATGGTCTCATGACAATTTCAGAGCAAGGGCCTGGTGATGGCTGTATTTGCATTACTAATAGTTGTAATAATTTCTCTTCTTAAAACATTTGATCATCAAATCATCCATTCCAAGTAATGATTTTCAATTGCAAACCCCTCTCAGCAGATTTTAATGCATTTTTTCATTATGATATGCTACCACACCTGCCTCGCAGCTCAACAAACCCCTACAATTTTACCACAGATTAGAAATACACTACTTATATTTTACTGACATTGTGAGATCAGAAAACATACCCACTTTCACTCTACATAGAATGTTAAATAGTGACATAATACAATTTATCAGAAGACTATGTGCCACTAAAAAGTTTGGAGCAAGCTTACTTTTTAAATAGCTGTTATAATGCTTTTCTGAGACTATTTAGTCTATTTACATTTTTTTAAGAGCTAAAACTTCTGAATCACATCCCCAGTTGTTTTGGTCAATCATTGCCTTGTATAAGCAAAGCTATTTGAATACCTCCATTTGTGGAATCTGGTTTGCTGCCTGTAGACTTCTATACATAGAAGCTTCAATTACAGAAGCTGGCCTATGTCTTAAATGCCCCCATAGGACATGATCTAATTCTAAGCTCCCATCTTCATTAGCACACCATTGTTTCAACCCTTCATCTCCTGCCTAATTTAATTCTCTTCATCTACTCTTCTAGTCTGACCTCTGCAAAACAAACTTTAAGGATTTTTTTTGCAGTATTATAAATACCATGTCTAAGAGAAGTGTCAAATAGAATTCCAGGCAGAGGACAAGATTGCTAAAATATTAGCTACTTCCCAAAGATTTCACAGACAGCCATGCCTGTGGCCTTTGGGTCATTGTTTCTTCACTTGGATGATTCTTCTTCTTCTTCTTCTTCTTCTTCTTCTTCTTCTTCTTCTTCTTCTTCTTCTTCTTCTTCTTCTTCTTCTTCTTTCTTTCCCTTAAAAATTTATATTTATCTTACCATTTGAAGCCATCTTTGTCTTTCCCACAATTGCCTTTGTAAGTTACTTTATCCCTCACTATACCAAACATTCTCCCAGGGCATAAACATATCATTTTTTTACTATAATTTGCACATTAGAAATTCAGAATATGCTGTGCTACAAAAATATTTGCTTAAAAGAATACGTTGTAAATCATAAAATGATTTTGACAAATATCCACACCTCATTGGGATCCCCAAACCAGATACTTTTCACTGTTCTCTCAAGACTTCTGTAAGTTGCCTTCATATGTCTTTCTCTCTCTCCCATCTCTGTCTCTCCTTCTCTTATTTTTTCTAGGTTTAGGAATTGGATACAAGTTCACTTTACCATTGAGTTACATACGCAGTCCTTTTTATTTTTTATTTTTTTTATTTTGAGACATGGTCACACTAAATCACTGAGGTTCTCACTAAGTTGCTCAGGCTAGCCTTTAACTTGTGATCCTCCTGTCTCAGCCTCCCAGTCATTTGGATTGCAGGTATATGCCACCAGGCCTCACTACATTGACTTTACTATCCATTTTTACATATAATATTAAGTGCTTCCATAATGATTCTACCACTTGTTCTTTAATTCTTGATTCCTTGCTCCCCAAGTCTTCTTTACTTAAGTGCTCCTTCTCCCTTTACTCTTGGAATGTCATTGACTGTTGTGTTTTGAGTCAGGTATGAGTTCAAAGACCAGTTTTAATTCTTAATAGTCATGTGATAATGGGCAACCCACTTACTGGCTCCTTTTTTTAAAACTGGTCATTAAAGTATGTTTCTTTGCCTACCTAACACCCAATTGTAGTTATTTTTTTAAGCATGGATATATTTGATTCTCCCAAACCTAGTACAATGTCTGAAACAGTTAATCAGTCAGTAAAGTTTGATTGCATAAGTGAATCCCCTCAGATTGTTCTAAGAAATGAATTCATTTATTCATTCATTTATTTGCCATCTTGTGTCTGAGGGCATTTTACACTTATTTCTATTATAGCAGTTTGAAATGAGGCCATCCTGGTGTCAGATTCCAGCACTGCCAATTATTATCTGTGAAATTCCATATTGAAGTTTTTTTTTTTTTTTAATTTTTATTTTTTATGTGTGTGTGCTTTATATGTCCAAATTTTCCCCTTTATGGTAAACTCCTTAAGGGCAGAAAGTACATATTATTCATCTTTACGTTATTCTCCTTTAAAGTTTATCATTCAAAATATGAGTTCCAAAAAAGATTACTTAATGGAAAACTAGCACAAAACAGTATAATTGGTGAAAAGTGCTTTAAACAGACAAGGTTTCTATGATTACTATGCTGGTGTCCCTCATTATAACCCTTCCTGTGGCAGCATTTCCATGAGATAGTCTTTATAAAAAAAAAAAAATCTCACATTAATTTCCCAGTCTGCTGCTTTTTACATGTGTTACATTTAGTAAATCACTGACAGTCTCTGGCCTATATATTTTTGTTGATTTCAGATTAATATTACATTGGTTAATGTAATTAAGACTTTGGCACATAGACAATAAATATTGAGCATCTCTTTTATTCTGCCTTTTGGTTCTTCAAAAGGGTATTATAAATTTTCCCATCTTTACTAAAACCCATTTTCCCTACAGAGATCTCATTTCAAAAATTTAACTATTCATGAACAGTCTATAGTTCTTATAGGATAAATTCTCTAAGAAAAATAATTTAGGGGAAATTGAGAAATAAATAACCGCCTACTCCATAATATGCATGAAAAATACACTGTGTCTAAATCAACTTTTATCAGATAGTTGAAAACATTAATAATAGTCAACATTTCTCAGTGTTTACTACCTATCAGGTACTGGGTCAAACATGTCACTACATTTAATTCTGACAACATAGCATATACAGTTTGTATACACCATTTTATATACTAAAAATGCCAGGGAGGGCCAGGCATGGTGGTGCATACCTATAAACCCAGCAGCTCAGGAAGCTGAGGCAGGAGAATCCCAAGTTCAAAGCCAGCCTCAGCAACTTAACAATGCCCTAAGTGACTCAGCAAAACCCTGTCTTTAAATAAAATATAAAAAATGGATGGGGATGTGGCTCAGTGCTTAAACAACCCTGGGTTCAATCTTGAGTACCAAAATAAAAAAAAAAAAAAAAAAAAGAAAAAGAAAAGAAAAGAAAGGAAAAGGAAAAGAAATACTGGAGAGGTTAAGAAACTAAGAAATTTGTTGAAGGTTATTTAGTTGACCTCTAACAAAAACATATCTGTTGTATCTTTAAGACACTGGGTGCCTTCTTTTAAAAAAAAAAATCTCAATGTTTTGAGCCTAATTATGATTGCAGTTGAGCAACAAAGTATCTGCATCCTTGAAATTACATAAAAGTAGTACTGTGGGATACACTCATTCCTTAAAATACCTCAATTCCAGGAATACCAGGATGGTTGGTCACCCTAGCATAACAGAAATACTACATTATAGTCTGATAGTAGGAGGTAAGGTTTACAGTGTATCTACTTCAGTACTTATCACATGGTATATCTCTATTCTAGATCATTTGTTTGATCTCCAATCACATCAATTAAACTGTACCAATGACCTTATTCCTTGATATTTTAAAAACTCCTCAAACACAACAGTGAACCTTAAACCATAAAATCCCCCCATCTATTTATCCAGGTCACAGTAGTGACAGATTGTATCTTAGGGATAATTTAGAAAAACTTTACAAATAATCTGGTTAGAGTTCTATAAAACAATAAAGGGCTGGGCATGGTGGTGGTGCACACCTGTATTCCCAATGACTCAGGAGGCTGAGGCAGGAGTTCAAAGCCAGCCTCAGCAATGTAGTGAGGCCCTAAGCAACTTAGTGAGACCCTGTATCTAAATAAAATATTAAAAATAGGGCTGGGGATGTAGCTCAGTGTTTAAGTACCCCTGGGTTCAATCTCTACTACCCTACCCTCCAAAAAAACAAGAGTGCCAACATATTGCCATTCTTAATAGTGAAGGGGAGAGAATAAAAAGTCATAATTGGAATCTTGGGAGAACTTTGGCTTTGGAGTTAACTACCCTACAAGAATAGTGACTTAATTATAGGAATGAAGCCACAAACTGTGGACAAGCAAGAAGAGACATGGAAATAATGTACCAATCTCTCCAATCCCCCTTTCTCCCCCACCTCTCTCATATTCATATTCTCTCCCCCACTCCAATGATCTGTTAGAGCCTCTCATTGGCCATATAAAATCAGATACCTGATAGCAAGGGACCTGAGTTTATATAGGCTATAAAATCAGCCATTCAGGGAAGAAATAGGGTAAAGAAGAGTAAATATTCAGGAAAAGTAAATGGAAGGTATATAGCTTATCTACTAAACCCAGATTTCTTCCAGTGCACCCTTTCTCAGTGATTAACATTAATAGCCATACAATTGCATAAGCCATGTTCCTTGAACTTATCTGACATACTTGCTTCTCTACCATTCCCAATATAGATGTTAGGAGAAAATTAGTCATACTCTTCAATCAGCCCACTTTTCTCCATCTTCACTACCATCTTTGCCCAAGATACCCTCATATCTCATCAATGACTTGGAGCTTCATAATCAATCTACTTCTTCCCTTTATGGACTCCTTTCAATATTTTCCCCAGAGAATGGAGAGTACTGAGAAAGTAATAGAGTTAGATCTTAAGGAACATTTTATAAAAACTATTCTTTCAATAATCTGCTAATGAAGATGAAGATCCCATCTACATTACTGACAGTAGAGAAAATCAGAGAGATATGAAGCATGTGTCATCCACAGGACTTGGTTACTGAGCCTGAAGAAATGTTCAATGAGAAAGGAGTGATCCTGGGTTTCTGGCCTAAGCAACTATAAAATGAGGGACATTTTCATTGAGAAGAAAGACATATAAGTTTAGGAAAGGTAAAATGACATTGAAGACATAGAAAATCATAGACTGCTCTTTACCTGATTAGGTACACTTTCCTTGACCTTGGAGTAGACCTTATGGATTAGCCAGTTCATCCCAGAATTAACTAAGAGAAATTTAAAGTTATATCTTATGTTTTCATTAATTATTAGTGAGAATTTTAATCTTTATAACTGTTGGGAATCAATTGCAGAAAATAATTAAAGCTATCTGTCATCTAAGAAATTGGCCTCTTCACTATCAGCATTGTAGAAGATGACATTCTTCCCAATTAATTTGAAAATAATTCTCTAGAAACAAGTTAGTGTTTAAAATTATACAAACAGTCCTTTTGTCTCCAAGATCAAATCCAAAGCATTTAGAATGGTTTGTAAGCCCTTGTATGATATGGCCTCTAATATTTTTGATATCATCATCCAGAAGTCTTTGTCCTACCCATCCTGAAGTCCTTTCAGATCCTAAACTGACCTCGTTCTCATTTACCTCTGGACCTTTCTTTGTGCATAATTTTCATTCTCCCTGTAACACCACAGTCCTTGATCTAATACCTTCTTTATATTATAATGCCCATCCTAGATATTTAGGGAAACCTTGCTAAATCCCCAAAGATTTAAGTACCAGGCACAATGGCACATACCTGTAATCCCAGCAGCTTGGGAGGCTGAAACAGGAGGATCACAAGTTCAAAGCCATCATCAGCAATTTAGTGAGCACTAAGCAAATCAGTGAGACTCTGTCTCTAAATAAAATACAAAATAGGGCTAGGGATGTGGCTCGGTGGCTGAGTCCCCCTGAGTTCAATCCATTGTATCCACCCCCAAAAAAACAGAGTTAAGTAATCTGTTACTGTGCCCCATAGCTTACTATTTACACCCTGTGCTTACTACTACCCATCTTAGCACTAATCACATTATTTTGAATTTGACTATTGTATTAGTTCATTTTCCATTACTATAATGAGATATCTGAGGCTGCCTAATTTTAGAACATAAAAGTTCATTTAGTTCACAGTTCTGGAGGTTCAAGGGCATGGCATCAGCATCAGCTTAGCTCTGATGAGGATTTCATGTCAGTGGCATCACTATGGCAGGAATTATGTTCAAGACTGAGATCACATCACAAGATATGAAGCCAGAGAGGCTGGGAAATGGCTAGGGTTATTTTTTTTTAACAACCCTCTTATGACAACTAAGAATTCCATGAGAACTACCTTAACCTCTCCCAAGGACAATAGTCCCCATAACCTAAATCTTCATACTACGACCACCTTTTAAAGGGAATTCAGTCTCTTAACATTGCTACACTGTGGAGTGAGCTACAAACACATGGACTCATTGGGAGAAAACCACATCTAAATTGATTATTTGTCTTTTCCATTAGACTTTAAGGCTCTTGAGGGCAATGGCCATTTCTTTCATCATACTCTCAGTACCTAGCCTAGGACCTGATATATATTAGTTCAATATCTGTTGGGGGCGTTAAACAACATGCCAGTAGATAGAAACTCTGGCTTTCTCCCACTTCCTGATATGGGAACTTGGCCTGATCAGGAGGCGTTCCCATGACTTGTGGTGAAAAATCAGATCGCCACTAAGATAGGCTAATGGCTCCGCCAATGTAATTTGCTCATGCTCCCTATGTGCTTCTATGATCTTTCTGCTAATTGGCCCATGTCTTCTATAAACACCTTCCATCTTCCTCAATAAACAAGTTCCAGCTTTGACCAATCTCCCTGGTAATTCTGAGGGTCTTTTGAAGGTGCATGTGAATTACCAGCCGACTCCTGCCATTCCCAATCTTGCCTCACCACTGGGGCGAGCTCTCCCAGCCTTCTCTGCTGGCCAGAGAAAGCTCACCCTGGGTCAAGGGGGAGTTAAAAACCCTGGCAACTTTAAAAAACCCCGACAAATATTTATTAAATAAATTTGCATTGTTGGCTAAAAATTTTGTTCATTAAAGCACCACAATAAGGAGTTAAGACTTAAGGGCTTTTCTCAGTGGTCCTTATAAAGCAACTATGCTCACCATCTCTGGGAAACGAACTTGCAGGAGATTTGAGCTTTAGTCTAAATGTCTTACAGTGAGGTTCTGAATCAAGATATAAAGAAATCTGTCTTTTGTGAGCTTGTCTTATTTTCTACATTACTTCATATACATGCATGTGTGTGTGTGTGAGAGAGAGAGAGAGAGAGAGAGAGAGAAACAAGAAGGAGGAAGATGAGAAATGGTGGTGAAGGAATAAGTACTAAAAGAAAAGGAGCCATCAATATTCACTGCATATTATCACATACCTGACTAAACAAAGCACTTTGAATACATGATCTGTTATAATCCTCATAACCACCCTACATGAGGTTAAGAGACTTTAATTGACTTATTTCTTATTGCATAGTGAATAAGAGGCAGATTGAGAATTTATATCTAGTTTTGATTTCAGATCTTATTTTCTTTCCTCTGTAACAAGGATTATCAAACATTCTCTGTAAATAGAGAGCTAGTAAATACCTCCAGCTTTGTTGGTTATATGCTCTCTTCATAACTGCTCTGACAGCGTAGCATGAAACCAGACATCAGGCAATTTAAAAAAGAATGAGCACAATCATATTTCAATGCAACTTTATGTATAAAAACAGGTGGTGGGTCAGCTTTAACCCTTGGATAATAGCATGGTGACACCTGTACTATGAGAGTGTTTTTTAGCTCTATCAAAAAAAAAAAAAAAAAAAAAAAAGTCACCTGAGGAGTTTTGAAGATGCAGGTGTCTACATTATACCCCCAAGCAGAAAGGCTTTGAGACAGTTTGTCATTGAAAGTTGCTTTACTGTTCTAAAGCTACAGATCAGGAAACAGTTTCAAGGAATTTAAGTAAATTGGTCAAGGCTACAGCTGTTAAGTGAAAATGGCAATGGACACCCAGCTGCCTTTCTTCAAATTCTCAGGTTCTATTCTCATGTGTTTTTTCTGATGAAGGAAAGCAGAAGGTCAGCTGTGGAAGGTTTATTGTCTTGTTGGTTAGGTTGATCACTAATGTGCCTTTACTCAGTTAGATTCCTATTATTTCTCCTTTTGCTAGTGGAGAGATGAAATGTTTAAAAAGTGATGGAGAAATACTGCTGTTATGAAAGATGATTTCATTTCAGTAATCCATTATATCTGACATGTCAAATATTGCATTAATTATTATAAGAGTCAAATTTATTATTCCAAATTAACATTTTCATTTAAAATGCTGGACCTGAAAAAAATATCACTAAAAAAGCTTGAAACAAAAATAACAGTTTTTGCTAGAATTAAAGCTATCCTTCACAGATCCAATAGAAAACCATTTGTTTTTCACATGAAAATAGTGGCATGGATGATAAAGATAATTGTTTGATGTGAGATTATACTCAAGACCTCTGGGTCAGTAAATTCATAAAGAATGCCATAAGTCACAGAAGATTATGATGAATTACCATGAATGCAAAAACTGGTATTAAAATAAAATACTTTAGGGCCCTATTTAAATGTTATAGTGTGTTCATCAGATTTAAATTCACAGTGTAGATAAACTGACAGATTGAAGCTTTCTAAGATCTACAATAGTTACATATATAATATCTAGGGGGATGGAATTTATCTTTAAAAATCCTTATAAATTCTTACAGGCATTCCCTTATACCTCAAATTCCATCTCAAGCTCAAATTGTTATTTTATAAGTTCAGTTTACATAGAAAGTAGAAAAATAAGTCTCATGATTAATACTGTTTTACAACATCAGCATAATCTGAGATATTCACCAATAGTGTTAGTTATGGTAAAATACAAGTATGCTTATTATTTTTTAAAATATTAGTAATTTTAATACCTTTTAGTCTCTAAAGAACAGAATTATATTAATCAAGTGGAACAATTCTGCAATAATTTTCAAACTGAAAACACAGTATTTATTAGATGGAGTCTTTGGATATACAGTCTGATGATCATGCAAAGCCAAGCAGGATTTAACAAGGAAAGAAAAGCAATCAGAAGATAGGATTTTGCCAATACACAAAATAAAGCCTTTGGCTTAGTCAATCAGAGTGCATGACATACCCTTTTTCCAGCTCAAAGTCCCCCTTACCTACTGCAGCTCCTGCAAACAAGAGGCTGTTTGCTTAGCACTTCTGTGCAACTGGTTCTTTCAATCAAGTAATTAGAGAGAACAGGGGAATTGGCACATTTGAAGAATTAATCAGACCTATGGGGAGTCACAATCGGTACTCCTGTAATGGGCCAAATCTGTCTGCAGTGAAGGGCAGCAGGTATAAAACTACCCAAAAGTCAGGTTACTGCCAAACTATTTTTGTTCATTTCCATTTACAATTCTCACCTGTTGAATTGTAAGCAGCACCACAGATGAATATCATATTATTTAACCTATGGGTTGCTGAGAGTACATGTATACAGTATAGATCTTCACCTCCTAAATCGTATTTAAATATGCAAAACAAATTGGCTTTTTAAAGGAACCCTAGGGACTCCTTGTTTAAAAAGAAAACCTTTAAAAAGAAATCATTTGCCAGTAAAAGAAATACATCCTCTGACTTGGTCATTCTTAAACTTTCAGGGTCATCTTATCACTTCGAAAGTATATTGAAAAGTATGGACATACTTTCAAGGAAATAAAACAACACATGAATGAAATTTTGCACATAATTTTAGGAAATTCCAAGATCCCTTTGCAAAGTTTCACAATTTGAAAATAATATCTACTCTAACTCATCACTTCTGAGAGTATACTGAAACATAAGGCAGTGAATGCTTAGGAAAAGTATCATTCCATTCATTGTACTTTCTATCAGGTGAAAAATATCTACAAATCTATTGTCTATATCAATTGGTTGAAAGATTCTTCCATTCATTTGTTCAACAAATAATATGTAGCACTTCTATGTACCTGTTTTAGGTGCTAGGGAGCAATTACCAAGATAGACACCCAGCACCCATGAAGGTTATTTACTGAAATGCTATTTAAGCTGTCTAGAGTATATGCACAAAGAAGGAAAAAATCCCGAGGCAACACCAGAATTCATTTAAAACAATGTCTCTTAATCCTAGCTGTATATTAGAATTACCTGAGTAAATTTTAAAAATTCTCAGTGCCCCAATCACATTGCTACAATGTCACTTTTTTCCTCCCTCTTCTGTTTCATGAAAATTCCTTAGAAAAATTCTTTGTGTATTGTTTGTATTTTATGCACATGGGGGGTATTTGAGCACTGAGGAGAGGGAAAGGTCTGAATTTTGTGTAAGTATAGATCTATTGCAGAGGATTGCCTGCACATGCTAGGTGGGGATATGATCCATGAATAAGGCAATTTAGTAGAGAAATGATCTCAGAGCCAGAGACGACCATGAGAACCTGAGGGCCCATAGGAAAAATGTGAATTGCTTCAAGAGGCCACTGAACTTTCAAAAAGTCTGTATCTTAATGCTTAGTGAACCCCCAAAAGGCATCTGGGTCACACTTTAAAATATATGTGTGCTATGTGTAAGAGGGATGTTATAAATAACAGTACATTTCATTCACTTCAATAGCTGAAACAAAAAGAGTAAGTAGCTGCACCTTTGAGATAATCCCAGAAGAAAGTTAACACTCATTAAAAGAGACAAGTGATATTATATTGAATTTCTTTCATTCCTCTCTCTCTCCCCTTCCCTTTCTCCCTTCCTCACTCCCTTTTTTTCTTTCCTCCTTGTTTTAGTCAGCACTCTTTCTGATGTGATTTAAAGACTCAACCAGAACTATTATTGTACAGGAGAAAAGTTTATTTGGGGGCTCACAGTTTCAGAGGTCTTAGTCCATAGACAGCAGGCTCCATTCCTCAGAACTCCAGGTGAGGCATGACATCATGGCAGAAGACTGTGGCAGAGAGAAGCAGCTCACATGATGATCAGAAAGCAGAGGGAGACTCCACTTGCCAGATACAAATATATACACCAAAGCCACACCCCAATTCCTACCTCCTTCAGCCACACCCTACCACTCCAGTTACCACTCAGTCAATCCCTATCAGGGGATTAATTCACTGATTAGGTTAATATTCTCACAACCCAATCATTTCTCCTCTGAACCTTCTTGCATTTTATCACACATGAGCTTTTGGGGGACACCTCATATCCAAACCATAATACTCCTTTTTAAAAATCATCTGTGTTTTTAAGAGTAGAGGAGTTAATTAATACTTCACATACCCAACCTAGTATAGTCAACAATAAGCCCGGGCAATGGTGCTACAATTCTGGAAGTATATAAAATTAAACTGAATTCTACAATAGTTTTTGGCTTTCGATAGAATCCATTTTGGAAAATGATGTTTTCAACCTGGTTACAAGTATGTACATACATGAAAAATTGTTCTCTATGTGTGTAATATTAAATGTAATGCATTCTTCTGTCATATATAACAAATTAATTTTTTTAAAAAAATGAGAAAAAGGAAAGGAATCGTTCATGGAAACTAAGTAGTTACTTTACTTTCCATAGTTGTAAGTTTAATTTGAAGAATTACACTATACAAAAGTACAACTCAGAAGAAATGGTGCTGAAAGAAATGGTTTGATTTTGTGAGCCTCATTTGCTATTACTTATCTTTTAGAAGTTGTGAATTTTTATTACAAAGAAAATAAGATGTAGTATAGCAAGGTCTTTTTTGCCACTCACTATTCTGTGGTATCCAATATTTCTTAACCAAGTACTAATTTCTCATTAATTTTATAATTTGTATGTGTTTATTAAATCACTTGTATACCAACCTCAACCTCAGCACTGTGATAAGAGAACTAAAGTGACTCCATCTTGTTCTTCAGCAGCCATCTTAGGAGTTCCGAGAACTAGTTCTGTTTCTCAGAAATAATAGAATATGGAAAGTCCTGCCTCTGTACCCATTAATCGTTACCTAGTATAATACGCTTGACAGCATAAAACAGCAATTCCTATAAAATGTAAAATTGCTCTCTTTGGTTTCCATTTTTCCTGGGCAAAATACCTTGTCAGAGATTGATTATCTAGATGTTAGTAACCATTCTGTAACATGTACCCAACTAGGGTCATCTTGACCCCATTCCCTTCTACTTGATCGTTGCTATACCAACCTGGAAAGTCCCATGGGAAATATTATTGTACCCATTGCTTTGTCTTGCTGACTGCCTAGATTCAGCTTCTGTACCGTGGCTTGCTTGCATTGGCTGAAACCCTGCAATTGAATATTCCGCCCCCTGTGATTTTTCTCTTTATAAACCCTTGAAAATCACTGCTGGTGCACCATCTTGCCACACTGTGTGATGTGTGGGGATGGTGGCCTCTGATCAGCTTAATAAAGGCTTTTTTTGGCATTAGTGTGACGTGGCTTGGAGTTTTAATTGGCATCTCATTGGATACAACATTTTTGGTACAACAGCATATTGGCATCTTTTGCTGTAATAGTCCTTGTTGTAGTGGTCCATTCTTGTCTATTATAGGATGTTTAGCAGCACACCAGACCCCTACCCACTAGATGCCACTAGTTCTGACAACTGACAACATCCCTAGACCTTGCCAAAAGTCCCCTAGGTGGAAAAATGTTTCCAGTTGAGAGCCACAGGTATATATCATTTCATAAGTAACATATATAGTAAAATTAAGAGAAGATATAAATAATGATTGAGCATTACTACAAATATTAATACAAATCTAAGAAGAGGAATAGAGGCATATAGATCATAAAGACTAAAAGATCTGGTGTTGTTGAGCCCTAAACATTTGTTCCTGAGCTCCTTGTTAGTCAAAGGAAAGAGATGGGGTACATAACAGAGGAGAGAGAGAAAGACAGAAACTGACCAACGTGCTTAAGTTGAAACTTTTATATATTGTGAAAACTTGTTTCCTCATAAACATACAAAATACGCATGCAAACAGACACAGAAGCACACAGGTTTTCCATCTGAGTAATAAATCCACCATCTATATTTATCTATTTCTTCAATAGTTTGAAACTTTGAGATTATCCTGGTACATCTCTTTCCTCTTATATACTCACCCCTACATTGAATATTTTCTTAACTAAATCCTATCAATTATATCACCAAATAGACCTAAAATTAATCTACTTTACTTCATCTCCTTTGTCTTTACCCTAATACCAGCTTTCATCATCTCTTGCCTCATCTATAAGAAGAGCCTCCTAATTTCTCTTCCTGTTCAATTTGTACTCCTTTTCTTCTTTCTCAGAGCAATCTATTTGAATGTAAATCAAATAATCTTACTCTTACACTCCATAATGGTTTGTCATTACACTCAGAATTAAAAATAAATTCCACTATCCAGACCCAGCATGATTCTCCAAATTCTTTCCTACATCACTCCACTCACTATGAATTGATCAGAATGACCTTCCTTCAGTTCTGCCCCCACATCAGGTACTGCAATATTATTAACAATACATCAAAAAGGACATAAGTTTTGACTTCCAGTTTCAAAAGTAGAATATAAACATATGTAATGTTAATATGACTTGTTATAATAATTTTACCTTAGGCAACTGGGGGAGTAGAATAAGTCATCTTTTTAGAGATGTTTTCTTTATGACTGATCTTGGAATTTGATGTTTATAGGGAAGACGGTCACAAAGGAAAAATGGTTGTAAAGTGAGGAACAGCAAGACGAGCTGGAAAGTAAAATGAGCTGCTGCCCTTGATCATGGCCAGGAAATAATGAGACTGTGTTGGAATTATTCAAATTTTCATTGTCTCCAAACTTGTTAAAGTGAGTGTTCTGAAAAAACAGATAAAAAAACTTGGCACCCTTTTTCATGAAGCTTAACACTCACTGGGTTCATGAGTAAAAGGAGCTGAAACAGGATCCAGGGGAAGATGGAGCAGTTGCAGGCCTGCCTGCTGCCCCATCCTAATCAGATGAATCAACAGATAACCATCAAAGTATATGAACTACATACTTCTCCTGAGTAAAAAAAAAATCATGGTTACTTCCCTTGATCCACCAAATCTCATGTAAAAATGTCACTTGCAGCCCAACTAAGCAGAAACATAAAAGGAAAGGAATTCTGCATGAAATAATTCAGTCTTCAGCCACACCGACATATTACAGAGTCACCACAATTCTCAATTAATTTCATGCCAGTATAGAATATATCTATTGATTTTGGACAAAATGCAACCAGGTACCAGACTTACGTAGAAAAAAAAATTAAATAACATAGGCTGGGGTTGTGGCTCAGTGGCAGAGTGCTTGCCTCACACATGTGAGGCACTGGGTTTGATCCTCAGCACCACATAAAAATAAATAAACCAAATAAAGTCCACGTATAACTAAAAAATATTAAAAAAAATAATATAGGCCACTTAAGCTGATTTATCAGTAGCTTTGAAAAAGTTCAAACACTTTGAAACTACATTAATCATGGGCATCAAGTATGTATAAAATATGCTGAGTTTTTGTTAATATTATGTAGTGCCAGTTTTTTTTGCAAATATTATAAATCAAATATTTTGTGTATATGTAATGACATTTTTAAATTTTGAAAACCACACTTTTCATTTAAATTGATAAAATACTGCTATTTTGTGGATTCCATTAGGAATTCTGTATGTAATACCACCAATTCCAAGCATATATGTGCCCTATATCTTTCCTATTTTCAGTAGGAATACTGTTTTTCCATTATTCTAAGACATACCAAAATTTGTGTTTGAATTATCTCTACAAAGAATGTTTTCTCATTTGAATTTTAAATTTGCAATATATTCACACTCATGGCAGACATAATATCTTTGACACAACAATCTTACATGGCCTTACTTTGATGCCATAGATTTGATTTTTTTAAATTCAAATTTATTTTTAACTAAAACAAAAATATAAAATTTGTACATATTTATGAGTTACCATATGATATTTCTATACATATAAATGTTATGTAAGTTTTAAATAAGTTTATACATATTTATATCCTCAGCTACCATTTCTTCATGTGAAAACATTCAAAATCCTTTCCTTTAGCTTTTTGAAATGTACAGCACATTAGTGTTATGTATAATAACCCTACTGTGCAATAGCACACCACAACTTCTTGCTTCTATCTTTTTGTTGTTTAGTACCCATTGATTAACCATTCTCTCTCTCTTTTTCTGGTACTGAGGGTTGAACTCAGGGGCACTTGACCACTGAGCCACATCCCCAGCACTATTTTGTACTTGATTTAGAGACAGGGTCTCACTGAGTTGCTTACTGCCTCACTTTTGCTGAGGCTGGCTTTGAACTGGTCATCTTCCTGCCTCAGCCTCCCAAGTCACTGGCCATCTTCCTGCCTCAGCCTCCCAAGGGATTACAGGTGTGCACCACCACACCCAGCTTGGTTGACTATTTTCAATTCCTTCTTGACTTATTTCATTTAACATCAAGATGGCCAGTTTCATCTATATTGTCATATGTGGCAGTATTTTGTTCTACTTTTGTGATGATAGTATTTTATTTTATATGCCATATTTTCTTTATCTTTTTGTAAGTTGATGAACACTTAGGTTGTTGCCATTTCTTGGCTATTATGAAAAGTGCTACTCTGAACAGACATCTCTTTCACATATCAATTTCATTTCTTTTGGATGTGTATCCAGCACAGGGATTGTTGGATCTTTTGGTAGTTTTATTTTTAATTTCCTTAGGAACGTACAGACTGTTTTACATAATGGCCATACTAATTTATAACACACTCCCCCAATAGCATGCAAGGCTTTCATTTTCTGCACATTCTCACCAGCACTTGTCTTTTTCATATTACTCATTTTTACTGGAGTGATATATCACTGTAGTTTTTGATTTGCATTTTCCTGATGATTATTGATGTTGAACATTTTTTCATATATCTGTTGGACGTGCTTATGTCTTTTTTTGAGAATATCTTTTAAGATCTATTATCCACTTTTAATTTGCATTTTTGATACTAAGTATTTTTTATTCCTTACATAATCTATATATTAACCTCTTATAAGATTGCAGTTTGAAAATATTTTCTTCATTCTTCAGATTATTTCTGCACTTTGTTGATTGTTTCCTTTGCTTCAAAGAAGATTTTTAGTTTAGTATATTTCTTTTTGCTTCCATTTCCTGTGCTTTTTTGGTCCTATCCCAAAATATCCTCACCGATTCCAGTGTCCTGAAAAAATTTCCCTATATTTTCTTCTACTTGTTTCATAGTTTCGGGTCTTACCATGAAGTCTTTTATCCATTTTCATTTGAACTTTGTAAGTGTTGAGAGATAGGGGTCTAGTTTCTTTGTTTTTCTTTTCTTTTCTTTTTGGCATGTAGATATCCAGTTTTCCCAGCACCATTTATTGAAAAGACTGTCCTTTCTCCAATGGCTGTTCTTAGTACATCTGATCAAAATTGGCTGTAGTCTGTATATCCTATTCCACTGGTCTATGTGTCTGTGTGCCTTTTTTTTTTTTTTTTTTTTTTTTTTGCCAACATCTTGGTGTTTTGATTATTGCATTGTTATATTTTGTTTTGTAGCCAGGTGGTGATTACTGTTTTGTTTTTGTGGGTTTTTTTTTTTCTTTGATCAGGATGGTCAGGGCTATTCACAAATTTTTGTACTTGCATACAAATTTTAGGATCCTTCAAAAAAGGTACTACTGGTAGTATGAATTCATATTTAATCTGAAATATGCAATAATACTGATACAAAGTTGAATTCTTTCAACTCTCTTTAAAAGATTATCTCCTGATTTTAAAGCCTACACTTTCTGTTATCGTTTTACTTGGCCTGCATGTGTAAATGTATTGAAGAAGAAAATGAATGAAATTGATTTAAAATATTAATTTGATCAAAAAGACAAGTCATGCTTTACAGTTCAACATGTAAACATACATTTTGCAACTGCATGTCATAGGTCAATTAATGCCTTATGTCACAAAATAACAACTAACAGTTGAAGGGGTATTGATGCTTCTTGAACAGAATTTTGATTTTTGGTTTTCTCATGAACAGAGATATCACTACAACTCCAGCATGGTTGGTAAACATACTAAATAAAAACAACACTTTGTTCATCATCAACTATATTTTTGCTTTTTCTTTTTGCTACTGGAGATTGAACCCAGAGGTACTTCACCACTGAGCCACATCCTCATACCTTTTATTATTTTTTTTTTTTTTGAGACAGAGTCTTGCTAAGTTGCTGAAGCTGGCCTCAAACCTATGATCCTCTTATCTTAGCCTCCCAAGTTGCAGGGATTACAAGTGTGAGCTACCACACCCAGCACATCAACTTTCTTGAGAGTCCAAAAATGAGTACAACTTAACATTTATTAAATACACATTCAATTTTGTGAGCTCACAGCTACAAAAAAGGTGTACTGCAAAAAAAATGATAGAGAATAAAATAAATATTTTTCAATTTGTAACATAAATCTGAGAGACCACAATAGGAAAAAACATTCAGATTGCTCTCTAATTCTACAACATGGCTGTTTAGCCTCAAATTCCCATGTATGTTTCTTGGACACAACCAATAATTTTCCATGTGTCCCATTGCCCCTGAGAAGTGGTGATTTAGTATTTCATGCATTTTGTAGTTCTTGGCATAGGACATAGCACAACTGGCTTACAGAAAGCAGAATCAATTTCATCTCCCAAAACCATCTAAGGCTAGAAGTAGTCATCCTCAGCACCTTTTGTCAGATATTTCATTTTACCTGCAAACTACTCACATGATGTCTTTGAGAATGAAGTTTAGAGATAGAAAAGCAAGTTTCCACTGTTCATTATACAATCATCTTGTGTACTCCTAGATGAGACAAATTCAGAAAATGGAAGTATAAAATATAGATCTTCCCAAGAACATCTGACATATTTTAATGCAAGTATTTTTAAAATCACTGTATTAAAAATGAAATACATAAGAAAACATGTCTTGATTTCCAGAGAAATATATGGGAACTGCTTCCAGCAAACTAGGACTTAAAGTTACTCTACATTTTGGTCTTTTCATTTGTTTTTCTCTCAACTCCACAACTCCTGAGAGCTAGAAGTGGCCAGCCTTTAAAATGATATCAAATTATTGTTTTTCTCTTGTATTAGCACATTATAGTATGCATAATAGTGTGGTTCATTCTGACATAATCATTAGTGCATGGTGTTACAGTTTAGATATGAGGTGTCCCCTAAAAATAATACAGGAATGTTCAGAAGTGAAATGATTAAATTATGGGAGTTGTAATCTAATCCATGGATTAATACATTTGCTGGATTAATAATTTGAAAAAACTATTGTACTGGGTGGTAACTGATGATGATAGGGGCAAGGGTAAAGTATGTGGTTCACTGCAGTCATAATCTTGGGGATTGTATCATGACCCTTGGAGCCTCCCACTCTCTTTATGTTTCCAAACTACCATGAGATAAACAGCTCTCCACTGCTGCCCTTGGGCCATGATGATCCTCCTTACCTCAGGCCTAGAGTAATAAAAATGATTAACCATGGAATGAGCCACTGAAATCATGAACCAAATCAAATTTTTCCTCCTCTAAGTTGTTTTGGTTGGGTGTTTGTTTATAGCACTGAAACGCCGACTAATATACGTTGGCTGCTGTATTTATAAATCCAAGCTAAAAAACTCCATTAA
Source organism: Tamias sibiricus (assembly GCA_025594165.1). Lineage (NCBI taxonomy): Eukaryota > Metazoa > Chordata > Mammalia > Rodentia > Sciuridae > Tamias > Tamias sibiricus. The sequence continues at coordinate 134,209,341 of CM046667.1, forward strand.
TCCATTAAGTACCAAGTTTTCATTTCTGTGAATATTTCAATGAAATGGATACAGGTGGATTAACATAGGTTACACATCATAATTTAGAGCTTATATATACATATTTAATAATTATTATATAATGTAATTGTATCCTTATTATATAATTATATATTACACATTATATTTAAACTTTTATAGGTTTTCCACATCTCTGATGATGGTACAAAATTTGTGAAATATGAGTCTAAATGCTAGCTTTCTGGAGGGGCCCCTTAATTTCTCTTCAGAGCACTGCTTTTTGACCAGCATATCATGAGTCCAAAGCCAGCCTCAGCAATGCTGACACACTAAGCAACTTAGTAAAATCCTGTCTCTAAATAAATAAAACACAAAATAGGGCTGGGGATGTGGCTCAGTGGTCAAGTGCCCCTGAGTTCAATCCCTCGTACAAAAAAAAAAAAAAAAAAAAAAAAAAAAAAAAGAAAAGAAAAAAAAAAAACAAATTTGAGATGCTTCAAGCTGAGTACTTATCTGAGTATTTGAGGTATACAATTGGCCCAAAGAAAATCACTATTTTTGTCATACCTAAAAGTAAAGTTTCAATTTTCCCAATGGCTGTCTCCATTTAGAGTTGTATCTTCTCAATTTCAATGAGCATTTGTAACCTCAAATACCTAGACACAGTCCAGTTTCTCCAGACTCATTCACTATACTTCATATGAGTGGGCTCAAGAATTGGGCATATGAACTTCTGCACATCAGAAAGCTTTCTTCCAGGGAATGAAATGTTAATCTCCTATTGAAGGCACACTAACCTTTTACAAGTGGATCTGATGGAACCCTCTCACAACTCCAGTTTATTGGAAGAAATTTCAAAAGCCATTATAACTTCTATTCCTAAAAAAAATTCCTTGAGTGTTATCCTTTAAAGTCTGTAGTATTGCCGGGCGCGGTGGCGCACGCCTGTAATCCCAGCACTTTGGGAGGCGAGGCAGGAGGATCGCGAGTTCCAAGCCAGCCTCAGCAATGGCGAGGCACTTAGCAACTCAGTGAGACCCTGTCTCTAATAAAATACAAAAAAGGGCTGGGGATGTGGCCCAGTGGTCGAGTGCCCCTGAGTTCAATCCCCAGTACAAAAAAAAAAAAAAAAAAAAAAAAGTCTGTAGTATTGCCTTATGTAAGAGGGATGGAGAAGCAATGTTACTGAAGCAGTTTTGTTAGCTTTTAGTATATCTGTGTAGATGTGTCAAGCATTACATTTTTTACCTGTAATATTACAGCCAGAATTCCTTTATAGCTTTAAAAGTATAATTTTTTATCCTGCTACACTTATTCTGGAATACACTTCCCTGCATTGCCTGTGATATGCCTGGTGAGTGTATGATTTGTATTTTTTAAAATAAATAGATGATATTATCAAGGTCTTATAATCAAGGTGATAAATATCTTTATTCTTTAATGAATTACTCATATTAAGCATACTATTGAAGCTATAACATGACTAATTTCTTTATTTTCTATGATTCAGAAATAATTTTACAGAGCATTTTTTTAAAAAAAATACTGTTCCATGTTCAAAAACAGACATAACATAGCTATTATTTCTAAAAATAATCTAATTCATATTATTTACAAGATTCAGGAATAAAATGCCTCTAGTAAACTAGAACAACCATAAAGAAAAACAATATAGGCAAAATCTGAAACAATGAAAATATAGATATCACAATTGTGAAATGAAAAGCTACAATTACTATCTAAATTAATCTGGACAAATCTTATGATGAACTGCTTAGGAACATGGACCCTCTGTTTGAGAGTTACCATCTGTATGACCTTACAAAAATTACTTAAATTATCTGAGCATTAGTTATCTCATTTTTCAAACAGAAATGATAACTGAACCTCCTTCACAGGGTGTTTAGTTATTAGAAAAGATAATTGAGACAATGTATATAGAACACTTAGCAAATAGTCAATATGCAATAAGTGTTAGTACCTATTTATGAAGATGTATGAGTAATCAAAACTAAGACAAACTTAGTTCTTCCAAACTACACTTGATAGGGATGAAAAGACAAAACTTTCTATAATAAATTCATGATCAATACTGAAGACATATTCCAGAGATACAACCTACAGTGTTTGCTGATCTTGAAAATGAAAATGAAAGAGACAGAATAGAGTCAAAAATGTCATAGAAAACTTTCCTTCTCTGGACAAAGTATTTTTATTCTTGAAAATGAAAAATGCTACAGAATGTTAAGGACAACAAGTAAAGTGAACTTCATACCACTCATTTTGGTCGTTTTTTTTTCTTGGTAGAATTTCTAGATTTTATTGATAAAGAAACAACTCTATAAATACATTAAAATGCAAAGAACAATGATCATAAGGTAAACTAGTCTATGAGAGATACAGACTTAGTTGTCTAGAGACTCCTATGCAAAACAAAATACTTGAAGGAGTTGTAACTAAAAGTAAGGAAGTTTTACTCAGAAAAAATGTGGTTCACACATGAAGACTTTGTACACATGCTATAACTCAGGAATTCTGCCAATGTATTACTCTTCATGAATAAAATATTTGAAGCCCTTTCTAAATTAAACAACTTGAAAATGTGTTCTATGAAAGAGACAGAGACCAAAAAAAAAAAAAAAAAATGGGGAAAGAGCAAGTATAGAAAATTTAAAATCTTGCTGCAAATGATATAATACTTAAGTATGCATACTAACATTCATATATATCTCATATATTTGAGACATTAAATATAAATATATACATACCTTCTTTATTTATGTATTGACAATACTTAGGTTGTTCATATCTTGGCTATTTTTAATAATGCTGCACTGAATTTGGTAGTGTACATACCTCTTTAAAATAGAAATTTTACTTCCTTTTGCTTTATGCCCAGAATTGGGATTGATGGATCATATGGATGAGTGTGCAGGACATTATGGTAAGCGAAGCATATGAAGACAAATACTGCATAATCTCACCAATTTTATAGAATCTAAAAAATTGAATTCAAAGAAAAATTTGTAAGGATGATTAAGAGAGTTTGGTGTGTTGTGCTTAAGGAAATGGGAAAATATTGGACAGAAAGCATAAATTTTCATTTACAAGATGAATAAACTCTGAAGACCTAATGTATATCATGGTGAATATAGTTAATAATAATGTACTGTATACTCAAAATTTGCTGAGAGTGGACAATAATTGTTCTCCTCAAATACACTGAAAAAAGGGTATCTATGAGGTGATGTATGTATTAATTAACTTGATTATGTTAATAGTCTCTCAATATATGTATATGAATAAATCAAATTTTATGTTTAAATGTATAATTTTAATTTGTATTTTATGTTTCAGTAAAACTGAGAACTATGTGAAACTATGTGATTGTAAAGCCAGAAATCAAATAATATGTTTAAGTTACCAGTTATGAAGTATAGATTAATAGATTTGATCATATAAATTGATAACATTTCTTATTAAAGTTCACAAATATTAAAATAAAGTAATAATAATATATAAACTTTATTTGAAATTTGATTTAAAAAGGTACAAAATTACTTTTAACAATTAGAAATCTGAATATTGAATAATACTTGATTATATTAAAGAATTATTGTACAAAAAAAGAAATTCAAATAATTTCCTGAAAAGTTACCAAAATAAGATTTTAATTGGATACTGTATCAGTCCATTTCCCATTGCTATAACAAACACCTAAAGATGAGTAATAGCAGCACAATTCACAATACTGAAGTTATGGAACCATCCCAGGTATTCATCAACTGAAGAATGGATAAGAAAATGTGAGATACACACACACACACACACACACACACACAAACACATATATATGTACTCATAAATATATACACACATAATATGTATATATGTGTGTATATATGTGTACATATATGTGTGTGTATATATATATTCACACAATGGAGTATTACTCAGTCATAAAGAAAAATGAAATGATGGCATTTGGGGGTAAACAAATGAAAGTTGAAATGATGCTAAATAAAATAAGGCAGACTCAGAAAGTCAAGGGTCAAATGCTTCCTCTCATATATGGAAACTAGAGGAAAAAAAAAAAACATGAAAAAGGGATCTCACAAAAATAGAAGGAAGCTATGTAGAGTAGAGGAATGGACCAGAGAGAGTGAGAAGAGAAAGGAAAGGAGAGGTACTGGAAACAAAACAACAAATTATGTTAAATGTATGTATTACTATATCACAATGAACCCCACTTTTATATTTAATTATAATGTACAAATTAAAAAAAAAATAGATGGGAAACTAGCAGAGAAAGAGAGTCAGGGGAGGTAAAAGAGTAGGGAAAGTGGAGGTACTTTGAAATTAATCAAATTGTATCATATGCATAGTTGTATATCCTAAGGAATCACACTGTTATGTATAATTGAATGTGCCCAATAAAAACAACAAAAGACAAGTTTATTTAGCTCAGAGATCTGGAGGCTCAAAGTCCAAAACTGAGTGACCCTATTAATACGGTCTTTACTCACAGCCTTCCTGGCAACTTGGTGGGAATGCCTGTGAAAGGAAGAAATACTTTTCCACTGCACACCACATTTAAAGATTCCATCAGCTCTCACACTGCCAGATAGGGGAGAAAGCCTCCAACACATTAATTTGAAGGGAAGAACTACATGCAAACTAAAGGAGATATGAAATTAAAACATTAAGAATTAGTGGTATTCCTGTGTTCAAACAATAGCCTTATAGAAAATAAGGAGAAATATTAAGTTTATAATGTCAAATAAAAAGAAAGAACCTAATAATCTTAACAATAAGCAAGTGATTTATATACATAAATAAAATTATAAACCTTAATGAGAAAATGTTAAGAATTTTCATAAGTGGAGAGTAACATCATATTTTATAGGCAAGTATATATATATATATATATATATATATATATATGTATATATATACAATTGATGATGCAGTAAAAATTCACATATTTTATTTAAAACAATTAGAATTATTACTGAAGATAACCTGGAAAAATAACTTGATAGATGATTTTGGTACTTTTTAAATAATTTTATATACTTCCAGATACTAAAGCATGTTATAAAACATCAATAAAGTAGTATGTAAAAGGCATGAAAATCAATAGTCTTATTCAATAGAATACATAGCCCTCAAATACATATATGTATATGTACATATGTGTATATATATATATACATATATATATATATATATATCAGTATATTACATGACAAATAAAACATCATATACTACTAAAAATGGTAATTGTTTAATTCAGTTACTGCCATGGTGTTTAGAAAAGCAGGAATCATCGTGTATTTCACCTCACAATATATGGAAGTATAAATTTCAGAAGAAATTAACTGTAAAATGTTTTTAAAATATGAATGTTTAGAAAAATGGTGAATAATTATATTTGAGAGAAATCTATATACGTATATGTAATGCAAAAAAAAATCTGGAAATCAGTAAAACAAACATTTAGAAATGGATGAATATAAAATATCTGAATATAAAAAAAAACAGCAAATTATAAAGGTAAAACTGAAAACTAATGAAAAAATTGCTTCATATATGTCAAACAGCTAATATTTCAATTCACAGCATGTCCATGTGATATAGAGTATTATTCAACTTTTATATTTATTAATGAGTTTTCTCTTAAATTTTTTGTATGCCACAATTTCATGTGTATGCTAATTTACATGTACAGTTTCACATCAACTATATGAAAAATGTACAGATTAGACTTCATGTACATTTTCAAATAACCCTAGACAATAGCAAATAGCATCATAAATAATCTTATTTTAAAAATATTTTTCTGGGGGCTTAGGTTGTGGCTCACTGGTAAAGCATTTGCCTAGCATGTGTGAGGCACTAAGTTCAATTCTCAGTACCACATATAAATAAATAAATAAAGGTCCATTGACAAATAATAAGTATTCTTAAAAAATATTTGTCTATATTTTATTAATTAGTGTAATTACATGAATTTCTTGGGTAAAGCATGAAATTTAATACATGTGTACAATAGGTACTGATCAAATCAGGTTAATTAATGTTTCAATCTCCTTATTATTATTACTTCAGTTTCGAGGTTTTGAGCTTCCTTGTAATTATTATTTTTATTCATAAAACATAGTGTTAAATATAATTTTATATTCATAAGTTCATATAAATCTATAAAATATACTCAAATAACCCAATCAATCAATGAACAAAGATATTATGTAGATAATTCACAAATGAGAATATGCAAATATCTATAAAATTTATGGAAATATATTCTCCTTACTCCAGTAGTTGAATAAACGAGTGAAAGCAAAGACACAGAATTTTTCCATAATTGAATTAGTAGTGGTTAAAAAAATGATAGTGGCTTTGCTAAGTATATTTCTAAACATGTTCTCCCTTAAACTGCTTGTAATTATATGCATTAATACAACTCTTTTGCTAGTTGGCATGAAGAAGCCTAAAACTGTTCTTGTGCTTTAACTATTCACTCCATTTCTGGTAGTTATTGTGTGTGTGTGTGTGTGTGTGTGTGTGTGTGTGTGTGTGTGTGTTTAGCCTGCATGTCCCCCAAATATGTCCAAGCAACTAATCTCTGGAAACTGAATGTATTTCCTTCCAAGGCAAACATCTTCACAGATATGATTAAGGTTATGGGCCATGAAATGGAAATCATGCTACATTTTCTATATATAAACCTTTTAAAACAGAGAACATTTTCCATAGGTAACTGAAAGGGCAGAAGATGCTGAAGAAGTCAGACAGATTCTAAACATGAGGATTTGATTCACATTGAAAATTATGGGCGAAGCCATGAACCCAGGAATGTGATAGGTCTTTAGAAACTGAGAACAACCTCTAGTCAACATCCACCTCAGGTCTGAAAATCTTATTTTTACACAGTCAAAAATGAATAACTGGATTCTGTCAATAGCCTCAATGATCCTAGAGGCAGATACTTCCCCTTAGACTTCAATAAGTAACACAGAACTGCTGACACTTCAATTTTATTCAGTGGGAACTTTGTCAAACTTTTGACCCACAATGTGAGATACTAAATGAATTTGCTTTTAAGTTGCTACTTGTATGGTAATTACTTACAACAATAATAGAAAACTTACAACTACCAGGACTTCTTTTAACTTGATCACTAACCTGTTTTGTCTCCATCATATCAATTTTCCTGTCTGCCCTCAATTTCCTCATCTATGAAACAAACATGCTGCTATATTTAGGCCCACCCCTGATACTAGTGTGTGCTGGGACATGGATGGGAATGGAAACTGAAGGGCAAAAACTCACACTGGGACCACTGTGTAGAAAAAGGTGGTTTATTAACCAGCGTCTATGGCTAGAAGAGACACCAAAGGGACGCACGAAGAGAGGGGAACTGACAGGAGGAGAGGAGTGCAGATGAGGCGAAGAAGGAAAAAAAGGGATGAGTTCCTGCCTGGTGAGGGTTTAAATAGCCACTTGGGTGAGCCAAAGGACCCCTGATTCCATAGGCTGCCAGGGGTCAGAAGTGAAACTTGTATGCTGGGGATTGGCTCAGAAAGGGAGAACCCGCCCCGTGGTGAATTCCTGCAAGAGGTGGCTACTTTTGGGAAGGAAAAGATCAGACTTACAGGATAACCTAATACACCTGGGGGTATTGCCTGTCAGACCAATTTTATCTAACATTCCCCCCTTTTTGTTGTCATAGGGATCAGTGCATCGTGTGTCAATCTGGCTGCTTCAAGCTGAAACGGGGCAATGTGGGGTGTTATAGGTGGGAGAATGTGGGCATACAAGACAGGCAGGTCAGGCTTGAGGGCAAAAACGATTCCCAGGAGGCAGGCGACAAAAAGATAAATCTCTGCAGGTGTGAAATGGATGAAGATTCCTTGAAGCCATAAATCTGTGAGGGGTGTCAAATCGGGCTTCTGAGGAGGTCACCGGGGGGATCATCCAGCTATCCTGTCAAAGAGCACGTAGGAATTGTAGACTTTGCAAGTTTACAAGTAGCATCTTAATGCTATTATAAAAACAACAAAGAGAAAGAAGGTGAGAGGGATTATTGTCCATCGACCTGTGTTCCACTGGATGGGACTTATGGTGAAGAGACCAATGGAGAGTGGGAGGCTTGCAAGCAAGGTCATTATAATGAACATAGGGTGGCAGATTAAGGACCCTTCGGAGGTAGCCAGCTAGGAGTCCTTCAGGGTGTAATTGATCCCTCTAGACACTGGTAAGCCTGTCCCGAGGTGGTGAGAAGTCATCTCTGGTTGGAAAGTAATCCCTGAGGAAAAGCTCAGAAGGTTTGATTAGAAATCTGAGTAATCTGATTTTGAAAACATCTTATGACACAAGGGACTAACATCAGGATGAGACATATGGTTATAAATGGGCCTAAGAGAAGGAGGATCCATGGGGCCACCCCTTCCCATAATTCCCATGAAGACTTGCACTGCCACCAGGTCTTCTTATCCCCCAGATCTTTTACCACCTTCTTCAAGCGATGCACATTGTGGTCAACCTTGTCTGACTGGTTGACAAAATCTGTTCTGGAATAAAACCTCCGTTAAAAAGGAGAGTTGTTGCTGGAGGGCCTGAATAGAGTAGGCGGAGGCTTCAGCTATGGTGGAAATACAGCGAAAAGGACGGAGAATATCATTTTGGGTCAGTATCAGAGACATAAGAGAAGCGAATTTTTAGGCGGTCGGTGGGGAGGGGAGAGCAAGCATACTGAGGTAGGTGCCTGTCATCCTTTTGTGGATCCTCAGCTGTTGAACAGCTGGTTTCAGCCTAGAGATATAAATCCAAGATGTCAAATTCCCTGAGGTTTCATGAAGCTTAGTAGCCGTGGGTGTGCAAAGCACAACCTGGAAGGGGCCTGTCCACTTCGGGGCAAGGGAGACTACTCCCGTTTCCTGGGGAGGGGAGAAATATACCCAAGAACCAAGTGTTAATGGGAATGAAACAGAGAGTCTACCCGGATCAGGCAGAATATAATCTTGGCACGTCCATAGCTGATATCTGATAAAGGACAAGAGAGGAAGAGAGAGATCTTTGGGCAAGGGTCCTTGAATTGGGGAAATTCCAGGTGGAAGAGCTGGCCTTCCAAACATAACCTCAAAAGGGGATAGTAAAGATGTTTTTTTGGGGGGAGGACTCAGAGCCTAAAGAGGGCAAGGGAAAGTAGTTTTACCCAGTTCAGATGCAGCTCCAGGGAGAGCTTAGTCAGTCAATCCTTAAGGGTTCTATTAGTCCTCTCTATTTTCCCTAAAGACTTGGGGTGATATGGAATGTGAAAATGACAAGGAATATTAAGATAAGTAGATGTAATTTGGGTGACATGAGAGACAAATTCAGGACCATTGTCAGACTGAATAGATGTGGGCAACCCAAAGCGGGGAAGAATTTCTGAGACTAAAATAGAAGATACTGTGGAGGCCCTTTTGTTGGAAGTAGGGAAGGCCTCCACCCATTTAGAGAAGGCATATACCAAAATCAGGAGATATTTATGCTTCCAGAAAGTTGGCATGTTGGTGAAATCTTTTTGCCGATTGGCTCCTGGAAACTGACCTCGAGCTTGGTGAGAGGGAAATGTTCCTGATTTAAGGAGAGTATATGGGTTAGTGCACTGGCATACAGTGCACATGGAAGAAACTGTGTGTCCTCTGAAGTCAGGGTGAGGAAGGAGGTAGCAAACGTTTGGAGGGCCTGAGGGTTAGGATGGAAAAGAGAATGGAGATAGGAGAGGATTGATTGTATGGAAGGAGATGTGGGAGTCTGTGTAGTGGATCGGACTGGAGCCAGAAGAGAAAGAGAAGATAGTGCTGCCTCCTTTGCTGCCCTATCAGCCTTTGTGTTTCCCTGAACTATGGGAGACTCACCATTTTGATGCAAAAGGCAATAAGAAATCCCTATTAGTTTGGGCAGAAGAGAGTCCTGCAAGAGTTTTGATATTAATTTGGAATTAGTAACTGCAGAGCCTTTTGTGGTCAGGAGCCCCCACTCTTTCCATGTTGCCAAATGGGAAAGTAAAATATGATAGATATTTTGAGTCTGTACAGAGGGTTAGCGGCTAACTCAAAGGCACGAATGACGGCTGTTAGTTTGTCCCGTTGGTTTGTGGTATTGGGGGGAAGGGGTGTTGCCTCTATAACCTCTGATAGGGAGATGACATCATAGCCGGCAAAGCATTGCCCATCCTTAAGGAAAGAGCTGCCTTCCATGAACCAAATTAGAGAAGAGTCAGAAAGTGGTCCCTCTTGAATGTGGGAGGGGTAGTGGATTAAAGCCTCAAGCATTTCTACACAATCATGCTCTGGGATCTCAAAGGAGACTGGAAGGAGGGTAGCCAGTTTTAAAGAGGAGCAAGGTTAAAAAGAGATTGAGGCATCAAGCATAAAAGAAACAAGAAGAGAGAGAATGCAAAAGGGCCGGAGAGTTTGAAGGCTCTTAGAGGTCAATGGATCTTTTAAATGGTGAGGAGAGTCAACAATGACATGGGCACCAAAGGTCAACTTTTTGGATTCTTGTAAAAGTAGATAAGGAGCAGCCAGGGCCCGAAGACAGGAGACCCATCCACAAACGGTGGGATCAAGCTGTTTAGAAAAATAGGCAACTGGAGCAAAACTGGAGGCTTTGTATTGTCCTAAAACACCTAGAGCCAGACCCATCATTTCATGGACATAAAGGGTGAATGGCTGAAGAAGGTCTGGGAGGTGAAGAGCTGGAGCCCGTAATAGGGCCTGCTTCAGATGCTTAAACTCAGCCCGATGCCTTTGGGGAGAAACTTTTCCTCAACCCCTTCAGCTGCCTCATATAGAGGCTTTGCATAAAGAGAAAAATTGGGAATCCATGCACGGAAGTATCCCGCTAGCCCCAAGAAGGAAAGAATGAAGGAGCCCCAATTAGGGAGATGGCTATTGCGGTCAGCTGGAAGCCATAAGTTCCACCTGATAATAAGTATGTATGTGACGCACCTGTAAATGCACGTGAGGCACCCGCAAAGCTAAAGGTATATAACCGGGTGAAAGCGGTCGGAGTCAGGAGAAGAATGAATTCATTCAGTCAGTCATGCAGTCGCTCGGTCGGAAGAAGAGTTCGGGTCAGAGAAGAAGAAAAGAATCAGAGCGGCCAGAACGTAGGCAGAGCGGTTACAGAAGAGAAACCAGATAGAAGAAGTAATTCCTGGTCAGAGTCAAGCTGAGGCTCCCGAGGAAGAAAGAAGAAAGAAGAAAGAAGCTCTAAAAGCTAAGCTCTCTCTCTCTCTAAAGAAGAAATCTCTCTCTTTCAAGCTCTCTCTCTTTCTCTCTAAGCTCTAAGAAGATGAAGAAGAAAAAGCTCTATCTTTCTCTCTAGCTCTAAAAAGAAGAAGAAAAAGCTATCTCTAATCTTTCTCTCTAAGCTCTTTCTAAGAAGAAGAAAAATCTTTCTTTCTCTCTCTAAGCTCTCTCTAAGAAAGTAGAAGTAAAATTAGTAATAGCTTTACTCTGCCTTCGAGAGTTTTCCTCCCGCGGCATTATGGCTGGCCACGACAGGCAGCTTACAAAAGAATCTCTTCCTTTGTCTTGGGACACGGGAGAGCCTTGATGAGGGCCTTGTGGTCTACAGTAATGGCCTTTGATTGATGGGAAATCTGAACTCCTAAATAAACCACCTGGGTCTGGGCAAGTTGTACCTTAGATGGGGAAACACAATACCTATGAGAAGAAAAAAAAAATTAAAGGGGTGTAAGAGTCTATACAAGCTGTAGAGAAGGAAGGCTGCAAAGGAAAAGATCTTCTACATATTGCAGAAGAGTGGAGTCAGAAAATTCAAGGTCTTTGAGGTCAGCAGCCAGTGTCTGTCTAAAGATGATGGCTGCCTTGAAAACTCTGAAGGAGGACTGTCCAGGTCAATTGTTGGGACATTGAGTATTGGGGTCAGTAGGCAAAAAGGTCTTGTGATTCCCGAGCTAAAGGACAGTAAAAAAGGAATCCTTGAGGTCAATAACTGATAAATGGGTGTATAAGGAGGGAATTAGGGAGAAAATCGTATAAGGATTTGGGACCAAAGAGTGTATGGGGTTGATAGCCTAGTTAAAGAGATGAAGATCTTGTAATAGCCGGTATGACCCATTAGAATTCTTAAATGCCAATAGGGGAGTACTATAAGGGGAATGGGTGGGTTGGAGAAAGTGTTTCTGCAGAAGGTCTGAAATAATAGTTTGGAGACCCCTGAGGCTAGAGGCTGGAAGTAGGTACTGGGCTCTGTTGGGAAAATGCTGGGGATCTTTAAGGTGTATATGTACAGGGTTGCAGCAAGCAAAGGAGGGAGTCTGGGTATCCCAAACTTTGGGGTCTACCAGATGAATGGGGGCAGGATAATAGAAGGTTTCTGCATTGGTAGAGGATTGAGAGGTCTCTTCAGGGTCATTGGGCTCTAAAACAGTAAGAAGATAGATGGAGGAGGAGACTTAGTGAAGCAAGCCAGGGAGCACAACTGAGTGAGGTGGATCAGAGAGCACAATTGAGTCCTGAAATTTGGCCAGTATATTTTGGCCCAGTAAAGGCATGGGACATTGAGACATTACTAGAAACTGGTGGGTGAAGAAATAAAGGTGGAGTTGGCAAGACAGCATGGGAGTCTTGTGGGGGTGAATGGCGTGTCCGTCTACACAGACAATAGGGGATGATGCTATGGTGGTGGGCCCCCAAAACTCCCTCTAGACCAAGAAAGTGGCTCCTATATCTAGTAGGAAATTTATGGGGCAGCCATCAATAAGAAGGGCAACCCTAGCTCCTGTAAGGCAATGTCAACGGTCAGGAGAGGAACCCCTGGGCCCTATCAATCTTCCGTAGCCAGTCTCAGTAGGTTGGGGTTTACAACTGGTCCAGTCTCCCTGTGGGGACTGGGGCAGTTGACACTCCGGTGGCCTATCTTGGAACATTTAGGGCATGGGCGCGTAGGGGGCCTAGGGTTAGGGCAAGCTTTAAACCAGTGTCCTTCATTCCTGCACCTGAAACAGGGCCCTGGAGGTTCCCTCTGTGTGGGCTTACAACCCCATTTGTGAGGCCTGAGCATCAGAGCCCCATAGGGCCTGGGCCAGCATCTGAAACTTTGTTCGTTTGGCCTTTTTATATTCCTGAAATTTACGGCACTCAGCATCCTTGTCTCTGTTATGATAGACCTTAAAGGCTGTGGCCAAGATGTAGGTCTGAGGTGTTGCAGGTTCTTGCTCTAATTTTCTCAATTTAACTCGTATGTTGGGGTAACTTTGGGAGAAAAAGTAAATCATAAGGACATGATGTCCCCCTGGAGATTCAGGATCTAAATTGGTGTATTGTTAGAGAGCTTTTGTCACCCAGTCAAGAAATGCGAAGAGGGTCTCTTCCCTTTTCTGTATAATTTCCTGTAATTTGTCAAAATTAATGGCTTTCTGTGCTGCATGTTTAAAGCCAGCTACTATACAAGTGACAAACTGATCTCTCAGGGCCACGTCCCCTGGGGAGTTATAGTCCCAGTTAGAGTCCTTTCGGGGACATCCTGAGGTCCAATGGGATGGTTAGGGTTTGTTCTGTGGTTCTCATCAGCATAGGCCTTTGCCTGCTCCCAGAATCACCTACACCCCTCAGGAAGAAGGGTATTTGCCCAAATCATATATATATGTGTGTGTGTGTGTGTGTGTGTGTGTGTGTGTGTGTGTGTGTGTGTTTTATGTATCATGGAAGGTGAGGCTATAAGCTTGGAGGACCCATTGAATTTCCCTAAGGTATATAGTGGGGTCAGTGGTATAAGAACCCAACTGTTTCTTGATTTACACTACATCAGTCATCGGAGAAAGGAACATGAACACAGACAATTCCTTCTGCCCCTGCAACTTCCTGGAGTGGGGCCAGGACTTGGGCGGTAACATGTGAAGGAGGGTGAGCAGACATCATGCAAGATCGCGTAGAGGGTGGGCTGAAGGAGGAGGTGGCAGGAGTGGGTAGAAGTGGGGCTGGAGGGGCTGAGGGAGGGGGAGAGGTTTCAGGTTGGTATGGGGGTGGCTCATGTGCAGAATTGAAATCAAGAAAGGTGGGGGATTGTAAGGGAGCAGCTGGTTTACAAGCAAGGAGGATATTTTCGGGGTTGCAGTGGGTACAGAGTGAGGGATTTGAATGGAGAAAGGAGAAAGCCTGAATATATGGAATCTCTACCCATTTTTTTTGATTGCTCAATATAGTGGGATCCAGGGACCCAGAAGCAGGCCATTTGTTTTTGTTATCTAAGGAGTACATGAGCCAATCTTGGGTAAAAAACTTAATGAGTCTTGTTGGTTGTATATCAGGAGTTAGACCAAGAGTGGCTAGATTGTTTAAAAGGTATTGTAAAGGGAAATCAGCTGAGAAGGATAAGAGTGTGTACAAGAGAGACAAAAAGTGAGTGATAGTGAAACCAAGAAAGAAAAAGAAGACAAGAACAAAGAAGAGAGTGATCAGAGGGTAGTCAGCCAGGAAGGATAGGAATGAGTCAACCGGGAGGAATGAAGAAGCCCTCATTTTCCAGTTCTGAATGGAAGAGATATATTATCCTGAAGAGCATTCTCCTCAAGATATATATCAGAGAGATCCAAGTCCATGAGACTCAGTCATCACTGGAGTCAAACAGACATGGGGTCCAAAGGACCAGAGGACAATGGGCCACCCTGCACAGGGATTTCCATGTCCTGTTCCTAACGGGAAGGATGAGACCCAAGTCTGGATTAGGCCAGAGGCCAAAAAGGGCTTTCTTCAACTATTCACAGGAAAGAGAGAGAGAGAAAGAGCTCTCTGTGAGGTCCACTGTGACCATGAAGGTCTAGGTGGGGTGCCGTTCTCATTGTATGGGCCACAAATGGGGCTGACAGACTATCAATGTTCAGTTCCCACTGTGAAAGACCCGATGGGTTTAGGAGATCTGGGAACAGGGAGCTTACCAATCCGAAGGCCGGTGGTGGATACATTAGAAGGGTGATCAAAAAAAAAAATGAGCGAAAGGCTGAGTCAGGCGGTTCTGAGAGGGTTATGCCCTCCTGAGGGATAATTCCTGGGTTTTGGCACCAAATGAAGGGCAAAAACACACACCGGGACAGCCGTGTAGAAAAAGGGGGTTTATTAACCATCCCTACGGCTGGAAGAGACACCAAAGGGACGCATGAAGAAAGGGGAACTGGCAGGAGTAGCGAGTGCAGATGAGGCGAAGAAGGAAAAAAAGGAATGAGTTTCTGTCTGGTGAGGGTTTAAATAGCCACTTGGGTGAGCCAAAGGACCCCTGACTCCATAGGCTGCCAGGGGTTGAAAGTAAAACTTGTACGCTGGGGATTGGCTCTGAAAGGGAGCCCGCTCCGTGGTGAATTCTCGTGAGAAGTGGGTACTTCTGGGAAGGCAAAGCTCAGATTTACAGGATAACATAATACACCTGGGGTGTGGCTAATTTAGAACACCTGGGGGTATGGCCAGTCGGCCCAATTTTATCTAACAGAAACTACCTGCCATAAGTTTAAATATTTAAAATGTATAAATCAGTATTATAAAATATGCTCTATCCTCCTACTTTGACATCTACACATTCACAAAATCAACACTGAAATGTATGTGAACAGACATCAATTTTGTGAAGATCAGCCAAATATCAGAAAGCTTATCATTTTTTAATCTAGGTTTCTTGGTGATATGATTACAATTTGAAAGTGAATAATATGTTAAATTCATAATCCATAAATTGTTCTTTATTTTATTTTATTTTTTGGTACCGGGGATTGAACTCAGGGGCACTTGACCACTGGGCCACATCCCCAGCCCTTTTTTGTATTTTATTAGAGACAGGGTTGCTGAGGCTGGCTTAGAACTCGCGATCCTCCTGCCTCAGCCTCCCAAGTGTTGGGATTATAGGTGTGCACCACCACGCCCGGCTGTTCTTTATTTTAAAATATTCATTTCTTTCTTTATTTCAGGGAGATCACAAACCATGCTGTAATGTATTTATCATGTAATCCATGTTTTATGGACAACATTCTAGAGTCATTTTGTTTCTTATATCATTTTTTAAATTTTATTTTTTATTGACACATAATAATTGTAAATATGTGTCAGAATGTTAGGTTTTGACTCATAAATACATTGGGTAATAATCAAAGTAGGATAATTCACATATTTATTTCTTTGAACTTTTATCATTTCTTTGTTCTGTGTTCATTTGAAAATTCTCTTCTTTAGTTATTTTGGGGTATATAACATTATTAAATATGTTCACCCTATTGGGTCATATAACAGGAAATTACTCCTTCTATCCAACTGTAATGTTGTACCTGTTACCAACATTTTCTACTCCTCCCTTCTACTTAGTGCAGTCTCTGGTAACTTCTATTCCAAACTCAATTTCTATGAGATTAATTTTTTTAGATTCCACATGACTGAGATCACATGGTTCTTGTCTTTTTGAGCCTGACTTTTTTAACTTAACACCCTCCATCTCTATCCATGTGTTTGTTCATCCTTTACTATGGCTGAATACCATTCTATTTTGTGTCTATACCATATTTTCTTCATGGATCATCCCACTGATTGATATTTCAGTTGATTCCATATAAAACTATTGTGAATAGTGCTACAGTAAACATGGGCATACAGACAGATACCTCTTAGACATAACTGATTTACTTTAGATATATATTGATAGAGGGATTGCTAGATCATAGAGGTAGTTTTGTGTTTAATGTTTTAAGGAAGTTTATACTGTTTTCCATAGTGGCTGCAGTAATATACATTCCTGACAATGATGCATGAAAGATTCCTTTCTCCAAATTCTTACTAGCATTTGTTGTTGTTGCTTTTTTCTCTTTAGGAAAATCACCATTCTACTTTGGAGGTATCATTATGGTTCTGATTCACATTTGTATGAATGTTATTGATATTTATACACACATATAATATTTCATATATCTATTGGCCATTTCTATTTATATTTTGAAAAATCCCTTTTCAGTTCATTTGTGCATTATTTAAAGTGGATTCATCATTTTTTTTATATTGAGCTGCTCATGTTGCTTATGCATTCTGTATGTTAACCCATTGTCAGATACGTAGTTCAGTAAATATTTTCCCCCATTCTGCAAGTTATCTCTTACCTCTATTGATTGATTCCTTTGTGCTGAAGATGCTTTCTAGTTTGATATAATTCCATTTGTCTAGTTTGCTTTTGTTGATTATGATTGTGCTCTTTGGGTCTCATCCTCTTTGCCCAAACCAATATCTTATAGCATTTCCCCTTCGTTCTTCTAGTAGTTTCATACTTTCTGCTCTTAAATTTAAGTGTTTAATTCATTTTTGAACTCTTCAAGTTCTAGGAAAGCATTCCATAAATATGATATAGTTTTTAATTGGGTCAAACAATGTCATCACTATCAATACAGTTTAAGGGATCCTTCTAAAGACCCTAATATAAATGTATTGCATATGGCATAAATAATTATTTTGGATGTTTGACCAAAATTGTAACTTGCACAACTTTTTTGTTGATATATTGTAAGACTATTCACATAGGCTCACAGAGATAACTTGAATTATCTTATAGCTTTTTTCCTTCATTCTTCTAGTAGTTTTATAGCATGGAGTTTGGTTGTCTGTGACTAAGGTACTAAATCTACTACTGACATTCAACCAAGAATATTGAAATATTAATTGTGATACTATAGGGAAATTTCTGGAACCATATCTAACTAGTAGGTATTTAAAATATATTTTAAGAATATGATAAAAACCAGGGCTAAGTATGTAGCTCAAGATAAAGTTAATAAATAAATGATGATAGACTCTAATAAAACACAAAATATCCTAAATCATCAAATAAATTCACATGCTGCAAAGTGCTTGGATGAAAGACAAAATTTAGATATGATATTTTTTTATAGAATTTCTATTACATTTGACAGCTGTTTCATTACCAGATTTGATAAATTATAATAATATATTATAAAATAATAATCCTTTTATCAGCATAAAATGCTCCTATAATTTAGGTAATAAGATCCTCATATAAAATCTAAAATTTTTAATATCACAATTTCCTCACTTTTGCAAAGACTTTCATGTAAAATGTTAGGAAAAATATAACTAAAACATGGAAATAGTAAGAAAATTTAAATGTGATGAATAACCAAATTACATAATAACTATGGTGGGAGAAGTCTAACTTCTCTGTACTCATTCTAATTTGAGCTCATTTGTTGAATCACAAAGGTTTTTCAAGGTAAAAGGCAATTAGTCTAAATACGTATAAAATCAAATTTAATCTCTGATTCAAGCCAATGTTTAATGAAGTAATACTGGCAAAATAGGATAGTGACTGGATCAAAAATTATTAGATTAAATGCATAGGGAGTTATCATTGAAACAACACATGCTTGTGCAAGAATCTTAAGAGATTTAGATATAGAAACTCACTTAGTATAATTTTCTTTTCTTTTTTTTTTTTTTTTTTTAGAGAGAAAACTGCTGGGCCAGGTGGGCAGCCAAACTCTAATGGAGTTTAACTAACCCAGAGCTAGCTCACCACGTTTATTATATAGGTTTCATCAAAAGGTTATTTGTGTACAAAGTATACAAAGTATATTCATAGCATTCAAGTCTTCAAGCATGCATTTAGAATAATGATATCCAATGCTGTATATGTATATTATGAACTGTAATACATAATACTATAAATAAAATTTTTTAAAAAAGGTTATTTGTGGGAAAGATTTAGCAAAGAAGTCAATGTGAAGGATGCAGGCCTGGTGAAACATTAGCATCATCTTGTTTTGCTCAGAATTCTCTATTCCTGGGAGTTGGTGTCTAAACTCAAGGACTCTACTGATAACTGAACCTTGACAGAGTTTCTTTGGGCTTGCATCACCATAGCAACAGGGCCAACTTGACCTGCACTTTAAAAAAATTATTTATTCTGATTTGTTATACATGATAGCAGAATGCATTTAAATTCATGGTATACATAGAAAGCACATTTTTCATGTCTCTGGTTGTACACAAAATAGGGTCACACCATTCATATCTTCATACATGTACCTAGGGTAATGATGTCAATCTCATAACACCATCTTTGCTCCCTTCCTTCCCATACATCCCCTTTACCCTATCTAAAGTTCACCATTCCTCCCATGTCTCCCCCCAACTCCCATTATGGATCAGCATTCACATATCGTAGAAAACATTTGGCTTTTGTTTTTTTGGGATTGGCTTACTTCACTTAGCATGATATACTCCAACTTCATCTATTTACTTGCAAATTCTATGATTTGTTCTCTTTTAATGCTGAGTAATATTCCATTGTGTATACATACCACAGTTTCTTTATCCATTCATCTATTCAAGGGCATCTAGTTTGATCCAACAATTTAGCTATTATGAATTATGCTGCTATAAACACTAATGTGGCTGCATCACAATAGTATGTGTTTTTAAGTCCTTTGGGTATAGACCAAGGAGTGGAATAGCTGGGTCAAATGTGGTTCCATTCCCAGTTTTCCAAGGATTCTCCATACTGCTTTCCATATTGGCTGCACCAATTTGCAGTCCCACCAGCAATGTATGAGTGTGCTTTTTTCCCTACATCCTCATGAACTCTTATTGTTGTTTATATTCTTAATAGCTGCCATTCTACTTGAATGAGATGAAATTGTAGGGTAGCTTTGATTTATATTTGTCTAATTGCTAGAGATGTTGAACATTTTTTTCATATATTTGTTGATTGATTGTATATTGTCTTCTGAGAAATGTCTGTTCAGTTCCTTGGCCCATTTATTGATTGGGTTATTTGATTTTTGGTGTTAAGTTTTTTGAGTTCTTTATATATCCTGGAGATTAGTGCTCTATCTTGAAGCAGCCCCAATCAGGGAGATGGCTATTGTGGCTAGCTGGAAGCCATAAGTTCCACCTGATAATAATCATATGCATGTGACACACCTGTAAATGCACTTGACGCACCCGCAAAGCTAAAGGCATATAACCGGGTGAAAGCGGTCAGAAGGGTGTTCATTCAGTCAGTCGTTCAGTCGCTCAGTCGGTCGGAAGAAGAGTTCGGGTCAGAGAAAAAAAAAAAAGAGTCAGAGCGGCCAGAATGTAGTCAGAAGAAGAAATAAGAGTCAGAGCGGTTAAGAGTTTGGTCAGAAGAAGCTAGAGAAAGAAATGAGAAACCATAGATAGAGAGAAGTAGTTGTTGCTGGTCGGAGTCAGGCCGAGGCTGCCGAAGAAGAAAGAAGAAGCTCTCTCTCTCTCTCTCTCTCTCTCTCTCTCTCTCTCTCTCTTTCTCTCTCTCTAAGCTCTCTCTAAGAAAGTAAAAGTAAAAGAAAGTAAAGAAGTAAAGAGTCAGTAATCAGAAGAGGTAAAGAGTCAGAGAGGTTGCTGAAAGAGCCAGTGTTAGAGTTTTGAGTGATTGCTAAAGCCGAAGAATAAAAAAACCTTCTTTCATCTTCATTCTTCCTCTGAATTTTTCTCCCGCGGCGTTGTTGCTCCAAGTCAGGAAGCAACACTATCTGATGTGCATGTGGTAAAAATTTGCTCCCATTCTCTCCTCATTGATTGTTAACTTTGCTGAGAAGAAGCTTTTCACTTTGAAAATATCCCATTTATTGATTCTTTATATTCTTTCTTGTGCTTTAGGAATCTTGTTAAGGAAGTTGTGGCCTAATCCAGCATGAGGAAGATTTGGGCCTACTTTTATTGTATTAGATGCAGTGTCTCTGGTCTAATTTCTAGGTGCTTGATCCACTGTGAGTTGAGTTTTGTGTATGGTAAGAAATAGGGGCATAATTTCATTCTGCTGCATATGGATTTCCAGTTTTCCCAGCACCATTTGTTGAAGAGGCTATCTTTTCTCCAATGTATGTTTTTGGCACCTTGGTCTGTATGAAATAAGTATATTTATGTGAGTTATTCTCTGTGTCCTTTATTCTGTACCATTGGTCTACCAGTCTATTTTGGTGCCTATACCACACTGTTTTAGTTATTATTGCTCTGTAGTACAGTTTACGGTCTGGTATAGGGATGCCATTCTCTTCACTCTTCTTGCTAAGAATTGCTTTGGCTATTCTGGGTCTTTTATTTTTCCAGATGAATTTCATGATTGTTTTTCTATTTCTATGGGGAATGTCATTGGGATTTTGATAGAAATTGCATAAAATCTGTATAGTGCTTTTGAAAGTATGGTCATTTTGACAATATTAATTCTGCCTATCCACAAACAAGGGAAATCTTTCCATCTTCTAAATCTTTTTTAATTTCTTTCTTCAGCATTCTGTAGTTTTTGGTGTAGAGGTCTTTCACCTCTTTTGTTAAGTTGATTCCAAAGTATTTTATTTTTTTGAGAGTATTGTATATGTGTGGTTTTTCTAGTTTTATTTCAGAGGATTTTTTCACAGATGTACAGAGATGCCTTTGATTTATGGGTGTTGATTTTATATCCCAGTTTTTGCTGAGTTCATTTATTAGTTCTAGAAGTACTCTGGTGAAATTGTTTGAATCTCTAGGTATAGAACCAGGTTGTTGGTAAATAGTGAAAGTTTGAGTTCTTTTTTTTTTCCTATCTGTGTCACTTTGATTTCTTTCGTCTAATTGCTCAGGCTAGAATTTCAAGAACTATGTTAAATAGAAGTGGTGAAAGAGGGCATCCCTGTCTTGTTCCAGTTTTTAGAGAGAAAGTTTTAGTTTTTTTCTATTTAGAATGATATTGGCCTGAGGCATAGCATAGATAGCTTTTAAAATGTTGAGATATGTTCCTGTTATCCCTCATTTTTCTAGTGTTTTGAATATAAAGAGGTGCTGTGTTTTGTTGAATGCTTTTTCTGCATCTATTGAGATAGTAATATGGTTCTTATCTTTAAGCCTATTAATGTGAAGAATTACATTTATTGATTTATGTATGTTGAAACAAACTTCATCCCTGGGATGAACCCCACTTTATTGTGGTGCACTATTTTTTTATATGTTTTGTATTAGATTTTCCAGAATTTTATTGAGAATTTTTGCATCTATGTTCATTAGATGTATTGGTCTAATGTTTTCTTTCTTTGATGTGTCTTTGCCTGGTTTTGGAATCAGGGTGATATTGACCTCATAGAATGAGTTTGGAAGTGTTCCCTCATTTTTTTCCCTGAAATGAATCGAAGAATATTGATATTAATTCTTCTTTGAAGTTCTTGGATAATTAAGCTGTGTATCCACCTCGTCATGGGCTTTTCTTGGTTGGTAGGCTTCTGATGGCATCATCTATTTCACTGATTGAAATTGATCTGTTTAACTTGTGTATATCATCCTGATTCCATTTGGGCAAATCATATGACTCTAGAAATTCATTGATGGATTTGATATTTTCTATTTTATTGGAGCACAAATTTTCAAAATAATTTCTAATTATCTTCTGTATTTCTGTGTCTGTCTTGATATTTTCTTTTTCATCACAGAGGTTAGTAATTTGTGTTTACTTTCTCCTTCTCTTCATTAGCATGGCTAAGGGTTTATCAGTTTTATTTATTTTTTCAAAGAACCAACTTCTTGATTTGTCTATTTTTTTCAATTGTTTCTTTTGTTTCAAATTCATTGATTTCAGCTCTGATTTTAATTATTTCCTGTCTTCTACTGCTTTTGGTGTTGGTTCATTCTTCTTTTACTAGGGCTTTGAGATGTAATGTTAGTTCACTTATTTGTTGACTTTTTCTTCTTTTAAGGAATGAACTCCATGCAATGAACTTTTCTCTTACTACTGCCTTCATTATATCCCAGAGATTTTGATATGTTATATCAATGTTCTCATTTACTCTAAGAATTTTTTAATCTCCTCTTTAATGCCTTCTGTAATACATTGTTCATTCAATAGCATATTACATAGTCTCCAAGTGTTGGAGTAGCTTCTACTTTTTATTTTATCATTGATTTCTAATTTCATTCCATTATGATCTGACAGAATGCAGGTAGTAGCTCCACTTTTTTGTATTTGATATGAGTTGCTTTGTGGCATATTACACTGTCTATTTTAGAGAAGGATCTATTTTTTGTGCTGCTTAGAAGAAAGTCTCTTCACTTGTTGATGAATGAAATAGTCTATATATGTCTGTTAAGTCTAAGTTATTGATTGTATGATTGAGTTCTATATTTTCTTTGTTTAGATTTTGTTTAAGATCGATCCCGTGATGAAAGAGGTGTTTTAAATTCACCTAGAATTCTCGTGTTGTCTCAATTTGACTTTTGAACTTTAGAAGAGTTTGTTTGTTGAATGTAGATGCTCTATTGTTTGAGGCATTTTTATTTATAACAGTTATGTCTTCTTGATGTATGATTCCCTTAAGCAGTATGAAATGTTCATCTTTATCTCTTTTGATTAACGTTGGCTTGAAGTCTACTTTATTTGATATGAGGATGGAAACCCTTGCTTGTTATGCAGTCCAAGTGAGTGGTATTTTTTTTCCCCAACATCTCACCTTCAGTCTATGGATATTTTGTCCTGAGATGAGTCTCTTGAAGTTGCATATTGTTGGGTCTTTTTTTTTTTTTTTTTTAACTCCAATCTTTCAGTCTATGTGTTTTGATTGGTGAGTTTAGGCCATTAACATCCAGGGTTATTATTGAGACATGATTTGCATTACTGGTCATTTTTTTTTGTTTATTTTTGCTAATTTAACTTGACTTGGGTTCTCCTTTGATTGGTTTATTCCTTTAATGTAACACCTCCCTTTGCTGATTTTCATTGTTTTTCATTTCCTCCTCATGGAATAGTTTGCTGAGGATGTTCTGTAGTGCAGGCTTTCTAGTTGTAAATTATTTTAGCTTTTGTTTATAATGAATGATTTTTTCATCATCAAATCTAAAGCTTAATTTTGCTGGATATAAGATTTTTGGTTGGCCTCCACTTTCTTTTAGAGCTTGGTATATGTTGTTCCAAGATCTTCTAGCTTTCAGCATCTGTGTTGACAAATCTACAGATATCCTAATTGGTTTTCCCCTATATGTAGTCTGATTCCTTTCTCTGTGGCTTTTAAAATTCTCTCCTTATTCAGTATGCTAGGCATTTTCATTATAATGTGTCTTGGTGTAGATCTGTTGTGGTTTTGTACATTTCATACCCTATAAGCCTCTTGTATTTGATTTTGCAATTCATTCTTCATGTTTGGAAAATTTCCTGTTGTTATTTCATTGAACAGACTGTTCATTCCTTTGGTTTGTAACTATTCCTTATTCTATCCCAATAATTTTTAATTTTGGTCTTTTTATTTTACCCCATAATTTTTGACTGTTCTGTTCATGGTTTCTTATCATCTTCACTGTGTGGTCAACTTTATTTTTAAGATTATATATTTTGTCTTCATTGTCTGAGGTCCTGTCTTCCAAGTGATCTAATCTGTTGGTGGTGCTTTTTATTGATTTTTAAAATTTGGTTTATTGTTCCTGCCTTTCAAGGATTTCTTTGTTTGTTTGTTTGTTTTAAGAACCTCTATCTCCTTACTGAAGTAATCTTTTGCTTCCTATATTTCCTTTTGTAGCTCTTTATCAAAGCAATCTTTTTCTGCCTGTGTTTGCGCTCTTATGTTATCCATTAATTCACAGAACATTTAAATTATGTACATCCTGAACTCATTCTGTGTCATTTCTTTTGTTGTGTTGGCTATGATTCTAATAATGTAATATCTTGGTTTGTTTGGGGGCACTTTCTTCCCTTGTTTTTTTTTTTTTTTTTTTTTTTTTTTTTTTGATGTTGTTTGTGTGTCTTCCCTTCTAGCACTGTGAATCCAAGGTGTCAATTTTTCTTTTCCCTATATGCTTATTGTGTCCCTGCAGGGTTCCTATACCTCTCTTTGATATTGCTTCTAGGCTCAAGCCAGTGTCTCAAGCTGGGAGTTGCCCCAACTAAAGATGGTGACAAAGGTGTCCCAAGATGGAGGCAGTTGCTTTTGGAGACGGGGTGTCAGGTCAGGTCAGGCTGGGTGGTGGCGTTGGGAACATGTTCAGAGATGCAGCTCTGTGGCATGCAGTGTTGTTGGTGGTGGCTGTCTCCAGACTCTGTCTAGTGTCCCCAGGTGCAGGTTACCATGTGTAGGGGACTATGGCAGTGGTTTCAGTGTCCAAAGATGGAGGCAATTAGGGGAACCCCACTTTGGTAGATGTGGGTAAACACAGGAGTGGCAGTTGAAGGTCTTGTGTATAGGCAGTGGCTGGGTATCCTGCGTGGGAGCAGCAGCAGCCACAATTCCTGTGCAAGTGGGCAGCCAGGGGTCCTGTGTGGGTGCTGATGCAAGTGGTCCTGCTCAGGCACCTAGAGCACCTGCATGGGTGAGTGGCTGGGAGTTCCTGTGCTGGGGCCTGGAGACTTTTGCAGGCACAGCAGCTGGGATTCCTGTGTGGGAGCAGCTCGTGGGGGTCCTCTAATAACTCGCAGAGAAACAGTATTCCTACGACTTGAATCCCAGGTCATGGAGCAACACAGAATGCAGCCTCCCTCTATCTAGCCCACCATCTTGGACAGTACTCTCTTACTATAATTTTCAAAAACTAGAATTGGAACATATTGTGATGTCTCTAGCCTTGCTCTTGTTGTTCAAGATTGCTTTGGATATTTGGGGTCTTTTGTACTTCCATATAAATTTTTTGGATATTTTCCTATTTCTGTGAAGAATGTTATTTAACAAATATTAATGAATTTCATAGCTGAATTTGCCTTGATTCTCAGAGGATACTTTGAACTTGAACATGTGAACAATACAGAAAGAGTTAAGACTTTGGGACTCTTCATAATTGAATCAGGAGATATTGTTCTGTGAAAGTGACATGAATCTTCGAAACAAGAAGTAGAATACAATGATTTGAATATAGGTACTATACCCTAAAAGTCTGTGTGAGTTTTCAGTCTTCAATGTGATGACATTGGCATGTACTATGGACTTTTACAAAGTATAACATAGTGGAAATCTTTAGATCATTGGCAGAGTGATTTCCAAGGTATTTTGGAATGTTGGTCTCTTCCCTCTCACATTCCTGGTTGATGATATGATGACTTTACTCCTACATGCACTTCTGCCATGATGTGCTGTCCACATTAAAGGCCCCAAATAATGGGGCTGCCCAATAATGGAATTCAATCTCTAGTATGTGATCTAAATAAAACTCTTTACATCCTGAGTACTTTATGTCAGGTATTTTGTTATAGTGACTCAAAGCTGACCAATACAAAACTAATGAACTCTATTAATGAAATAAAACATAGAGCCTTAGCTTGCCAGTATAAATCAAGTAAAAGAAATAATTTCTGAGCTTGAAGACAGGTCTTCTGAAATAACCTAGTCAGAAAAAAGGGACAAAATGATGAAAGCCTACAAGACTTATGGGACTTCATTAAGTGAATAAATGTTTGCCTTATGAGTATTTTGAAATTGGAAGAGAAAAGAAAAGGCATAGAAGCCATATTCAACAAAATAGCAACTTAAACTTTTTAAATCTTTGGAAAGATATGAATATACAGATCCAGGAAGCTTAAAGGAACCCTAACACATTCAAACAAAAAAGGTCTTTAATCAACCTATCACAAGTTTTAAGGCAAAGGAAAGCTTTGGAAAATATAAAAAGAGGTAAAAACATTACATGCCCAAACAGAATTAGATGATATAGTTAAAATGTTTAAAGAGTATAAAAATAAAAAAAAAATACATAAACATGCTAACTAACAATATTATTCTTGGCAAAACTATCCTTTAGAAAAAACAAAACTGAAGGAATTAATCACAACCAGATCAGTCTTACAAAAAATGCTTGAGGAAGTCTTATGCTAGAAGTAGGACAAGAACTACTATTGTGAAAACACATAAAAGTACAAAATTCACTAGCAGATCAAATAGACAAAAGAAAAATATGCAAGAATTAAATATTTTCAATAGAGAAAATGACCAAACCACAAATATGAATGACAAAAAAACAAAAAAACAAAGAAACCAAGGACATACAAAAAAATCATAAAACAACACAAATATGAATAAAAGGGGAGACAAAGAAACCAAGGACATACAAATAAATAGTAAAACAGCAAAATGACAGGAATATATCTTCATAAGTCAATAATGCAAACAAATTATATTCCCCAATTGAAGTGGATGAATGAATTAAAAAAAAAAAAAAAAAAAAAAAACAAGATTCAGTGATATATGCCTTACAAAAAATTCACTTCACCAGGAAAGACACAAATACACTGAAAGTGAAGAGATTGAAATAGTTATAGCATACAATAAGAAACGAAAAATAAGCAGGAAAAACTATGTTTATATCACATACAATAGACTTTAAGAAAGGAGATATAAATATAAGGAGAAAAAGTCCACAATGTAATGTATAAGGGATGAATATACTGAAATGAAATAACAAATTTAAGAGTGCGGGGGTCTGTGGTGGACTCCACAAGAGGTGCAATGTAGCACGATCTATCAGGGGCCTGCCAAAGTGGGTTGTCAGCCGGGGGGTGCTACGCCAGTGCTCAACATAGCACGAAGTAAAGGAGTCAGCCGGTGGCGGAAGAAATCAGCACACACAGACAACGAGTTAGGCTGCTGAATCTTTTCTCTTTACTTTCACTTTGTTGTAGGTTTTTAAGCATAGTTTTTGGTAGTACAAATTGTTTATACTTTTTTTGTGATTTCATTACAGACATGACAATTTATAGATTACATTTTAGACACATTAAATTTCTTATTTTATATATTTCAAGGTTTTGAGGTCACTTACAACTTTCCAAGGCCCTGTACGTGACTGTCTGGATATATTATAATTTTGTCATTTTTTATCTAATTCGTTTGGGTGAAAATTTATTTCTCATGGATTCCCTGAAACTGTTTTCTCTGCACACCATTCAGGCTGCCTGATAAAAGTTAACTTTCTCTGTCTGGGATTCCAAAGCACTATTGTTTTTCTTTTATAGCAGTTGTTTATAAAACCTAGAAGCAGGGAAAAGAGGGAGGCAAGGCTGAATGTTAACTCTGAAGGACTTTTTACTCTAAGGAATTTATATCTACTTAAAATGTAAAAGAAATCTATTTTCAATCACAAAAAGACTCTTAAAGCTTAATAACTAGGAATTAAGTACTTATAGAAAAAGGTTTGTGTTACTCTTTTTATGTTTGTTATGTTTTTAGCTAGATTCCAAAAAAGATAAAATTTACAGAAATAGTCTGGATCAAATAATTGAAATAGTGACACCTGATGGCCATATATATGTGAATAAAGAACTGAACAGCAAGTAAATAGGAGAACCTTCGCAGTCAAAGTTAACTCTTTCAGCACTATGATATCTTTCATGAAAAAAGAGAGGGCTTTATCAACAGAAAGGTTATAGGGAAGCATAGGGAACACGAGCAGATCACATTGGAGGAACAGCCATTAGCCTATCCTTGTGGTGGTTTGATTTTTCATCATATGTCAGGGCAACACCCCTGGGCTAGGCCAAGTCCATATATCAGAAAGTCATGTTTTTGGCTGACATGTTCTTAATGTCCTCAACATTTCTTTTCCCCTTTTCTGTTGATGGGAGTCCATCTTACTCGAGAGTGTGCCTGTCTTAGGTTGTCTTCTCTCTAAAGATCTTACCTGTCTCTGGCTGCCACTCTAGCACTTCAGGTGGACTTACCCAAGGCCAGCAAGCCACGGTGGCCAGGGGGAAGACATGGGACAGAACAGTCGCCTTTGGGAAGGCTTCCCATGGATGATTTAGACTTTCACATCCTGTCAAGGACCATAGCCTAGTTCATAGGGCTCCCGACCATCATTGCTGAGGGCAGCATATTGTTGGCAGATCACCATAGTTTGTACTGATTTTGCCTTGTCCTTAAGGAAGATGCCACTAAGATGCTATAGAAGATGCCACAACAATGGAGAGAGGCCATCCTGCCTCCGGCTGGCAGGGGAACAAGGCAAGGCCTGCAAGAGTTCCAAATAGGCCCTACAGTGTGCTTTCCCAGCTAGGCCCCCGCCCCACCTCAGAGACACCATCCCCGCTCCGGTCAGCAGGGGAACAAGCCCCAGCCTGCAAAAGTTCCAGCTAGGCCTGTCCACCTCAGAGACGCCATCCCTGCTGGGGACAGCAGGGGAACAAGCCCCGGCCTACAAGAGTTCCAGCTAGTTCCTCTGGCGTGCTTTCCCAGCTTGGCCTGCTCACTCAGAAGCCACAGGTATTTTGTACCTCTGCCTACAGGTCAGGAAACAGGCCCCAGGCCCAAGAAAAGGGAATATTACATGGGGATACCCATCTTTTGTTTCTCCTACTAACACCCTAATTCCCATGGTTACCCTCTCACTAGTCAAATAATCTAATACCTCTATCTTCTCACATCCTACCTCACAAACGTTTTAGCCAACCCATAAGTCCCCCCTTCTACCATTAGATACTGTAAACCACCACACAAAAATATTGACTAAATGGTAGAAGATAATTGATCTCATCATTTATGGTTAAAGTGTCAAATTTGTAAATATAAAAATAGAAACTGATATAGGCAAAACGTTTGGGTACTTTGACTGCTATAATATTGATTTGTCCCTTAAAAGTTATGCATCAGGTAACCTGTAGGGATGATATAAGACAATAAGACAGAAACAGAAATACCTCAGACTTACACTGCAAGAGAGGAAAACACACAGATATCATGAAAAAACAAGGGAGGAAAATGCCCAAAACAAACCAAGATACTACAGCAATAGAATCCATAGAAAGCACAGTAGGTGAAATGTTGTAAAAGGAATTCCAAATATACATAATTAAAATGATTTGGAATTTAAAAAATGACCTAAGTGAGCAGATACAGGCAAAAATTGATCTCTCCAACAAAGAGATAAGAGATCAAATACAGGCAGCCACCGATCACACCAACAAAGAGATAAGAGAACAAATACAGGTAGCAGATTACTTCAAGAAAGAGAGAGTCTGAGAAAAAACAAACAAATACTTGAAATGAAAGAAACAATAGGCCATTTAAAAAACTCAATAGAAAGTATCACCAATAGATTGGATCACTTGGAAGATAGGACCTCAGATAATGACAAAAGATATAATATTGAAAATAAAGTTGGCCACACAGTGAAGATGGTAAAAAACCATGAACAAAATATCCAAGAAATATAGGATACCATCAAAAGACCAAAAATAAGATTTATTTGAATTGAGGAAGGTGCAGAGAATCAATCCAAAGGAATGCAAAATCTCTTTAATAAAATAATATCAGAAAATTTCCCAAACAGAAGAACAAATTTGAAAACCAAATACAAGAAGCATATAGGAGACTAAATGTACAAAATTACAGCAGATCTATACCAAGGCACATTATAATGAAAATGAATAGCATACAAAATAAGTATAGAATTCTAAAGGCCATAAGAGAGAAAACCAATAGAGGAAAACCAATCACAGCAGATTTTTTCAACCCAGACCCTCAAAGCAAGGAGAGCCTAAAACAACATATACCAGGCTCTAAAAGATAAGAGACGCCAACCAAGAATCTTATATTCAGCAAAATTATGCTTTAGATTTGATGATGCAATAAAAACCTTCCATGATAAACAAAAGCTAAAAGAATTTACAACAAGAAAGTTGGCACTACAGAACATCCTTGGCAAAATATTCCATGAGGAGAAATTGAAAAAAAAAATTAAAACCTTCAAAGAGAAGAACAACAATAAAGGAAAACTATCCATAGGAGAATCAAGTCGGCTAAATACCAAAAATAAAATAGAATTAAATAAAATTTAAAATGACTGGTAATACAAATCATATCTCAATAATAACCCTGAATGTTAATGGCCTAAATTCACCAATTAAAAGACATAGGTTGATAGATTGGATTTAAAAAAAAAAAAAAGATGCAACAATATGCTGCCTTCAAGAGACACATCTCATAGGAAAAGACGCCCACAGACTGAAAGTGAAAGGACGGGATAAAATATACCACTCACACAGACTACGTAAGCAAGCAGGGGTTTCCATCCTCATAGCAAACAAAGTAGACTTCAAGCCAAAGGTAATCAAAAGAGATAAGGAAGGGCATTTCATACTACTTAAGGGAATCATACATCAACAATAAATAACTGTCATAAATATATATGCCCCAAATAATGGAGCATCCACATTCATGAAACCAACCCTTCTCAAGTTCAAGAACCACATAGACCACAACACGATAAGTATAGGTGATTTTAACACACCGCTTTCACCAATGGATAGATCTTCCAAACCAACCTGAACAAATAAACTGTAGAACTCAATAATACAATCAATAGCTTAGATTTAACTGATATATATATATATATATATATATAGAGAGAGAGAGAGAGAGAGAGAGAGAGAGAGAGAGTATATTATCCATCAACAAGTCAGTATACTTTCTTCTCAGCAGCACATGGATCATTCTCTAAAATAGATCATATATTATGCCATAAAGCAATTCTAAGCAAATATAAAAAAGTAGAGATAGTACCCTGCATACTATCAGATCACAATGGAATGAAACTAGAAATCAATGATAAAATAAGAAAAAAAAAAAAAAAAAAAAAAAAAAAAACCTACTCCAAAACCTGGAGACTAAATAATATGCTATTGAATGAGCAATGGGTTGCAGAAGACTTCAAGAAGGAGGTTAAAAAATTCTTAGAGGTAAATGAGAACACCAATACAACATATCAAAATCTCAGGGACACTATGAAGGCAGTACTAAGAGGAAAATTCATTGCATGGAGGTCATTCCTTCAAAGAAGAAAAGGTCAACAAATAAATGAATTAACATTACACCTCAAAGCCCTAGAAAAAGAAGAACAAATTAACCCCAAAAGCAGTAGAAGACAGGAAATAATTAAAATCAGAGCTGAAATCAATGAAATTGAAAGAAAAAAACACAATTGAAAAAATCGACAGAACCAAAAGTTGGTTCTTTGAAAAAATAAATAAAATTGATAAACCATTAGCTACACTAACTAAGAAAAGGAGAGAAAAAACTCAAATTACCAATACATGTGAAGAAAAAGAGAACATCACAACGGACACTACAGAAATACAGAAGATAATTAGAAATTATTTTAAAAATCTGTATTCCAACAAAATAGAAAATAATGAAGACATCAACAAATTCCTAGAAATATACGATATGCACAAACTAAATCAGGATGGCGTACACAACTTAAATAGGTCAATTTCAAGCAAAGAAATAGAGGATGCCATCAAAAACCTACCAACCAAGAAAAGCCCAGGTCCAGATGGATGCACAACCAAGTTCTACAAGACCTTTAAAGAAGAACTAACACCAATACTTCTCAAACTATTCCATGAAATAGAAAAAGAGGGAACCCTTCCAGACTCATTCTATGAGGCCAATATCACCCTGATTCCAAAACCAGGCAGAGACAAATCAAAGAAAGAAAACTTCAGACCAATATTACTAATGAATATAGATGCAAAAATTCTCAATAAAATTTGGCAAATCGAATACAAAAACACATCAAAAAATATTACATCACGATCAAGTTGGGTTCATTCCAGGAATGCAAGG
The DNA here is from genome assembly GCA_025594165.1 of Tamias sibiricus. Taxonomy (NCBI): domain Eukaryota; kingdom Metazoa; phylum Chordata; class Mammalia; order Rodentia; family Sciuridae; genus Tamias; species Tamias sibiricus. The sequence goes on from CM046667.1 coordinate 134,241,916, forward strand.
TTGGTTCAACACAAGGAAATCAATAAATGCTATCCATCACATCAATAGACTCAAAGATAAAAATCATATGATCATCTCAATAGACGCAGAGAAAGCATTTGTCAAGACACAGCACCCCTTCATGTTCAAAATGCTAGGAAAAATAGGGATAACAGGAACATAACTCAACATTGTAAAGGCCATCTATGCTAAGCCCCAGGCCAACATCATCCTAAATGAAGAAAATCTGAAAGCATTCCCTCTAAAAACTGGAACAAGACAGGGTTGTCCTCTTTTGCCACTATTATTTAACATAGTTCTTGAAACCCTAGCCAATGCAATTAGATGAAAGAAATAAAAGAGATATGGATAGGAAAAGAAGAACTCAAACTATGACTATTTGCAGATGATATGATTCTACACATAGAGGATCCAAAAAACTCCACCAGAAATCTTCTAGATCTAATAAACAAATTCAGCAAAGTGGCTGGATATAAAATCAATACCCATAAATCTAAGGTGTTTCTGTACATCAGCGACAAATCCTCAGAAAGAGAAACTAGGAAATCCACCCCATTAACTATAACATCAAAATAAAATAAAATAAAATAAATAAAATACTTGGGAATCAACCTAACAAAAGAAGTGAAAGACCTGTACAATGAAAACTACAACACACTAAAGAAAGAAATTAAAGAAGATCGTAGAAGATGGAAAGAATTACCTTGTTCATGGATAGATAGGTAATATTGTCAAAATGACTATTCTACCAAAAGCACTATACAATTTCAATACAATCCCAATCAAAATCCCAATGTCATTCCTCATAGAAATAGAAAAGGAAATCATGAAATTCATCTGGAAAAATAAGAGACCCAGAATAGCAAAAGGAATTCTTAGCAAGAAGAATGAAACTGGTGGCATTACTATTCCAGACCTTAAATTGTTTTACAAAGCAATAGTAACTAAAACAGCATTGTACTGGCACCAAAATAGACCAGTAGACCAATGGTACATAATAGAAGACACAGAGACTAACCCACACATCTACAGTTATCTTATATTAGACAAAGATGCCAAAAACATACATTGGAGAAAAGACATCCTCTTCAACAAATGGTGTTGGGAAAACTGGAAATCCTTATGTAATAAAATGAAATTAAACCTCTATCTCTCTCCATGCACAAAACTAAACTCAAAATGGATCAAGGACCAGGAATTAAACCAAAGACCTTGCACCTAATACAGGAAAAAGTAGGCCCAAATCTCTAACATATTGGATTAGGCCCCAACTTCCTCAATAAGACCCCTATAGTAAAAGAACTAAAACCAAACATTAATAAATGGGATGGATTCAAACTAAAAAGCTTCTTCTCAGCAAAAGAAACAATCAGTGAGGTGAACAGAGAACCTACAGAATGGGAGCAAATCTTTACTACATGCGAATCAGACAGAACAGTAACTTCAAGGGTATATAATTCTCTCAAAAACTTTACAATAAAAAAAAAAAACCAATCAATAAATGGGCTAAGGAACTGAACAGACACTTCTCAGAAGAGATATACATTCAAACAACAAATGTATGAAAAAAATTTCAACATCTGTAGCAATTAGAGAAATGCAAATCAAAACTACTCTAAGATTTCATCTCACGCCAGTCAGAATGTCAATTATCAAGAATACAATAACTATAAATGCTGGCGAGGATGTGGGGAAAAGTGCACACTCTTACATTGCTGGTGGGGCTGCAAATTGGTGCAGCCAATGTGGAAAGCAGTATGGAGATTCCTAGGAAAACTTGGAATGGAACCACCATTTAACCCAGCTATGTCCCACTCCTTGGTCTATACCCAAAGGACTTAGAAAAAGCATACTACAGGGACACAGCCACATCAATGTTCATAGAAATACAATTCACAATAGCTAGATCGTGGAACCAACCCCGATGCCCATCAGCAGATGAATGGCTAGGGAAACTTTGGTATATATTCACAATGGTACACTGCTCAGCACTAAAAGAGAATAAAGTCATGGCATTCGCAGGTAAATGGATGGAGTTGGAGAAAATAATGCTAAGTGAAGTCAGCCAATCCCAGAAAACCAAAGGTCGATTAATTTCTTTGCTAGGATGATACTGAATTATAGTGAAAGGGAGGGGGGATGAGAGGAATGAAGGAATGTTAAATAGAAAAAATGGGGGAGGGGATGGAAAGGGGAAGGGAGATAGAAACAATGGCAGAAGGAGTTTGACATCAATATACTAAGTGCATGTATAAAAACTCATATGGTATGAAAATACTTTGTGTAAAACCAATGACTTGGAAAACTGTGCTCTTTATATGTAATATGAAAGGAATTGTACTCTAAAAGCATGCATAACAAATTAAATTAATTAAATAAAAAAGAAGTGATGGGTATGTTAATTAGCTTTACTTAATTATTTGACAATGCATACACATATTAAAACATCAGATTACACTTTAAAATGTGTACAATTATTATTTGTTGATTAAAATCAATAAAATAGAAAACATACATTAAGTAGAAAACAAAATATTTTAAAATTTTATAATAGGAGAAAACCACAATTGGACATATCTAAGTACAAATCTCATTTTAAAAAGATACACAAATGGCAAAATAAGTGTATGAAAACGTACTTCAACATCATCTGTCTTTAGGAAAGTGCAAACTAATACTACATAAGATAACATTATAAACTTATGAGAATGATTATATTTCAAAAAAAGTTGACAATACCAATTTATGTAGAATTTATAGAACAACAACTCCTGTTTATTAATCATGGCAATGCAAATTCAGATAGCCACTTCAGAAGACAGTTTGACAGACTTAAGAAGCTTATATCAGTCTTACCATACAATCCAATATTTGTATTCAGTGGAATTTACCTAAAGGAAATAATATTTCATTTCCACACAAAAATGTTGCACAATATTTATAGCACTTTATTCATAATCAATATAACTGAAAGCAACCAAGATATTCTTTAATAAGTGTATGGATAAGCAAAGTGTGGTTTAAACAGATAGTAGAATATTATTCAGCAATAAAAATGAATGAGCTATCAAGGCAGGCAAAGACATGGATGGATATTAAATGTATTATCTATATGAAATAAGCCTTCCTTTAAGTACTACATATTACATTGCCAAGGGGATGAGTTAAGGAGGTTAACTAGATTTTCTATGATGCAATAATGGTGGATACACAAAGTTATATTTGTGAAACACCCTAAAAACCTCACAACATATAGAGTGAAAGTGATACACACCAATTTTGAAAAATTATTTAAGAGATTGGAAGATCTCAGGAAGGATTAGAAACTGTGACAAGAGAACCATTGCATTATAAATGTGTGAATCAACTTTAAAGGATGGGATAGTGAGAAAATGCACTGAGCTAAGCAACTCTGGGCAAATGAATGCAGTTTGTAAAGCAAAAGAAACTATATAGAGACTACAAAAATCCTATACTCTAATTGATAAAGTTGTTTCCCAAAAGGGTATGAGTTAACAATTCTGATAGAACTAAACATGCACATTGGAATTAAAAATTTATTAAATGCATGGTGGATGGTTGAAGCCAGCTTTCTCATTGTTGGAATTGACATTTCTAGACCCTGATATAAATTCCCTGGAACAAGCCAGAGCAAGCATGGTCAGAGTTTAGTTATAGATGCAGAATAGGGAGTAAAAACCCAAACTAGGACAAAATAATGAAGCTGTGCCATTATACATTTGATTCACTCTTAAAGTGAGGTATATATTGAAAACTGGCTGCTGATGGTGGAACTGGCTTCTAGAGTTGGCAGACTGTCTCCTTAAGGAAAGAAAGAAGAGTAGCTCACAAGCTTCTCTCCACATCTCACAAGTCACACATCAGTGATAATAGGTTGTTATGAGTTTATTGAAAGAATAATATAGCAGAAGTACAAGATGAAAATTAAAATTCTGCCATTTAGTCAAAATGTTTGTCTTTATGGAAACTAAGATTTTTTTGAAGTGTTTATTAACTTTTTAAATCATTTGTTTTTTATTAATATATTATCAAATACAGTTTTATATTTACTATGATGTTTATCCCATTTTTCTACATTTAGATACATTTAAAATATTTAACTTAGAAATGAAATACTTTCTGAAAGAGAATAATTTTGTTATAGTTTTCTAGCAACAAATTTGAAAAAACTCATTCAACTCAACTGACCCATTTAAATACCATGCTCAATGGTAACTTCTCTGAAGGTCTAGTTTACACAGTTCTATTCTACATAAACACTATTTTACCCTGTTACACAGTATACACAATATATAGTTAAAGAGCATTTTTTTATAATAAACATGTTTCTATTTGATATAATACATAATTATATAATCATATATTATAAAATAATTTCATGTAATAAAAAAGATTACAGATAAGCAAAGGGGGAGCCTGTAATCATCAATGTCATATTGGCAATATGATGTATTAGTATGAACACATTTAGTTTATTATAGACATAGATAGCTGCAAATAGAAATATTTCTATATATGCATATATACAAGGGTTACTAAGTACACTTGTACTTCCCGGCTTTTTCGGCTGACAAAGTCTAGAAGCAGCAACCTAATGGTAATATGCATACCTATTTCTAGATCTTGTATTTTAATATCATTGTACAAGGCAAAAATCCAGAACCATTTGTAGAAATTATTAATTCTGATTGGGACAGAAATTCAAAAGACAAATTTGGGGCATCTTGTTGTGCCAGAAATTAAGATGTTAAAAAAAAAAAAAAATTGGCGCAACTCCTCTAGAAAGCAGTATGAAGACTCCTCAAAAAACCAGGAATGAAACCACTATTTGACACAGTTATCCCACTCTTTGGCATATATCCAAAAAATTTAAAATCACCATACTACAGACACACAGCCACAACAAGATTTATATCAGTACAATTCACAATACCTAAGTTATGAAATCAACCTACATGCCCACCAACTGATGAGTGATAAAGAAATTGTGGTATATATACACAATAAAATGTTACTTGCCTATAAACAAGTATGATTTTATGAAATTTTCAAGTAAATGGATGGTACCTGGAGAGTATCATGCTAAGAGAAATTACCTAATCTCTATAAACCAAAGGTTGAATGTTTTCACTGATATGTTGAAGCTAAACTACATTAAAGGGAGTGTATGAAGGGGAAGAAGAAAAGTTTAGTATATTAGACAAAGAGGATGAAAGCAAGGGAGGGGGAATGGAATAGGAAAGACAGTAGAATAAATCTAACATAATTTTACTATGTAAACATGAAAATACCTAAGTGAACAGCACCATTGTCCCCACGCACAAGAATGGGACCCTAAATAGAACAAGGTATATCCTATGCTTGTAAATTTTGATTTCAAAATGGAGTCTATTGCCATATATAGCAAAGAAGAACCAATAAAATAAAGTTGTTAAAAGAAGTCCATAATGATTAGAGTGTTTCAAAGAAAAAAGTCAGGAGCCATATAAAGAAATGATTGAAGCTGAACAACTTGAGCAATGAAAGAAGTAAAAGTGATATTGAATTTTAACCCATAGAATTAAATAAGTATCCATAATCTCATAGATATAAGTGATTAAATAAAAAATAAATGAAAATGTCAGAAATTTCTTATATTTCAAATAATGTAGTTTATCACTCCTTAAGTGTGGACTATGTACAGAGACTCCTTTCCAAAGACGGGAGTATGGAAAAGGACAATCAAAGAACAACTTCACAGTAGAGAAACCTAATGAACATTACCTCAGCTTTGATAGCCAAGCTTAATACCCACTTGATAAATCAGGTTGATAGCCTATGCAGCTGACATGATAGGAATTGCCCTCTATCATTAGCCCCAGTGCAATCATTTGATAAATATCTGACAATCTCAAAAGTGGAATATCTCAGAAAATACCTGATCAGTACTTCAGTAATGGCCAAGTTTATGAAAAACAAACAAAGTCTGAGACACTAACACAGCAAAGAGGAGCCTAAAGAGACATGACAATGAAATGCAATGTGATACCTAACCTGGTTGGAATCCTGGGAAATAAAAAGGGCATTAGTGAAAAACCAAAGAAATGGAAATAAGTTACAGGCATTACTTAGTAATAGCATATTAACATTATTTCATGAGTTATGACAAATGTAGTATAATAACGTAAGGGGTTAATAACAGGAGAACTATGTTTCAGAGAGGTAAACATAGAAATTGTATAGTACGTTTCCAATCTTTCTCTAAAATTCAAGCTCTTCTACAATAAAATGTTTATTTAGGAAAAAATATAAATATTTTTTGAAGTATGCATCCCTCTCCAGTTTCTAAGAAGCCTGCTAATTTCTTGACAAAACTAAATCCTCAAATACCTCAAAGACAAAAAAAAAAAAAAAAAAAAAAAAAAAAAATGAGTGAGAGGGACTGAAACCCGAAGATAGTGAGAAAAGCCTGTAAAGCCAGAAACAAGGTCCCTCCATTCCAGATTGGAGGGATATAGCCACATATAGCAGGTGAAAGCTGCAGAATGGAAACGTCATTGGAGAGCTTTTAAATTGTGTTATTCCCTAGTCTTCCACTTGCAGTAAGTGAATCATTCTCTGCCCCATTATCACTGAGGAGAAGATAAACAAGAACATCAACGGTGTTTAGCAGGTTAAAAAAAAAGGGCAACCTTTAAGTTCTGGTTTTAATTAAGAGATTTTAATTATTCATTCTACGTATAATTATTGATGCCTTTCTAAATACCAGAAAACATTCTAGATGTTGGGGAAAATGCAGTGAACAAAGGAGACAGAAATATGTTCATGAAGATTATATTCTAGAGCACAAAGGTACATGGTAAATTATATAAATTAATAAAATCAATTTGTATGTTGTGATGAATAGTGCAAACCAAAAAATAAAAGAAGACCTTCCTTCTTTTAGGTGAGCAGGGGTTTTGATTCCGGACAACGTACAACGTACCTAAGAAATGTCACACTGATGTGTACATACAGATCTGAAACTAATTCAGGTACTCAACTATTCCAGATGTTTCAGGAAAAGTACCATTCCAGACAAATGGAAGAGCAATGCAGAGCTCTGGAAGTTTACCTGATATCTTTGGAAATAATAAGAATGCCAATGTGGCTGAGGAAATGTGAGAGAGAGCAAAAACTGTAGAAGATAAAGTCACTGAGATAACAGGGGGAGGGGATAGATCATGTAGGATCTTGCAGGCCATGGTTTTACACAGAGAAGAAACATGAATCAACTTAATATTTAAACATGGTTATTTTAGTTTCTCAATGAAAATAGACTAGAAAATAGAATGAATTAGGGAGACTTGATATTACTATACTTTTACCATGTAGGAGGAAGATGATGACTTCTTGGAGGAAAATGAAACTGTGAGTATGAGGCTTGTGGGAAGTGTTCATATCCTGGAAATAATTTGAAGACAAAGGCAACTACACTTGCTGATGCCAAGCAAATAAATTTGAGTTATGAGAGATATAGAAAGTTGTTTTTTGTTATATTTTTTCTGAGTATATGGAATCATGAAGAGGTGAATTGCTGAGGTGGGTGACAACATATGAAGACAAATTTATGTAAAAGAAGTGTAATTAGATACTTAATAAGTTTACAATATCTACTGGGAATTCAGAGTCATAGAGTAAGCATTTGATACAGGAAGTTGGGATTTAGGAGATAGGTTTTATCTGGCAATAAATATGGAGGAGTCACTGATGTAAGTAAAGTAGTATGAAATGTGAATATGAATGAAAAATCAAAAAAGTATAGAGATAGAAAACAGAAAAGTCCTCATGTAATTGAAATACCTGAGGAATGAGCTCTAAGGATCTGTAATGTAAGAGGTCTGAAATACAGAGTCAAATCACAGAAGGAGACAGAGATTAGGTAGCCAGTCAGATGGACAGAAAAATAGAAGAGTATGTTGTAACAGCAGAAACAAAATGAAGAAAATGGAAATAAATATCTGTATCAAAAACTGACAATATAATCCTTATCAGAATGAAGATTGCTGAATCTTCACATTCCCTATATGTGATTCTGCCACCATGATGAGTCAGGTCAGGATAGCAAGGAGAAACTGGATTTAATGAGTGAAGTAGGGAGAATTCTGGAGAAGAGCAAAGAAATGATTAAAATCATAAGCAATACAGAAATAAAGACAAGCTAGAGAAAAGAACAAAGTTATTTGCAGCTTCAACCCTGACTTCTCTTTTGTGGAGCAGGGGATCCCAATACTTCCAGAGAACAGGAAACAGAAAAATGCTAGCAATCTTGATCAGACCAGCAGACTAGTAGTCCTAATTTCAAGAGGTACCCCATGTTTACTTTTAATCCAGTTTTAAACCCACTTTGGTCTAAAAGTCTCTGCTCCAAGAGAGGCACTCATTTTGGAACTTCCCCAATCCCCAGAATTAAGACTACAACAGCCACTGCTGGAGGTCATCTTGACGTTGGGGCTGGCAGTGGAACACTTGACCCTGCTAGAAACTTTGGATGAGTATGTGCCTCACTCAGTGGGAGAGATTTCCATCAGCATCTTGCATCTGCAGCACCAGTGGCTGATACAGTCACTGCTGGAGTGCTACCCATGCTAGCATCATATAAATTAGGATAAGTCTTCTTCCTAGCACACAATGTTGGGACTATAACCACTGTTGCATTCCTAGCTTTACTCACTCCTGTGCATCAGGGCATGGAGAAATTGACTAGACAAGTCCCACAGCTCTAATAATGTGACTACTGGTGGCCCCAATCCCCATCAACACATATGTTCACTGGTGAAATCTAGGGAAGTTCTCCTTCCTAGACCACAGCCCACAACACACAACCCTGGGACCACAGTCACTGTTGGGAAGTTCTGGTTTTACATATACCCGGGCATGAGGAACTGTGAAAGTTCCCAACCAATTACCACAGTTCCAGAAATACAACCATGAGTGGCCTCATCACATACTGACATCTCCACCTCACTGACAGGATCAAGGGATAGTCACCTTTCTTGCCCATAGTTTTGGCACTGTAACTACTCATCTAAAATGTCTCAGATCACTCAAGTTTGTTCCTTGGGATCAGGGTAAAGGGCAAATGTGTTCATAAGCTCTGAGGCCATAACTACTAATGCCACAAACCTTGTCCCCACCAGATTTTTCCCCTTGTTACCTGGGGACATTTATACTCATTCTCCACAGTTCCAGAATCAGAGATGCGAAAGTCAAAAGCCCCACCACCACCGATGCTCAACCTATGTGATATAATGAAGATCTCTCCAACATCTCATACCCTACATGATATGGATACAAGTGCCACAAGCCAAAATGTTACCTGCACATGCCCTGGGTGAGCTGGGTAACATCTTTTCCACACCCATAGACTTCAGACTAAAAATACAGGTGACAAAAGATTGGTACCAATGCCCTTGTGCCCTGGGACATGAAAAATTATCATCTAGGCCTCACAGCTCCGGGAAATTAGTTAAGATTCTTAAAAGTTACAACTACAAATATAACTGCTACACTGGACATAGAGAAGTTTCTCTTTGTGATCCAAAATTTCAAGGCTGCAGTTACTGGTGCCACAGATTCTACCAAAGAATGAGTTCCATTCCATCTTGTTACTCCAGAACTGATTGTATCATAGGCCCAGACATCTTGCACATTTATTCAGATCATGCTTGCAAAGGACTTTATATCCTCAGAGACCACGTGGCCACAAAAATTGGTATCACCAGTGCTTGCTCTAAGGGAACTAGAGAAAGTTCTTTCCATATTACTGACAATTGACATGGTGGCAGCTTCCACTACAAGCCACGGTGCCATCAAAGCTCAACTCTGTGGAGCCTGAAGACACATAGCTGAAGAAGTCTATGTCTACCGCAAAGTTATACAACTACATTCACAAATTGCTGCAGCACATATATTGAGGCATATATTGTAGACAGCCTGGTTTTGGCACCAAAATAGACTTTTAGAAAAATGGTACAGAAAAGGGTACAAAGAGACAAACCCACATAAATACAGTTATCTCATACCAGACAAAGGTGCAAAAAAACATATATTGGAGAAAAGATAGCTTCTTCAACAAATGGTGCTGAAAAAACTGGAAATCCATATGAAACAAAATGAAATTAAACCCCTATCTTTCACCATGCACAAAACTCAACTCAAGGTGGATCAAGGACCTAGGAATTAGACCAGAGACACTAAGCATAATAGAAGAAAAAGTAAGCTCTATTCTCTAACATGTCAGATTAGGCCCCAAGTTTCTTAATAAGTCTCCTGTAGCACAAGAATTAGTATCAATAATCAATAAATGGGATAGATTCAAACTAAAAAGCTTCTTCTCAGCAAAGTAAACAATCAGTGAGGTGAATAGAGAGCCTACAATTTGGGAACAAATTTTTACCACATGCACATCAGATAGAACACTAATCTATAGATATTTATAAAAAGAACTCAAAAATCTTAAGAACAACAAAAACAAACAAACAAACAAAAAAAACAAAAAAACAAATAACCCAATGAAAAAATGGGCCAAGGGACTGAACAGACACTTCTCAGAAAGTGATATACAATCAATCAACAAATATATGAAAAAAAATGTTCAACATCTCTGGCAATTAGAGAAATGCAAATCAAAACTACTCTAAGATCTAATTTCACTCCAGTCAGAATGGCAGCTATTAAGAACACAAACAATAAATGTTAGGGAGGATGTGGGGAAAAAGGCACACTTATACATTGCTGGTGGGACTGCAAAATGGTGCAACCGTTATGGAAGACAGTATGGAGATTTATTGGAAAACTGGGAATGGAACCACCCTATGACCCAGCCATCCCTCTACTGGGTCTATTCCCAAAGGACTTAAAAACAGCATACTACAGGGACACAGCCACATCAATGTTTAGCAGCACAATTCGCAATAGCTAGATTGTGAAACCAACCTAAATGCTCCTCAGTAGATGAGTGGATAAAGAAAATGTGGTATATATACACAATGAAATTTTATTCAGCAATAAAAGAGAATAAAATAATGGCATTTTCAGTAAATGGATGAAGTTGGAGAATATAATGCTTAGTGAAGTTAGCCAATCTCAAAATCCAAATGCCGACTGTGTTCTCTGATATAAGAAGGCTGATTCACAGTAGGGTTGGGTCAGGGAGCCTAGGAGGATTAGAGGAAGACTAGAAAGGTCAACACTAGAAGGGAGGGGGCAAGGGGGTATGAAGGGAAAAAAAAGATTGTAGAATGAGATAGATGTCATTACCCTAAATGCATGTTTGTAGACATGAATAGTATGAATATACTTTATATACAAAGAATGATATGTAAAAAGGTGCTGTATATGTGTATTATGAATTGTAATGCATGCTACTGTTATATATACAACAACTTTGAATAAATAAAAAATCTTTCAGAGAAAAATAAAAAACCTTTTCTATGAAATAATATTTAAAAAATTTTTAAAATGCCAAAGAGATATGGACATCGAGATAAAAGAAACTGAAAGGAGCCCAACAAAAATCAACCAAAGAGAACTTCATCAATGCACATTGTAGTCAAAATGTCAAAAATAAGCTGAGCATCATGTCGCACAAATGTAATAACAGCAGTTTAGGAGGCTGAGGGAGGAGAAGCAAAAGTTCAAAGCCAACCTCAGGAACATAGAGAGAATCTGTCTCAAAATAAAAAAAAAAAAAAAAAATAGAAAAGACTGGGGAAGTGGCTTAAGGGTTCAGCACCCCTAGGTTCAATCCCCTTGTACAAAAATATGTGATAAATATAAGAAAAAGAGAATCCAAAAATAACAAGACAAAAGCATCAAGTCATATATAAGGGAAGTTCCATTGGATGTGTTAGATTCTGGGCAGGGAGGCCACACCTCCCAGGTGCCTCAGGCTGACCATCTCTGCTGGCCAGCCCTCAGGTGACCCCCGCCTCTTGACTTCTGGCAGCCTATGAGGACATGGACTCACTCCAGGGGTCCAGCCTATGAGGACATGGACTCACTCCAGGGGTCCAGCTGGTCATGAGTGTCCTATCTAAGCCTGCTCCGGACTAAACCGTCCCTTTGTTCTTCTTCTTCCTTTCCCTGGTCCCTTCCCTGCCCCTTCCACGCTGCCCTCTCCCTACCCTTCCATGTGGTCCCTAATAAACCCTTTTTCTACAAGACGTTCCCTGCGTGGCTTTTTTCCAATATTTGGCGCCCACTGCGGGGCTCGTCTCTAACCAGAAGACAAAAGCTACCCCGGGAACAGCTTTTCACTTGCCTTCCAACTGCTGACTTGTTGCCGTGCACACACACTTCAGGCTGCCGGTCTCCAGATGGGTAAGCCCCTGCAATCTTGGGAGCTCTTAACCCGACAGGCCTTCCACAGTGGGAACTGACCGTTGAACAGCCAGCATCCCCACTGCTGGCTCATCTGGGGAGGACCTCACCCCACCTAGACCTTCAAGGTTGAAAGTGGACCTCACAGAGCTCTCTCTACCTCACTTTCCCTTTCCAGGGAACAGCTGAATTTACAATCTCCCAGTCAGCTTGTATCCCCACCATGTGTCTGCGTGCCAGCTCCAACACCCCCTCGACCCTAAACTTTCAAGCCTCTCCATGTGTGCAGGCCAGACCCCTCTGAGGCCAGGGACACTGCGTGTCTCTGCACCACGTGTCCCCGTTTGCCAGCAGCTCTGCACCCCAGACCTTTCTGTGCAGAATGGAAATATGGGGGTGCTCCTTTCATCCACACCTCAAACTTCTTCATCCTTCCTGGCAGACTTAAGCCAAACTTTACCAGCTGAGAGTACTTCGATTACTTTATTTTCTACTCTAGTGACCGTTTTACTTCTAAGTCTAGCGGTCATTCACTATTGGTCACTTCACATTCCATTCCATCCACACCCAGCTGACTGCCCTCTACAGCTACTCCTTGATAACTTGACCATCCTCAGCTTGAGTTCCGAGATATGGCCAAATAAACTAGTTAAGCTATGCACTCAAGATTGGCCCAAATACCCTCTAGCAAATTGGTGGCCGAGTTTAGGTTTAGTGGACCCTGCTGCTTTACAGCAGCTGTTCGACTTTTGCCAACAATCGAGACAGTGGGAGGAGCTACCATATGCAGATGCGTTTCTTCTCCTCGGTCTAAACCCCTCACTCGATGCTCGCGCTGGCTGTGCTTCAGCCCTTCTTGCATGATGCATGAGCGAGTCATCTCTAGGTGACCCGGACTTTGACCCAGGGTTACAGGTCTGTCCCCCGGCCTTACCACCATTCTAGGAATCCTACTCTGCCCTCAGTTCCACCCTTCATGGATTCGCCATCTTCTTTTGCCCCAACCTTGCCTTTAGGCCCTCCTCTTCCATCTCTTCCTCCTACGTCATCTCCTGTGACTGATTCAGCCCCCTCCCCTGCGGATTCCATGCTGACTCCCCTCGCTGATTCCTTGGCGGTTACCACAGAATTTCAAACTCCTTCCCCCGCTCTGGCTTTTCCCGATGCAGTTTAAGTGCCAATTCCAAACTCACAGGCTATCACGCCACTCAATTCCGACTTCAGTCCCCGTATCACCCGTTCAAAAGAGCAGACAGGACAGCTGACTCAGATCATTGCGCCCTTGTGGGATGCAGCGGGGGTGGAGGGAGTAATTAAAGTTTATGTTCCATTTTCCATGGCAGATCTATCCCAGATTGAGAAGCAATTGGGTTCTTATGCTACAGACCCCACAAGATATTTGAAAGAATTTCAATGGGTCGCCCAAGTGTATAATCTCACATTTCATGATGAGTAGGTCATTTTAGCAAATACTCTCCTTCCAGAGGAGTGCAGACGAGTCTGGGAACAGACAAGAGCCTATGCAGATGAGACTAACAGAACTAATCCGGAATTCCCCATTTGCCCCGAGGTTGTGCCAGATGCAAATCTGAATTGGGACTATAATTCATCAGGGGGCGTGGCCTTAAGACACCAGTTTATCATTTGCATAGTGGCTGGTCTTAGGAGAGCAGCTCTGAAACCCATTAATTTTGATAAGCTGCAGGAAATTATACAAAAAAGAGAAGAGATTCCCTGAGTTTGTTGATTGGCTGACAAAAGTGCTTCAGCGGTACATGAATCTAGACTCTGAGTCCCCAGGGGGCCGCCAAGTCCTTATGACTTATTTTTTTATCCCAAAGCTACCCTGACATACAGGCTAAATTAAGAAAGTTGAAGCAAGGGCCTGCAACACCTCAGACTGAGATTTTGGCCACAGACTTTAAGTCATATCATAATCGAGAAGAGGAGATGGAGCGTCACAGGTTTCAAAAATATGAACGACCAAAGTTTCAAATGCTTGCTCAAGCCCTTTGGGGCTCCGATGCTCAGGCCTCAAAAACAGGGGTTCATAAGTCCATACAAGGGGAACCTCCATGGCCTTGTTATAGGTGTAGGAACGAAGGACATTGGGCTAAGGCCTGCCCTAATCCCCTAAGCATCCGTGCCCTAAATGTTCTGAGGTGGGACACTGGGGTGTTGACTGCCCCAATTCCTGTAGGGGGGCTGGACCGGTCACAAACCCCAACCTGCTGGCACTGGCTACAGAAGATTGATGGGGCCCAGGGGCTCCTTTCCCGACCATTGACATCGCCTTACAGGATGGCTGCCCCATAAATTTCCTGCTGAACACAGGAGCCACTTCCTCGGACTTGAAGGAGTTCAGGCCTCAGTTGTGTTCTCTAATCTTCCTAGCTCAGTTGTGTTCCCTAGTTCATCTCACTCCATCCCCACCTCCATCTTTCTTCTTGCAGTTTTAGAGGACACCAGTTCCTCTGAAGGATCCCCCCAACTCCCTACCAATGCAGGACCCCCCCAACTCTCTACCCATGCAAAAAACCCTCAGCCCTTGATGATGCAGAAACCTCTCAGTACCCTGCCCCCACCAATCTGGTAGACCCTAAAGTTTGGGATACCCAGACTCCCTCCTTTGTTCATTGCAACCCAGTAAATATTCACCTTAAGGACCCCTGGTGTTTCCCCAACAGAGCCCAGTATCCACTTCCAGCCACTAAACTTAAGGGTCTCCAACCCATTATTTCAGATCTTCTGCGGAAACATTTTCTCAGACCCACCCATTCCCCTTATAATATTCCTATATTAGTGGTTAAGAAGTCCAATGGGTCATATCGGCTAGTCCAAGATCTTCGTCTCATCAACCAGGCTGTCAGGCCTATACACCCTGTGGTCACAAATCCTTGTACCATTCTTTCCCTAATTCCTTCCATATCTACCCATTTCCCAGTTATTGATCTCAAGGATGCCTTTTTCACTGTCCCCTTACCTCATGAATCACAAGACCTCTTCGCCTTCACCTGGACTGACACCGATACTCAACAGTCCCAACAATTGACCTGGACAGTCCTCCCATAGGGTTTTTGAGACAGCCCTCATATCTTTGCATAGACACTGGCTGATGACCTCAAAGACCTTGAACTCTCTGACTCCACTCTCTTGCAGTGCGTAGATGACCTTCTCCTCTGCAGCCCTTCCTTTCTCACAGTTCATGAGGACTCTTACACTCTTTTAAATATTCTTTCCTCTCATGGGTATCGTGTTTCTCCATCTAAGGTGCATCTTGCTCAGACCCAGGTAGTTTACCTAGGAGTTTAGATTTCCCATCAGTCTAGGTCCATTACTATAGATGGAAAGGCCCTCATCGAGGCTCTCCCATGTCCCAAGACAAAGGAAGAGATTCTTTTCTTCCTAAGCCTAGCGGGATATTTCCATGCCTGTATTCCCAATTTATCTCTTTATGCAAAACCCCTATATGAGGCAGCTAAGGGGCTTAAGGAAAAGCCCCTCCCTGAAAGCATTTGGGCTGAGTTTAGATATCTGCAGCAGGCTCTTGCTACAGTTCAAGGAAGTAGATTCAGAGAAATAGTAGGAAGACTCATGGAAGGCTGCTATGGCCAAAATGTTGCAGTCCTACAAACCCCATATGTTGAAAGGTAATCACAAATGTGATGGTATTAGGAGGTGGGGCCATTAGGAGTTGTCCCCTAAAATAAAAGTTATAGGGAATTGGTCTTTCCATTACCACCAGAGGAGAAAGAAGTAAGAAAATGCCATCTTTAAAACAAAAATTGGGTCATTACCTGCTGAATCTGCCTTGATGATAGATTCCCCAGCTTCTAGAACTATAGTGAATAAACTTCTGCTGTTTTCTTAGTCAGTTAGTTTATGGTATTTTGTTATAGCAGCACAGATAAACCAAAAGGCAGAGATCAGAATTATGGTCTGCTGAAGCAGCAGGAATCTTGAGGTGACAGGGTATGAGAAAATGGGGAACATATTAGAAAGGGTGTTCCATATATCTGAGTGGATATTTGCTCTGAATCCTTGGCTAATGGATTCACCACACCTGTGCTGAATTCATAAGACCTAGGAGACACTGCCTGCTGCGGTCTAAAATACAAGAAAGAGGTTCAATAAGACAAAAATATGTTGTAGTTCTGAATACAGGAGAGTTGAAAGGCTGAATACCTCTGAAACTCAGATGAGACAATAGAAAGACCACTAATGTGCAGTGATAAACCAGAGTAAGGTCATGATTTAGGACTAAGTTTAAAACAAATAGACCAAGGGGAAACACAAATCCTTACAGAAACAAAAGGCTCTAAAATAATTTAACTGCCTGTCTGAATATTAACACCCTTTAAATATGCCATAATTCAGATCCCCTATAACAGCCATAAGACATAGTTTATAAATTAAAAAAATTTAGATATGTGAAGAAGTAAGTGTGACCGGTAATAATATAACAAAAGTTGCGAAAATGAATAGATGACTCTGTGGTGTATAAGTCAGAAATTGTGTGTGTGTGTGTGTGTGTGTGTGTGTGTGTGTGTGTGTTTTTTAAGTAACTGTTTAAAACAAGTCACAGTGGTACAAAGGAGAATTTACTCACAATGAGTTGCAAACTTGTGAATCTCAGCAAAAAAATGAAAACTCTAAAAACAAGTGCCAAAAGAAAATAAGAATAAGAAGTTTATTATCAGAAATGGAGAAAAAAATCAAATTATTTATTTTACAGTTCTAAGAAGCTCAGTTTTCTCTAACCAAAGAAAAATATACACCAAAAATAAGATATAGGTAGGCACATCAGTGTAAGCCTACTAAAATAAAAGACCAAAAGTAAATGTTAAATGCAACCAGAATCTAAAGACACACAGAGAGCAATGAAAAAAAATTAAAGATGATGAAGAATACACAACGAGAAAAGGGTAGTCTCTCCAATAAATGGTATTGATAAAAGTGGATATTCACATGTTTAAGAAGGATGATTTGGATCCTTATCTTACATAATAAGCAAAATCAATTCAGAATAGATTAATAATTAAACATAATACCTGAAACTAAAAAACTTCCAGAAACAAAGCATAGGAGATAATCTCCATGACAATATTCTTTGCACTGATTTTCTAAAAATGGAATTACATCAAACTAAAAAGCTTCTGCATGGCAAAGGAGAAAACAACAAATGAAAAGTCAACTTATAAAATGGGAAAATATTTGGAAATGCTATATTCAATAAGGGGTAAATATGCAAAATATGAAGGAGTGACTCAACTCAATAACAAAGAACAAATAATTTAAAGTCGACAATATATATAAATGGGCATTTCTCAAGACATACAAATGGGCAATACATATATGAAAAGGCACTAAACATAAACCAGTAAGAAAGTGTAAATCAGAACCACAGTGAAATATCATCTTGAGCCTGACAGAATGGTTATGTCAAAATGTAAAATGATAGTGGTGGTGGCAAGGATATCTATAAAAGGTAACCCTTATACATTGTAGTTAGGAATGCAAATTAGCTCAGTCATAATGGAAAATAGTAGGCATATTACTCAAGATATTAAAAATAGAACTGCTATATGATTTGTCAATCTCACTTTGGGTATATTTCCAAGGAAAATAACATCAGTATCTCAAAAGATAGCTCTGGACTTCCACGTTCAATGTAGCACTATGCACAATGGCTAAGAAATGGAAACAACCTAAGTGTCCATTAACTGATAAATAGGTAAAGGAAATTAATAATGGAAAATTGAATTAATTTCTATAAAAAGAAGGAAATACTGTCATTTGTGCCAACATATATGAACCTGGAGGAGATCATGAGAAGTGAAATAAGCCAGGCAGAGAAAGACAAATGTTGCATGATCTATCTGAATTACATATGGAATATAAAATAGATATGTAGAGAAGGACTATAAAGGATGGGTGTCAGAAGTTGGGGTGGGAAATGGGAATAGGTTGGTCAAAGAGTACAAATTTGCAGTTATAAGATGATTAATATGATTAAATTTCAGTTATAAGATGATTAATTTTATAGCATGGAGGCTATAGTTAATAATTATGCATTGTGTATTTGAAATTTATTAAAAGTAGATCTTAGGCATTATATTTTATACATCAAATATATACAATTTTAATTTTTCATTACATATGTCATTAGAGCTGGAAAGAATGAAGAATAATTTATCAGAAAAAAAGGATGCCAAGAGGTAATATTTAAAATCCTAAAAAGAACAGAAGACTAAAGGAGACAAAATAGTGTATGTATTTCAATTGATTCTAAAAATAATATTTGATGTAATTCAGCTCTTCTGAATGAAAACAACTCAAAAAATTAAAATAAAAGGGACTTCTTCATTGAAAGTAAAAGTCTCTTGGAATCCTACAATAAGCATTATATATTTCTTTAAAAAAAACTGCTACATGTTTATTTTTAGGATTTAAAACAAGAAAACCACTACTTATTATCACTGCTCCTTTTAAGCACAACATAATATTTGTTAGCTATCATGTATGACAAATAGAAGAAATTATTTATTTATGAATTACAAGTGAAAAGATACAATGATTATGATTTGCCACAATAGAATTATCTATATAAAAATGCCACAGAATAAGTTTAAGAATTAGTAAGTGAATTATGTGAGATTACCAGATCTAATACTAACTTATACAAATCAAGCATTTTCCTTTGCAGTAGTAATAATAAATTATAATAAGAAATAAGGCATTGTTCATAATGGCAACAGAATTTATAGAGCTCTAAAAATTAACAATGACTTCATGAAAGACATTTTCAGAAAATTGTGAAACTCTAAAAATACCTATAAAGAGACATGAA
Source organism: Tamias sibiricus (assembly GCA_025594165.1). Lineage (NCBI taxonomy): Eukaryota > Metazoa > Chordata > Mammalia > Rodentia > Sciuridae > Tamias > Tamias sibiricus. Next base: position 134,261,129 of record CM046667.1, read on the forward strand.
CAAATGGAGAAATATGCAACAATCATAAATTTGATAACTTAAACATTGCAACTGCCAACTCTCCCCCCAAATAACCCAAAAATTCAATACAAATTTACTAAAAAATTCCAGAAAAATATATAGAGGGATTAAAAAACTTTTTATTATAACTAATCCCATATTTGTTAAACTTATTTACTATATATAACTAATACTATACTAATCTTTACCAGGTACTAGATATACTGGTGAAGCAGGTTGGCCTAAGTGGTTAAGGGCACTGGATCAGACCACCAGGTGTCAGATTTCTATTCCACAATTTTCTAGCTGTGTGACCTTGTGCAAGTTATTTAACATATCTGTACCTCATACTCCCATCTTATTTTATGAACACAATAGCAGCACCTACCTCATATGTCATGAGAAATAAATGAGTTTACATAGCTAAAGAAATGGTAATATTACCTGTCATGTATTAAGTATCAACTAATTTTAGTTTATCACTGGAGCACAGTAACAAAAATGTGGTCCTTGCAAAGATACATAAAATAATAGATTAAGGGGGAAAAAGAGAGTTCAGAAGCAGATATATGATAAAAGTGACACCTCCAATAAGTGAGAAAAGAATGTTTAATATATAGTGTTGAGAACACTGACTCACCTTGTGGATTAATGACATAAATGTGAAAGGAAAGTTAGTAGAAGCAATTTTTTTACTTTAATATTAGAGAACATTTTCTTAAACAAGACTTCAAAAATACAAAACATAATGTTTAAAAATAAAATACTTATTTAACAATATCAAAATAAAACCATTATGGTCAATGAAAGAAACCAAAGACTAATTTACCAGATTGGTGACAGACTGTAAGAATATTTTTGAAGCATATGAAGTTGAGAATGGATTAATACTTAAAGAATATAGAAAACATGTTCAAACTAACAAGAACAGTATGTCAACCTAATAGAAAATGGGACAACCAATGTGAGGCACAATTTAAATAGAGACTGGGAAAACTGAATGACTACTAAATATTTGGAGAATCACCCATCCTCAGAGAAAACCATCAAAACAAGGAGATCCCCTTTGATACCTATAAGATTGACAAAAATTAAAAGTAGGTTACTATCATGTCTTGGGAAAGGTGGGGTAAAATGAAAACCATCATTTCCTGTTGGGAGAACAAAAGTTTGAGTAGGTAGGCAAAGTATCAGGACACTAAATGTGTGTATGTCAAATTCCTCAGCAATCCCATTTCTGGCCATGTATCCTAGAGAAACTTCCATGACTCTCACATGGGCTCATTAGAAGACATATATGCTTATTTACTGCTATGTTGTTTGTGCTGAGGAGGAAATGTTGTCCATCATTTGAGAATAGATGAGAGAAGTGTAAAGAGACATGCAATAGATTAGTCTGTAGCACTTTGAAGCAATATGCATGATCCTGGTTGGACTCCAGCACCATAAAAAAGACAAAATTATATATATATATATATATATATATATATATATATATATATATATATATATATACAATTCCATTTATATGCAATTTTAAATACATAAATAGTTATATTGAGTGATTTAAAATGAGTAATAGGAATATGTGTGGGAATCAGTGACAAACAGGCAAAAAAATAGAATAATAAAAAAGCTTTGCAGGATCCTGTGCCTTGAAGTGAGGAGTAGGATTCAATCAATTATCTGCACCTCAAGATAGGTGTAGCTAGTGGTATCACCTTTTCTAATGATTGAAAATAGTTCTGAGAGAGGGAAGATGGCTGATTAGAGGAAAGGTTCACATCCCAGCAGCTCTTCAACATCAGACCTACAAAATGAGAAGATGGTTTCTCAGCAAGATGGTTAATTAGGGGAACTCACCGAATTAAATATTGAACTCTACAAAAAAATCACAGAAGAGTCACAGAAGTCAGAATTATAAACATAAGAAATATTATATTAGAGAAGTGCCAATGTGGGCACCACTGTGGCCACCAGGGGCAGGAATGAAGAAGAGGAGGGGCAGAACAGACAAAGGAGATGGCCAGGCTGCTGGATAAAGAAATTAAAAAAAAAAAAAAAGAATAATTGATTTTGGGGAAAAATGTGGATTAGAGAGGAAGGCTGAATTTAATACATAAAGAGTAGGTAGAAAAAGTGAATAATGAAAGCAATTCTAAAAATACCTTACACCAGAGGGGAGCATATTTGGCTTGAAAAATGGTAAGCCACAGTGGCATTCCCCACCATAGGAGAAAGCACACAATTCCCCTGCCAAAGAAGGCAGCCTCCCTTTGTGCTGGCAATACCCATGGAATGCAAACCACAGTCCCCCATCTGGCCACCAGGAAACAGGACATGGGGAAATCCTGCAGCTGATCAAAAAAAAAAAAAAAAAAAAAAAAAAATCCCAAAAGGCACCTGAACCACAGACACTGAAATAGGTACAAAGAAAATTTGTCTGGACCATTCAGGTTCTGGGTCCCAAGAGAGAGAGCTGCCTCTGTTGCTGGCACTACAGCAGCCATACGGGACCATCTGCACTTCAGGAAAAATATGTGTTTTTTTATATTCATAGTTCTGGAAGTTAAATCTGTGGAGATTCTGTCCCAATACCCTAAAAGTGGATTTTTCTAAGGATTCTAGAGATCCAGATATTCTGCAGAGACAAGCATCCCTCCTCTAACCAAGGATGTAGAACAATACTCAGACACTCACCCACAGAGTTCCAAAGTTGTATCTAGACCAAGCCCCAATTGCTGCTGCAATCTCCAATTAAAAACTCTGCAACACCCCCTCTACAGAAAAACACAACTAGTCAACACCCAAACTGTGCTACCCCACTGTATCCCAGAAGACTGGAAGCTGAGATCTACTATAACCAACTTTGCCTCCTCCAAACAAAAGCTGGCAGCTAAGAGAGCAACACAAAGATATTGGGTTTAACAACTGGAAATCCTCAAACCAAGGGTTACAAAGCCAAAAGCAAATGACAAGAACGAACATCCTTCCCTACCACAGTTTTGACCACCTCAGAAGAAATAAGCCCTTACTTTTTTATTTTCTTTCCTTTTTTTTTTTAAAAAAAAAAAAAACCCTATTAATTAATTAATTTATTTGTGTATTTTTATTGGTACTGGGGATTGAACCCAGGAGTGCTTAACCCCAGAGCCACATCCCCAGGTTTTTTTATTTTTTATTTTTATTTTGACACATTGTTTTTCTAAGTTTAGAGCCTCCCTAAGTTGCTTAGAGCCTCGCTAAGTTACTTTAAGCTTGTAGTCCTCCTGCCTCATCCTCCTGAGCCACTGAGATTACAGGCATATACCACTGTGCCTGGCTAAGATTTTTTATTTTTTACATTTTTTAAAATTTTATTTATTTTTTAATTTTTTTACTCGTTTTTCCTTTCTTTATACTCTCATTTTAATCAATTCTTTTTATTGTTTTTTAAAAATTTAATTGTATTTTTAATTTTTTCAAACATCATTTCATTTTATTGTATTTCATTTTACTTTTTTTCCATTATAGATGATTTTGTGTATGTGCATGTGGGTGTCTGTGTGTGGGTGTGTATGTACTTACTACATGGATAAGTTAAAATATATGTATGTGTGTGTGTATATATATATATAATATATATATAATTATATTTTCACATTAATTTATTTCTTCTGCACCTGTTTATTATTTAGCCTTGATTTGTTTAAGGTGGGGTTTGGTTTTGATCTTACACTTGCTGCTCTGTACATACCTCAGTTCTCATCCCACTTATCTCCCATTTAGCACTGTCTTCCCCCACTAATAGCCAAATTTTCCTGTTCCCATATCCTCAATTTCTTTATTAACTTTTAACAATCTTTTATTCCTTCTTCTTTACAGCCTACATCAGCTACATTCCACCTGACTTTCATCTGATTACTTTGAAAAATATTTCAAACTTCCTCTCACTTTTCCAACTTAGTTTTTCTTTGCTTAAGAAATTATAATCCCACTACATAATACAATAATATAGTTATGTACTGTACATCCCATTCATGTTGTTGTGATTCATAGAGTAGATGACATAGTAGACACCTGATGTTGAATGACAGATCTAATCTGTAGTTTTGTGTTGTTCATATTAATGTTAAACGATGACCCCACCATTTGGTGGCAATTTGTATTACAAATGTTAACAATGACACTGGACATTTATCTCAAAACTATACATCTGTCATTGACATCATATAACTCCTTACTCATCCATTCCTCTATGAGGGATTGGAAAGTGTGGGGCACTTCAAGACTACATAGTAGAGATCCTGATGCTAAGAAACACTCACAATTCAATCGAGCAACAGTGAATCTCACCCTATGCATGATCTAGCCCCACCTGAGCACAAACATTACTTCAACTCATAGAATTAGGAAGACAAAAACCCCAAATCAAGAACCAGGGCACGATGAGGAACGACCAGATGAGAGTTTATGCTCCCACCCTTGATATCTACTCATATATGAAAAATAGAGAAATCCTAAAATAATAGTAATAAAACACACACATAAGCATGTGCATATAAAAGAGGAAGGGGAATTAATCTCAATTGATGTGCAAAGCAAGGACCTCTGAAAACATAACAAAAATAATCAAACTGATCTTCCCCCAAAATTCACAATCCCCTGACAAAGGATTCTACAAATATGAAAGAGGATGAAATTTCAGAGAAAGTTTATGAAATACTAATTATGAAAATGTTCAATGAAATAAAAGCAGATATAAGGAATGAATTAAGGGATCAAACACAGGAGATGAAAGACCATTTTAATAAAGAAATAGTAATATTGAAAGGAAACCAATTAGAACTCCTAGAAAAGATAAATCAAAATATATTAAAAATTCACTTGAAAACATCATCAGCATATTAGACTGAATAGAAAAAAGCACTTCAGTGTTTAAAGACTGAGACTCAGACCTTGAAGACAAAATGCCAAGATGCATGAATTTGTGTATACATATTTTAGTCACTTTTTTTTTTTTTTTTTTTTGCTGCTGTGTATAAAAGACCTGACCAGCTCAATTGTATTGAAGGAAAAGTTTATTTAAGGGCTCACAGTCTGAGATCTCTATCCATACAGAGCCAGCTCCTTCCTTTGGGGCTTGAGGTGAGGCTGAACATCATGGTGAAAGTGTGTGGCAGAAGGAAGCAGCTCTCATGGTGATCAGAAATCAGATAGAGACTCCACTTGCCAGATATAAATATATACCCAAAGCCATGCCCCAATTCCCATCTCATCCAGTCACACCTACCACTTCACTTACAACTCAGTTAATCCCTATCAGGGAATTAAATCATTAATTGAGTTAAAAATCTTACATCCCAATCTTTCCTCCTTTGAACCACCTTGTATTTTCTTATACATGAGTTTTTTGGGAATACCTCCCAGCCAAAGCATAATAACACAGAATACAATAAAGGAACATACAGAACATACAGAAACTCTGGGACAACATCAAGAGGCCAAACTTCAGAATCACTGGGATAGAAGAGAACATGGAGCTGAATGCTAAAGACATTAAGAACATTTTCAATGATATAGTAATAGAAAAATTTCCCCATATCAGAAAGGAGATACACTTCCACATACAGGATGTGTATAGGACCCCAATATACCTGATCAGATGAGATGTTTACCAAGACACATCATAACCAAAATGCCTAATATTGAAAATATGGAAAGAATATTAAAAGATAGAAGAGAGAAACATCAGCTCAGATTTAGAAGTAAATCATTAAGGCTCATTTATGAATTCCCAAATCAGAAACTAAAATCAAGGAAGGCCTGGAATGAGATATTCCAAGTTATAAAGGAAAATAATTGCCAACCAAGATTTTTATACCTAGCCAAACTCTCTTTCATATTTGATGAGGAAATAAAAACATTCCATGACAAAGATAAACTAAAATAATCCATGACAATCAAATCAACGCTATATGATTTCTGCAAGAGACTCATTTCATAGGCAAAGACACTCACAGGCTAAAGGTAAAATGGCTTGAAAAATATTCCATGCAAATAGAGTCAGTAAAGAAGTTGGAGTAACCATCCTCATATCTGACTACATTGATTTCAATCAAAAATTAATCAAAGAGATAAAGATAAATAGAGAGATACCAAATGAATAAGCTTATGCTTAGCAAAAGAAGTACAAACTAGCTCCCAAATCAGTAGAAGACAGAAAATAATAAAAATCAGAACCAAAATTAATAAAATTGAGAATTAAACAAAAAAGCAATACTAGGATCAATGTAACAAAGAGTTGGTTCTTTTAAAAGATATTTAAAAATACATTCTACTAACATCTATAACTAAAAAGAAAAAAAATGAAAAATAATAAATATATAAATGAGTGAAGGTAAGATTGATAGAGGAAGTACAGTAGGGGAAGAAGGGAGGGACATTCTGTGGGGGAGTGGGGATTGAAATAAAATAATTGCATGTATATATAATTATAGTTTATGCTTATACTCCTTGGGGGAAAATGAAGTGAATAAGATTTACATACCTGTAGCCAAACTAACCAAATGAAAGAGAACATCCAAATCAACCAAACTACAGATGGAAAAGTAGATATCACCACAGATGGTTCTGAAATACAAAGGATCAGTGGAAACAATTTTGAAGATTTATACTCCAATTAACAGCAAAATCTAGAAGACATTGACACAATTCTAGAGGCTTATGATCTGCCCAAATTGAACCAGAAAGGTATAGCCAACCTAAATAGGCCAATATCAAGTAATGAAATTGAAACAGCAATTAAAATTCTATCAACAAAGAAAAGCCCAGGACAAGATCAAATCGTAATTGAGTTCTATCAGACATTTAAAGATGAAGTAGCATCAGTCTTTCTCAAAATATTTCATGAAATTGAAAGGGAAGGAACACTTCCAAACATATTTTTATGAAGCCAGTATAACTCTGATACCAAAGCCAGAGAAAGACACATCTAGGAAAGAAAACAACATACAAATCTCTCTGATGAACATAAATGCAGAAATCCTTAATAAAATATTAGCAAATTGCATTTAAAACATTATAAGTAGATAATGACCATGACCATGTGGGCTTCATCCCAGGAATGCAGGGTTGATTCAACGTATGCAAATCAATAAATGTAATTCACTGTTGGGACTATGTCTGCCAAGGGGCAGGGTTTTGGCTGCTTACCACGCCCTAAAGGACCGGGGCTAAACAAAGGGGTGTGGCTGTGACATAGTGTGAGAGACTGGACGGCCCTGCTGGCTGATTGGCTAGTTCTAGGCCTATTTAAGTTCAGTGCCTTGCCAATAAATCTGAGTTTCTGGATTCTCGCTTGCTATACAGAACTCCCTGGGTGTGGCGTGTTTTCTGTTTATCAGACAGAGGTTCATCCAGCTATTTTTTCCCTTATGTCCACTCTCGCCGGGTAAGTTATATTTTCCTCTGCGGGCAGAGGGGAAACTTCCTTTTAGGGCCCAAAAGGATGATAGCTTAGAACTCGGCCCCATTCATAACTCAGCAACCCCAGCAATTCACCATATGATCATCTCAACAGATGCAGAAAATATCTTTCATAAAATAGAGCATTCATGCTAAAAAATGCTGAAAAACTAGGGATAGAAGAATCTTACTTCAACATTATAAAGGTATCTATGACAAACGCAAAGATAACATCATACTGAATGAAAAAAAAAAAAGAAAGAAAGAAAACATTTCCTCTAAACTCAGGAACCAAGAAAGGATGTCCACTATACCATTTCTATTCAATATATTTCTTGAAACTCTTGCCAGAGCAATCAGACAAGAGAAGAAAATTAAAGGACACAAATAGTAAAATAAGTCAGACTCACTGTTTGTTGATGACATGATACTATATCTAGAAGATTCAAAATTCTACCAAAAAACCCCAGAGCTGATAAATTAAATCTGCAAAGTAGAAGGATACATAATCAACACTCATAAATGAACAGCTTTTCTATACTCTAAGCAATTCACTAAGAAAAAAATCAGGACAACTATCCCCTTCGGAATACCCTCCACAAAATAAACTACCTGGGAATCAATCTAACCAAGGAAGTGAAAGATCTCTATAATGAAAACTATAGAGCACTGAAGAAATTGAAGACCTCAAAAGGTGGAAAGAGCTTCCATGTTCTTATATAGGCAGAATTTGTATTGTCAAAATGTCCACACTAGTTTGAATCCATCCCATTCATTGATTCTAGATTTTACTTCTTGTGCAATAGGAGTCTTATGATAGAGGTTTGGGCCTACTTTTTCTTCTAATAGACACATGGTCTCTGATTTAATTCCTAGGTCCTTGATCCACTTTGAGTTGAGTTTTGTGCATGGTGAGAGATAGAGGTTTAGTTACATTTTGTTGCATATGGATTTCCAGTTATCCCAGCACCATTTGCTGAAGAGGCTATCTTTCATCCAATGTATGTTTTTGGCACCTTTATCTAATATAAGATAGCTATAGTTGTGGGCATTAGTCTCTGTGTTCTCTATTCTGTACCATTGGTCTACTGGTCTATTTTGGTGCCAGTACCATGCTGATTTTGTTACTATTGCTCTGTAGTATAGTTTAAGGTCTGGTATTGTGATGCCACCTGCTTCACTCTTCTTGCTAAGGATTGCTTTAGCTATTCTGGGTCTCTTATTTTTCCAGATGAATTTCATGTCTGCCTTTTCTATTTCTATATTATATCAAGGTTGAACCAACCTTGCATCCCAGGGATAAACCCCACTTGATCATGGTGAACTATCTTTTTTATATGTTTTTGTATTCAATTTGCCAAAATTTTGTTGAGAATTTTTGCATCTATGTTCATTAAAGATATTGGTCTGAAATTTTCTTTTTTTGGATGTGTCCTTGCCTCGCTTTGGAATCAGTGTAATATTGGCATCATAAAATGAGTGTGGAAGAGCTCCCTCTTTTTTTCTATTTCCTGAAATAAATTGAAGAATATTTGTATTAGTGCTTCTTTGAAGATCTTGTAGAACTCGGCTGTGTATCCATCTGGTGCTGGGATTTTCTTGGTTGGTAGTTTTTTTGATGGTGACTTCTATTTCCTTACTTGAAAAGATGGTAGAATGAGATAGATATCATTGCCCTAAGTGCATGTATGAAGACATGAATGGTATGAATATACTTTGTATAGAACCAGAGATATGTAAAAATGTACTCTGTTTGCATATTACGAATTGTAATGCATTCTACTGTCATATACAACAACTTTGAATAAAAATAAGATAAGATAAAATCAGCAAAAAAAAAAAATGTCTGTTCAGTTCCTTGGCCCATTTAGTGATGGGCTATTTGGTTTTTTGGGGTTAAGATTTTAAAGTTCTTTATATATTCTAGAGATCAGTGCTCTATCTGACGTGCACGTATTAACAATTTGTTCCCAATTAGTAGGTTCTCTATTCACCTCACTGATTGTTTCTTTTGCTGACAAGAAGATTTTTATTTTGAAACCATATCTTTCATTAATTCTAGATTTTAATTCTTGTGAATAGGTGTCTTACTAAGGACGTAGGAGCCTAACCCTATATGATGGAGGTTTGGGCCTACTTTTTCTTCTAATAGACACATGGTCTCTGGTTTAATTCCTAGGTCCTTGATCCACTTTGAGTTGAGTTTTGTACATGGTGAGAGATAGAGGTTCAGTTTCATTTTGCTGCATACGGATTTCCAGTTATCCCAGCACCATTTGTTGAATAGGCTCTTTTCTCTAATGTATGTTTTTGGCAACTTTATCTGATATAAGATAGTTATAGTTGTGGGCATTAGTCTCTGTGTTCTCTATTCTGTACCATTGGTCTACTGGTCTATTTTGGTGCCAGTACCATGCTGTTTTGTTACTATTGCTCTATAGTATAGTTTAAAGTCTGGTATTGTGATGCCCCCTGATTCACTCTTCTTGCTAAGAATTGCTTTAGCTATTCTGGGTCTCTTATTTTTCCAGATAAAAAAATGCTCAACATTGCCGTCAATTTGAGAAATGCAAATCAAAACTACTCTAAGATTTCATTTCACTCCAGTCAGGATGGCAGCTATTAAGAACACAAACAACAATAAATGTTGGAGAGGATGTGGGGAAAAAGGCACACTCATACATTGCTGGTGGGACTGCAAAATGGTGCAGCCTTTATGGAAAGTAGTATGGAGATTCCTTGGAAAACTGGGAATGGAACCAGTGTATGACCCAGCCATCCCTCTACTGGGTCTATTCCCAAAGGACTTAAAAACAGCATACTACAGAGACACAGCCACATCAATGTTTATAGCAGCACAATTCACAATAGCTAGATTGTGAAACCAACCTAAATGCTCCTCAGTAAATGAGTGGGTAAAGAAAATGTGGTATATATACACAATGGAATTTAACTCAGCAATAAAAGAGAATAAAATAATGGCATTTGCAGTAAATGAATGAAGTTGGAGAATATAATGCTAAGTGAAGTTAGCCAATCTCAAAAATCCAAATGCCAAATGTGTTCTCTGATATAAGGAGGCTGATTCACAGTGGGGCTGTGTTGGGGAGCATAGGAAGATTAGAGGAACACTAGAAAGGTCAATGGGGAGGGAGGGGAAGGGAGGGAGCACGGGGGTATAAAGGGAGAAAAAAAAGATGGTAGAATGAAAGGGATATCATTACCCTAAATGCATGTTTGAAGACATGAATTATATGAATATACTTTGTATACTAACAGTGATATGTAAAAAAAGTGCTCTTTATGTGTATTACGTATTGTAAAGCATGCTACTGTTATATATACCACAACATTGAATAAAACAAAATGGTAAAAAAAAAAGTTCACACTAACAAAAGCACTATCCTGATTCCAATGCAATATTCATCAAAATACCAATTACTTTCTTCACATATCTAGGTAAAAACAATCCTTAAGTCTATTTGGAAGGTCAAGAGACCCACCATAGCCAAAGCAATTATCAATGAGAAAAGTGATGCAGGAGGTATCTCAATACCCAATCTCAAATTACACTACAGAGCTAGATTAGCAAAAAACAGCATGGTACTGGCATCAAATTAGATGGGAAGATCAACAGAATAGAAGATTCAGAAACAAACCTATATGCTTAGAGCCATCTTATACTCAACAAAAGTGCTGAAAACATGTTGGAAAAAGAAAATTGTGCCGGGAAAACTGAATATCTGTAAGTAGAATAATGATATTAGATCCCTATCTTTCCCTTTTTTCCCTGTGCAAAAGTCAAATAAAAATGGATCAAAGACATAGGAATTAGACCAGAAATCATGCAACTATTAGAATAAAACACAGGGTCCACACTTCATCATACTGGTGCTGTCACGGACTTCCCAAACAAAACCCCTAAAGCTGAAGAAATAAAAACAAGAATCAATAAGTTAGATATCATCAAATTAAAAAAAAAAAAAAAAAAAAAAAAAACTTCTGCACAGTAAAGGAAAAAATTGCTGAAAGAACCCACAAAATAAAAAATCTTTGCCAGTTACTCCTCTGACAGGTGGTTAATATCCAGATTATATAAAGAAGTCCAAAAACACAATGCTGCTTGGTGCAATGGAACATGTCTGTAATCCTAGTGGCTTGGGAGACTGAGACAGGAGGATTGCAAGTTCAAAGCCAGCCTCAGAAACTTAGCAAGGCCCTAAGCAAGTTGGTGAGAACCTGCATAAAAATAAAAAAATAAAATGGGCTAGGAATGTAGCTCAGTGGTTAAATTCAATCCCCTGTATTCCCCTCCCCACCAAAACCCACATTGCAAAAAAGTAAAGGAAAAAAAAAGGTGGGGGGGTAGATAGTCCAATCAATAAATGGGAAAAATAAATAAACAAAAATTTCTGAAAAGATGAAAAACAAATGAACAAAAAATGTGTGAAAAAATGTTCAATGTCATTAGCAATCAGGGCAATACAAATAAAAACTACATTGAGATTTCATCTAAGTCAGAATGGCAATTATCAATAATTCTAATTATTGGTGAGGACGTGTGAGAAAAGGTACACTCATACATTGTTGCTGAGACTTCAAATTAGTACCACCATCCTGAAAAGTAGTATGAAGGTTTCTCAAAAAGAACAGGAATGAAACCACCATATGGCCCAGCTATCTACTTCTTGATATATATCCAAAGATCTAAAATAAGCATACTATAGGGACAAAACCACATCTATGTTTATAGCAGCACAATTCACAAATGCCTAGCTGTGGAGCCAACATAGGTGCCAGACAGCAGATAAATGGATAAAGAAAATGTGGTATATTTGCTCAATGGAGTTTTACTTAGCCATGTAGAAGAATAAAATGATGACATTTGCCAGTAAATGAATTGATATGGGGAAAATCTTGTTAAATGCAATAAGCCTGACTTGGAAAATCATGGGTTTTCTCTCATATGTGGAAGCTAGAGCAAAATAAGTGAAAGAAGCAGTGGGAGAGGGGATCAGGTATCATAAGATAGAGGGAAGATCAGTGGAATAGAAGTAGGAGAACAAGTGAGAGGGAAAAAGGAAGAGAAAGGGAAGAAATACAGAATGATTTCAACAAAACTTGGTATATACATATAAAAGTGTACCAAAGAGGATTGTGTGTGTGTGTGTGTGTATACACACACACACACACACACACACACATATATATATATACACACACACATATATACATATATATACACATATATATATACACACACATATATATACATAATACACACACACACACACACACACACACATATATATACACACACACATACACACACAATACAAAATAAATAAATAAAGGAGTGAAAGGAAGATGAATAGAATAAAGAAGGGACAAAAGTGGGATGGAAGAGCAGAGGAAAATGGAGGGGGAGCATGGGGATCAAAATCAAGTTACTTGTATGTATAATTTTGTCAAAAGGAATCCAAATACTATGTATAATTATACTGCTCAAATAAAAATAGAATTATTAGAATATATACACACACTATAACATTTCCTGTTGTCTATTACCTCACACACTCAGAGGTATCAGATATTCTTTACATATAGAAGCAGAAACCTTATACAATGTCATCTAAACATCAAAACACTGTTCCTGGGGGCTGGGATATAGCTCAGTTAGTAGAGTGCTTGCCTTGCATACACAAGGCCTTGGGTTCAATCCCCAGCACCACAAAAAAAAAAAAAAAAAAAAACCCTCCTATACATAAGCTTTCCTAAACCTTTTAATGATAAGAAATCTGAGGCTCAGAGATGTTAAATAATTGGCCCAACATCTCTCAGAGAAAAATTGTCAGGTCTGAATAATCATCCCAGAGCCCATGCACTTTTCCGTCATGTTACTTTCTCCAAGCACAAAGAAATCCTGATGATATTCACTTTTTGGTATTATATTTGATTTTATGAATTTATGTTTCCCAGTGCTTTATAATAAGCTATGTTCTCACACTTAAGAACTAAATGAATTAATGAAGCATAACTGCTTGGAGAAATGGACAAAGATGGTCTTTTAAAATTCCTCTTTTATTGTTGATGAAACAAATGTTCAGGGTTGGTAGAGGCAGGCAGAGCCTTAATCTTAAGTTTTCAAGGAAGAAATTTAGTCCAAGTGATGCCTACAAACATGAAATGTATCTGTTGATGAGTTCGACAGTTGATGTGCATATGGTACACAAGATGCTCAAGGCAATTCACTTGCTGTGTGCTTTTGTTAAATTTGATAAATATGGTGCTCCTTATCTTGAAGGAATTTTGCTACCAGAAAGTAGCAGACAATAAGCATTTGATCACTACTGTTAAGTCTACCCCTTGAAGCTGTCTATTCCTCAGATAAGCAACTTCCAATCGAATTTAATTGTCAAATACAATTCATGTGCCACTTTCAGGTTCATTTCACTACAAATAAATTTCAATAAGTGCTTATTGGTGAGACTAATTGTCCTTTACAGAATCACTCTCTTGATAGACATCATTGTACATGCAATTTCATCAATAACTACTAACATTTGGGCAGTTAACATTTTTCTCCACTTAAATTTGTACATTTTTCAATATTTTATTACTGATAGTCAGCCAAAAAAAAGAGAAATGAGCATGCTTGGCTATTTATGTTTCTATAGCACATTCTCAACTGCATGACATTTATTCCCATAAAGCCTAGTAGAACAAGATGTTGATATCATTTTGCCTACCTGAAAACTTGAAGAATATAAAGATAATAAGGTGGACTGGAAACAATGCTGAGAATTGTACAATAAAATATCCAATAAGGCTGGGTGCCGTGAGCTCACCTATAATCCCAGCAGCTTGGGAAGATGAGGTAGGCAGATAGTGAGTTCAAGGCCAGCCTCAACAACTTAGTGAGTCCCTAAGCAAATGAGCCAGAGACCCTATCTCTAAATACTATATATGGGTATGTGGCTTAGTGGTTGAATAATCCTTGGCTCAGTTCCTAGTATCAAAAAAATCTAATAAATAAAAGAGTCTATGTATTATGAAGAATATCATATTATTAATTAGGTATTTATTTCCAAACATTATAGTTCATATGAACTCTGCACTCATAATTATAGAGATTGTCATTCATTTATTTTATGAATGTATTCCCTATGATGTTCCCTAGAGAATTAAGATTTTAAAATATGTACACTGTATCAAAATATGAAATACATTTTTAAAAACTGTCCAGTCAAAATTAACTATGTAGAAAAGCAATTTAAGACTCAGAGTAAGGGTAACATAAAAAATATGAAATCTACAAGCAGGGTGTGTCTGATTCATGGTAGCCAATGTGAAGAGGGAATGTTATTACATACAATATTCTCAGTGTCTACAAAATAAAAACTAGTTTTTCTGAAAAAAAAGTTTGGATCTTCAAAGAGAAGACACAGTATTAGTAACAATTATGGTTTTCATATACAAAATTTATGAGCTCACTTTTAAAAAGTGGTATCTGCATTTGTTTAAACTTTGCCAATTCAGCATTAACTATACAGATGTAATGCTAGATTTAAATTGTAGTGATTTAATTAAATTACTCAACATCTAGGGTGTTTTTTGTATTTGCTTATATTGTTGGGGTTGTTTTGTTTTATTTTGTAGTTCTGGGGATTGAACCAAGGGCTTCCATGCTAGACAAGTACTCTACTACTTAGCTACATCTCCAGCCCACCATTTAAGTATTTCTTAAAAAATCTAATGTTGAATTATGAGTTGTGATGTTTCCACATAGTTTGCCTCTTTTTATCTTCCTCACCCATTCTCGTACCCAAAATATTAAATTGAAAATAACACATGAAAAGTTGCAAAGTTGGAACAGCTCCAAAACTGAGGATATCAAAAAATTATGTTAATTTCCAGAAAGAATTACCCTTATTAAAGTAATATAAATAGAAGCCAACCCAAGCATAACACATTAGGGAAGAAGAAAAGATGATTCCACTCACCAACTCCTCATACTCCACTATCATATGACTGATACCATAACTAAAGATCTTGTAGATGGGATTTCAAGTTCCTTATTCCTGGTAGCTGCTTTATGAGTCACTCAGAATCTTCCGTGTTCATCCCATTCTGCTCGTGATGCAATATAGAGACTAATAATACAGCAAATGTGTACCAAGCAAACATACACCATTTACAAGATTAACAATATTGTTAGCAAAGATAAGCCAAAAGAAAAAAAAAAGCACTAAATGTGACAGAGTGTCATTTTGTACTATATACATGATGTTTTTGTGGTAAATAAGTAAAATATAAGTGCATTTAAAAATGAGAAATTGACAAAAATATAATTACTAGATCTTTTTAAGAAACATCTCTACTATGACAAATAAGCAAACCAATAAAATGTTAGAACTGGAATAAGAAAACTTTTCTTTGCCAAAGGGCAATAGCAAATATTTTAAGCTTTGCAGGACACTATGTAACTATGCCTTTGCAGCATGAAAGCAGTCAGAAGATAGTGGAGGGACATGTTCAAGTTTCAATAAAGCTTTATTTGCATACCAAGCATCTAGACATTTTTTTTCCATAGGACATAATATGCTAACCTCTTATATAGAAGGTTTGAATAATATAATTAATATAAAGTATTGTACAGAATGCAAACATGGCTGACCAATATTGTAGACTATATATATATATATATATATATATATATATATATATATATATACTCTTTATACCAGTACCTATAATAGAGTAAAATGGGAAATCAGTTATTAGCTCCCTCAAATGACTCAGTAAATTTGTACAATGGGAAAATAGGTAATTTCAATTCTGTGACAATATTACAGTAAATGTAAAAAAAAAAAAAAAAAAAAAAGGCATATCTAAAACGGAACCTATCCACACATTTGGGAGATAAACAAACTTCCCTAATGATTACATGTGGAGCTAAAGAGAAAACCAAAATTATCCTTTAATATTTAAATTACATCAAAATATGAGTATCTGTTGTTCTATAACTATGCCAGTAATTATGTGTATCAATCATTTTTATCTTCGCTATGATAGGTGAGGAACTGTGTTTTCTTATTGTTTTAATTTGCATTCGTTTATTTATTCATGAATCTGAACATCTCTTACATGTTTACTGAGTGTGGTTATTAAAGAAAAAGATATAGAAGAACATTTTCTTATTGGATATTAATATCATAGTTAATGATGAAAAAATAAATTAGGAAAAAGAATACCATTGCTTTGAAAATATAGTAAAGGCATTAAAATATTATTAAAATATGGATAACTATTAGAAAAGAAGGCAAATATTTTAATTTATATAATTTATGGTGATAATTAAAAAAATAAATCGAAAAACTATTTAAAAATACTGGTTCCTATGGGTTCCACAGATTTCTTTATTTCTTTTTATTTTTAGTTGTAGATGGACACAATACTTTTATTTTATTTATTATTTTTATTCAGTGCTGAGGATCAAACCCAGTGCCTGACACATTCTAGGCAAGTGCCCTACCATTGAGCCACAATCCCAGCCCTCCACACATTTCTTTCCTATATATTTGTAAAACCTGCTGGGGAATTAAGCAAACAGATATTAAGACATTGTTATATTTGATCAAAAACTGAAAAGGTGATTATTAAGAGCAGAATAGATGACCCTGAAAAAGAACAAACTGCTAATTTATTACATCATGTATTCATGTGCTATGCTTCTGTTATACTGGGATACTTTACTACTTTCTGTTTTAAGAACATATAGACCCATTTCAGTTTTCACATTCTTGTATTTTGCATCCCTCCAAAAAAACCTCTTCCTTTTTGTTGTTTGTCTGGCTTTTTATTTTTTCATGTCTCATTTCATGGCTTCAGAATCCTTCCTTGATCATCTGTCTAAAATAGCTACTCCACTGCCATCACTATTCCCTATCCTGGTGACTTTCAAGAAGTGTCTCTGGACCTGCAGCATGGGCATCATGTGGCAACTTGTTAGAAATGCAAATTCTCAGACTTCACCCCAAACCTACTTACTTAGAAACTCTAAGTTTGGGTCCCAGCACTCTGCTTTAAGAAGCTCTCCAAGCAATTATAATGGGCACTTCATTTTGAGAACCACTGCCCTACTATGTTGCCCTATATTATTTTATTCATAGCTATTGACATAGTTTCAATTTGCCACATCTATCTATCTATCTTCTTTGTCTGTCTTATACCATTGTACACTACAGGAGGTCAGGGACTTTTATTTTGCTCAGTGCTGTGTCCCTATGCTGAGAACAGTACCTGCATGACACATGAGAAGTGTTAAAAAGTAATTGTAGAAAATGACTCCAAAATATTAGCAAGGCTTGTTTCTGGAGGTGAGATTCTAGATATATTTTTTAGTTTCTTCACAATATTTATGCATTTTATAAATTTTAATCCATAAGCATATATCATTTTATAATTATAAACATCATAAAATTGTATATATATAAGTTTGTATTTCTCATTTTTATAGAATCAGAGCAGTCTACTTTAGCCTCTGTTGGAGTTCCATGATTTCCATAGCAACCAAATCTGCAATACTATCTTAATATTGAATTTAGCATTATTATGATAAGCTTCTGAATAGCATCTGGAGAGGTGAGTAATTTAAAATCCAAGCTCATACTTTTAGTAACACTTGGCTGCTTTAGAAGCAAGTGACCTTTCAAATGGCATGCACATGTTCTTTTACTTCAATCTAGAATTTTTCAAAATGCCTCTTTTCTAAGATACTCTATTTAAATACATCACCAACCCTGATTTAAAGAATGATGATTAATAAATAATCTTGCATAAGTACTCCCGAGACCTACTGTAGCAACAATAACATAATCATCATATTTAGAACCACTCATCATATTAGTTGGTCGATACAGATTCTTTTCCTACTGAGGTACAATAGTTCAATTTTGAATGATCACTCAAGAAAATCACTTAATTGAAATGAAATTTGAACAGTTCTTCTGAGAAAATGAATTCCTGGGATATTGAAACATTCTGTTTCATTCTCATGATCACATACCTTTGCTCCAACTACTTTAAGTAAGTCTAAATATGTATCACTTTTTCATTAAAAACTATGTGTGAGATATTTGACAAATATTTTTCACTATTAAAAATGATAGATTGCATTTAGTCATAATCTCAGCCTTAACTCTCTGCAACCTTGGGAACACCACTGGACTTCTTTGGACCTTACATTCCTCATCTATAGAGAATGGATTTTATTAAGTGAACTCTTCAGCTCTTTCTCTAGCTCTAAAGTTCATTGACAGCCATCTCTATTATTCACATTGGGTTTTCACTATGGTGGGTGTCATTTTCTAGTATTTTAGTTATTCAACACCAATTTGAGAGAATCTGAGATGAAAAAATCAATAAGGCAGTATTAGTGACCCTTAGCTAACCTGAATTTATTATATACCAGTTGGTCAAAGTAGAAATGAAAGAAAGAAAAAAAAAAAACCTGTGTCAGGCACTACTTTATGTATTTCGTATCTATTCCCATATTTAGCCTCTCAACATCTCTGTAAGCCAAAACTTAGTATGGTCCCCATCTTACTGATGAGAAAACAGGGACAAAGTAAAAGTACGTAAGGTCATACAAATGGCAAGTGTCAAAGCTAGGGTTCAAACAAAGACAGGCATACTCCTGTGTTCATGCACAGATTTACCATTCTCTGCTACCTCCAATGAGCCAGCTTGCCTGGGTTCCTTCCTGGTACCCACAGATGACTTGGCAGGAGCTCAATGGTGGTTTTGCCCTACTTTGGGGCAAAGCCCCAAGCAGTCTCAGTAGCTATAGCTTTGCTTCTGTTTATAACTTTCAGAACTGGCTGCACTCACCTAGCCTCCCTTGTCTCCAGGCCCTTTCAGTGAGATTCTGGACTGTCTCATCCAAAGACAAAAGAACAAACATAAATATAGGCCATTATGACAAAAACAGAAACAATGTTAGAGTCTCTACAGCTTTGCATCCACTTCCTGACAGTCTGAATTTCTCTTACTTGATTTCTTTCACGTGAGTATGTTTAGTCTCCTATTAATAACGATATAATAACAATAATAATAAATTTATAACAATAAATAATTATTATTTCCTTTGTTTCATTTGTACTTCAAAATATCAAATGTTTATGGAGCATCTAGCATGCCAGGCAAAGTTCTAGATCCTGGGGATACAGAAATGAATAAGATGTAGCCTTCACTTAAAAAAATATATATATATATATATATATATGTATATATATATATTTAGTTGTAAGTGGACACAATCCCTTTATTTATTTATGTGGTGCTGAGGATTGAACCCAGGGCCTCACACATGTGAGATGAGCACTGTACCACTGAGCTATAGCCCAGGCCCTAGCCTGAACTTTTAAGGAGCTCACAGAATAGCAAGGGAGACAGATATATAGACAACCCAGACAAATGACATTAAATAACTAAAGGGTCATATGTGCACAGAGGATGGAATCATTCAGTTTGCTTAGGAAAGACAAAGCAGTCATGCATTGATATATGGTATGCATAATGAGTGTTGGGGTCAGAACTTAGTTTGAATTTTGACTCCTTCATTTACAATGAAGGTAAAATTTGATGACCTTGGGACAATATATATATATATATATATATATATATATATATATATATAACTTCTCTCAAGTATCTCATGGACAGAACTGGGAGGTATAACAAAGTTTAAATGAGAAAAGCACTTAACAAATGCCTGTCATCAGGTTGGTACAAAGTAAATAACTCATACTATTAATATCAGGAAAATCATCATGGAGAAGAAAACATTAATATAGTATTTGAAGAAGGCATATGGATGATAAGGAGGTAGTCTTTTCGTTAAAGAAAATATCATAAAACATGGCATGAAGAAAGGAAAAGTTATGTTTTTTAAAGAAATGGAAAATAATTTTCTGTGTCTGCTGTGTATTCCAGAGTTCTGGGGTCAGAATGAAGAGAGATCATGAAAGACAGGCTCTTGTCAGATTGACAAAGGCCTTGAAAAATCATGATCAAAGGATTTTAAACTTTGGTGGGAGAAGCAGAATAATAGAAGAAGGTTAAATACAGAGTGGAATAGAAAGATGAAATATCATCTATTTTTTAAGATTTTTTTTATTCTAAGTTGTTACATATGACAGCAGAATGCATTACAATTCATATTACACTTATAGAGCACATTTTTACATATCTCTGGTTGTATACAAAATTTAATGCCTCAGGAAGTGAGTGTGACCATCCTTAAGATTAGGTGGTTATCCCTCAGTAAATCTCTTTCAGAAATACTTTAATTCAAGGAAAAAAGCTGACGAGACATGTGCCTAACAGCAGTCATTAATTCAGTCTACATTCCCTAATCACCATTCTCAAAAATTGTCCACTAATACATTTTCTAAAATAATCATAGTCCAGCATGGAAAACTGTCTACTGGTTCAGCATTTTTTATTCAGAAATAAGGGAGAAAACATTTGACTATTTAGCCAATCTCAAACTTAGAAGATATAATGTATTTTTATCACTTTAAAGAGCACACATTTTTCATTAATGTAACCACCTAAAAATTTTTGAAAGATTTCCAAAGGCTATGCCACCAAGCCACAGATCATGGGTAAAGTTAATCATAGAAGCTTACCTAATTTTCACATTTGCCTCCCTATACTTGACCCAGGAATTCCAATAGCTGGTGTACAATTTATGGAGACAAATTCAAGGCCTATTGACATTGCTTGTGTTCCAAAATCCATCAGTCACAGTTCAAGAAATTTCATTACCCTTTCCTAAAACGTCTTAGGATTTAGCTCTGGCCATTCCCTTCTGTGGTTGAGAAATATGACAACAATTACTTATGACTCAGGGCACAATACAACTAACACCCAGGGTGACGTGAATTCAGACTCTCTTCATCCTCAGGCCCCATTTTTCAGTTCTATAAAGGAGGGTATTGAAATGCAGAATCTGAGAGGATCCATTCAGTGCTGATATACTTAACTTCAGTTTAAACACTTAAGAAATCCTATTATTATTTTGGAATCAAGGCAGTTGATGCATGGGGGGGAAATCATAGCAAAGAAGTATTATATACTTGGATACCCCAATCATGAATAGCTTATATTACACATTTACTACATGTCCGCTGGGTCACATTCTCTTGGATGAGTTTCCAATAATTCCAGATGAATGATAGACACCTACCTATGAGGTAGAATAGAATATAACTGAGGTAGCACAGAGTATAATTTCTTTGGGATGAAATTCCCAAAGAAACTCCTGAGTAAGAAAAGTCTTCATATTTATCCAGTGACTAAAGTTATAGTCTCTTTTATAGCAGCAGCTTCAGTCCACAATTGCCTCACTTTTTCCATCTCCCCATAAATCCCTTGGGAATCTCAGAGTCACCATTAACCATTAACCTCTGTCATCATTATCATGATGGCTGAAAGAAAAAAAAAATGTTGGCCAGGTGTGGTGATGCACACCTACAATCCCAGCAGCTCAGGAGGCTGAGGCAGGAGGATCATAAGTTTGAGGCCAGCCTCAGCAACTAAGGGAGACAATAAGTAACTTAGCCCCATTCTCTAAATAAAACATAAAAAGGGCTAGGGATGGACTGGGGCTGTAGCTCAGTGGCAGAGCACTTGCCTAGCATGTGTGATGCACTGGGTTCAATCCTTAGCACTTCATTAAAATAAACAAATAAAATAAAGGCATTCTGTCCATCTACAACTACAGAAAAAACAAGGCTGAGGATGTGGCTCAGTGGTTAAGCCCCTTTGGATTCAATCCCTGATGAAAAAAAAAAAAAATGCTTCAAGCAAAGCTTCCTGTATGAAATTAACATAAATGTACTTAGAAACAATGATTAGATCCAAGTTTTGTCCCTAAAACCATGAATGTGATTTCTTGAGGCACTTTTTTTAAATTTATTTTTTCATTTGTTCTAATCAGTTATATATGACAGCAGAATGGTCTTGGATTTGTTGTACACAAATGGAACACAATTTTTCACTTCTCTGGTGGTTGACTCTAAAGGAATATCAGGCATGGTTAGCTTCTCACTACGTTTCACAGACATGTAGCCAATGAGTAGATTTAAGACTGCAATGAATTAGAAAGAATAATCCAGCTGAAAATTGGAAGGCATGGGTTCCTGAATAGTAAGAGTAATTAGCTATGTTGAATGTTAACAAGACAATTTAAAGTATTTGGATTTTAGTTTGTTCATCTACAAAATAAGAAGGCTAGACTAGATGGTCTTCAATGTTCTTCCTGGTTCCAACTTTCTATCCTTATTGAGC
Source organism: Tamias sibiricus (assembly GCA_025594165.1). Lineage (NCBI taxonomy): Eukaryota > Metazoa > Chordata > Mammalia > Rodentia > Sciuridae > Tamias > Tamias sibiricus. The sequence goes on from CM046667.1 coordinate 134,283,932, forward strand.
AGTTTTTTTTTTTCCATTTTCTTTGTGTTACCTGAATTTCCAGGGCTCTCAGGGATTATCTTTTCCCATTTATAAATGGCTTTTTTTTGGTTCAAGAGACTGAACCCAGGGGTGCTAAACCACTGAGCCACATCCCCAACCCTTTTTATTTTTTATTTTGAGACAGGGTCTTGCTAAGTTGCTTAGGGCCTTGCTAAGTTGCTGAGGCTAGCTTTGAACCTACAATCCTCCTGACTCAGCCTCCTGAGCCACTGAAATTATAAGCATGTGCCACTGTGTCCAGCTATAAACAGTTTTTAATATTCATTTAGAAGATACTTTTTAATTAATCAAAATGTTCAATGTACTTTTTGGACATTTACAAAGATGGACATAATTTTAAACTCGTTTATTCTGTGTTTGACTATTCTGTAAAGCATTTCAAAGCACATGGTCATGTGGGAAATGAAAGATACAGGCATGCATTAATGAGCAACATATCAAGGAGTCTGGAGGCTCTTCAATTAATCTGTTTTTCTGACCGTTCTCTCAGGTTTCATCCTGTTAAAAACCTGCCATCTTTCTTCTAACAAGACAACTTTATTATACTTTACTAATAAATCACCAAAGCATTTCAACTTAACAAAAGGAGAATAATCTCTATAAATTAAACAAACCTTCCACATAGGTATATATAGAGTCATAAACCTTGACCTAATCTCATGATAAAACCAAGTCAGTAAGAATGCCTTTTTTTGTGACTACATAACAAGTAGCTTAGCAAAACCTGGAGGCAGTTTTCACATCTCCACAGGAAGTTTCCTAAAACAGTGGGGTAAGTTCTACAGCCAAGAATCTCCTGAACTTTCCCTACAGGGATAAGACAAAACTCCAGCCTGGACCCTGTGGTAATATCACAATTTCAGATAATTTTTTCCCCACACAAATATACTATTTGAATATTCTGGTGTTGAAACTACTTCTATGAACATGTATCTTATTCTCAACAATAAAGCACAGGTCTTTTATGTTTTCACTTTGTTACATTCCACCACATCCAGAGGTATATTCAGATATAATATGAGAAAGAGAACACTCTTCCTATGAGTGATCATAACTGTGTTTATTTTCCAAAGCATGATTGTTACGGTTTAGATATGAGGTATCCCCCAAAAGCTCATGTGTGAGACAATGCAGGAATATTTAGGGGTGACGTGATTGGATTGTGAGTTGTAACCTGATCAGTGGATCCACTGACTTGGATTAACTGGGTGGTAACCATAGGCAGGTACAGTGTGGCAGGAAGAGGTAGGTCACTGGTGCCTTTGGGATTTATATTTTGTACCTGGTGAGCAGAGCTCTCTCTGCTTCCTGATTTTCAGGAGCTGAGCTGCTTTCCTCCTCTACACCCTTCTCCCATGATGTTCTTTCTCACCTTGGGGTCCTAGAGCTATGGAGTCAACCATCCATGGATTGAGACCTTTGAAACCATATCCCAAATGAACTTCTTCTAGTTTTTCTTGTCAGTCAGTTCTTTTGGTCACAGTGATGAAAAAGCTGACTAAAACACACTTACAAGCAAGATCCTTCCCACCAGAAATGGGAAAGAACTGGAATTAAGGAGACTAATGTGACAGAAAATTCCATTCTAACACATTCACACAGTCTTGATTGTTGTTTTGCAAAACACAGTCAGGTCAGTCCACAGGAAATCTCCTCATGCCCTCCAAGACTATCACCTCACAGGTGCAAGTAGCTTAATTGACTCACAGTGAACATGAGCTGTAACCTTGGGGAAGGGTGAGATGCTGCACAATACATGATGTAATCTGAGAGAAGCCTGGGGAAAGCAGAAGCAAACCTGGAGTTTTCTTGGTGGTTATACACAAACATGCTAGAGGAAAGGTATCTGTACATAGTAATTATGAATACATACATTCCTTTTGGAAATCATTTAAACTTGGAAAAAAACTAGAAAAACAAAACAGCAAGATGATTTTCAAAGAACTATTTTATATATACAAAATAATTTTAAACAAAGAAATGCAACGGAGGAAACAATCATTCTTACATTAAGCTGAAGGTTGCAGAATCATAAATCAGCAATGGACAAAAGGGAAATGATAATATATGAGTATGGATTGTGTTCTATTAATGTATTTCCCCACATTTGAGGCATGTGTTTGTTATAATAGAAACATAACATACAGAAAATTTGAAGCTTCAGAATATATAAAACTGCAAGTAATTAAATTTCTACCTCTTTCCTCTCTAAATCTGAACAACCAGAATATTGTTTGTGCCAGTTCCAGTATTAGGTAGGAAAAGATTTAATAATTCAGTAAGCAGGGTTTCCTATCTTTAAGCGACATTTTAAATCAGGTTTTACTGCATGCTGGATTTCCCCCCAGAAATCTTAATACACACAATAAGAAAGAGAAAGAATTAGCAGAACCAGCACTGTGTTCTTTATTAAGAAGAAAGTAATTCAAAGATAAAAAATCATATGTCAAAAATGAATAACCTATGCCTATTTAATGTGCAAATCCCTTTTGATTCTTTGAACAAAGAATAAATTTCTAATATAAAAATAGACTTGTATGAAAAAAAATGAATCATTTCCAGTACCAAAACCCCCAGGTACATAATTGGTATGCATATACATCTATAGCCACCCTATATTCTATTTGCACAAGCAAAACTTCTAAATAACCACTTAATGTGCCTAATTATGCTAAAAGCCCCATCTTTACAAACCTTGTCTACTACAAATTACTTTTGCTTGTTGCATTTAAATACATGTCCTGGTGCCATATGAAATGAGAGAAATTCTTAAGTATGCCATTCACTATTTACTTGATGGATTTGAAAAATCGCCGAACAGAGAATTGTGTGAATCACACCAAATACTATTCTCTTCAAAACTTTGGAGCCAGAAACTATGCAAAAATGCCAGGCTCAGCACCTTCTCAGAGTATTTATGAACTGTGGAGAAGAAATTTGTCTCTGTAGAATCTATGGCCATTGTCTCAGTCTGGAGGCTTACTATCAAGTTATTCTTTGTTGCAGGGCCCACTACAGAAGCAGCCACATGATGGCACTACATTCTTTGGAACAGTTTCCAAGAGCCCTTCCAATAGGCCTTCCAGCTATGCCATCTACAGAATTCCTATCCTCTCCTTCCCTTCTTATATGATCACACCCACTTTAGGCAGCATCCCCCACACTTTACTTAGAAAAGCCTGAAAATAATAAAATACAATCTTTACTCTTTAGGAGTTATAGGCTAGTTGGGAAGCTGACATGTTTAGATAAATAAGTAATACAAGGTAAAAAATGTAATAGTTCCTTATTAAATTTGTATTGTTCAGGAAAAGGAAAAAATCCTTTGAGCTGAGAAGAGTTAAGCAAATTTGATGGAGGTAGAAGCACCATGGAATATTTCCTTTTGTATATTCTCTTAACAATACAATAAAGTCAGCACCCTTTTTATTTCTCTTTAAGAAATGAGGAAAGTGAACCATACAGGGGATGAGTAACATCCTCAAGTTTTCATAGCTGCTAAACATAAGCAACAGGACTTGAGCCTAGTTGGTATTTCATCACTGTCTGTATTCTTAAGAAGGAATTTTACTATTTTTCCTCTGTTAACATAATAAATATATAAATTTGATCTTAATGGTAAAATTTGGAATATAATAATGGCAAGAGAGTTCAAGTGGAGACTTTAATATTAATATTTGTATGGGGAAAATTGGGGGCACATAAGGAAGAAAAATAATTTTAATTTTAGTGGCATATATAATGAATATAGGAAAATTGGTGGTCTAAAAGGTGTAAGTTGAAAAGTATGTGGAGATTAGATAGTCTTGGAGCTATCATATCCCCATCATTCTTGACTAAAATTGAGTCTTCTGTGGCTTCCCTCATACCTTGCTCACCACACGCAATCTGCTCATGGTCTTTTGAATTCTCTTCAATGATTTTTCTTGAATTCATCTCTTCTCCAGTTCCCTTGCTTCTGGAGCAGGGCTTAATGAGCACTTGCTCAGATTACTAAAAAATGTCACACAATTGAGATCTTTGCCTGCTTGCATAGCAAGGAGCAGCAATGCTCACGAAATGCACATTGATAGCCACACTGCTCTGCAAAAAAGCTCTAATGACATCCATGGCCAGAAGTGCAAAGGCATGACACATTTTTCCCAGTCAGTTGTATGTTGCTCTTTGGACTTCTGCAGTTGGTTGGTCTGAGAGCAGAGCAACAATTTTTTTTTTTTTTTTTGTAAGCTAACTGTCTAGATTTGGGCTAGGATTGAGATTATAGACTGAAGCTGAGAGAACTCTGAAAGGAGATTCAGTGATGCAAAAACTGAGCCACTTCACCATCCAAATGTCAAAGCAAGACCCAAAAATGGAGCCCTTAGAAGTCTTTCCATTAGCCAAGACCTGGAGCCCTAAAGACATGAAACTTTGGGGAAACTAGAAACAATGTATTTGGTATTAGCATTTGAGTTCTTACAATAGACAATAAGTAGTGAATAAAACTTGTCCAAAATGGCTTTGATGTGGACAAATGGGGCCAGAGCAGGGGAGAAACAGCCAAGCAAACAGACAAAGCATAGTGCTGCAGCTGCCAGAAAAGTTGGCAGATACATGTGAAGCATAACCTTGAGGATTACTCAAAATAACAAAAGACTTTAAGAGAGTTAATTCACAATCATCAATCTTGTGGAGATTCATGCTATTCACATAAGGATTGTAAAAATGTAAATTTTGGAGATTTTGGATTCATAACTAGAAACTGTCAAGCAAGTCTTCAGCTGATCAAGGAGAGAAAACTTCTTTCTACATTTTCTCTGCTTCATAAATGAATATTTGTGGCAAAAAAAGACTATGTCAAGGTTTGGGACACTGATGAGACCATGTTTAATAATGATCTGGGTCACTGTGTTACAAAGTTTTATGCACAGATGTGCTTTTGTTTCTTTACCTTTGTCTGATAAATTGAGTTGGGACTGCATTATATAGAAAAAAATTGCCACCTTACCTCGTTTTCCTTCTTTTCTGTATCATGTTGCACCATAGGGTAATCTGAGTTAGAAACTTGTGGCAGTGAAGCAAGCTAGGAGATGGTCATCCCACTTGTTTCTTTTCATGTATGAGCTATCAGGAGTACACTATGTGATCTGCTGTCTGTTGGTGATATCAGCTGGTTTTAGAGAAAGGAAGAAGTTATCTCAGTCCCCAGCATTATTAAAGTAATAATGCATCTCAGTTATTTTTAGTTATAAAGTTTACAATCTATTGCAAGGATCCATAGCTTGATTACTGGCAAAATGTCTTCCAAGTCTAATAGCATTAAAATTTTGTCACCCCAAGCTGTGCATCTCTCCTCTGAAGTGATGCTTCCTCAAAAATATGTTTGCCTAAATTTCAAGCTATCACTTGAGATATGTGAGATGCTTGTCATAACAAAACAAAACAGAGCTAGTGTTCTTACTACTGGGAATGACAGACTTTCTAGATGTAAATTTCTTGATTTTCAGCAGTTTATTTTATAGCCTCTGTATTAGTCAGGGTTCTCTAGAGGAACAGAACCAACAAGATATGTATATGTATGATTATCAAAGGGTATTTATGAGACTGGCTTACAGAATCAGAAACCGGAGAGTTTTCACAGAGGGTGTCTGCAGGCTGGATATCTGAAGGAATAAGTAGCTGCTCAGTATAAGAAGCTGGGGCCTCAGAATAAGAGGTCTGGGAACTCCCTATAGAACTGCTGGTGAGAGTCCACTTTGGAGGTGTGAGAGAGCTGGAGTCCCTTGTCCTTGACAGCATCAGCAGTGGACTCCCCCTCTCAAGAAGAAGTCAGCTTATAATTGACTAGACTTCCTCTTTATTCTGCTCTTGCTCCATCTGGACCCCCAGCCTATTGGACTATGCTGCCCACATTCAGGGAGGGTCTCCTTCCTCATTTTGATATCCCACATGCCAGTCATCACTGGAAATACCCTCATCAATACATTCATAAGTCACTTCATCCAGGGAATCAATCAAGCTCATCAAGTTGAAAATTCTGATTAACCATCATAGCCTTTAGTCAGTTTCTCTCTGGATGAATTTGGCTACCCCATTTCAGCATCTCAGATGATCAGTCTAGCAATTCTTCTTCAGTGGTTTAGATAATGAATCTTAGTCCCCTTTAGTATCTCCTGTAATCCTAGTTTTGACTTGTACTGAAAGAAACTTTGACATCTATAGACCATTCTTAGACCAATATTTCTATTAACAAAAATGCGTCTGAACAGAAATTTTAATACTTACCCATTAGTGCCTTTCTCAATCATATAATGGGGTTCAAGTTTTTATTTTACAGAAACTATTATAAAAGTTCTCTTGCCATTTATTTGTCCTTTTGCACCTGTCTCCTGCACTATTGACCAGCTCTTCACAACTAGCTCCTGGTATGTTGCACCTTCTTATATATGTAGCACCTAGTAATAGTTGATGCAGTGGTGTACTGGGTAGGGGATAGTCTTCAGCCCTATATTTATTTTATCAAAAAAAAATCAACTCTTCCTGTTTCTCATTAGGATGTAGAAAATGCAGATTATCTTTTATTCACCTGGCATCTACTCTTTTAATATCTGCTATGTGCTGGATGTAATTCTAGGAATTAAGGGCATACCTCTGAGCAAAACAACAAAGGATCCTCATGATGCTTATATTCTAATGGATGAAACAATAATATTGTAAAAACTAATAATGTTTTCCCCTTTACTCTCATCTGCTGGACTTCCATGAGGGACCAGAACCAATTTGATTTACTCTGTCCCAGAAGCTATTCCTTAGATCATGACCTGAGGATACATTTCAAAACCCAGGTTACAAAAGAGGTTACAAATTCTAAAATGTATCCATCACTAGTTAATATAACCATAAAAATGAAACTATTTTTCTGAAGGAGCCCCAATTAGGGAGATGGCTATTGCAGTCAGCTGGAAGCCATAAGTTCCACCTGATAATAAGTATGTATGTGACGCACCTGTAAATGCACGTGAGGCACCCGCAAAGCTAAAGGTATATAACCGGGTGAAAGCGGTCAGAGTCAGGAGAAGAATGAATTCACTCAGTCAGTCATGCAGTCGCTCGGTCGGAAGAAGAGTTCGGGTCGGAGAAGAAGAAAAGAATCAGAGCGGCCAGAACGTAGGCAGAGCGGTTACAGAAGAGAAACCAGATAGAAGAAGTAATTTCTGGTCAGAGTCAGGCCGAGGCTCCCGAGGAAGAAAGAAGAAAGAACAAAGAAGAAAGAAGCTCTAAAAGCTAAGCTCTCTCTCTCTCTCTAAAGAAGAAATCTCTCTCTTTTCAAGCTCTCTCTCTTTCTCTCTAAGCTCTAAGAAGAAGAAGAAAAAGCTATCTCTATTCTTTCTCTCTAAGCTCTTTCTAAGAAGAAGCAAAATCTTTCTTTCTCTCTCTAAGCTCTCTCTAAGAAAGTAGAAGTAAAAGTAGTAATAGCTTTACTCTGCCTCCGAGAGTTTTCCTCCCACGGCGTTTGTGGCTGGCCACGACAGGCAGCTTACATTTTTCTATTTGCCATTTCACTTTATCTGTATCTGTCTCGAGAATCTCATAAAGATTAGGAGGTCTAGGCTAAAATTCGATTACAACACTCCTGGATCCTTGAACTAATGCCATTCAGTTACTCTCAAATCTCATAATTTTTAATAGACTTTAGTTTATAGTCCCTGCCCAGTATGCCTTGAATATTCGGTTAATCTTTTTTTTTTTTTTTAATTTTTCTTCTTAAGATATACTATTTCCTTATATGGCTATCTTCTTCAAATATGCTGTCATGAGTTGCCCTTTTCCATTTGTTCTTGAAAAACTCTCTCCCTTCCCAGAAGCTTGCCTATAAGCATCTGAGATTGGAAGCTGCTGTCTCATAACTACATCCAACCGTTACTGACCTCTGTCATCTTCAATGCCAAATAGATTTATGCATTATTTACTTAAATAATAATCACTGAGTGTAAATAGCACAAGGGATATACTGTCCTAAGTGCCAATGATATAGAAATGAACATCAGAAAACATCCCTGCTCTAATGGAGAACACTCTAGTGAAAGAGGTCTTAAGAAAAATAGGCATACATTAATCGGTAATATGGGCTATACAGGAATATCAAACTAGGTGAAGTGTGTAGAGATTAATGTAGGGAATACATGGGATACAATTCGCTGTCAGGTGGCATTGATCTTTCTCTGTTCTCCACTCTCAGTATAAAGGTCCATGGAGCTGAGGTTAAGTCATAAACTGGCTAAAAATACGGGGACTCAGGCACAAGAAATCATTAGCTACGTATAAACCTTTGACAGATGACATTTTCGGCTCTATTTTCTGATACTTATATTGATATTTTCCAGCTCTTTTGTCTCCCATTTCACAAAGGGCATGCCAAATGCTCCGTGTAACCAAGCCTTCACTTCTACAATGTTCTGTTTTGCCCTTGTTGACCTGCCCTTATGACATACACTTTGTCTTGGTAACACCTTCTGCAGTTTCTAGCAAAGGTCATTTCCAGCTTTGACCAATGAAAATGCAAGAAAAATAAGTTGACTCGTTCATCTTTTAATGCTCATATAAATTATTAGGAAAAAACCTCTGGGCTTTAGAGTCCCTAGCCTCTCATGGAAGCCTCTTCAGTCTTGTTCCATCTCATAAATATATCTTTGAATTATACTTTGCTTTTTGAAATGGTGGCTTTAATCCACAACAGTTCCTTTCCATTTGTTTCATTCACACCTCAAATATTTTTAATAAAAACGCCTTCACTACATGCTGTTTTTTGTTTTAGGGTAAAACTAATCTGGTTGTTTCATTGAATTCTACATCTGACTATCTTCTCTTTGAAATTTTATATTTTCTAGGGAAATGTAGGTTTAGTGGACTGAAATTTTATGTAAGAGTTTTGAATTATAACTAATAAATGGATGGCTTCCCTTGAGAAATAACAATATTACATATTCAGAAACCATCTGATAGTATTCCTACATGGTCACATGGTCACTCTTCCACCACTATGTATCAGGCACCTTTGTTTTAAACTATTCTGCCACACAAGGTACTCCTGCTCTAAATGCTCAAGGACAGTACTTCACTAAGCTATAAAAAATTGATATATCTAAATTTCCTGTTCAAAAATATTCCTCAATATTAAACCCCTTCATACTTAAGTGAATGTTTCCCACTTAGGTGAGTACTTCTTGAAATGTGACATGAAGATCATTTAGATCACCAGCAATAGAATTGCATGGTGTGCTGATAACATTTTTTGTAAATTTGAGCCCTATCTCATACTTGCTGGAAAAGAGGGCAGGGAACGGGAATCAATGCTTTCTAAGTTCCCAAGGTAGTTCTAATGTACAATAAATTTTGAAAACCAGTGGATATGGCATAAAGTGTAAGTTTGCATAGACAACCAGGCTGCTACTTTTGAATATACTTTGTCCCCTCTGAAAACCTTGAAGTTTAATTCTCATTATGAGGTATTAAGAGGATAGAAATTTAATCTAACTATGGTGTTTAGAGATGGGGCCTTTTTGGTTGGTGATTTTGATTAGATAAGATCATCAGAGTGCAGATCCTACCATGTGATGTCCTGTGCTTCCTTGGGACTCGGCCAGAACAAGAAAGGCCATCACCAGATACCGTTCTACAACCTGGGACCAGAACCATGAAACCAAATCAACCTCTTTTGTAATAATTTATGCAGACTCTATCCATGGTAATGTGATATTAACAACAGAAAAATGGACTAATATCTGCCTATCTAGCTTTATCTCTGTGATGTTAGCACTTTCATTCATCCATGCATTTATTTTATTTATTCATCAAGTAATTGATTACTGAACAAATATTTATTATATACTAGAATGTGTTTGGCATTATTCCAGACTCTGAGGTTATAAGGGTGACAAATTTGTTTCCACTCATATTTTCTCATTTATTTCATGCATCCCCACTTATCCCTTAAACCATGTGACTCTATAATATCTCTTCTCAATCTGTATAATTTCCCTAAGTGATAAAATTCCATGCCCCATGAACTTTTCTATAGTGTTGACTATTGTTGTATACCTCCAATCCACTTCTCTTTCCTGACCTCCAGAGTTTTATATCTATCTTCTTTCTAGATATTGCCACTGGAATCACCCATATTTACCCTCAACTAACTGTGCCAAAAAGTATGGAGATAAATTGCCCTCCCTTCTACCTCCTTATGATTTCCAAGTGTCTACTTTTCTCAGTCAAAAGCTTGTCCATCAAATTAACTCTGTCATCTCCTGCCCACCCTAATTTCCAATATGATCTGTCAATTCTTCCTAAGTAATTTGTAAATTATTGTTTTTTTCCACTGCCACTAACTTAGAGTAAGACACCATCCCTGTTTACCTAGATTAAAAACGTTTTTTACCTAATTCATTGTTACCTTTTTAAATTATAAAGTAAACACTTTTTACTTGTTATAAATTAAAATATACACATTTGTAAAAAAAATCAATAGCCTCTCTTGTTTTCCCTATCTTCATCCTCTGAAATTACTTATTTTAATAGGCAACATTCTCTTTGTTTTTTCAAATATTTATCCATTTGTTTTAGTTGTACATAATGCCTCTATTTCTATGTAATGCTGAGGATGGAACCCAGGCTGTGCATGTGCTAGGCAAGTGCTCCACCGCTGAGCCACAACCCCAGCCCCAACATTCTCTTAACTAGTATTCCAACATCAAAGTTGCATACACCCCATTCATTTTAGATTGCAAAGCCTCATAATAATTGGTTTTGTTTTGCGTATGAATTACCTACTCTTATGGTTTGAATATGTTTTATTCCACAAAAGTTCTTGTGTGAGACATCAAAAAACTTTCAGAAGTGAAATGATTAGATTACAAGAGGTATAACCTAATTGGTGGATTAATCCACTGATATGGATTTACTGGGTAGCAACCATAGGCAGGTGGTGAGTGGGTAGAGGAGGTGGGTCATTGGGGATGTGCCCTTGAGATTTATATTTTCTCTCCAGTGAGCAGAGATATTTCTGCTTCCTGATTGCCATGTCTCAAGATGCCTTCCTCCTCTGGGCCCTTCTGCCATGGTGTTTTGCTTCATCTTGGGCCCAGAGCAAAGGAGTCAGCCATCTATAGACTGAACCTCTGAAACTGAGAGACAAACTACACATTTTCTCCTCTACATTGCTCTTGTCAGTTCTTTTGATCACGGCAATGAAAAATCTGACTAAAATATCCACTGTCCTGATTACCTATAGTGTAAATGTAGCATGGATCATATTACTTCCCCTGTAATCAGGAAACCTCAACATAATGGTAACTGATAATCATTGATGTTTTAATGTGGACGTGTTCTTATATCAAATAATTGATGATATATACAGATACAATCTTCATTTGTCTCCTTTGAATGGCAAAAGGAGAAAGAGAGAAAATAGCAGCACTTCTTACTATGTGCCAGACTATGTTAAATGTTTTTCATTAAATTATTTTTTCTTTACAAAAAACTTCTTATCTGGTAAGAAGTATTATTATTGCCATTTTCCAAATGTGAAAAGTGAGATAAACACATTTTCCAAAGTAATAAATTTAATAATTAGAACATTATCATTTGAACCAAGTTCTACTTGGGGGTATACATTTGAATGCTGTGGTTCTGATGTGACCCCAAAGTTCATGTGATGGAAACTTAGTCTCCAAATTTCTGTGTTAATAGTATTTGAAGTTTGTGTCTTGGAAAATTAGTATTAAGGTAGTCATGATGTCATTATGGCATTTGTGATTTTATAAAAAAAGAATCAAATTGTAAGCTAACACATTTGCTCTGAGCATGTGTTAGCCTCCACAATGTCATGATGCACCAAGAAGTCCTTTACCAGATGTTGTTCTTATGCTCTTGGAATTTCCAGTTTCCAGCATCAGGAGCAAACTAAATCTCTAGTCCTGGTAAAGTTTTCAGACTCTAGTACTCAGTTATCTCTACAGAGAAGGGACTAAAACACTGTCCTCACTGAAAGCTATTCTAAAATTCTTAAAAAAATAGTTCAAACCAGAGGGGCATAAAGTAGAAGAACCTAAGTCCATCTAGATCAAAACCCTTTACTTCATTAATAATGCCTGCTACATTGTTTATCCTGAAATTCAGCACATTAGAATTTTCTTCTGAGTTGTTCAACCATCTAACTAATATCCATCTGCTTCTTTATATGATCACCAATCCATACAACTGAGAGTCTTCATTTCTTTTTGGAATTTTAGATTTCAATCATGTCTGAACTTGTTCCTGGCATAATGTTTGGGCTAATGCCAACCTTGGCATAATTTCTTCCCTTTCACTGTTTCTTTGTTATAACAGCTACTATCTGATTACTAGCCTCTCATACATATTACCTTCTGATATCACAATTCTGATTTAGTGATAACTTCCAGGAACAACTATTCTTGTGAAGGAGTGGCACTTTCTGAAGGATATAAGGGCACAGGAGTTGGTTATATCTGAGAATCAGACCTTCAAATATTCAAATTAAGTGTATATCCAATAAAACAATTCTCCAAACCCAACCTGTTTCTTTTAATTACTTTATAATTTCGTATTAACCACTAAGCCATGGGATACTGAATGCATAAGTACATTATTTTGTAAATCCTATATACACAGAATACAATTGATTTTAATAAACAAATGAGTACATGTTACTTTTGTTTAAGGTTCTATGGTAGATTCAGAAAGAAATGAGACACAGAGGAATCTAACATAGCACAGGATAGTAGGAAAGGGATAGAAATATGCAGCAAATTTAAGTTCAAATGATAAGGTACCACTTTTGCTTATTGATATCAGGAAAAGTTTCATTAAATATTAGTTCCAAAACCTGTTACAAAAGGGTGCACAAACATTTAGTAGAAAAGTGAGGAAGAAAGCACTCAAAGTAGTATTGCCTTGTAGGGGAAACTCCCAGTTCCTGGCTGGCAGCTGTGAATGTCTCACATATATAAAGGAAAACCTATACACATACAGGCCTAACAGGAAAATCTGTAGGAAGGAGCATTCCACTCTGGCCGGATGGAGAGCCCCCTAATTAGAAACCTGCAGGAAGGAGAGTCTGCTCTGATAGAGTAAACCCCCTTCCCATAATTACAAACCTGCAGAAAAGGAGTGTTTGCTCTGGCTGGCAGAAGGAGGAAACCCCTTCCCACAAATTATGCAAGTGTTGCCAAGGAAACCGAAGGGAGAACTTGGTGGTCTTACCCACTGTGGCATGTTATGATTGGGCAGGGGGCCTTTAAAAGATTAAGAAGCTTCCTCAATAAATGAGCTAGCAGGAGGGTCACAAAGTGCCTGCTTTCACCCAGCTCTTGGTGTCTGTGTCTTAGATCCACCCATCAATTGTGTCGTTTGTGTCCTTGACACCGTGCCTCTTACCCCCGTGACTGAGTTAGGTGGAGACCCACAGTAAAGACAACATTGCCCGATTAAAAGGACAGAAGTCAGAAAACAAAGGATACCATTGAATAGTAATGAGCAGTACAAGTGTAATTCGATCCCAAAATAATGCAGGAACAAAATGGAAGATAAGTCTGTACAAAGAAGTGTTATGTGAAGTTTTAAATTCCTTACTGGGGCGTTGTAATTTCATCTTTCATGTCCTGAAAAAATGTAGAACAGAGACATGTAATTAAAACTTTATTAGGAAAATAAATCTGGTGTGAAAAATGAAATATAGTGACATAGAAATAGTAGGCAATCACATAATTTCAGGCAAAAGACAATTTATTCATGCAAGAACAACTCTTACTTGGTTCCCTACAATGGCATCTAACAACTCCACAACATAGAGCAAGTCTGAGCCTTCTCAAATGCTTATCTGATGATGTCTTAATTCTCATCCTTTTCATTGACTTTCCATGAAAATTGGTAAGGTGGACTTTAATTTTCTACTATATCTGACTGGCTCTGGGCTAGCTATCCCATCATGTTCTGGTTTAGAAATAAGGCGTCTCCCAAAAGCTCATGTGTGAGACAATGCAAGAAGGTTTAGAGGTAAAATTATTGGGTTATGAGATCCTTAACCTAATCAGTGCATTAATCCTCTGATAAGGACTAATTTATTGGTAACTGTAGGTAGGGTATGACTGGAAGAGGTGGGTCCCTGTGTGTATGCCTTTGGGGTACATATTTTGTGCTTGGGTGAGGGGAGTTTCTCTCTGCTTCCTATTGTGTTGTTCTGAGTTGCTTTCTGAGACCTCTGAAACCATGAGCCAAAATAAACTATTACTCATCTAATTGTTCCTGTCAGGTCTTTTAGTCACAGCAGCAAAAGGCTGACTAAAGCTGACCATAATTAAGTCATTAGTCATGGACCCTGATCTTTTTTGTTGTTGTTTTCTCTTATGGACTGTGCACTTCCTAAATCAGAACTTTTGCATAAGATGCTTCCTTTATCTGCCACACCATTTTCCCATTCTTTATGTGGCTGGCTTCCTTTCCTCCTTCTGGCTTCTATGATTCCTATCTGAATTCCTTTTTATGTGTTTCTCTCTCTCTCTCTCTCTCTCTCTCTCTCTCTCTCTCATCCAATTGTTTAAATCATACTTCTTAGTACAACTTAAGTTGGGTATATTTCTTACTTATTCTTGGTCTCTAACTACCCATTAAATCTCAAATGAAATGGAAAAACAGCAATGTCTGTCTTATTTATGTCTATAGTCATAGTACCTTGCACAGAGTAGGTGCTCAAACAGTTTTATTAAATAAAAATGAATTATCTGCTTCTGTATGATAGGCACTTATATAGTTACTGAACAGTTAGCATTGAGTTTGACAGTGCTATTTTGTCAAGGGGTTAATGATATAGAAAGGTAGGCAAAGAAAATATTTTTGCAGTAGGGACAAAGTAGATAAAATCAGACAAACTAGAAGACTCTTCCAATTGTTTAGGCAAGAAATGGGGAGAGTCTGACAGATGTTATAGTGGAAAATAACTATACCACTTTGGGGGTGGAGAATAACCTCACCCTAATTTTTAGATAAGAGAGAGAGAGAGAGAGAGAGAGAGAGAGAGAGAGAGAGAGAGAGAAGAAGAAAGAAGAAGAAGAAGAAGAAGAAGAAGAAGAGGAGGAGGAGGAGGAGGAGGAGGAGGAGGAGGAGGAGGAGGAGGAGGAGGAGGAGGAGGAAAGAAAAGGGCAATTGGGGAACATTTTAAAAGCAGAACTCTAGGGCTTGGCAACTGATTGGACATAAGATTTTAAGGAAGAGACAGAAATCAAATGATGTTGAGCTTTTAAGTCCAAGTGATTATAAGAATGGCATTATCATTAGCCAATGAAAAGATTTGGATTGAAGGAAGACAGAAAGGAAACAGAAAAGATTTATTTATAATTTTCAAAACCTTCTACACAAACTTAGTTTGCTTTTTTGTGCAGGATACATGAGGTACAGTTGAGTTTTATTCATAATAGAAAAAATTTTGAAGTTTTGACTTGAGAAGAGCCATTTTTCAAATAAAAAGTTTCATCAACAGTGTCATTAGGCTGATCAAGACAACAAGTAACAAACACTAACCTAGACGCAGATGCCTCAACCCACCCATTATTTATATGACTGCATCACTAATTACATCTTAGTGCATCATACCAAGAGATTTGGAAATCTTTAAAAGAAAAAAGAATCATGTAGAGAGCAATATACTTAAAGAAAACAAAGATTGAGTTGCATAATTGTGCCCATAAATAAAATTCAGGCAATTTTGGTCAATTTTGGCCATCCTCATTGAATTTCTGAAAAATAAATTTACAGGGTATGTATGGTTTTAAGTGATAAGGTAACCTTTCAGAAACAAAATGAAAGTTTCAAATATTACTTTAAAAGAAATAGAAGCCAATATAATGGCTAGGTTGACTTAAAGTTTCTGTAAACATTGCTCTGAGCCAACGTTCTACCTTCTGAACCTTCTGGCTTGCCATGATTTATGTTCATGAATGATGCTTATGTACGCATGCCCAATTTTCAATGGCCGCTTGGAAAAAAAAATTGGCCTCAGAATATGGGTATACTTAGTGGCTGCCCAGGACTTAATTAAAATTCCCAACTGACTAAGCTGACTTCAAATGGTGCCATAACTAAACTTACTAAAGCTCTTCTGCAGAGAAATATGACATTAATCCTGAGTCCAGCCACTATCAATCTTATTTGAGCACTCCAAGTACCATAAGTCATATTGAAACTGTCTTTATACTTGCAAGTGTTTTCCAAACAAAATTTATGTTTAATCAAATGAGTAATTCATTTAGAACAGTCTTAACAGATCAAATACATACACATTTATAGAAAATGATTCACCAGATGGACTGAGGGTATAGCTCAGTGGTAGAGCACTTGCCTAGCATGCACAAGGCCCTAGTTCAATCCCCAGCATTTAAAGAAAAAAAAAAAAAAAAAACGAAAGGAATTTTCCAAATTGTCACTGAGGCAAAACAAAGAACGTCTTTGGGTAAGCCTGATGTGGTTCATTTATTGAAAGTTTTCAAAATGTAGTTTCCATTTACTTAGTCATTAGTCATCTGTGAGATTCTACCATGTATCTAGTAATAGTGTTGGTATTTTATCTAATAGTATAACAACATAATAGGAACGTAGTATGTCTTGGTAGAATTAAAATGGATCTGCTTCAAGCAGATAGATTTAGACTTAAATATCAGTTCTACCAATTATTCACTATGTAACTTTGGGCAAGTAATGTAACCTCTTTGTGCCTCAGCTTCCTAAGTTTTCAGAATGCATTATATCACTGATGCCATATCAGTGTTGCAAGAATCAAATGAGGTAATGCATATAATGGAACTAGAATAGGTACTTTTCCCTTTATTTCCTAAAAAGAAATAGTCATACAATTGTGGGAACATACATTTCCTTGCAATCTTTACATTTGCTTATACATAGAAAACTTGAGGTCAAATCTCTAAGAAACTTCATGAAGCTTTCATTTGTTGTCTTTCCTCCTTTTCTGTTCATATTTGAGTTAATTTGTCCCATTATACTTAAATTGACCTTGTTGTATCTCCTTGTATTTCCCACAGTAGAATTAAATATTTCCTCCAAAACATCTTTCCCTTAATGAGAAACCACTTACTGACACATTTCACCTCATTGCCACATTAATCTGACCTATCCTTCAGTAGATAAATTTGAGTTTTGTTTTGTCAGTTGGTTGTTTTTTTTTTTTTTTTGTTTGTTTTTGTTTTTTTTTTGGTACCAGTGATTGAACACAGGGACACTGAACCACAGAGCCACATCCCCAGCCCTTTATTATCATTATCATTATTATTATTACTATTATTTACTTATTTATTTTGAGACAGTTTCTCCCTAAGTTGCTTAGGGCCTTGCTAAGTTGCTGAGGTTGGCCTCCAACTTGTGATCCTGCTATATCAGCCTGCTGAGTCGCTGGGATTACAGACATATGGCACTATGCCCAGCAATTCTCACTTTTTTGAGTGAAGCAAGCATCTAATGGGCTTTTTCACCAAGCATGCTAAGTTAATATTATTTAATTATAAAAATTGGTATGAAACTGTTTGTACTATTGCTATTACAGATGGGATAGTAGTGTGGGCTCATGAAAAGAGTACTGAATTACAAGTTGCATTCTATTTATTTGTTTTATGACAATAGACAGTTCACTTAATCTTAATTAATTTCCTTATCTATAAAAAAGTGCAACTATCTATGCTGTGAGTATCAATTTAGAGATGATACAACCCAGACATACAAAATAGCTGAAAATTCTAACTGCTCATTGGGGAAAATCTACAGGTAGTACCTTTTAAATGATATGTAAAAATATATTAGTTTATAACCTATGCAATTTGGTTTGTTCAGATACTGGCAAATTCTTGAATGATCAGGTGCTTTCAATAAATACAATGTTCAGATTTAAAAACAGTTCTAATTCTTGGCGCTATAATACCATTATTAATTTCAATACAGGAAACAGTTTGTTGAATAGTTTAATCAAGTGGTTAGTCAATTCAAACAAGCAGTAAACTCCAGCAACTGCCTTGATTTTCTCTTCTATCTGAACAATTGATGATGTTCATTTTATTTTTTTAATTAACTTATTTGTTGCTTTAGTCAGCTTTTCACTGCTGTGACCAAAAGCCCTGACAAGATTAATTTTATAGCAGGGGGAAAAGCTTATTTGGCACTCATGGTTTCGGGAGTCTCAGTCCATAGATAGCTATCTCCATAGCTCTGGGCCCAAGGTGAGGCAGAGCATCATGGTAGAAGAGTGGATTAGAGGAAAGTGGCATGGGATGTGGCACCAGAGAGAGAGAGAGAGAAAAAAAAAAAAAAAAAAAATAACAAGAGGGAGAGAGAAAGGGGGAGGCTGTTCCAGTCTCCAGGGACAAAATATATACCCAAAAGCATATCTCCAGTGACCCACCTCCTCTAGCCACACCCTACCTGCCTACCATTACCACTCAGTTAATCCCTATCAGGGGATTAATGCCCTGATTAGGTTAAAGCTCTCATAACCCAATCATTTCACCTCTAAACTTTCTTGAATTGTCTCACACATGAGCTATTGAGTGATACCTTATATCTAAAACATTGCACACTTTCTATGGGTTTATGTTAGTTCTAACATAAGTCTTGGATTTGATTCTTCCAATTAACTTTACCACAGAAAAATTAACAAAATAGTTCAATGCAACAATAAAAGAAGCTATTGGTTTCTTTGTTTGTTTTTATATCATTTTTTACTTTCTTAATATTTTCCTTTAATTTCCAAATTTAATTTGAATTATTTGGTACTCTTGTTATATCTTCTAGTGTCCTTACCTGTTTGCTGCCTGAAGCGGAAGCCGCCTGGAGCAATGAACGCCGCAGGAAAATTCGGAGGCAGGTTGAAAATGAAAAAAGATCTTTTATTCTTCTTCTCTCTCTGGCTCCAGCAATCACTCCAAACGCTCTAACTCCAACCACCACCTTCTTCTTCTTCCCACACACTCTAACCAAACTCACCCAGTTATATACATATAGCTTTAACAAGGACACGTGCTTACAGCTCGAGCTTACAGGTGCGTCACAGAGTGTTCACGGGCATATAAAGATTCTTTGAATAATGTATTAATATCAGGTGGAAACTAGAACATCTTTTATGGCTCTCAGCTAACCGCAATCTTTAGCTATTTCCTTGATTATAGGCTCCTTCATTTACCTTTCCTTCTTCTTAATTTGTCAGTTGTATGACTACAATGCTAACTCAATAGCATAGCTTTTAAAAACACATAAAATGCCAGGAATGATGGAGCATGCCTTTATTTCCAGCAACTCAGAAGGCTGAAGCAGGAGATTCTAAGTTCGAGGTCACCATCAACATCTTAGTGAGACCTTCTCAAAATTTAAAAAAATAAAATAAAAAGGGGAGGGGTATTCCTCAGTGGTAGATCACCCCTGGGTTTTAATCCCTAATATTCTGGAGGAAAAATAAATACATGAATTTTGTGCCAATATAAACACAAAATAAGTTTTGTTTGGCTTCTTCTATTATTAAAATATATCAAACTGAATGAATTGAAAGATGCATTACTTTCCCCAAAAAATAAAACATACAAAATTTCACATTTAGACATACAACACAGTATAGTCTACAATGACATTCATTTACGTGCATTATTTAATATGAACATCAACGCTCCATGAGATAAGCCCTGTGAGAATTATCATTCATTTGCCAGACAAGAAAATAAATTTAACAAATGAAATTACTTGCTCAAGTTATACATCATATAGAGCCTACAATAACAACTCAAATCTCTCAAATGCTGCTAATTCATCAAAAAATGTCATTTGAATAATTATAATTAGTTAATTTCTTGGAAAAACTATTTTTACAAATATGTCCATTAAATCCCCAAATTACCAATGAAATACCCAATTTAAAATTTGGGAGATTTTATAATGTTAAATGAAATCCTGGGGAATTAAGTGATTTAACATTTTGCCCTTATTTCTCTAAAAATGTAAATAAGCTTTAAAAATCATACATTACCACTAAATGCACTATTCACCTGAAATATCTGAAAAAAATAAAGCAGGGTAAAGGTCAGAAAGAGACAGGAGCTGTTAAACAAAGCCTTGCTGACCAATAATATTTTAATCAGGAGTCATACAAAGTTTGAATAAAAGTAGCAACACTATTCTAAAATGAGGAAACAGCAAGTACAAAGGCTCTGAGGTGACAATGTACTTTATTTGTCCATAAAACAAGAGGTCAGTGTGATTACAGCAGAGAGTAGGAGAGATCAGAAAGATTGGCATAGGCTTGATCATGAATGTTTAGATTTTATTCTATTTGCAGTGGGAAACCAGGAAAGGGATGGAAAAATTTAGCTTCTGTTTTATAAGGGCCACATGGATTATTGAAGGGAAAAATCAACATTAAGAGAATGGAAGAAAAAATCCATTTATAAGACTATTGCAATAGTCCAGGAGAGGAGGTGATGTTGGTAGAAGTGGCTGTGATAAAAAGTAGAAATATTTGAGATAAAGTCAGCACAGGGCAGAAATTGTGTTTTATGACTATTCTTATCTTGAGTGCTTACTACAGTACCCAGCACACAAGTAATGACTGACAAATGTAAGTTAAAGAAATGTTATGTTAGATTTCCTCTAACAGAAATCCTCCATAATATTTGAAGTGTTTTCTGTGAATCTTTCCAATTTAACAGAAGTGAAGCATAGAACCATTGTTTACTACTGTATAGAAAAAAATGGAGGACAAATAGCACTTTCTTTTCAGACATAAATGCTATTCAACACCCTACTGTAGTGATATAGCTATTGTGGACCTTGGAAATACTGAATAATAAGAAATATAGAATATAGAATATGGAATATGGAAGTGATATTCTTAGGCTGCCAAAGTAATATACTTATAATATGGGTAAAGTTGGGGAATGTAAGCTTATTGAAGACAGTTTGTGTCCTACTTATCTCCATGTACAGTGCATATAAGGCTCTGGCTGAATGTTTGTTGAGCTGGATAGTAGAAATAGTACATATAATTTTTACAGATCTAATTTAGCAGTAAAATAAGAATGTGTAGGAACAGAGTAAAATTAACTATGAAAAATGTAAATCATGAAGAAGACCCACCTACAAAAAAATTGAAGTCATTATGGTGTCTTCTTGTGCCATCTACTGCTTAGTTCAAAGTGAGCCTTACCTGTTTAATGATACAAAATGAGCCTTACCTGTTTAATGATGTTCATCCTTAAGATTGAAAGTCAAATAACTTTCCAATATTATCATTACCTTGGCACGCATGCAGGGTAAAAAAAAAAAAAAAATCACTTAAATCAGCAGGTATAAGACAAGATTCCTTCACAGTACTGCTGATATTTTGAATGATTCTTTGTTGTGGGGGCTACTACTGTACATTGTAGGATATATAGCAGTATCCCTACTTCTACCTACTAGATACCAATAGTAACTTTGCCCCACTTGTGGCATCCAAAAGTGTCTTCATACATTGACAAATATATCCTGCATACAAAATAAGCCCAATTGAGAAACACAAGTATAGGAAAAGGGGATTGATGCTCATGCATTAATTTGTTCAGTGTATAAATTACTAAGCTAGCCTTTGGGAATACACTATAAACTGAAAAATTATGGTCCCAACCTCAAGGAACTTCCAATAGGAAAAAAAAAAAAAAAAACATTAAGAATAACTTGGACTGGGTAGTCAAAGAAGACTGCTGGAAAGACATGATATTTAAATTAACATAAAACATGTGAAACAGCCAACCAGGGAAGAGCAGGGGGAAGAATGAGTTAGGGAGAACATCAAGAGTGAAGGTTCTGCTACAGGTCAAGCAGAGTGTTAGCCCCTTTCCATGAATTATATTTTTTAGGAAGGGTGACTGTGCTGGCCGCCTGTGCAAATTCCATTTATACCTATTGTAGTGTTGTGAATATTTGAATGATGAATTATATTTTCACTATACATTTAAATGCTATAACACTTAAGATGCATTTGGTTTCTATTTCTGTGTTACATAAAAAACTGAACCCCAAGTAGATTGTTGCTTGTACATGTTTACAAAGCTAGTGACAAAAGCTTCATCCAAAACTTGTGTTCTATTTGACTCCAAGGTCAACGATTTGACCATTGGACTATGATGTATGCCCTGAGGAGAGCAAGGATGAAATAAGGCAAATATACTTAGTAGAATTTATGTGGCAATTGTAAAATTGATAATGGAAAGTACAACAATTATTTGAACAAACAATATATTATGTAAAGATATCAAAGCTGGAGTTGAAACTGATGGCATTAGTTTTCTATCAGGACTTAATCAGTTTTCATAAAAGATGAGAAGCAACTGCCCCAGGAGTCAACGTAGATTCCTGAAAGATTATTCATCTGACATCTGGTTGATGTTGGCAACAACGTATGAGAAAGATTCCTAAGGAGGAGTTAGAACTAAAGGTTTAACTTCTCTAACAAAGTTATTTAACTTGAGACCCTAAGTGAATTTCAACCACTGAGATTATTTCCTCACCTGCACAATAGCGATAAGGGTATACATTTGATCTACATCAAAAGTTGTGGAGAATCATATAGAATAATTTCTCTGAGTACAGTTTGCAAACAATAAATTATAATTGACCATCCAGCTCAAAGCAGGCTTTTAGAGCTTTTAGCATTTCTGATACTCTGCTCCATCAACTTCTATCTTTATTCACCTTGAATTCTTCAAAAGAGATGAAACAAATGATAATTCTCCTTGAGAAGAATGTGGCTATCAAGGTTTAGTTGTCTGGTCAGAGACTACTCTTCTAGGTCTATAGCAGTATGATGGACCTGAATATCATCACATCAGCATTTCCAATACTGGTGTGACTCGCACAAGCTCACCAAAAAAAAGGAATTGTTTTATGGCTCCCACAGTTGTTTCTAGTTGGGGAAAAGACTGAACAAAATAAAAATTAACCGAAAACAATAACAAAAAAATCACTCTAGAGTGAAATTTCCAAGTATTGAGTTGGCATTGAAATGACACTTTTTTTCACATCCATCTGCGCATGTCTCCTTCTACAATCAACACATATTGTCTGAGATTTCAAGTAGTTTAAAATATTTCTACAAATAGAGTGCTCCTTTGACCTTTAATCAACTTTTCAATAGCCACTTGCTATAGCAGAAAAATGATGAGAAATACCTATTTTTACCTCAATTTTTTTTACAGTGAGTCATATATTGACTGTTTTTTTAAAGAGTAGAATGGAAATGAAACTTCTAAACTTATTTGGAAGGTGGTCTTCAGTGACTATATACACTAACTTTCATGTTGTTGTCTTTTTAAGCTTCCAATAACTTTATTACTATATAATTACCATACTATAAATTCCCTCTATTTAAGTGTATAATGAAGTCATTTTAATGTATTCAGTTATGCAATCATCACCACTATCTGATGTTAGGGAATTTTCATCACCCTGAAAAGGCACCCCATAACCATCATCATCACTGCCCATTCCTACTCCCCTCTCCTCCCTCCACCACAAGCAACCAGTAAACCATTTTCTATTTCTACATATTTTTCTCTTCTGCATATTTCATATAAACAGGGTAGTACAATCTACAAATTTTGTATCTAATTTTTTTACTTAATATGTTTTTAAGGTTCATCCACATTTCAGCATATATTAGTGATCCATTCATTTTATGATCAAATAAAATTTTACTGTGGACATATATGTGCTCATCAACACTTTCCTTGATGAAAATTTCAGTTCTTTCCACATTTGGGCTATTATGATTAATACTTCTATGAATATTCACATACAAGTTTCTTTTTGGATGTCTATTTTCACTACTCTTAGCTATGTTCATAGGTTTAGAATTGCTTGGTTTCCATGTCATCTTTATCCAAAACTTTTAACAATGGTAATTTGAAACCATTGTTATAAAGATGAATTAGTATGATAAAATAATTGGACTTCCTATAAAACTACTTCAGACAGGCAAGAATTGGTATTAGAAATATTTAATTTAAAGGTTAAGAAGATTGAAAGATTATTTTTGAGATTCAATAGCTTGCAATTAAGTTATTAAAAACCTTAACAATTCAAAAAACTATTTTCTTATTGTAACTGGTCATTACAACTTAATTTTTTCTGCATGTTTTAGCTCTGCTATTCCTATTTATGAATTTCCTTACCATCAAATTAAAAATTACAGTATGAAAGATTACTATGTCAAATCATAATTCTTAGGTCATTTATGTTTCATATATAATGCTTAAAATAGCTATATTATTATATTTGTGAATAATTAAATGAACCATACTGTGACAGAAAATATAAAAAGAGATTAACATAAAATTTGTCTGAAACATTTTTCATTTGCTTAGGAATAAGGAATACACTTTCGCTGTAAAAATATCACAAAGCACTTTGTTGACTTCAGTTTGTAAATGTAAGCATGGGTTTGAGTGGGTATTTTTAAATTAAATACTTTAAATATTTTAATGGAGGCGATTTCATGCTCTGAAACAACCACATTGTTGGCCTATCAAAGGTTGGAAGGGATAACCAGGAGCGGCTGAAATTCTAGGACTAGAAGTAGGGTGCTATGGGGGTCACTTCTCAGTCCAGCCCACTTTAATCAGCCATCTTCTTACAATGCACTCAGTATGTTGATAGACACTAATTAGATATCCCCCTATGTTCTTTAAAATCTAAATTGTCCCTAGTCAATTGTAAGCATGTGGAATTTCAGAACAGACCATGTGATGAAACATTTAAGAACTTTTAAATGATATAATTAGGTTACTGATTTAGTCACATCTTCATTAGCATATCTAGAATATTCTGTTCCTGTAAAATAAAATATCTTTGCTCCTATGTAAGGCCAATCATTGCACTTGTGCCATAGATCCTATCCCTCCTTACCTACTAAAGGACATGTGCAATTCTCTCTAACCTTAACCCTAACCCTAATCCTAACCCTTTCTCATATATTTATCTCAATTCTTTTTGATTATCTCCTCAACACATAAATAGATATACTGTAATTTCACTTATTTTATAAAACAAGAAATAATACCAACTTCCTTGGACCTTAATTTCGCCGCTAGATATAGCCTCATTTATCTTCTTCCATTTTCAACAAAACCATTGGAAACTGCTCTATACACCTGACTGTAATTGATCTCCTAGGTTTTCTCCTTGAATCCACTGCAATCTGTCTTTCATCCCTCCCTTCAGCAAAGTTGATCTGTTCATGTTCAAAATTGACCATTGTATTATTAATCCCAGGGTCAATTGTCAGTTCTCATCTTAGTTGACTATAGGTAGGATTGACTATAATTGATATTCCTCCTATCTTTTCTTAATACACACTTTACTTCTCACTTGGCTTCCAGAAAGTAGAAACTGAATTTTTCTCCCACATGACTGCCCTATCAACCTTTCCTTTGCTATTTCCCCTCTTCTCCTTGCATTCTTAACACTAGTGGCTCCAGGTCTCAGCCTTAGACCTATTGTCTTTTCTACTTAACATTCTCCTTGATTATCTTAACTGCTCTCTTCACTTTAAATATCATATATACATTGATAACTCCCAAATCTCTATCATCAGATTATATCTCTGTCCTAAACTTCCTACTGGCACCTTTCACTTCCTATTCAATATCTCTACTGCTTAACTAATAGACACCTCAAAATGAGCATATTAATACCCTATTATCATTTTGGTCACATTGCTGCTATTTTATTCATGCATTTATTTCTTTTTAACTTTTATATAAAACAGAAATTTTATACATAATAATGGTGCACTATGTGATGTTTTCATACATGTACATACTGTGTAATATTTAAATAAATTTAGGCATATCTATCTTCTCAGTCATCTATAATTTCTCCCTAGTGAAATCATTCAACATCTTCTCTTAACTGTTTGAGATATACACTACAAGTGATAACAGCTTAATTTTAGATGTTCTACCAAAACTTACATCATTTTCATTCTTTCTTACACAGTTAGGCAGTAGTAATTCCATCCTTCTCAGGGCTCAACTAAGAAATTTTAGAATCATTCTTGATTTTTCTATTTCCTTCATAGTTCATATATAATCCTTTAACACCCCATGCTTTCCAAGCCACCACCATCTTTTGGTTCATTACAAAAGACTCTTAACTCTTCTCCCTGTTTCCATTTTTTCCCACATATAACCTGTTCTCAACACAACAGACAAAAATAAATGATCCTGTTATTTTAAAATCAGAATATTTTGTCCCAATGGTTTAAAAATTTCTCAATTGCTTCCCAACTCTAGGCTTAGAGTAAAAATTCAGATTCTACATGGCCATGCATGATACATCACCTTTAATTGTATAACCTCATTTCCTAATAATATTGCCCTTAATCATTCTGCTAGAAGCATTATAGCATTTTCCTCAAAGTTGCTACTCATATATTAACTTAGGGTCTTTGTATGTATGGTTACTTCCCCTTGGGGTTTTCTTCTCTCAGGTAAGTGCATGACTAATTCTGTCAGCTCCATCATGACTTTTCTTGAAGGCAAATTTTCAATGAGACATATCATAAACACTCCTTGTTTTAGTCAGCATTTTTTTTTTTTTTGCTGTTGTAACCAAAAGACCTGACAAAAATAATATTACAAGAGGAAAAGTTTATTTTGAGGATCATAGTTTCAGAGGTCTTAGTCCATAAATGACCAACTCCATTCCTTGGGCCTGAAGTGAGGCAGAAAACTGAAGCAGAACACCATGGCAGAAGAGTGTGGTAGAGGAAAGTGTCTCAGAGCTTCACACTAAAAAGGAGAGAGAGAGAGAGAGAGAGAGAGAGAGAGAGAGAGAGAGAGAGAGAGAGAGAGGGAGAGACTCAGCTGATACAAAATATATACCCCAAATGCATGCCCCCAATGACCCACATCCTCTAGCCACACCCTACCTGCCTATAGTTACTACCCAGTTAATCCCTATCATAGGATTAATACACTGATTAGGTTGGGGCTCTCATAAAACAATCATTTTACTTCTGTATTTTCTTGCGTTGTCTTACACATTAGCTTTTGGGGGATGCTACACATCCAAACCATAGCACTTCTCTACTACAATCAACCTTTCATTGGCTTTTCACTGTTCTGATTTTTCAAAACAGTACTTGTATATTATGCTTACTGCCTTTTAGCTATCTTCTATGATTGGAATGAAGGCAAGGATTTTGTGGTGTCAATTTCAACTATGCTGCATGCCACACATTTAAAATAGTACTTCACATAGGGTAACTACTAAATATATGACTGTTCACTAAATATATAAATTAATCAAATTTTGCATATTCCTCACTTCAAACCTGATCCTTTCCCTAACTAATTGTCTTAGTCCATTTTCTGCTCCTATGACTGAATTCCAGACTACATAATATAAAGAATGGAGTTTGTTTAGTGCTAGGTTCTGGAGACTGAGATATCCAAGATCATGGTGTCAGTATTTGATCAGCATCTGATAAGGACCTCATGCTGGCTCAGAACAAGGCAGAGGGCATCACATGGAAAGACAAATGAGGTATGCCAGAGAGTTTGCTTTTATAATAAAAGGACTTTTAATAACACATTAATCCATAATTTATTAATTTATTCATGAGTACTCTGCCAATAATTATTCCAATAATCTTTCAAATGTTCTCCTCCAAATATCAATACCATATAAATTAAGGAATTAAATTTTCAACCCATAAAATTTGGAGGAAATATTTCAATCATACCATCCATACCTCTGTGAATGACACCACTGTTATTCTAGTATCTCAAATATAAAATATAAGAATCTATCTAAATTATTTTTTTTCTCTCAATCACCAAATGCCTGGGCTTTATTCTCAGAATACAGAGGTGGCTCTCTTCTCACTTCTACCCCCATCCTCCTAGTCCAGACTGTCTTCATCTCTTACTTGAATGATAACTTTCCTTGCTTTCAATCCAGTCCCGAAATATACTGACATTTCAGCCAAACTAATCATTTTATCATATCAATTTCCATATTCTAAACTCTCTAATATCTCCCTAACTTAAAATAAAATCCAAATTTACCATAAAAAATTTATCCATCATATTAAAGCATGATGAGATTTAGGACAAAATTCTAAAGACCCTTGTCTTATTTTAATGCTAAATGATGTCAGTTCTACCAAAAGGCAACTTACAACCTTTGGTGTAAATGGTAAGGTCATCAATAAACACTCTTCAAACAAACAGAAGAAAGTCAAACTTTGATCATTGCATGTAAGCAAGTAAATTTTGTGACAAAAAAAAAAATCTGAAAAGTAATCTTAACCAAAATAAATGTAACTGGGCTGGGGTTTTGGCTTAGCGGTAGAGCACTTGCCTAGCATGTGTGGAGCCCTGAGTTCGATCCTCAGCACCACATAAAAATAAATAAATGAAATAAAAGTATTGTATCCAACTACAATAAAAAATAAATATTAAAAAATGTAATTGGGTTAGTATTAGATTCAGCCATTGAAAGATATTTTCACTTCAAATTAAAATAACATGACATAGCCATGCTGTAAGCTGCCTGTTGTGGCCAGCCACAAACGCCGCGGGAGGAAAACTCTCGGAGGCAGAGTAAAGCTATTACTACTTTTACTTCTACTTTCTTAGAGAGAGCTTAGAGAGAGAAAGAAAGATTTTGCTTCTTCTTAGAAAGAGCTTAGAGAGAAAGATTAGAGATAGCTTTTTCTTCTTCATCTTCTTAGAGCTTAGAGAGAAAGAGAGAGAGCTTGAAAGAGAGAGATTTCTTCTTTAGAGAGAGAGAGAGCTTAGCTTTTAGAGATTCTTTCTTCTTTGTTCTTTCTTCTTTCTTCCTCGGGAGCCTCGGCCTGACTCTGACCAGGAATTACTTTTTCTATCTGGTTTCTCTTCTGTAACCGCTCTGCCTACGTTCTGGCCGCTCTGATTCTTTTCTTCTTCTCCGACCTGAACTCTTCTTCCGACCGAGCAACTGCATGACTGACTGAATGAATTCATTCTTCTCCTGACTCCAACCACTTTCACCCGGTTATATACCTTTAGCTTTGCGGGTGCCTCACGTGCTTTTACAGGTGCGTCACATACATACTTATTATCAGGTGGAACTTATGGCTTCCAGCTGACCGCAATAGCCATCTCCCTAATTGGGGCTCCTTCACCATGCACAGTGGTACACCTCTGTAATCCCAGCAGTTTAGGAGGCTGGGGCAGGAGGATAGCAAGTTTGAGGCCAGTATAAGCAATTTAGTGAAATCCTAAGCAACTTAGTGAGACCCTAACTCAAAACAAAAAGAGAATAAAATGAACTGGGGATGTGACTCAGTGGTTAAGTACCCCTGGTATCAATCCTTAGTATAATAAACAAACAAACAAACAATATGGCATTGAGTTATAGACTATTAAAAGAGAAATATTTTAAGTGAAACTACATGCAGTTTGAAGATGGAAGAAAAATATGAAAAGGAAATACTAAAACACCTGTGAAATATAAACACCAAATGCAAATTTCATAAAGGGCAATTACAGAAACAGAGTTACAATATAATGATAAAGGAATAAAATTTTAAGAAATATTAAAATATCAAAATATTATATTTTTAAATTTTTTTTATTATTCTAATTTGTTATACACATTTTCAGAATACACTTCATTTCCTATTACATATAAAGAGCACAATTTTTCAAGTTGCTGGTTTTATATAAAGTATTTTTACAGCAATTGTGTCTTCATACATGTATTTAACTGATTTATCCATGAAAATATTACATTTTTAACCAAACATTCTCAAAGTATATAAAGCTTCATTATCTTTAGCCTGCCACCACATTCTTTTTAATTTACTTAAGATGCACTTTGTTTCTTTTTTTCTGAAAGCACCACCTATTCTTTGCATTCCTTCAGATTTAAAATGATAGTGAGCTTCCTGCTAGTGCTAATTTCTAGATTGCTTCACCTCCCCATTTTCTTCACCTGCGTTAATATTATCTGTTAACTAATTATTTAAATTAAACTTTTTATCTATAAAACACATCTGGTAATTTCTGTTTTCTCAGTTTGAACCATAACTGATTTAAGAATATATATTATTTGTGAGCAAAAGCGGAACATATATAAAGCATGTCATGCATATCTCACAAAATTTGCTGGTTATTTTATGTTTGATATACTTCACCATTCATTGTCTGCTGTTTCTGTCCTTGTCCTATGCCCTTAGTGGCTAACAACAATAAACTGATTACCTGAACGTTATGCATTCTGGCTTACAGACAATTATGACTAATGGGAAGTATTGCAGGCACGCTGGAGAATATGAAGAGACAGAGATCAAGGTGAATTTCTCTTATTCCTCCCTCTACCCTCCTTTGGCCTGCTTGCTCTACTCCATTAATTGACTAATCTATTTTCATAATTACTATTTTATTTGGTGGATTAAAATTATATATAAAACTACATGCAATGTGGTATATTTGTTTATGGAAATAGCATAATTTGGTAGGTTTTGTTCCCTAGTACTTCCCCATTTCTTCTATTCCCCTCGAAGTCCTCCATTGGTCTTCTTTTACTTTTGTGAGATACCTTTTTTAATTCCACTTTTTTTTTGCTACTCTGACTTTCATATATGAGAGTAAACAGTCAATCCTTGACATTTTGAGTCTGACTTACTTTACTCAGCATGATGTTCTCCAGTTCTATCCATTTATCAGCAAATGATGTAATTTCATTTTCTTTTGTGACTGAGTAAAACTCCATTGTGTTTATCTGCTACATTTTCTCAATCCTTTTATCTGTTGACAGAAACCTAGACTGATTCCATTACCTGGCTATTGTGAATTGAGGTGCTGTTAACATTATCATACATGTTTTTTTTATCTATTTGATTAAAAATTTCTTATCTATTTATCTAATAATTGATTTCTTCATTATTCTTGTTTGCATCTCAGACCTTCCTTCAGGGATCTTTCCTATTCCTGGATAAATTAATTAGAAGACTCTTTAATGATGGACATTTATTAGTGTATTCTCTCAGTTTTATCTTAAATATTTTTATATACACACACATTCTTATGTTTTGCCTAGGTTTACATAATTCTAGGTTAATGGATATTTTCTCTCAACTCTCTGAGAATTATTATCCTATTTCATTTCATTGATAATTAATTTTGAGTTTAGTGTTTTTTTTTTCCATCTTTGTGTTTCTGTAGTTTCACAAATATATGTCATTCTTTTGATATTCTATCGTGTATACCTGGCATCTACTCTCACCATGGATTTATGATGTTCATCCATTGTGGAAGATAATTCCTCAGTTTCTCAATATTCCTCAAATCTTAACCATTACATATTTTCTATATTCTATCCTTCTTCATATCTGATTTGAAATAATTTAAATAATTATTTCAGTCCTGTGGGTATAGATAAGCAATCAAGCACTTGTCTAGCATGCATGAGGCCCTGGGTTCAATCACCATCAACATAGCAAAAAATTCAAATAATTATTTCACATAAAAATATGGCATATTAAATCCATATTTTTATTTCAGTATATTTGAATTGTTTCATAATAGCAAAAAGCAAAAGCCTACGGTTAGGATTATCAAGTACCAACGTTTTCTGAATGGATAAACATATAAGCAAAGCAAAAAACATAAAGAAAGTTATTTTTAAAAGCTAAAATCTAAGCCAGGTGTGGTGGCACACGCCTGTAATCCCAGCACTTGGGAGGCTGAGGCAGGAGGATTGCGAGTTCAAAGCCAGCCTCAGCAATGGCGAGGCACTTAGCAACTCAGCGAGACCCTGTCTCTAATAAAATACAAAAAAGGGCTGGGGATGTGGCCCAGTGGTCAAGTGCCTCTGAGTTCAATCTCTGATACCAAAAAAAAAAAAAAAAAAAAAAAAAAAAAGCTAAAATTTAAAAAATATAGCTTTCATAGAAGTCCTCAGCATTTAAAACATATCTTAAGATAAATTCAGCCCTACTAAAATCTTGTACACAATGAAATAAATGCTTACATTTAATGTTAAGAAAAGATTCCCATATTTTCCTAGAAAATACTGGAATACATTGTAAATTCTTAGTATTTGAGTAAAGGAAAACTTAGTACCTTGTACTAAGCATTAGGTACTGTTTTTTTCTCATTGAGAAAGTTTTATTTAGGTATTAATTGTTCCACCAAGGGTAGGACTGTATCAATGCCATCTCTAGTGTCCAGCATAGAAGCTGACAAAAATAATGTTTAATGCACTAGTTTTCAAAACTTAAAGTGCATATCATTCCTCTTGTAGAGCTATTTAGAACCCAAGTTTTTTTTTTTTTTTAATTTTTTTAAGTCACTAATGAATGTATTTGAAAAATCCATACTACATGCAGACAGAAGAAAACTAAATACAGAAACAATTATATTACTCACTACTAAAATTGTGCTGCGTTTTGAACATTCCCAATCATGCAACAATAATAAGGATCAGAATGAATTTTATAAGGTAGTTGATGGGAGTTCAATGAACAGGATTTAACACATTATACAACTCAAATCACATTTGCATAATACAGCCAATTTCCACAAATATATCTATGCATTATAAGACTGAAATGCATACTATTCCCCGATTCCTCCCCCAGCCTCATTCCATATTACCTTACCTATAAACCTTTCCATTTAACCTTTCAAATCAGATTGGTTGGTTAAATATGTAATCTACAGGATATTCTTCATTATTATTTCAGAACAGACATGAGTATAGCCATATGCTCAATCTTCAGTTATATTCCTTTCAAAAGGCATTTGACTGCTGCAATTTTCTAGGAAAATTCAAGCTGTTGGTGCCAGTCTGCTTATAAAGGCAATGCTCTGGAGACAAAGTCTTCTCACGAACAGTGGGCAAGCAGGCTTCATTATTATGTGTTCAACAACAATTCTCAGTTCAGTAAACAAGTTCCGACAATATGGATTTCTTCTGGAGGAATATCGAAGAGTTAGAAATCTATAGTAGATAAAAGGCTGGAGCAAACTTCCTTGGCCACTAAAAAGCATAAAAACTGTAGCAGGCATCAAGAAAATTTCATTACAAGCAATGAATTTCAGGATATTTTGTTGATTACCACTTAATTTATCCAAGACAGATCTCAACAAAGGTAAACTATTTGAACCCTTTGCATCAAGGACCTTTTTCGTGTATGTGGCTGCATGAAGCAAAGAGAATAACAAGACTGGGAAAATACTCACCAAGAAGAGGCAGAACAAACAAAGCAGAGCAGTACACTGTGAACAAACGAGAAAGCCACATTGCTGTGTCCAGTTTATTGGTCATCATGAATTGCACAGCGCCCGCGCCTTGGGGGCCGTTTGGGGTCGTATCAGCCATGGGAGACACACAGGCACACAGGACGCGCCGAGATCAAAGCGGGTTTTCCAGAAAGACCGAAGCGAAGGCGGAGCTTCGGAGCAAGGCCCTAAAGGGCCGAACCAACCTTTTTTTTTTTGGTCCCATTCCCAGAGATTTTGAGTCAGTAGATCAGGTTGTTGCCACAAATTTACATTTCAAATAAGTTCCCAAGTGGAGTTAATTCTTGTGGTCTGAGGATTGCACTTTGGGTAACACTGGTTAAACGATGAAAAACATGTGAGCATACATTGCTTGGCAAAGGTGTTGAAATTTACTTGCTCTATTGTTGGATTTTTCTCTTCAAGTGATTTACATAATGAATATTCTATTTTCTATTTTTATGGAAAGGCTTTTTAGGTGAGAAAAACCCTCACAATCTTGTTTGCAGCTACTCTTTGGCCTCACTTGTCACTTTGTCCCCCATCCTCTTCGTATTCCAGCCACAACAAACTGTGTTTCCTCTTAAGACATGTGCACACTCAAACCAAAGTGCTTTATCAGAGGCTTTCCCTTCTTCCTTGAATAACCTACCTTTAATTGAAACTTCATCCTATAAGAATTAGCCAAAAGTCTTTCATAGTCCTCTCCTCTCCATGCCAAATTTGGATCAAAATTTATAATCACATTCACTATATGCCAAAAAAACTCTCAACAGTGCCATCATTTTAATTACATTAGAAGTGGTCATTTGTGGCCATTTTCATTCTGTTTTATGTTCATCCTCTAACACTGAGTCCATTCTCCAATACGATATACATTATCTCTACACCACAGAGTCTAATACATCCAGCATTAAACCTAATACATAGTAGATGGTTAATAAATGTTGATTGAACTAGAAATAAAATGAATGACAACCTTAGGTACATGGTAATGTACCATTAAAATTCTGATACATAAATCAGTGTTTTAATGGTCATGTCCATGAAACAATATGATCCTATTGCCACTTTGTCATTAGTATATGTACATCCCTTAAAGTCTATTTTCAATATGATCTGGCAAAATCCAGTCTCTAGTTTTCATTTTACCCTAATGACCCATTACGTAGTCATCCAGATATCATTTGATACACATCTGATTTGAATGGGCAGACTGCAAAGCTCGTTGTCATATTTTAAAATCATTTAAAGATCATACTATGTAGTGAACCAAGGAGTACTCTCCAACTGAGCTACATCTCCAGCCCTATTTATTTACTTATTTAATCTTCAGACAGGGTCTCACTAAATTGCTGAGACTGTCCCCAGGTTCCCAAGTTGCTGGGATTACAGATGTGTGCCACCACATCTGGCTTGATTTCAAATCTGTGAAGATGAACCATGTGTGGTAGGATGCTCATGAGAAAAGAACAATTCAAACAACCATTGCTGAAAGGCAAAATTTAAAAAAAAATATTTTATTCATGAAATGGAAGCATCCTTGATTTAGTACTCTGGCATCTGACATCTGGAAGGGTACTGAGACAACCATGAATTTTTAATAGTTATTTTAAAAAGGAACCAGGTACAGTGCCACAAACCCATAATATCAGAGATTCTGAAGGCTGAGGGAGGAGGATCACAAAGTTGAGGTCATCCTCAGCATCATAGTAGGACCCTGTATCAAAATTAAAAAAAAAATAAAACACACACACACACACACACACACACACACACACACACAGGTATATATATATGAAAAAGGGCTGAGAATGTACCTCAGTGGTAGAGTGCTCTTGGGTTCCATCCTTAGTATAAAACAAACAAACAAACAAAACAAAAACAAAAAACAAAAAAGAAGCATGAGTTATTATTTCTTTTATCATCTAAAAAGAGCAAAATAGGATAACCTATTAGCAAAATAAGTGATAAGTTACAGTATCTTATAACTTTGAAGTAACTTAAATGATAAGCATATTACCATAGCTACAAAATGAAGACTTTTTTGCACAACAAAATAAAGAATGGCATTACTGAGACACAGTATGGCATAGTGAAAAGACTACAACTTTTAGAATCAGAAATATCTAAGTTCAAATTTCATTTCTTCTACTTCCCAGCCATGTGTCCTATGGAGTCCTGGTTTCCTCAACTAGAGTATGGAAAAACACCACATTCCAAACAGGTAGAAGAATTCTAAGAGGAAGTGGGATTATATTTATGCAGTGTCTATCACTGCAAAAGTATTTAATGAATACCTATTATTTCATTAATATTTACAAACACTTGAAATAACTTAGAGATGCACATCTACTGAGTTGTGCCAAAATTTAAATTTTCATATTGTTCTCAATATTGTAACTCATGATTTCTTCAATAAGTTCCTAGCAGTTTTGGGTGGAAGGGAGACATAATGTTCACTGAAAAACATTCTTTAATTCCAAACTTAAAATAATTTTAGTTTCATTTCACAGCAGGAAAACACCCAGTAAAAAAAGCAACTTGAATGCGGACGTGGTGGCACATGCCTGTAATCCCAGCACTAGAGAGGCTGAGGCAGGAGGATTGCGAGTTCAAAGCCAGCCTCAGCAACGGCGAGGTATTTAGCAACTCAGTGAGATTCTGTGTCTAATAAAATACAAAAAAGGGCTGGAGATGTGGCCCAGTGCTCAAGTGCCCCTGAGTTCAATGCCTGGTACCAAAAACAAAAACAAAAACAAAGCAACTTGAAACAACTGAGGTACTGACTGGATACTAACTTTAAAACAGTAAGGAAATAAATAGGTTTTCTCTTTTTCTTCATATTGAATTCACTGAATTAGTATTTTTTGGGAAATTGAAACTGCAGCCTATGTTTATTATATGAAATATCCATATTTGGAAATATTTCATTGAATTATTATAAGTGAATTGGGTTTTTGGCTAAGGTAAATAGATTTTCTGAAATCATGTTGGTTCCACAAGCATCAAATGCTTGGACCGAAGTCTTGGATTGACTGATATATCTATGATGAAGTTTACCCAAAGAGTAAAAGATGATTATAATATGAATTTTGATGATTTTGGCATAAATATTAGAGAGACTTTTGAATTATGAGCTCTTCTCCTGTTATTAAAATATTGAAGTACTTATTATGTATAGAATGTCATGCTAAGAACCATGAAACATTATCTTCTTGACAGCAAAAACTTATTGCTTTCTGAATTTTCAACATCCAACATAGTGCTTGATACTTCATTCTGACAAGTCCAAATGTATTAACCTTGTAAGTCTGTATGAAAAGTAATAACAAAATAATGTGAATTCATAGAGGGGAATACAAGTGTTGCTGCATAGGTACAGCTAGAATTATCATCTACAATCAGTAGACTTCAAGTAAATTATATTATTCTTGTTATTGTAGATGGGACTCAGCCAGTCAGTTGAAAGACCTTAAAAGCAGAACTATGGCTTCCCTGAAGAAGAAATTCTGCTTCAAGATGCCTGCCTAGCATGTGAACAGTGACCTGTTTCATTAACCATGGAGAAGGCAGGGTTATCAGTGTCATTATTTATCATTGAATCAGAAGTCAACAATTCTGAGGGGTCTGGCCTGGGAACTGGGAGATAGGCCCAAGCTAAAAATGGTACCCTCCTGGGCTGTTGAGAGTTTGCTTTAAAGTAAAATAAACACAGTGTAGTTTTAACACATATTTCTCTAATTGCTGGAGATGTTGAACATCCTTTGATATATTTGTTGGCCTTTTGTATTTCTTTTTCTGGGAAGTGTCTGTTCAGTTCCTTTGCCCATTTATTGATTGGGTTACTATTAATTTTTTTTTGAGTTAAGTAAAAAACAAAGGCTGAATGTTCTCTCTGATATGTGGATGCTAGCCTATAACAAGGGAAGGTAGGGAGGTAAGAATAGAAATTCATTGAATTAGACAAAGGGGAATGAAAGGAAGGGAGTGTGGATTGGAATAGGAAAAACAGTAGAATGTATTGGACATAACTTTCCTATGTTCATATATGAATACACAACCAGTGTAACTCCACATCATGTACAACCACAAGAATGGGATGTTATATTCCATGTATTTATAGTATGTCAAAATACATTCTACTGTCATGTATATCTAAAAAGAACAAATTATTAAATTTTTAAAAATGTAAACTGTAAATGGATTGAAGAGATATCAGTGGAATGTAGAGGGGGGCAGAGTGGTAAGTATTGAATTGCAAGGGACTGAATTCAATAACTTTGTGCCTATGTCAGGGAGGGTCCTGATGTTGCATATAACTGAAAAGAATAAATTTCAAAAAGAGATACAAAATTATAATTAGAGAATCATGTATGATATTCTGTTTATAGTAATGTGTCCATTGCTAATAATATTGTACTATATATTTCAAAATAGCTACTAGAGAGAATTTTGAATGTTCTTAAACACAAAATATGATAAAAGTTTGAAGTGATCAAGGTGCTAATTACTCTCATTTGATCGTTATGAATTATATACATGTATTGAAATAATACACTGTATTCCATAAATATCAATAATTGTTTTAATTAAAAATAAATACAATTTAGAAAGACTTCAGCCTGAGAGCTTCAGACTTCATATATGCCACCCTCCACACATACATAAAGCAATTTCTTAAAATAAACAAACAGGTGGGTAAGTATTGTGTGTGAATTTTTACTAGTTTTTTCTCTGGAAAACCCTGATGAATATACAGAAAACCTTTAACAACCAAATAGTAAAACATTGTTATATCAGAGGTTTATATAAGGGAATTTTAAACTTAAAAAATTTTACTTGAAATAGTAAGAAGGTTTAGAAAGTACCAGGCTTATATAGACATTCATTAGATGGCAGCTATACTGTTAAAATAATAGTTTGTTTTCATAGTTTATAATTGCCATTTGATGACAAAACAAAACACATAATCTATAACATGCAGACATGCACACATACATATTCTAAAACATAATTTAAATGAAATGAAGAATACATTTACCCTAAAGGTTTCTAAGCCTGGCTGCATGTTAGAATCATCTAGATAGATTTCAAGCAATATATGATTACCAGCTGCCCAAGCTCTCCTTCCTCCCTCTTACAATTCTGATTCTGACATGATTCTAATGTGCAGCTAAGATTGAAAAACAGTCATCTGATACAGGCTTCATTTTTCCAGATGGAGAAATTGAGGTCGAGGACTTGATTGGTTTGTTGACTCTCAGTTCTCACTTTGGAACCTTACAATTCTAGCATATTCTTCTTGGAAATAGAAAACACAACATTATTCTGACACTACAAAAAGGAGCTTTGTTCACATCATGAGAGGTAACTACTATGTTGACTTGTTTTTGACCCATCCCCTTTAAAGTTCAACATACCCATAATGTGTTTGGATTCT
The DNA here is from genome assembly GCA_025594165.1 of Tamias sibiricus. Taxonomy (NCBI): domain Eukaryota; kingdom Metazoa; phylum Chordata; class Mammalia; order Rodentia; family Sciuridae; genus Tamias; species Tamias sibiricus. The sequence goes on from CM046667.1 coordinate 134,322,764, forward strand.
CTAATTTATAGACAACTCAACCCTTAACTGGTTCTAGGAGTTCAAGTCTTGAACTCTTTCACCACTTTTTAAGTGCTAGTGGAGTGTGGAATCAAATAAATTATCTCAGTAGTTTCAGTACCACTGGGCTGTCAGATAACAGAATAGCAAAACATGATTTTTCTGTCATCAGTGCTTTACTTAGTCCTTGAATTGCTTATAATCTAGGGATGCAGCAGGAGAAAGACTTGTCTATGGTAAGCAGACAAGCAACATTGTCAATGTAAGGGTGTCCAACAGAATCATATGTATTGTTAGTCTCATTTGCACTAGCTAAATGTGCTAGACTGCCAGAGCTGACATGGTGATGGCCTTTCCTGTGCACTTACCACCGACTGGCATTTGTTATTCTTTTGCCATATCCCTCTGGCCTAGAAGGACACATTTAAGTTTTAAAGGGTTGTTTTATTAATTTAAAGCAGGAACATTGAAAATATTTGGAAAATCAAAACACTAATGTCACCTCTATATTCTAGCCATACTAATGTCTGTCCTTTTGATCCACCTGTTGTCTGTACATTTTTTTTTAGTATTTACAGAATAAACTTTACAATTATAATTACTGCATACACAGTTTGGAGATTTTTTTTTCATTATAATTGTCTTCTAAGTCAGCAGTTTGTAAGCTGTTTTGGTAAAGGACCCTAGAGTACATATTTGGGTCTTTTTTTTTTTTTTTTTTTTTTTTTTTTTTTTTGGTACCAGGGATAGAACTCAGGGGCACTCGACCACTGGGTCACATCCCCAGACCTTTTTTGTATTTTATTTAGAGACAGGGTCTCACTGAGTTGCTAAGTGCCTCACCATTGCTGAGGCTGGCTTTGAACTCGCAATCCTCCTGCCTCAGCCTCCCAAAGTGCTGGGATTACAGGCGTGTGCCACCGCGCCCGGCCTTTTTTTTAAAGATATTGATGAACCCTCATTTTATTTATTTATTTGTATGTGGTGCTGAGAATCAAACCCAGTGCTTCACACATGATAGCCAAGTACCCTACCACTGAGCCACAACCCCAGTCCAATATTTTGAGTTTTATGACCATAAATTCTCTGTCACAGCTAATCATCTCCCATGGTCACATAAAAGCAACTATAGAAGATACATAAAGGCATTTGGCTTTGACTTTTTTCAATAAAACTTTATTTCTGAAACTAAGTACTGGGATGGATTTTGCACAACTCAACCATGCTTTGTGGATCCCTGTGTAAACATGAACCCTATATTCACCATTTCAAAGGGCATATAATATACTACATGAGACAATCATTTACTTGAATATGGGTGACATTTAGTTTATTCTTTTTTCTTTCTTTTTATTCTGGATGGATTTTAAAATAAGTAAGAGACATGGGCAAGATGGTGGAATAGAGGCACCCAATATTAGTCCATTCTTCCATGGGATAGAACCAAAGCATCAGATGTGTAATGGCATGTGGAGGTGAGTGGCCATAGGTTTCTACTGGAAATTGATAGCACACAAAACATAACTTTGTGAAATCTATAAGCTAGGGAGAATAATAAAACAAGAGACTGGAATATCTTAGAATCTGGTGCTCTTTATTAGACAGGAACTCTGCAAACAGAATACTTATAATGGGAATTAACAATGACATTGACATGGTGTTTCTGATTTTCTTCTTTTTCCCAAAGCTAATGTTAGGATAAATGTATATCTTAGAATCAGTCCATAGAACTATGGAGAAGTAAGTAGGTAGTAAAGGCAAGAAGTCCAAAATACAAACCAGCAACTCAATCACAATGAAAGAACATACCCTAAACTGAATCCAGTATAATTCTTGCAAAAAACTAATCTCAATTCTGAGAACAATAATTCCTCTCCTTCATAAGAGGAGGTAAGTCACCAATTACAAACATTAAAAGCTCAGGAATGATTACTAGAAGTGTCTGAAGACATTATCAAGGCTGATACACATTTTTTATATCTTTTGCATTGGTTAAATGTTTTGTTTTTAATATGGTGATAGAAAGCTAAAACATTAAATGCTATTTTATTTGTGGTCCTTGTTTGGCATACCAATTTTATGTATGCATGTGTGCGATCACTCACCACTGTATTGCTGTATGAAAGGATAAAAGCATGTGCATATATAATTTACATATTGTATACATAATTTACATATGTAAATATAATTTATATTAGAAAAATAGCCTGTGTTTGATAAATTTAATAATCTTAATGCAGGGTTTATTTGTAAATCTACCATTAACATATAATCTTGATTTTTTTTTTTTTTTTTTTTGGTACCAGGGATTGAACTCGGGGGCACTCAACCACTGGGCCACATCCCCAGCCCTTTTTCGTATTTTATTAGAGACAGGGTCTCGCTGAGTTGCTAAGTGCCTCGCCATTGCTGAGGCTGGCTTTGAACTCGCGATCCTCCTGCCTCAGCCTCCCAAGTGCTGGGATTAGAGGCGTGCACCACCGCACCCAGCAATAATTTTGCTTTTAAAAGCCATAAAAATCCAAGAATTTTTACTTAATAAGCTATTTTTGAGCAGTTACTAAATCCAACATAGTAAAATTTTCCTGTTACTGAAATTACTGCTCAGAGCTTCAAAATATTGTCTCAGATTTATTTTGAAGAACACCATAGACAATATTTCTGCCCTCTCAAACAAAAATTCAGAAAATTTTTATTTCTATCAGAAGATTCTAGGAAATCATCTGATTCTAAATATGACTAAATTCACATCATGCACATGGATAAACACTACCATCCTCTCAGTCTTGTTTATTTTTCATGTCCCCAAGTAGTTGCTGCAAGACATTGTCTCAGCTTTTGAAAGGTTCCTACTCAATAGGCCCATTCCAGTGGCAATAGATACCAATGTAAGGGCAAGAGCTGTGTCTTGCTCATCCATTTTATCTGGCTCAGAATCTAGTAGTTACTTAGAATAGGATATGAGGAACATTTACTAAAACCAAGTTATATGTTATAGGATGGATTGTGCCTCCACCCTCTCAAGGTTCATATTTTGAAGTCTTAATCCCCACTATTTCATGATAAAACAGGAGTTTTACAGAGGTAATTAAGGTAAAATGAGGTGATTATTGTATTCCTAATTGAATATGGCAGGTAAACTTAAAAAAAGAGAAAAATTTGGAAATAGATCCATAGAGAGGGAAGATCATGTGAGGACATAGGTAGGAAAATTGTCATCTATACACCAAGGAAAGAGATATCACAAGAAACCAACCCTGTTGACATCTCTATTTCAGGATTTCAGCTTCTAGAATTCTTAAGTAACAAATTTTTGATGGTTAAGTCTCCCATCTGTGGTATATTTTATAGAAGCCCTAGAAAATTAATATTACTTTCAACAATCAATAAATGTCATAGGAATCATTGATAAGTTCACATGAAATCACATTTTTGTGAAAACTGTATTGAGTTTAAGATCAAGAAATAAATTTTCTGCCTCTTAAATAATAGGTATAATAGATATTTTTACATATGTAACATATGTACCCCTGGATTCAATCGCTTGTACCATACACATGAAATAAATAATCTCAAGTGGTAACTTGGGCCTAAAAATATTCCCAATTTTTCCTCTGTAGTGAAAGACCAAAAACTTCAGTGAGGTATGCATACTTTTTGATGAAATATACCTAAATGTGACTAAATGTGTTAGATTCTAATGTAATTTGTAAGTGAACAGAATAAAATCATCATGTAAGTTTGCTTCCAGGATACTTGCTTATAAATAGTAATTGGTATTAAAGTGTATACAATCTCTTTCTAGTTGCCAAAGTTAGCCATTTGAATGTTTTGTAAGTGCTAATTTCTAAGCAAGTCTGCAGTAACAAACTTTAAGAGTTTAAAAACAATGCTGAAATTCACAAACTCAAAGATGTATTAAGAGAAACATTAGTGTGTCAAATAAACATAAATTCTTATGTTAAACTAAGTTCTTCTTTTTTTCATACACACTAGTACTCAAAACTAAACATGGACTATTCAAGTATAAACTACATAATTAGTGTATAAAATCGGGAAGTTTTTATAAAGAGACTGTTTATTCTACTTCATCAATGCTAGACCTAAGCTCCGTTAAGAATTGGAAGTCAGGGCAGCCAGATGAGGATTTTAGAGTATATGTGGCTGCCATCCTATCTCTGTTTATTTCATTTTCTTTATTTTTCTGCTGCTTCTACCATCTGATCAATATTATCTCAAAGACTCTGTCATCAGTAATGATGACTCTTCGTTCTGCCAGTACTTCTGGATATGCTAGTTACATTGAGGATGCTGTTGCTGTTATTTCAAAGGTTGTTTGGAACTTGTGAATGTGATAGTAAGCTAGAGTATCCTGGAAAGTTTATAGTTACCCAGTAGTTTATTACTTTGATTTAAAGTCCTCTCTCCCTTTCACTGTCACTAAGAGAATGGTGTGATTGTCGATGTGAGTTGTAAACATGTGGGCTTGCATTATACAAACTATGCTGTTTTTATTTATTTATTTTCATGAGGGGTGTTAACGTCTTCCCTAAAGTTTCAATGGAGAAAGAGAAAGAAAGAAAGAGAACCTAAAGCAATATAAATGAACAGGAGACTTTCTGTACTCTCTGATATATCACTCATGAGAATAACAATTTTCACAGCTACAATGGTGCTACTGCCTCATCAGAGTTGATGGTCTTGTTGAGTGGGTTTTCATTCAAGGATATTTGGTATATGAGTATAACCACACTCACAGTGTGCCCAGTAAATGGAATTGTAGATATCCGTACCTTTACCAAAAAAAAAAACCATTTCAATGCTGACATGGACAGATAAATTCAATACATGCTTAGTCTTTTCATGAGTGGTCTGGAGACAGAACACTGCCTGACCATTAGAGGTTATATCCTTCTTGTACTCACATTTTTTAATCTTGTAAATTATGTTTGTCAAAAATCTTGTTTGGCACAGTGGCACACTCCTATAATCCTGGCAACTTGGGAGGCTGAGGCATAAAGCCAGCCTTGGAAACTTAATGAGACCCTATCTTAATATAACAAACAAAAGGGATTGTGAATTGATTTCAATGGTAAAGAACTCCTGGGTTCAATTTCCAGTATTAAAAAAAAAAAAAAAAAAAAAAAAAAAAAAAAAAACATTCTTCACCCACTAGGTATTAATAGCTATGGATTTTGCTTCAAAGATGTCACCTCGAATGTTTAGGATATATACATCAAAGGTACTCCCACCAAAGTAAAAGATAACATGTTTCTATTTTTTAATAACTGCTGTTTGACCCCAGGCCATAGAAAATGGCTGCTGCTAGGGTTAATTAATGATTCTCAGAATATTAAGACTAGCGATGATCCCTCACCCTTGCTGGCCTGATAAAGTGAATCATTTAAGTTGCTTGGACCATTAACTACTGCATTTTAAAAACTTCTTTTCCCTTATAAATAGGTTTCTATACACTATTTCATATTACTTAGAATCATGAAAGTAATCTTAGGGGGGAAATATATTATTTCTTTTTTAATTTACACTAACATTGAGCTTAATATCTTCAGAGTTCAGTTGGAAAGGAAGGTGCTTTATGTGTGATGGAGCTGTGACATCATAAACTTGCAACAAAATTAAGGTACCAAAGAGGGTGTTAGTGAGGTTCATCACTTCTTGGCTCTATGCACTCTAAAGGAAAAGGCATTTATACTTTGTAAAAGCTACATACCTTGGACAGGTAGGGTCACTTTAGTAATTGACAATCATTTCTACTTTTCCATATTGAAATGCTCCCATACATAAATAAGTGATACCTAGATCAATGCCACTGAACAGACAACTTGACTGAAAGAAAAAAAAAAAAAAAGTGGAAAATTGTATGAGAAAATAGGTTAAGAGAATTTACGACCTCCATCATTCCATTTCACTCTATCCAGGTATTTTTTATCCCCATGTGGTACTGGAAATTGAACCTAAGGACAATCTACCAGTAAGCTATACCCAAGCTTTTTAAAACATTTTTGTAGTTGTAGATGGACAGGATGGCTTTATTTTGTTTTGATTATTTTTTATGTGGTGCTAAGGATCGAACCCAGTGCTACACACATGCAAGGCAAGTGCTCTGTCACTGAGCTATAGCCCCAGCCCTACACCCAAGCTCTTTTTATTTTATTTTTTTAAGACACATTCTTGCTAAATTATAGAGGGTGGTCTTGACGCTGCCATCATCTTGTTTTGGGATTACAAGAGTGTACCATCATACCCAGAAGTATTTCAGTCTTTATATAAGTCAAACTGAAATGTATACATGCTGGGGGACGACCTCCAGCTGGGGGTACAATGCGAGCGCTCAGCGAAGTACGAAGGCAGAGGAGCATCGATGGGGAAAAATAACACACCAACACATGAGTCAGGCTGTGGCATCTTCTCTCTTTACTTTCACTTTGTTATAGGTTTTAAGCATAATTTTTGGCAGTACAGATTGTTTATACTTTCTTTGGTGATTTCATTACAGATATGACTTAATTTATAAATTACATTTTAGACATATTAAATTTCTTATTTTATATATTTCAAGGTTTTGAGGTCACTTGCACCTTTTCAAGGCCCTGTACGTGACTGCCTGGACATATTATAATTTCGTCATTATTTATCTAATTAGTTTGGGTGAAAATTTATTTCTCACGGATTCCCTGAAACTGTTTTCTCTGCACACCATTCAGGCTGTCTGATAAAAGTCAAATTTCTCTGTCTGAGATTTCAAAGCACTATTGTTTTTCTTTATAGCAGTTGTTTATAAAACCTAGAAGCAGGGAAAAGAGGGAGGCAAGGCTGAATGTTAGCTCATGAAGGACTTTTTGCTCTAAGGGATTTATATCTACTTTAAAAGTAAGAGAAATTTATTTTTAATCACAAAAAAACTCTTAAAGCTTATTAACTAGAAATTAAGTACTTATAGAAAAAGATTTGTGTTACTCCTTTTATGTTAGGTTTCTTAATTTTCAAGAAAAGATAAATGTACAGAGTTAGTCTGGATCTAAATAATTGAAATAGCAACACCTGGTAGCCATATATGTGAATAAAGAACTGAACAGCAAGTAAATAGAAGTCAAAGTTAACTCTTTCAGCACCATGATATCTTTCATGAAAAAAGAGAGGGCTTTATCAACAGAAAGGTTATAGGGAAGCATAGGGAACACGAGCAGATCACATTGGAGGAACAGCCATTAGCCTATCTTGTGGTGGTTTGATTTTTCCTCATATGTCAGGGCAAAACCCCTGGGCTAGGCCAAGTCTATATATCAGGAAGTCATGTTTTTGGCTGACATGTTCTTAATGTCCCCAACATTTCTTTTCCCCTTTTCTGTTGATGGGAGTCCATCTTACTCGAGAGTGTGCCTGTCTTAGGTTGTCTTCTCTCTAAAGATCTTACCTGTCCCTGGCTGCCACTCTAGCACTTCAGGTGGACTTACCCAAGGCCAGCAAGCCACAGTGGCTGGGGGGAAGATATGGGACAGAACAGTTGCCTTTGGGAATGCTTCCCATGGATGATTTAGACTTCCACTTCATGTCAAGGACCATGGCCTAGTTCATACGGCTCCCGACCATCATTGCTGAGGGCAGCATATTGTTGGCAGACCACCATAGGCTGTACTGATTTTGCCCTGTCCTTAAGGAAGATGCCACTAAGATACTATAGAAAATTCCACAACAATTCCCCCTTTTTTAATTTTTTTTTAATTTGAGAGAAGCGATCTCTGCAGATGTAGCTCTGATTTTTTTTCCAGAAAAGTCTGAAGAAGATTGGAAGAATAAAGCACAAAAGTATTGTAAACAGGACAGCAAAACCAAGATTTATAATATATGACCACCAAGAGCTATTAAAAATGGCTAATTTTATATTATTAAACAGATCTGTAGCGAAGTCTACAGTGGAATTTGTAGCCAGATAAGCATGGCTGATATCACTTATTCGCTTTTGCAAAGAGTTAATATCTGGAGCAATTTCTGAATTATTTCAGATTTCTATCAAATGGGATTTGACTTTGGTCCAATCATGCTCAGAGTCATTATATTTTAATGGAGTAATACAAATCCACTTATAATTAACATGACACCTGGCTGTCATATGAGTCTTTATATTGTGGATTTGACTGTCAATATAGAGAATTGCTTCTTCTAAAGCATTTATCCTAGCTTCTAATTTTTTATCTATTTTTTCTTGTATAGCCATAGCTGTAGAAACATTATGGGATAAAGTATTTACATGATTAGCTGTATAAATTTCTTTAACTAGAGCAGTAGAAGAAACAGCAATAAAGCCTATAATTTTTATAAGAGCAGTTAATATTAGAATAGCAATAAATCTTTTTGGCCTAATCAATTTAAGTCTTTTTAGAAATTAAGTGTCTTTATCATTATAACAATTTTTATTTAACATTATAGGAAGTATAACATTAGTAGGTTGATGCCTTAATATAAAGGTAGTAAAGTTTTTATGTAAAGAGACTTGTAAGTAGTCTGTTACCAATGTATTGCTTGTAACTAATAATATATACATATATAATTATTTTATATTTATTTTATATTTATATATATTAATATATATATAATTAATTATTTTATTTATAGACTGATTATTACTTATTAAAATGGCATGAAGAGTATTTATATAAGTCTTGATATTAAAAGCCTTAGGTGCTGAGCCAGGTCTCATTAATAAAACCATATTAGTAGCTGTGATTAGCCAAAGTAGATTTAGAGAATAGGCTGTTTTTCCATTAGGTAATTTACTCTTAAAAATGGGAGTGATCTACCTGGAAGAGAACCATTTATGAATGGGAGCATCAGTAAGTATTTCTTTAGTCTGAATAAATTTGTTAGTACTAGATTATAAATGACTTTTATAAGTAGAATCTGGAGATGAAGCTGACCAACTAAATATATTATCATTAGATGACACAGGTTGAAAAATTTGTTTGTTATAAAACTATATTTAAATCAATGAGGAAATTTTTGTCAAGGATTAATTATATTATTGTAATAAAATATTTTTTACTAGTTTTTAGCTCATATGGGTTAATAGCCTTACGCAGAGTTTTATTAACATAAATACTAAGAAACACTTTTTTAGGGGTTAAATGGTGACCTCTGAGCAGCAACCAGGTGCTGTGCCTAGGTGGTTAAATTTTTTATTTGACTCCAAGAAGGCAGTGTCGATGTTTGTGTTTTGTTCCTGCATTCAGGGTGTCCTCCTAGGGTACGGCTGGTGTTGAAACCTCCGTCTGTGCCAGGGCTGGTTTATGATGTCTCAGAAGATGATCAGGGATCCATAGAGGTGTTGAAGTTTCTGTAGAAAAACATAAGCATAGCTTCCACCGACCGGATGTCAAAAGGACATCAGGTTTTTTCTATTGACTTGTTAAAAAGCCTTTTTATTTTACTAGAGGCTTGTTAGTTATTATTTGTTTTGACCAGTGTCTCTTTATAGGTGTTAATTTTGAATCATTGATATTTATAAAAAGAGCATGTTATATTATATGATATGGGAAACTATAATGAAATTAACCATTTCTTAATTAATTTGAGCTTTTAATGTTTGACAAGCTCTTAAAGAAATAACATAATATTTTAAAATAATAGTTGTTTATTTAACCAATTGTCCCAGGTAATAAAACTTAACAAATATAAGAAAATTATCTTGATAAGAGTAAATCAATGTTTTAGATTTTGCTTTATATCAGTATTTTAGATTTAATAGACTGTGTTAATTATTGCCAATTTATTCACAAGTTTTTTGAAATTTATTTATTACTTACATAGACTCTCATCACTTTACTTACTCAGACCCTTTTTTCACTCATTTAGACCTTCTTATTTACTTTATCACATAAAGATTTTCTATATTGTAACTTTTTCTTTACCTTTTATTGGATATGATTTCCATATCTATAACCTTTTAATTTCTTTTTCTCTTATATTAACCTCCTTTTTCTGTTTACCTTTTGAAATAATCTTTATAATAATTTGAATTTAGACAAATTATTTTATTTCAATAAAAATATTTTGTTATTTACAGTACTCTTAATTGGAACAGTTGAAACTCTTGAGCCTTTGTATATAGAGACATTTTTTATAACCTTTATATATAGAATTATATATATCTATTAGCCATCTTTTAAGAACATAAAGTTTAAGTATATAAAATTATACCTGTTGGAACTTTAACTTTTTTCAGTGATGATTGTTGCTTCCTGACTTGGAGCAACAACGCTGTGGGAGAAAACTCGGAGGCAGAATGAAGATGAAAGAAGGTTTTTTTTCTTCTTTCTTCTTTCTTCTTCGGCAGCCTCGGCCTGACTCTGACCAGCAACAACTACTTCTCTCTATCTATGGTTTCTCATTTCTTTCTCTAGCTTCTTCTGACCAAACTCTTAACCGCTCTGACTCTTATTTCTTCTTCTGACTACGTTCTGGCCGCTCTGACTCTTCTTTTTCTCTGACCCAAACTCTTCTTCTGACCGACTGAGTGACTGAACGACTGACTGAATGAATGCCGCTTCTGACCACTTTCACCCGGTTATATACCTTTAGCTTTGCGGGTACGTCAAGTGCATTTACAGGTGCGTCACGTGCATATGATTATTATCAGGTGGAACTTATGGCTTCCAGCTAGCCACAATAGCCATCTCCTTGATTGGGGCTGCTTCAGATGATAAAGTAACTTTAAAATTTCTTATTTTCAATTTTCTAACTTATGAAAACAACCAATAATGTTACTTAATGGAATTGAAGGAGTTACCTGTTGGCATATTTAATAGTTAGTATTTTAACCTTATAAATTAATTAGATGTCTAACAAACAGAGTTACTTATAGATGAGTAATCTTAAGTTAAATTTGCTTTACTTTTACCAAAATATCAGACAAGTGTAGCAAATATTATTACCTGTTTTTTTTCTTTTTGAAGAGAAGTCCTATAGAATCAAGGGATATTAGACTTAACATTATATTAGTTTTTTGACCACCTAGAGAGAATTGTGAGTTAAGCTTAATTTTAAAGACACCTCTATATTTATTTGTTTATCTAATATAAATTGAACCTTTTAAATCATGTGAAATAAAGGTATTTGGATCCATTTATAGAAATTTTTGATGAGCGCTTATTATCTATTTATCAATCTTTATATTACATTTATGACACATGGACACAGACATACAACACATAACACAAGTGTGCACACATAACACAATAGCAAAAGCCTTGTAGCTTTTTGTAGATGAATATCCATTGAAATGGTACAGATGTACAAAACTCTATAATTGAATAAAAAATAAAATTGATCTAAACAATATTAACTTAGGTGTATAAGATTAAAATTATGAGCTCATATATATATATATGTATATATATATATATATATATATATATATATATATATAAGAAAAAAGTATATATATAAGAAAAAAGTAAGAGTCTTTAGAAAAATGATCGGCTGGTAATAGAAACTCAGGTAAAAAGACATTTTTACCTTATTTCTTCTTTTAAAATTTAAGCTTGATGTTTTTCCATTTGAATTTTAAAGTAAGTCTTGGATGAGGTCTGGAAGGGTGGGAAAACTGCTTTTTTGTTAGTTTTATAATACTAAACATTGATCTTTTAGTTAGATGGTCAGCAGAAACATCTTTTGTACTTAAAGAACCAGAGAGATTTAGAACGTCCTCAGACATGTCTTAAAAAAATTATTTACTCTTTGATGAATTAAAGACTGTAATTTTAAAAGAGTATATATTATAGAATGACTGAGATGATAAATTAGAAGTTTTAATAGCAGGAAAAAAATTAGCAATATAGTGAGAATCAGTATATAAATTAAATGTTTGAGGCATTTTTTCAAAGGCAGTAATGATTGCAATAAGCTAAGTTTTTTGAGTAGAGATCTCAAAGGTTTGTTGCACTATAGGCATATTATTGTCAATAATAGTAACTGCAACTTCATTACATGATCTATCAGTAAATATTAATGATGCATTTAATATTGGCTTTTGAGAATACTTTTTAGGAAATATAAATTTAGCTTTAGAAATAAACTGTAACAATGGATGTTTAGGTAGATGAAACAAAATTTTCTCTATAAAATCTCTGTAATGCAATTGGCCAATAATCATTAGTATTTAGTAAAAGGTTTAGTTGTCTTTTATTATATGGTATAATTATAGAAGAAGGGTCTTGTCCAAATAAGTCTCTACTTCTAAGTCTTGCCTTGCATATTAAAGAAGAGACCTGAGTAGGATAAGAAATATTAATTTTTCTAAGAGTGGATGGTAAATGAATCCATTCTAAAGGATCATTTTGCCATAAGCACCCTGTGGGAGTAAATGGAGTTTGCAATATAATTAAAAGCCAAGGTTCAGAATAGTCAACTCGTTGCAAATAATGTCCCATAATAGCCTTTTCTACTTTTTGTATAACTTCCTTCCCTTAAGGGGTTAAAACACTAGGAGAGGTAGGAAGAGAATTTCCATGTAAAATTTCATATAAAGGTTTCAAACCTGCGGTAGTTAGCTTTAAATAAGGTCTAATCCAATTAATATCTCCAAGAAGTCTCTGAAAATCATTTAAGGTTTGCAAATTATCTGTTCTTAATTGAATATCTTGAGAAGTAACATTTTCAGAATTTATTAATCTCCCTAAATAAGAATAGGGGGATTGGATTTGAATCTTTTCAGGAACAACAGTAAGCCCCCACTTTTGTAACTGTTCTATCATATAATGTAATATTTTCTGTACAGTCAAGGAGTCAGAATGCACTAATAAGATATCATCCATATAATGTATCATATAGCAATCAGGAAATTTCTTTCTGGTAGAAAGTAAAGCATTATCAACATATTTTTGACATAAAGTGGGACTATTTTTTATTCCTTGAGGTAAAACTTTCCATTGGAACCTCTGATAAGGTCTCTGCAAATTGGGTGAAGGGAGGCTAAATGCAAACCTCTTACAATCCTGTTTACATAATGGGATAGTAAAAAAGCAATCTTGTAAGTCAATAACTATAATATTGTAATCTTTAGGGACTGCAACGGGAGAAGGAAGACTGGGTTGTAAACTTCCCATAGTCTCCATAGTTTTGTTAATAGCTCTTAAGTCTTGTAAAAGTCTCCATTTTCCTGATTTCTTTTTGATCATAAAAATTGGAAAATTCCAGGGGCTATTAGATGGCTCAATATGTCCTAATTGTAATTGAATTTCTACCAGATGAGAGGCAACGACTAGTTTCTCTTTAGTTAGGGGCCACTGATCTACCCATACAGGGTTATCAGCTTTCCATGTGATAGGATCTGCCTCTAATAAGACAGTAGCCCCTAGGAAAAAGGCTGTTCTGGAAAAGTGACATGATCAGTTAAAACTAAGTTCATTTGCTATAAAATATCTCTTCCCCATAATGTAAAAGGGAGAGAAGGAATAACATATGGCTGAAAAGTGCCTCCAGTGTTCTCAAATTTCCAATGTAAAATCTGAGAACTTTTAGCAACATTAGATGCAAGCCCCAATCCAATAAGGGTTGAGGGGGATTTAATAGTCATACAGGAAGATGGGCAATCTTTTCCAGCAATACAAGAGACATCAGCCCCAGTATCAATGATCCCCTTAATTTTTAAACGCTCCACTAAAATAGTTTTCATAGGCCTGGATTATTCAATTTTTTTAATCCATGCCACAACATCACTGGAGCCAAATCCTTGATCACCTCTTTTCTCCATAAGAATTGGATTTGGATTTATGAGATAAGGAATCAATAAAATTTGATCAATATGTTGTTGTGGTCTAATTTGCACCGTATGCTCAGGAGGTTGTATCATTATCTTTATTTCTCCTGTAAAATCAGAATCAATTACTCCTGGTGACACAACTATTCCTTGTACAGTTGAAGAACTTCTCCCTATAATTAAACCAAAAAATCCTTTTGGTAAAGGACCATAAATTCCTGTTGAAATTAGAGTAACTTCAGAGTCTGGGGTCAGAATCACATAGACAGTAGAAGCTAAGTCTAATCCGACACTACCCTCAGTTGCCCTGGCTAAGTTGTTAATTGAAGGTTTATTAATAGGGGTGTCTATTGGAAGAATCCCTTGTTCTTTGGTTGGGCCCGGGGAAGGCCCATTTGCCCATTTTTTGGCTCCTGAGAAGAGGAAATAGAGTTCAATTGTCCTTCTTTATCATATTTTGACTTGCATTCACGAGCCCAATGAAAACCTTTTTTACATTTTGGGCATATGGCTTTTGGTTTATTAACCTTTTTGGCAGAAGGGCAGCCACGGCTAAAATGTCCAGCATGTCCACAAGAGAAGCAATGTCCTTTAAATACTGTATTAGGAAACTTATCAAAAACAGAAGTTCTTTTAAAAATTGTGAGTTTTATGATCAAAAAGAAATCAGAAGTTCTTTTAAAAATTGTGAGTAAGGTTGGCCCTTTAAAGCAGCAGCAATTGCTATGCCTTGGATATGAGCTGGAGTAGAATCCACACATATTCTAATATAATCTGTTAGAGTCCCTGTTTTTCTAGTGGGACGAATCAGCGCCTGACAGGTTGGGGTTGCATTTTCAAAGGCTAGCTTTTTAATTAATAGATTAGCCACCTCTGCATGAGGAATCGCTTTAGATATTGTATTTTCCAATCTAGCAACAAAATCTTCATAAGGTTCAGAAGCCTGTTGTCTAACATTAGAAAGAAAAGCCTGTTTTGTAGTAGCTTATCTTAGAGCAGCTTTTGGCAGTGAGAGTTATTTTTGTAGCGTAAATTAAGTTTCATTTTTTATCAACATAGAAAAGGTCAAGCCTTGTTGCCAATTAAAAAGAGTTATCTATTTTGCAGCATATATAGATTCAGATTTATAATGCTTAGAGGTGGCAGTGTGTTTTATTTTTTTCTTTCAGTTTGTAGACTTCATTGCACTTATGTCATTGTTTAGATATGAGGTGTCCCCAAAAGATCATGTGTGAACCAATGCAAGAAAGTTCAGAGGTGAAATGATTTGGTTATGAGAGCCTCAACCTAATCATACATTAATCCCCTGATAGGAATTAACTGAGTGGTAATGGTAGGCAGGCAGGAAGTGGGTCATTGCAGGCATGCCTTTGAGGTTTATATTTTCTCTCTGGTGAGCAGAACTCTCTCTCTACTTCCTGGTAGCCATGTCCTGAGCCACTTTCCTTCACCATATACTTCTGCCATGATTCCCTGCCTTATCTCTGGCCATGAAGAATGGAGTCAGTCATCTGTGGACTGAGACCTCTGAAACTGTGAGCCCCCAAATAAAACTTTCCTCCTGGATTTGTTCTGGACCATTCTTTTGGTCACAGTGGTGAAAAAGCTTACTATAACAACCTGATAAGAGATACCTGAAAGGCTGGATATGGTGGTGCACATCCATAATCCCAGTAATTCAGGAAGCTAAGGCTGGAGGATCACAAGTTCAAAGTCAGCATCGGCAACTTGGCAAGGCCCTAAGCAACTCAGTGAGATTGGCTCAAAATTATATATATATATATAGATAGATAGATAGATAGATAGATACATATCTATATATATATATATATATATATACACACATATACACACACACACATATATATATACACACACACACATATATATATACACACACACACAAATAATACATATATATATATATATACGTATATATATATATATACACACATATATATATACACACACGAAAAAAGGACTGGAGATATTGCTCAATGGTTAAGCACCATGGGTTCACTCCCAGGTACCAAAACAAAACAAACAAACAAAAAACCCTGACAAATGGCTGCCAGATTTCTGAATTTGCTATTAAAATATCATAGTATCCAAAAATCCCCTAAATCTTGGGGTGGTCTTTGGATTCTCTTTTACTTACAGTATGCTTCTAGATTTAGTTGATATTTCCTCTTTAATGTATCTTCACACTAATAACACTCTAGTTTAAAATCTTGTAACTTCATGTCCAGATCTTGATGGCAGCGTGATCATTAGCTTTTCTTCTTTATCTGATTTCATGTCTTGTTCATCTTCATAATTCATTTATTTTTGAAGTAAACACTAATCTGATATACACCATTTGCCAAGTACTGTGTTAGATGTTGAAGGTAAAGAGATGAATTAAACATGGCTGCTATCCTCAAAGTACACCTTCACAATGACTTTTACAAATATTTCTTTTATTACACAAACCCTTTCTCAAAACTTGCTCCTCATTGCTTATCAAACAAAATAAATGGATCCAACTTATCTTTGCCACCACTAAGACTTATGAAATCAGATATATTAAGTTCTGACTCTGCCATTTGTGGCTTTGTTTGCTTCTTAATGATTAGACAACATTTTAAACATTTTTGGACATCAGTTTCCTTCCCTTTAAAGTATAGCTACCATATTTGCTCATAGTATGCTCTCACTAAAATTTCCTTTGTTCCCTGTGCTTAAATATTTTTTATCACCAAGTGTAGACTCATACAGAATTGGAATATAATGGATTCTATTTATCAACAAATAAAGTTCCTTGACAGTTGGGGAAACAGATATAATATGAAAAGTGATTGGTCACAGGTAACACAGTCATTTGAGACCATGGATATCTGGCATCTAGTCCTCCTGAATCCCCATCAAAACAGTAACAGGAAATACTGAGGAAATATTCACTGGGAAAATTTGAGGACAGGAAGGTAAGGGTCATTCCCTATGAGAAAAGTTCATAGGTTACTGACTTAGATTTCAAAATGTGGCAATGTTCTCAGTTTACAGGATTAGATTGTTTATTTTTATGAAAATGTCAAATTAAAAAACATTGATGAAATTTTTAAAGTTGAAATCACAACAAATACATGGTTGTGTGACATTAAGTTCATGTAGCAACTCTATGAAGGTAAAGATGGGCCCAAAAATAATAAGCAGACTGAGAAAGAAGGGGGTCATTGAAATATAGAAGGTTAATTGTAGGATATTCTTTAGAAACCCTTGACTCTAAACTATTCAGATGACAGACAAGGAATCTAAGACCCAGAGAGGTCAAGGAAGGGCCTCAGGTAGCACAGTTATTTATACACAGAGCTAGAACATCTGAATTTTTAAAAATTCTATGATTATCCAATTTAATTATACTGGATGCTCAGACATATTGAATATTTCCTATGTACAGATCACTGGGCAAAGCATGAAAAAATGTTGATAAGTTATACCAGGGTTGATGGCAGGTGGAGAGTGAAAGGAAGATAAGCTTTTCCATGTGAGTGCATCTCAAGTTATGTAGGCAAAATATATAAATGCCTGTAGTCAGAGTCAGCCTAAACAGAATGACTCCAAAAGAGGTTATTACACCATCATTTAAAATTAAAATTTAATAAGTTATATTCAACACTAGTTGAAAACATTCATAAATTTAATGAATCATCTAATTAAATATTGTATATGTAACCGTATGGAGCAGGCTGAGAGAAAAACTTGACTTATTTTAATGCCTAAATGCAATTAGTAAGAAATGTATTAAAAACATACCCACTTGAATTTCATGAACTTTTTCTCTAAAGCAGAAAATGTTTATTTCATAAACCATTCCTTGTTTTCAGGAATTACGTGCTTATTCTTGCTTTCAATGCTAAGTAGTCAGTTGAACTACAATTTATATCAGTCACTGTGTTGTCAGTTTAGACTTAGCCAAGCTCAATTTCATGCAGAATGATCACACAGCTATATGGTCAAAGACTTTTTTGTACTCTGATGCCAAAATAATTTCATGTTATCAGGCTTTTATTATAGGGAGAAATGTGTATTTTCTTAATCAGGAGATGACATCTTGTTTTGTTAATAATTTTTCCTCAATATGCATTCTTATATTGTATGGTACGCTTATCATTTACTATTTGGACATCTATTAATGAAATATCATCTAAGTTAATATGTCAAACTACCTTTAATCCAAATATTTAAGGTGAAGAATAAAGCTCATTTTGAAATTTGACAATTTGTTTATACAAGTTTATAGAGTACAAGTTGGGAAGAATTTAAGCCATAGCAGCCTAGACTTGATATACTTCTCCTAATCCCTAGTCTTACAGTAGTCTTCTATTTACACTGGAACTTGGGTAATACACACAACATTAAACCCTGTCTTTCTAAGCAGCATGTGAACTGTAGCATGGTTCTTTTCTTTTGTAGCCCTAACTAGATATGAGAATTTAGTCCAAGTGAAACAGCTTTAGATTCCCAAAGGGCAGAAATGGTGAGTTAAAGGTTTTTACTGTAGAGTAATGTTTTATTTCTCCAGCTGAGTGGTGCAAACACAGGTCATCACTCAATTATTCCTTTCACCAATTTTCTATTTCTTAGCTACTAGAATCATCTATTTATGATTCAGTGACATAATGATTTGTTTTAAAAATAACAACATAAAACTTACATTGATTACTCTAAGAAACACACAGGCAACAAAAATGGATTATTTGCATGCTTTTCTTCAGGACCAGACATTACTCCCCACGTTTTCCAAAAGTGAATTTTTATTGAGGTTGATAGAAGTTTTATAATAAACAGTAAGTTTGGATCATGTCCCTCCCTATGCCAGCCTGGTGCTACAACACTTTTCCATTTACTTTCTTCCTTTCATTACTTGCCATATACCAGCTAGTTGAAGGTAAATTGTACTTGTCTTCCAATTCACCCATTCTTCAGTCTACATTAACCCAGTTGCTATGACATTCCTAATATAAAAATGATTTAGCTGTAGGGGAAAATCAAGCTAAAGATGATAAATTTCATTGGGATATGAGAACAAATGGAGTGAAATACAGTATAGAAAAATATTGCACCCAATCTGAGTCTGAGGAAGAAAATCAGTAGACATTTCTGTCCCTTTTCTAAAGAAAAATGTGGCTCTAGAAACATTAACAAATGAAATAGAGGGAGACGACTCATCAAGCTCCATTTAACAAAAATCGAGAAAGTAAATACAAGAGAAATTCTGATTTAAAAAACTGTCAATAAATAACATCATGAAGGAGAAAGAAACCTGCAGGTGTTGTTCTCAGTCAAATATATGTCAATTTTATGTCTAATAATGTACCATAAATTAAAATGTATTTATGCATATAGATAATGCTTTTGATTACAATTTAAAAGCAGAATAATACCCTTTGCTTCACATTAATGATTATTTAAAAATTAAAATGCTGAAATATTATTTGCTAGCAGATGTACAGTAGTTAGGATATGAGGATAACTAAATCAGCTAATATTCAGTAAACATGCTTACACAGAGAGTTTGGTCCAGAAGACTAAGGCACAAGGTGAACTGTGATGCAATGTATTATTATTAATTTTGATTTAGAGAGTAGCAAATAGATTACTGAAGCATCAAGTAAACACACATTTATATACATATATAAATACATGCTATACACACATATGCAAACATATATATAGTTATTTTTAGATACAAAATAAACTGTTGATATTTGAAAAGAATGCTCATCTTAAAAATCCATGTGTCTCAAAAGACACCAAGTGGCCAAAGCAATCTTGTGCATAAGAACAAACCTGGAAACATCACACTAATTGACTTCAAAATATATTAAAAATCTATAGGAAGCAAAAACAGCATGATACAGGCATAAGAACAAACAGAACAATAGAAAACAATGAGGAGCCCAGAAATAAATCCAGATATTTATACACAATTTGATTTTTGTCAAAGTTATCAAGAAAACATAATAAGGAAAGAAAGTTACTCCATCAATGAGTTAATGATTCTATTGTACATACATGATTGTAAGCATGGATTACTATCTGAATTAAAGCTTGGTTTTTCACAGGTTTAAAAAACATAAAAGTTTCTTTGATAAATGGTGTTGGTAAAACTAGATATCCACATACATAAGAATGAAAACAAACTTTTATCTCTGACCATGTATGTATAAAACTCAACTGAAAATAAATTAGACTTAAACATATAATCTGAAACTATAAAACTACTGGAAGAAAACATAGTAGAAAATTACCATGACATATGTCTGGACAATAGGTCATAAATGCAAAAACAGGCAAATGGGATTACAGTGAACTGAAAAGCTGCTGTACAGTAAAGTAAAAAATGAACAGAGTGAAGACACAACCTAACAAATGGGAGAAAATATTTGGAAACTATACAACTGATAAGTTGTTAATATCCAGAATAAATGTAAGAAATTCAAACAACTTAAAAGCAACAGAAGAAATTATACTTAAAAGTGGTAAAAATTCAATGGGTACTATGTTACAGTGTGATGGGTCCAAGAAATTCTAGTGTATTATTGCGCAATAGGATGACTATACATAGCAACAATGTACTATATGTTCCAGAAAGCTATAAGAAAGGATTTTGAATATTTTAACCATAAAGAAATGGCAAGTGTTTGAGATACATATGCTCAAACTGATTTTAACATTACATAATATATGCATGTATTGAACATTACATGGTACCCCATTAATATGTTTTATGTTAGTATATATTCACCAGTGGGGAAAAATAGAATTTTTAAAAATTGGGAAAAAGTCATAAAGACTCATTCTCAAGAAAGGACATAGAAATGTCTTACAGGTATATGGAAAAAATGCTCAATATCATGAATTATCAGGAAAATGCAAATCAAAAGGACAATGAGATGTTACCTCACAATTGTTAAGATGGCTGTTATCAAAAAGTCAAATGGTAAGTGTTTTGAATGTGGAGAAAGAGAAATTTTTACACTGCTGATAGGAATGTAAATTAGTATATCTATACAAAAAAAAACAATATGAGATTCTTCAGAAATCTGGAAATAGAACTATGATATGATCAATAAATGCCTCTTCTAGATAGTATTTTCAAAGGAAATTAAATCAATATGTCAAAGAGACTTCTTCATTTCCATGTTCTTTGCAGCACTATTTACAATAACCAAGACATGGAATCCAACTTAAGTGCCCACAAACTGATGAATGAATAAACAAAATGTGGTGTATATATAGACAGGGAATATTATTTTCAGTCATAAAAATCAATGAAGTACTGTCATTTCTAACGACATGGATGGAACTAGACAACATTATATATGAAATAAGACAGGCACAGGAAGACAAATATTGCATGATCTCCTATGTGGAGTATAAAATAGCTGATTGTATAGGAGAACAGAGCATAATGGTTATTTGCATAGACTTAAGAGAAAAGGGTCAGGAAATGATGGGAAGATGATGGTCAAATGATATATAATTGGATTTATAAAGGAGGGAGAAAAAGAGTCCAGAATATGCAAATATACAGAGACAAAACATAGATAGGGATAAATGATTGTTAGGTGACAGGGTATGGGGGAGAGGGGAACCTTAGGTTATGGAGTTGCTGTTGGGTTTTGAGAATGCCACAAAATTGATTGTGGTGACTGTGACTGCATTCTCTTAGTGGTTCAATTTATGATATGTGATCTATGTCTCAAAAAAGCTGTCTTTAAAATCTGTGTGCCCTAAAAATGCAGCAAATCCTATAAGGGCAGAGGAGAATATGGGAATGCATACAAAAAGGTATATTTTCATAGTGATGTTTATCTCTTCAGCTGAATGACACGTACATAGGTAATCACAATATTATTCTTTAAGCAGTTTGATATTTCTTAATTAGATAATATTTCTTTAAATACATGATGTTTCATCTCAAGTGTGCACTGATATTTGCAAGAAAACAATAAAAATAAGTATGTCAGAGTGCTGTTCAGCTATAGAACAAAAACACACATTTTTACACAAATGTACCCATATATCCACTTCAACATGTTGTGATGGATCAGAAAATTGGAATCCCTGTTTTTGGCTTCACCACAACTGAGACATTTGGCTTCATACAAGTCACTTAAATTTGCTGAGTTCCAGTTACTTGCCTGAAGATGGGATTTTTAGCATTTACATGAAGCCACTGTGAAAATAAGAAACACAATACAGACAAAAGCACTCTATAAGATAAAAACCACTAATACCAGAGAAAAAAGTTATGACTTAACAGAAAGTGCTATGTGTATTGAGGTAATAAGCAAAGCCCTTCTTGCCTGTCCAATCTTTATGCTGAACACTGTATCTAGAGCCTAGAATCAAATTAAAAGTTGCCTATGTACATACATGAAGAAAAATATTTCATATTTGAAATAATCTCATCAATAGAGACAATGCCTTCTTAGGTTATTAATTGGAGGTAGACACATCTATAGTAACCTATCTTTAGGAATGAGGATATAATGTTTCTAAATTGGAGGTGAAGGGAGACAAGAATTAATCTATATATCACATAACTTAATCATGTCTTCAAACTATATTTTAAATAATGTGTGTGTATATATATGTGCATATATATATATATATATATATATATATATATATTTCTAGTCTTTGAAGTCTGAGTATATCTTGTGTGTTTTAGAGATGCACAGAAAAGTTCAGTAAAATCACATACAATGTCAAGGTGAAGATATTCATAACCTCCCTGATCCAGGCCTAAATGGTTCCTGGCCTAAAACAATGCAATATCATTTCAACTCATATATTTGCTTTCACTTTTGTCCCTCCTGTTTCTACACAGTGGCCAGACAGATCCCTGTAAAGTAGGGTTTCTCAAATTATTCTCCTTGTCTATCAACATCACAGTCACTTGACAAACCTTATTAAATAATGCAGTTTGATACATCCCACCCCAGAGTATCTGTTTTTATTGGTTTGAGGTGGGACCTAGAAATCTGTATTATAGAAATACCCCAGGTGATTTCCATACTACCAACATTTGAAAAGTTCTAAAAAGTAAGATGAATCCCAATGTCACTCCTTTATGGAAAACCCTCCAATTGGTTTTACCTTTCACTTTTGAAAGGCCAAAGAAGGCATTATGGCCCACAATGCACTTTATGTCCCATGGGAGAGTGTCTTTTATGAAACAATATTTTCCTTGTTTTTTGCCTTTATGCATTGTGATCTTCATGCTTTTCCTAACCTGCTTCTGTCACAGGGCTTTTGCACCTATGTTTTACTCTGCTTGGAATGTTCCTAATATTCTCTCACAGTTCATATCCTCACTCTCTTCCCATGTACTCAAAGGTCAATTCATCTTAGAAACACCTCCCTTGACTATCTCATATTCACCAGAATCCACTTGGCTGTCTTCATTTTTCATTCATAAAATTAACATAACCATACATAAACTTGTGTATCTCCACTCACTTTATACGAAGATTTACAACAGAAGGGACATGTTCTGTTTCTTCTCTACATTATCCAGGTACAGTGTTTAGGACCTAGTGTGACTTTGATATATATTTGTAAAGGCAGTTTCAAAATAAAGGGCTTTACTTTCAGCTCATTTTAACGAGCTTTGCATGCTCTCTCTTACCGTTCAAACTTCTACCTTCCTTCTTGCAATCTCCCTCCTGTTTTTTGTTCCTGTCCTGTATCCTTTATCCTGTACTCTCCCTCCTTTCCTTTACTCTCCCATCTCTCCTATGCTCTCTATTATGCATGCTTTCTATGTTCTGTAATTTTTCTCTTTCATCCATTCTTCTTTCTCCTCTCTCCCTTGTATTCTCTCTGGATTCTGCACTTGATCCTGAACTTTACCTGCTTCTATTTTGCAATGTCCTTCTTTGTGTGATCTGTCTCTATTCTTGAATCACACTCTCTCTCTCCCACCAGTGTTCACCCTCCCTCCAAATAGTTCTCTACCTAGATGTTCTGGCCTCCCATTGCTGTCTAGAAACACTACAGATGCTGCTACATATCCTATACTGGATTAAAACAATCTCCCACAGTAAAGAATAATCTGGATCAAAATGTCAATTGTGTATATATACCAAATATTACTCAACCTTAAAGAAGAATGATATGATGGCATTTGCCAGTGTATGGATAGAGCTGGAGAATAGCATGCTAAGTGAAATAAGCCAATCCCAAAAAACCAAAGGCCAAATGTTTTCTTTTATATGTGGATGCTAATGCACAATAAAAGGGGGTGGCTTGGGAAGAATAGAGGTACTTTGGATTAGGCAGGAAGGAATGAGGAGGGGGAGGGCATATGGGAGTAGTAATGATAGTAGAATGAATAGGACATTTTTACCTTATGTGCATATATGACTACTTGAGTGGTGTGGTTCTATATTATGTACAATGAAAAGAATGAGAAGTTATTCTCCATCTATGTAAGATGTGTCAAAGTATATTCTACTGTCACGTATAACTAATTAGAACAAATTTAAAAATGCCAATTGCACTAAATTTGAGACAACCTGCTCTGGATATTACAACCCCATACTAAACTTAGTTCTAACTCCATACATTTCTAAAAATCTGCATCAGAAAGAGGGAATAATTTTCTTTCCCTCTTGGTGAACACATTGACAACAAAATATGGAAGCAAGGAAGTTTTATAAAAAGTTTGAATGAAATATAAAATGTCCTTATTTGTAACATCAAGGTCATAAATGCCAGTTATGTTTCTTAATATTCAGCCATTAAAATGCTTCCATTCAATCACTGGATTTTGATGAATATTGGAAAACAGTGAAAAAACTGGAAGGAAATATAACAAAACATTAACCATGGTTAACTTTGAATTATAGAATTACATATGTGCTATGGTTTGGATATGGGGTGTTAAGATTTAGATATGAAGTGTCCCCTAAAAGTTCTTATGTGAGACAATGCAAGAATTTTCAGAGGCAAAATGATTAGATTCTGAGATATATAAACTGATCAGTGGATTAATCTACTGGTATGGATTAACTGGGTGGTAACTGTAGGTAGGTAGGGTGTACATAGAACTAGTACATCTAGTAGGTCACTGGGAATGTACCTTCAGGAATTTTATTTTGTCCCTGGCGTATCTCTCTTGCTCAGCTTCCTAGCTGATTGACATGAGCACATTACCTCCACCATGCCCTTCCATCATGATAATCTGTCTCATCTTGAGCCCAGAGCTATGGAGTCCACAGACCATGGACTGTACCTCTGAAACCATGAACCAAAATAATTATCACCTTGGGCCAAGAACAATGGATTCAGCTATCTGTGGATTGAAACATCTGAAACCATGAGCCCCAAATAAGCTTTTTATCCACTATGTTGTTCTTGCTAGGTATTTTGTTTACAGCTGCACAAAAGCTGTCTAAAACAATATGATATTTATTGTGTTGCTTGCACCATACTTTTCTGTTTTCCAAATTGTCTACTATCACAGTGTGTTGCTATCAAAATCATAAAATTAAATATCATTTAAGATACTAATAAAAATTTTATATAACAATAAAATCCTTTAAAATCAGAAATCATGCTATCAGCATGCAAAAGATAAACTTATTTGTCAATTAAAACTTACAAAATAGCAAACATTTCTTATCTGATAACTTGGGCCTTTATCTTGAATAAACCAGTGGGGTTTTTTTTTTTTCTGTTTGTTTGTTTTTATTTCCTTTTGGTATCAGGGATTGAACCCAGGGATGCTTAAGCACAGAGCCACATTCCCAGCCCTGTTTTGTATTTTCTCTAGGGACGGTCTCCCTGAGTTGCTTAGCTCCTTGTTAAGTTTCTGACGCTGGCTGGCTTTGAACTTGTGATCCTCCTGCCTTAGCCTACTGAGCTACTGGGATTACAGGCATGCACCACTGTGCCTGGCTCACCCAGTGTATTTTAACTAAAAAAAATAAGAAATATTAACTTAAAATTTAATTTAAAAGCTGCAGATGCTGTAAGAAATTGGAACATATTTATCTCATAGATTTCTAAGGTAAGCTTAATTTGTAAGAAATATCAAAAAGAGCATCTCTAGGCAGGACAAAGGAGTAGGAGGGGAAGAGTGGGAGCAGGGGATTAGAAATGATGGTGGGATGAGATGAACATCATTATCCAAAGCACATGTACGAAAAGATGAATGGAGTGAATATACTTTGTATACAACCAGAGATAGGAAAAATTGTGCCGTATATGTGTAAAATGAATTGTAATGCATTCTGCTGTCATATATAAAAAATTAGAATAAAAAAAGAGCATCTCAAAATCCATCTTTTTAAAACTTAAAAAAAAAAACACTTACTTTTAGTATACAAACTTTGGTGTTTTTCCCAAACAAATCACTGTTGTCAAAATCTTAACATTAGAGCAAGAATTGTTGAAGTAGACAGTATGGATTTTTTAGGTTGTGCATGGTGGTGCACACCTGTAATCCCAGCAGCTTGGGAGCTGAGGCAGGAGGATCATGAGTTCAAAGCCAGCTTTAGCAACTTAGCAAGGCCCTAAACAACTCAGCAAGACCCTGTCTCTAAATAGAATGTTAAAAAGGGCTGAGGATGTGGCTCAGTGGTTAAGTGCCCTTGGGTTCAATCCCTGGTACAAAAAAAATTGCTACAACTCTAGAAACTGTGATAAATTTGTTTATGTTGACTTTATAGTTTTCTAAGTTTAGCTCAATTTGCAATTTCAATACCAAGTGTTCTCACAACTAGTCATAAACTCACTAAAGAAATACATTAGGGAAATACCTAATTACACATTGCAAATAAACAGACTTTTAGGTCAACAAGCAAATATCTTGTACGAAAGGCATTATAGAGTAGTGCTTTCTCTTATTTATATTTTCTCTCATCCTCTTGATTTTCATATGTTTAAGATGCTCAGAAAGATTTCAACATTTAATAGAAAGGTGAGTTTTTCAGGATGGTAAGAAATTCTCATAATTTCATATAAAATAAATGTCAAGTTGGATAAAGACCCATCTTCTTGGTTTACACCATTTATCGTAATCAATTTAATATCACTTCCAGCAGTGTGACACAGCACTGCATAAACAATATGATAATTGGAATTCCTCTGTTCCTTGAATATGTAAGCAAGTTACAGTGCATATCAATCATGCATAATAAGTCTGAAGCATGGCTTGATTACATTTCATTTGCATAAGAATTTTCTATAATTTTTTAAACTGATGATTTTTAATCCAGAATAGATTTAAATGCCACACAACTTCTGCTCTCCTCCTGAAATGCTAAGCAATCTTCTTACATAATACAAAAATGCTAATAATTTTTTTTAAACTAGAACCTGACTTGTTAATGAGTTTTCACCTTTCTACATGCTGTCAAATCTCATTACACTGTCACCTTTCTAGGGTTCACTATTGGAGTACATATTTATATGGTTCAATTTTAATTGCCACATTATTTCATTGCAATTACAAGGGAAACATCTTTTAAATAATTCTTGCATTGTCAAATTTGAAAAATAATTTGTTCTTTTTTCAATTCTGTAGTTAGTAAAACCCCTACTTATTAATTTAGAGGAATATTGATTAAAAGATACTCCATGATGTCAAATATCTGAAGTTTAAAAATGAAACAAATAGGAACCAACAGACAAATAAATATGGTTCTGGTATTAAATTAGAATGAGATAAAATGCAATAATAAAAATAGAGGGGCTCTGGCTATGCCTCAGTAGTAGAGCACTTGTCTCGCATGTGTGAGGCCCTGGGTTCGATCCTCAGCACCACATAAATAAAATAAAGTTATTGTGTCCACCTACAACTAAAAATATTAAAAAATAGATCATTAAATATAATCATTTAGAAACATAATATATTTAAGAATTATTGCTTAAATATAATTATTCAAAAGCTATTTCAGAGGATAACCCAATTTCTTAAATTTCATATATATATTAAAATGTAAATATATATATATATATTTATGTGTAGTATGTATACTGTATATTCTATATATATACAATATATAGCATGTATGTGTTAAAATAATATCATGTGTATATTTTTCTGAAATGATATATTTATGCACATATCAATTTATATGTTGTTTTTTCTCCTTACAATAGTCATTGATCTTGAATGATTTGCATTAGAAATATGTTTTCATCTTTCAGAACATTTCCATGAGTAAACCTGAGAAAACAAGGTAAGGGATAGGTCCAGATGTTTTATTTCAAAACATACCATGTACTATGGAAAATAATTTTTAAAAAATTTAATAGAACAAAAAAATGGATTATATAAGAGAAACAAGCAACTGATGAAATAATTGAACTTTCTAAGTAGACTCTTAGATCCAAGTTTCTAAGCCATGCCAAGTTACCAGCTCACTGACTAGAAGAGTTTCTGTTAGATCTCATTAGTACACATTGAATTTTATATTCTTTGCAAGGAAAAAAAAATACACACATGTAGTCTATCAAGCCAACTTTTTATTTTAAAGGAACTTAAAAATTTTTCAGGAAAATACTGCACAGTAAAAGGATTTACTGAATCATTCAGAGGCATTTTTCCATGTGTAAATTTCTAGTTTCCAAAATGTGTACCATGAATACACACTTTGGGGGAGGAAAAACATGTTTCTTTTGTTCACTCATTTATGTTCAAGTATAATTCTTAAAACCAATTGATTCACTTCCATTCATCATTTTATGAAGTTTCTAAAGACAAAATATGAAATATTCTTTGAAATGTAACTTATATAAAATTTTAATAAGACATTTCTTATTTCAAATATCATAAGATTTATTTCCTTACTTCAAGATCAGAAATTATCTGGTTAATTTCATGCAGATATAAACACTCCTGCTGCCTAAAAATAAACTATTATTCCTCTTTAAAATTAAATTCAAATAACCATTGAGAGAATCTTTTGATGCCAGAGTTATTGATGATTTGAAATTTTCTGTATTTTCCAAATTTCTAAAAATAATCTCTTTGAAGCATAAAACAAAACTTTTGAAAAGTGGCAAGTAAAACTTTCACCAAATAACCAGATAATACAGAACACAAGACAACTGACAACAATTTCTGAGTGTCTGGAATCCTTCTGCACTGAAGGTAATGGCCTCCACTTCCTGACAGGAGCCCTGGGGTGTTCACAGGAGCCCTTGTCTCTATCACAACAGTGCTTCCTGCTTTAGTATAGCAACTGATGAAGCTGGATGGGCGTTCACAAAGTACCAAAGATTTCTGAGTATATATTAGCTAAATTACAGCAAACAGAATCAAACCTCAGGGGAAAGTAAGGAGCTCAACTCATAAAACTGTAGTGGTTACCAAACTATAGCAAACAAACTCAAACCTCAGAGTAGAGAGGAAAACAATTGTCATTCACTCACTCTGCCCCACAAAGGCTAAATCCCAAGACTCCAGGTTGATAGCAAAGTGTTCCTGGTTCTGCCTTACTCTTGCCTGCCCTATCCATTATGTGTGTTCTGGAATCCTGGCAGCACCCCACCCTGCCCCTTTCTACCTGGCTCCAGGTAGCCCTGGACCCTGCCCTGTGTTGCCCACCCTACTTAGGTATGTACCAGCCACAATGGGACTCTCATGCTCAGCTGGCACTCTTGTTGGTGCCTAAAGCAGCCACAGATAGCCTTCTCAAGATCCCAGCTCACAGATGAACAAAGTCGAAAAAAATTTTCTCATTTGTTCTATGTTCTCACTGTATTTTTCATCTTCTATTTCTCACATTTCTCATTCTTTTTCTCCCATTTCTCATGCATTCTAGTTTTTCATTCTTGCTCTCATTCTTATGTTAGGCCACACTTTTCTCTTTACCAAAGACCTTTCCATTATTTCAGTCTCCTAGTTTCTTTCTCCACTTCTCCCTGTATGTTTGCACATCTTATTTGACATTATTCTTTTATTTAAGCTCACATTTCTAGCATATTATCTACCTACCTCTTATTCTTTCATATTTGTTTATTCTCCAATTTTATTTCAATGTGTTATTCTTTCCACATTAAATTTTATTTATTTCATTTTCACGTTTTCTTTTACTTCTTTCTAATATTTATACATTTCAGTCTCACTGTTTTTATTCATTCCTACATTTCCACAACATTGCAGGTTATAATTTATTTTCTATTTTCTCCTTCCTAGCATTATGATCCTTTGTTTATTCTCATTATCTCCCTACTTTTATGCACATATTATTTTTCAGTCACAATATTTTATTTGTTTTTTGTCACATTTCCTTAACACAAAACTTTCATAATTTTTTGTAATATTTATCCCTAAAATAATCATTAGGTCTAACAGAGTTGAATGAAGTGTTCTGTAGTGCCTATATATTTGCTGGTAGTTGATTTTCTAGATAAAATGGTGATGAGAATAAGCAGACCAAGGAATAATAAATGTTTTATAATGTGTTATGGGTTAATAAGTGATTCTCATTGGTTGCCAACAATCAATCACTCAGTTATAGAAATTTCTGGAAACACCAAAAAAGGGGAGTTCTCAATTAGATACTCTTGTCCAAAACCATTTGGGGCACATTATTCCCTTTCAGGATTAAGAAATTACTCTGAGGCTTCTCACTGTATTATAGGCATCAGAAAGGCCACAAAGTATTTCAACCACTAGTGTCCCTATATGTCATTTTAAATATTCAAACTGTTTTGAGCAGGGTACATGGAATATACACTCAACTTCCAATATTTATTTCTATTTTATTCAACAAATCACTTTTAAAACTTATTCAATGCAAAAGTTATGTCTTATGTTTTCCTGTTTTAATCCACCTATGGAAATTGAAATTGAGAAGCCAAAACAAAATGCACAAATGGAAGCAGCAGATCTGATGAGGAAAGTCAAATTCCTTATGTGGAAGATGGTGAAACAGAGATCTACAATAGTGAAGTGACATGTCCCCAGTCACACAACTAGCTAGTAGAAGAAGCAAGTGTCAAGGAGAATCCAAGATGGCGGATTAGAGGAGGTCACTTTCAGGGCTGCTCCATGGAATGAATACAAGAAAGCAGACAGATAGCTTTTCAGCAAGTTTATATAGACTGAGAATGCTCAACTCTTGGATGGTTTCAATACTGTGACCAGGAAGTGAGCAGGACAAGCGCCTAGTGCTGTGTGGCTTCAGCAACACCACCTGGAGCACAGGCCTTGCAGAACAGAGCCAGAGCTGGGAGACAGTGGGACAGCAACACCAGATCGAATCCACACCCAACCAGGCATGACCCTCAGCAGTGAAGCCAGTGGAAACAGCGTGGTAGGGAAAAGCCCCCGAAGCAGTGTGGAAGGAAAAGCAAAAAATTAGACACAGATGTAAGAGCCTATTTGAGGATAGCTAAGATGGTGGTTAGCTGAGAGCAACAAAGGTGTTCAAGTATTTTCACCTAATATTCATGCATTTATCAAAGAATCTTTTTATGCCAGTGAACACTGTGTGACACACCTGTAAGCTCGAGCTGTAAGCATTTGTCCTTGTTAAGGCAAAATGTATTTAACCGGGTGAGGTTAGTTAGAGGGTTGGTTGGAGTTGGACTTGGGGGTTGGAGTTGAAGAGGTTGTTGAAGCTGGAGAGAGAAGTTAGAAGAAAGAAGAATAAAAGAACTTTTTCATTTCCAGTCTTCCTCCGAGTTTTCTCCCGCAGTATTGTTGCTGCAAGCGGCAATTACTGTAGGCAGCGGCAATTACTGTAGGCAGCGACACACAGAGAAGGATTGCAGCCATGTTTTTCTAACGTGGCTGTAGCGGACTTGGAAAGAAGGAAAGAGGGAGAGAAAGCACCGCACCGAAACCAGCAAGCAGACAAGGGGAAACCTGCAACTGGGAAGGCCATCAACAGCCAGTGGGGGAATGCATATCCGAGTCCACTGTGATGACCCGCTATGACCCTTCAACAGTGGAAGAGCACTGAGAGTAGACGCCATCTGAATGGATTGACATTCAGTGCCAGTCACCTAAAGCCCCATCCCCAGCATCCTTCCTCGCTAACCAAGTATGCAGATTTGACTCCACACACAAATTCTCCACATCAGTCAGGGCCGATGTACAGGACAGCTAAATTAATAAGCTGAGAGAGGAAGAGAAAAGCTTCCCTAAAGGCTGCCTATTTGAGACTTGTGGGTTTGATTTTTTGTTTTGTTTTGTTTTCAGTTTTTTTTTTTCTCTTTTTCTTTCCCTCTTTTCTCTCTTTTCTTCTTCCCTCTTCTTTCTTATCTACACCCTGCCCCTGCATTCTCAACAGAGTAAAAAACAAGTTTTATACAGGAATTAGGAATTTTAGAACTGGGGCACCTGAATAATACATCAAAGTGGTGTTATATATAGTTTCCTCTCTATTTTTTTGACTCTCTCTCTTCTCTCTTTCACTAATTCCTACTACCCTGACATTTTTTATTTCTCTCAACATTTGCATAAGCTTGGCTTAAATATACATAGGTAATCACACTAAATTGTTCACTCCAATTCCTTTCCTCTCTCTTCTGCTTATATTAAACTACTTCCATAGATTTCTATTTTTACACTTCCTAAGGGGAAGGGGAAGGCAATAGCCTTACTTCCTTTCTCCTAAGCATATCACGTTTGTATCCAATATCTGAAATTATAAACCCCATTACAAACATTCGGAGTATATTGGAGACAATATCTAAATTCTCTAATTCTGTACATTGTGACCAAATTGTGATTAGCTGAATATAAAATGTCTAGTTTTAAGGTGTAAAGTATATATAAGGGGAGTTGATAGCATTCTACAACAGGAACATCATTAGGCCTTAAGGGAAACAAGAAAAAGTCAAGGTTCCACAGTGCTAGAAGAAAAGACACAAAGCAATATGAAAAAACAAATCAACATACTTAATTAGCACATTCCTTGGCAAGCACAGTAGATGTAATGTCAGAACAGAAATTCAGGAAATACATAATCCAAATGTTTATAGAGCCTAAGGATGAATTCAAGAAGGAAATGAGGGAGCAAATACAGGTACTAAAAGATCACTTTGACAAAGAACTTCATAAACAAATAGAAGAAGCAAAAGATTACTTCAATAGAGAGATAGAGGTTCTAAAGAGAAACCAAAAAAAAAAAAAAAATCTGGACATAAATAAAGCAATAAACCCAATTAAATGTTCTATTGAAAACATCACCAATAGATTAGACCACTTGGAAGAAAGGACCTGAGATAATGAAGACAAAATATACAATCTGGAAAAAATGTAGAATACACAGCAAAATGGTAAGAAATCAAGTATAGAACATTCAAGAAATATGGGACATCATAAAAATACCAAATTTAAGAGGGATTGGGGTACAGGAAGGTGCAGAGTTTCAAGCCAAAGAAATGAGTAATTTATTCAATGAAATAATAGCAGAAAATTGTCAAAAAATAAGGAATGAATGGGAAAACAAAGTTCAAGAGTCTTACCGAACACCAAATGTACAAAAATCACAATAGATCCACACCAAGGCACATTATAATGAAAATGACTAATATACTGAACAAGGAGAGAATATTAAAAGCCACAAGAGAAAGGAAGCAGATTACATATCGGGTGAAACCAATTAGACTATGCTCAGATTTTTCAACCCAGACCTTAAAAGCTAGAAGATCCTGGAATAGCATATTTCAAGCTCTGAAAGAAAAGGAATGTCAACCAAGAATCTTATATCCAGCAAAATTGAGCTTTAGATTCAAATATGAAATAAAAACCTTCCACAACAAACAAAAGTTAAAGATTTCACAACTCAAAAGCCTGCATGTCTGAAGATCTTGGGCAAAATATTCCACGAAGAAGAAAAGAAAAATAACAATGAAAATCAACAAAGGGAGATATTAAACTAAAGGAAGTACCAACCAGAGGAGAAACCAAATCAAGTTAAATATCATAAACAAATAAAAATGGATGGGAATACGAATCACATCTCAATAATAACCCTGAATGTTAATGGCCAAAATTCACCATTCAAAAGACACAGACTGTCATACTGGATTAAAAGAAACAACCCAACAATATGCTGTTTCCAAGAAACCCACCTCATAGAAAAAGACATCAATAGACTGAAGGTGAAAGGCTTGGAAAAATCTTACAACTCATATGGGCTGTGGAAGCAAGCAGCGTTTTCCATCTCATATCAAATAAGGTAGACTTCAAGCCAAAGCTAATCAAAACAGACAAAGATAGATATTTCTTACTGATTAATGGAACTATTCATCAACAGATATAACAATTATAAATCTATATACCCCAAATAATGGAGCACCTACATTCATCAAACAAACCCTTCTCAAGTTCAAGAGTAAAATAGACCACAACACAATTATTCACCACACCTCTCTGACCACTGGATAGATCATCCAAACAAAAGCTAAATAAAGAAAATTTAGGCCTCATTAAAAGAATTAATAACTTAGACCTAATGGACATATATAGAATATTTCATTCCTCAGTAACTGAATACACTTTCTTCTCAGCAGCACATGGCTCATTCTACAAAATAGTCTATATATTATGCCACAAGGCAACTCTCAGGAAATTTTAAAAAGTAGAGATACTACCCTGCATTCTGTCAGACCATAATGGAATGAAATTAGAAATCAATGATAAAAGAAGAAATTTAAAAAAAATACTGCAAGAACTGGAAGCTAAACAACATGCTACCGAATGAATAAGGGGTTTAAGAAGACATCAAGGAAGAGATTTAAAAATTCCTAGAGGTAAATGATAACACAGATATTTCATATAGAAATCTCTGGGACAATATGAAGGCAGCATTAAGAGGAAAATTCATTGCACTGAGTTCATTCCTTAAAAGAAAAAAATAAATAAATAAATGACTTAACATCATACCTCAAAGCACTATAAAAAGAAGAACAGATAAACACTAAGAGCAGTAGAAGACAGGAAGTAATTAAGATCAGAGCTGAAATGAAATTAAGACTAAAGAAACAATTCAAAGAATTGACAAAACTAAAAGTTGGTTCTTTAAAAAACTAAATGAAAGTGACAGACCCTTAGTGATGTTTATGAAGAGAAGAAATTCAAATTAATAACATTCTTGATAAAAAAGGAAATATCACAACAAACACCTCATATTTACAGAAGATAATTAGAAATTACTTTGAAAACTTGTACTCTAATAAAATGGAAAATATTGACGGCATTGACAGATTTCTAGAGTCATATGAATTGCCCAAACTGGAACTGGAGGCTATACACAATTTAAACAGATCAATAGCAAGTGAGAAAACAGAAGACGCCATCAGAAAGCTACCAACTAGAAAAAGCCCAGGATCTGATGGGTTTACAGCCAAGTTCTACAAGACCCTCAAAGAAGAACTAGTACCAATGCTCTTCAACTTATTTCAAGAAATAGAAAAAGGAGCTCTTCCAGACTCTTTCAATGAGGCCAATATTACACTAATTCCAAACCCAGGCAAAGACACAGCTAAAAAAGAAAATGTCAGGTCAATATATTTAATGAATATAGATGCAAAACTTCTCAACAAAATTCTGGCAAATTGAATACAAAAACATATCAAAAAGATAGTGCACCACGATCAAGTGGGGTTTATCCCAGAGATGCAAGGTTGGCTCAACATACAGAAATCAATAAACATAATACATCAAATCAATATTCTTAAAGATAAAAACCATATGATCATCTCAATAGATGCAGAAAAAGCATTTGACAAAATACAACACCACTTTATGTTCAAAACACTAGAAAAAACTAGAAATAACCGAAACATATCTCAACATTACTAAAGCTATTTATGCAAAGCTCCAGGCTAACATTATCTTAAATTGACAAAAATTGAAAGCATTCCCTCTAAAAATTGGAACAAGACATGGATGCCCCCTTTCACCCCTGTTATTTAACATAGTACTTGAAACTCTGGCCAGAACAATTAGACAGATGAAAGAAATTATAGGGATCCAGATTGGAAAATAAGAGCTCAAATTAGCACTATTTGCTGATGACATGATAATATACCTAGAAGACCCAAAAAACTCTAGCAGAAAATTTTACAACTAGTAAATAAATTTGGCAAAGTAGCAGGATACAAAATCAATACCCATAAGTCAAAGGCATTTTTGTACATCTGTGTCAAATCCTCTGAAAAGGAAAGGATGAAAACTACCCCATTTACAATAGCAAAAAAAAAAAAAAAAAAAAAAAAACCAACCTGGGAATCAACTTAATTAACGAGGTGAAAGACCTCTATAAAGAAAACCATAGAACACTAAAGAAAGAAATTATAGAGGACTTCAAAAGATAGAAAGACCTACCTTGTTCTTAGATAGGCAGAATTAATATTGTCAAAATGTCCATACTACCAAAAGCATTATACAGATTTAATGCAATTCCAATCAAAATCCCAATGACATTCCTAAAATAAATAGAAAAAGAAGTCATGAAATTCATCTGGAAAAATAAGAGACCCAGAATAGCTAAAGCAACCCTGAGCAAGAAATGAGAAGCAGGTGGCATCACCATACCAGACTTTAAATTATACTACAGAGCAATAGTAACAAAAACAGCATGGTATTGGCACCAAAACAGACCTGTAGACCAATGGTACAGAATTGAGGACACAGAGACTAATCCATATAATTTCAACTATCTTATATTAGATAAAGGCACCAAAAATGTACAGTGGAGAAAGGATAGCCTTTTCAACAAATGGTGCTGGGAAAATTGGAAATCCATATGAAACAAAATGAAATTAAACCCTTATTTCTCACCATTGAAAAAATTCAATTCAAAGTGGATCAAGGACCTAGAAATTAGACCAGAGACAATACACCTAATAGAAGAAAAAGAAAGCTCCAATTTCCAACATGTTGATTAGGCCCCAAGTTCCTTAATAAGAATCCTGTAGCATAAGAATTGATATCAAGAATTAATGAATGGGATAGATTCAAACTAAAAAGCTTCTTCTCAGCAAAAGAAACAATTAGTGAGGTGAATAGAAAGCCAACTAATTGGGAACAAATATTTAATACATGTACATCAGATAGAGCACTAATTTTTAGAATATATAAAGAACTCAAAAAACTTAACACCAAAAAAAAAAAAAAAAAAATAACCCAATTAATAAATGGGCTAAAAAATTGAGAAGACACTCCCAGAATAAGATACATAATTAATCAACAAATACATGAATAATGCTCAACATTACTGGCAATTAGAGAAATGCAAATCAAAACTACTCTAAGATTTTATTTCACTCCAGTCAGAATGTCAACTATTAAGGACACAAACAACAATGTTAGAGAGATTGTGGGGAAAAAGGCACACTCATACATTGCTGGTGGGGCTGCAAAATGGTGCAGCCTTTATGGAAAGTAGTATGAAGTTTTCTTGGAAAACTGGGAATGGAACCCTCCTATGACCCAGCCATCCCATTCCTGGGTCTATTCCCAAAGGACTTAAAAACAGCATATTACAGTGACATAGCCACTTCAATGTTTATAGCAGCACAATTCACAATAGCTAGGTTGTGGATCCAACCTAGATGTCCCTCAGTAGATGAGTGGATAAGAAAAATGTGATATATATATACACAATGGAATTTTACTCAGCAATAAAAAAAATAAAATAATGGCATTTGCAGGTAAATGGATGAAGTTGTAGAATATAATGCTAAGTGACGTTAGTCAATCTCAAAAATCCAAATACCGAAAGTTTTCTCTGATAAAAGGAGGCTGATTCACAGTGGTGTTGGGTCGGGGTACATAGGAGGATTAGAAGAACACTAGTAAAGAGGATGGAGGGGAAGGGAGGGAGCAAGGGGGGATGGAGGACAAAAATGTGGTAGAATAAGATGGATATAATTATCCTAAATGCAGGATTGAAGACTTGAATAGTATGAATATACTTTGTATACAAATGGTGTTATGTAAAATGATGCTCTATATGTGTATTATGAATTGTAATACATACTACTATTATAAATACAACAACTTTGAATAAAAAAAAGAAGAATCAAGAGTCACATTAAAGTATACCTCTGAAAAATCATTATAGTCACTGAGAATGGATATACTTTTCCTTAAGTATTTGGGGATTACTATATAATTATATTTAACTTTTCTTATAAATTTAATTTGTATTCTTTCTAAAAATATAAAGCTAGTCTATATGCTTTAGGAAATGAATACATACTGGGAAAAAATGTCTCTTTCCCCAATACAGAAAATTAAATTAGAGAATTTGGCCAAGAGAACAATAGCAAGAAAACTTTAAATCAGACTGAGATCAGAGTTAGGTTTTTGGTAACAATTATTCCTAATGCAATTCAATTAAGGACTAATTTGTTATGAACTATCAGTTTAATAAGATAGCATTTTAACTGAATACTACTTGATGTGACCTAAAGTAAATATGCTCTAAAGAATTCCCTTTGAAATTAACATTTATCAGAGAACACTAAAGATTTCTCTTTTTGTTTTTCAGTTTTTAATTTGGCAACTTTCATTTTATTATTAATTCACTAGAGTTCTTTATATAGTCTAGATATTAGAAAATAATCAAATATGTAATGTGAAATATTTTCTCCTGCTCAGCAACTTGTATTCAAAAATATTTTCACATAAAATTTTATGTACAATTATAATATGTGAAATTAATTTATATGTTAATATTTTTAAAAATTTTTATTCTAATTTGTTATACATGCTTTCAGAGTACAATTAATCTCATATTACATATAAAAAGCACAACTTTTCAAGTCACTGGTTTTACATAAAGTATTTTCACACCATTTGTGTCTTCATACATATACTTAGGGTATTGATGTCTAACTCATTCTGCCATTATTCCTATCCTCCCCTCCCTCCCTCCCCTTTGTTCTATTTAAAGTTCCTTTATTCCTCTCATCTCCCTTCCCTTGCCATTATAAGTCACTATCTTCATAACAAATCATTTGAACTTTGGTTTTTTGGGGATTGGCTAACTTCACTTAGCATTATTTTCTCCAACTCCATCCATTTACCTGAGAATGCCATGATTTTATTCTCTTTTAGTGCTGAGTAGTGTTCCATTGTATATATATATATATATCAAAGTTTCCCTATCCATTCATCTACTGATGGGCATTGGGGTTGATCCCACAATCTAGCTATTGTGAATTGTGCTGCTATAAACATTGATGTGGCTATGTACCTGTAGTATGCTGTTTTTAAGTCTTTTGGGTAAAGACCAAGAAGTGGGATAGCTGGGTCAAATGGTTTTTCCATTTCAAGTTTTCCTAGGACTCTCCACACTACCTTCCAGATTGGCTTCACCAATTGGCAGTCCCACCAGCAATGTATGAGTGTGTTTTTTTCCCCACATCCTTGCCAACATTTATTGTTGTTTGTATTTTTGATAGCTGCCATTCTGACTGGAGTAACATGAAATCTTAGAGTTGTTATGATTTGCATTTCTCTAATTTCTAGAGATGTTGAACATTTTTTCATATATTTGTTTATTGATTGTATGTCATCTTCTGAGAAGTGTCTGTTTAGTTCCTCGGCCCATTTATTAATTGGGTTATTTGTTCTTTTTGTTGTTGTTGTTGTTGAGGTTTTTGAGAACTTTATATATCCTTGAGGTTAGTGTTCTATATGATGTGCTTGTGGTAAAGATTTGCTCCCATTCTGTAGGTTCTCTATTTACTCACTGATTGTTCCTTTTGCTGATAATAAGCTTTTTAGTTTGAATCCATCCCATTTATTAATTCTTGGTTTTAATTTTTACACTATAGGGGTCTTATTGAGGTAGTTGGGGCCTAATACAACATGCTGGAGATTTGGGCCTACTTTTTCTTCTATTAGGTACAAGGTCTCTGGTTTAATTCCTAGGTCCTTGATCCACTTTGAGTTGAGTTTTATGCTTGGAGAGAATATTCCCAGCACCATTTGTTGAAGAGGCGGTTTTTTCTACAATGCACGTTTTTGGCAACTTTGTCTAATATAAGATAACTGTAGATGTGTGGATCAGTCTCTGTGACCTCTATTCTGTACCATTGGTCTACTGGTCTATTTTGTTGCCAATACCATGCTGTTTTTGTTACTACTGTTTTGCAATACAATTTAAGGTCTGGAATAGTAATGCCACCATTACTTAGAATTGCTTGCTAAGAATTGCTTTGGCTATTCTGTATCTCTAATTTTTCCCAGATGAACTTCATGATTGCTTTTTCTATTTCTATGAGAAATGGTATTGGGATTTTGATTGGGATTGCATTGAAATTGTATAATGCTTTTGGTAGAATAGTCATTTTGACAATATTAATTCTACATATCCAAG
This sequence comes from Tamias sibiricus, assembly GCA_025594165.1. Lineage (NCBI taxonomy): Eukaryota > Metazoa > Chordata > Mammalia > Rodentia > Sciuridae > Tamias > Tamias sibiricus. The sequence goes on from CM046667.1 coordinate 134,362,895, forward strand.
AACAAGGTAGATTTTTCCATCTTCCAAGATCTTTAGTTTCTTTCTTTAGCATGCTATAGTTTTCATTGTAGAGGTCTTTCACTTCTGTTAAGTTGATTCCCAAGTATTTCTTTTTTTTTTTTTTTTTCTTTTCTTTCTTTGAGGCTATAGTAAATGGGGTGGATTTCCTAGTTTCTCTTTCTGAGGATTTGTCACTGATGTACAGAAATGCTTTTGATTTATGGATGTTGATTTTATATCCAAAAAATTTGCTGAATTCATTTATTAGTTCTACAAGATTTCTGGTGGAATTTTTTGGATCTTCCATGTATAGAATCATATCATCTGCAACTAGTTATAATTTGAGTTCTTCTTTTCCTATCTGTATCCCTTTAATTTCTTTTGTCTAATTGCTCTGGCCAGAGTTTCAAGAACTATGTTAAATAGTAGTGCTGAAAGAGGGCATCCCTGTCTTGTTCCAGTTTCTACAGGGAATGCTATCAATTTTTCTCTATTTAGGATGATGTTGGCCTAGGGCTTAGCATAGATCAGCTGTATGATGTTGAGGTATCTTCCTATTATTTCTAGATTTTCTAGCATTTTGAACATGAAGGGCTGCTATATTTTGTCAAATGCTTTTTCTGCATCAATTTAGATGATCATATGATTTTTATCTTTGAGTATACTGATGTGCATTTATTTATTATATACTGAAATGCATTTATTGATTTCTTTATGTTGAACCAACCTTGCATCTCTGGAATGAACCCCACTTGATCTTGGTGCACTATCTTTTTGATATGCTTTTGTAATTGATTTGCCAGAACTTTTTTGAGAATGTTTGCATCTATATGCATTAGAGATATTGATCTGTAGTTTTCTTTCTTTGATATGTCTCTGCCTGGTTTAGGAATCAGGGTGATATTAGCCTTGTAGAATAATTCTGGAGGCATTCTATTTCATGAAATAGGTTGAGAAGTATTGGTGTTAGTTCTTCTTTATAGGTCTTGTAGAACTCAGCGGTGTATCTATCCAGGCCTGGGCTTTTCTTGTTTCGTAGGTTTTTGATGGCATCCTCTATTTCTTTGTTTGAAGTTGAACTATTTAAATTGTGTATATTGTCCTGATTTAGTTTGGTCATATCATAGGTTTCTAGAAAATTGTCAATGCATTCAATATTTTCCATTTTATTGGAGTATGAATTTTCAATATAATTTCTAATTAACTTCTGAATTTCTGTAGTGTTTGTTGTGATTTCCTTTTTCATAACAGATATTGGTAATTTGAGTTTTCTCTCTCCTTTTCTTCATTAGCATAGCTAATGGTTTATCAATTTTATTTATTTTTTCAAAGAACCAACTTTGTGTTCTGTAAATTTTTAATTGCTTTTGTTGTTTGTTTGTTTCAATTTTATAGATTTCTGCTCTGATTTTAATTATTTCATGTCTTCTACTAATTTTGGAGTTGATTTGATTTTAGTTATTTCATGTCTTCTACTGATTTTGGGGTTGATTTGATCTTCTTTTTCTAGGGCTTTGAGATGTAATGTTAGTTCATTTATTTGTTGACTTTTTCTTCTTTGAAGCAATGAACTCCATACAATGAACTTTCCTCTTAGAACTGCCTTCATAGTGTCCCAGAGATTTTGATATGTTGTATCAGTGTTCTCATTTACCTCTAAGAATTTTTTTCATCTCCTTCTAGATGTCTTATATCTTCTGCAACTCATTGTTCATTTAGTAACATATTATTTAGCCTCCAGGTGTTGGAGTAGCTTTTCTTTCTTATTTTTTCATTGATTTCTAATTTCTTTCCACTATGATCTGATAGAATGCAGGGTAGTATCTCTACTTTTTTATATTTGCTTAGAGTTGCTTTATGGCATAATATATGGTCTATTTTAGAGAAGGATCCACATGCTGCTGAGAAGAAATTGTATTGGCTCATTGATGGATAATATATTCTATATATGTCAGTTAAGTCTAAGTTATTGATTGTATTATTGAGTTCTTTAGTTTCTTTGTTTATCTTTTGTTTGGAAGATCTATCCAGTGGTGAAAGAGGTGTATTAAAGTCACCTAAAATTATTGTGTTGTGGTCTATTTGACTCTTGAACTTGAGAAGAGTTTGATTGATGAATGTAGCTGCTTTATTATTTGGGACATATATATTTATTACAGTTATGTCTTGTTGATGTATGATTCCCTTAAGCAGTATTTAATGTCCATCTTTATCTCTTTTGATGAATTTTGGCTTGAAATCTACTTCATTTGATAGGCAGATGGAAACCCCTGCTTGCTTATGTAGATGATATGAATGGTATATTTTATCCCATCCTTTCATCTTGAGTCTGTGGGCATCTTTTCCTCTGAGATGTGTCTCTTGAAGGCAGCATATTGTTGGGTCATTTTTTAAAATCCAATCTGTCATCCTATGTCTTTTAATTTATGAGTTTAGGCCATTAATATTCAGTGTTATTATTTTGACATGATTTATTTTACCAGTCATTTTTTAAAATTTATTTTTGGTATTTAGCTTGACTTGATTACTCCTTTGTTTTTTTTTTTTTTTTTTTTTTTTTTCCTTTATTGTAGTTCTTCCCTTTGCAGATTTTCATTGTTGTTTTTCATTTCTTCCTCGTGGAATATTTTTCCAAAAATGTTCTGTTGTGCAGGCTTTCTTGTTGTGAATTATTTTAGCTTCTGTTTTATCATGGAAGGTTTTTATTTCCTCATCAAATCTAAAGCTTAATTTTGCTGAATATAAGATTCTTGGTTGGCATCCTTTGTCTTTTAGAGCCTGATATATGTTGTTGCAGGATCTCCTGGCTTGTAGGTTCTGGGTTTAAAACTCTGCTGAGATCCGAATTGGTTTTCCCTTATAGGTAATCTTTTTTTTCTCTCTTGTGGCCTTTAAAATTCTATTCTTATTTTGTATGCTAGGCATTTTCATTATGGTGTGCCTTGGTGTAGGTATGTTGTAATTTTGTACATTTGGTGTCCTATTACCTCTTGTATTTGATTTTCAAATTCATCTTCCTGCTAGGGAAATTTTCTGATTTTATTTCATTGAAGTGATTGTGCATTCCTTTGGTTTGAATCTCTGCATCTTCCTCTATTCCAATAAATCTTTTATTTGGTCTTTTGATGGTATCCCATAATTGTTGGATATTCTGTTCATGGTTTCTTACCATCTTCACTGTGAGGTCAGCTTTATTTTCAATATTATATATTTTATCCTCAGTATCTGAGGTCCTGTCTTCCTAGTGATCCAATCTTTTGGTGATAATATCTATTCATTTTTTAAAATGGCTTATTGTTTCTTTCATTTCAAGGATTTTTGTTTGTTTTTTTCTCAGACTCTCTCTTTCTTGAAGTAAACTTTTGCTACCTGTATTTGTTCTCTTATCTCTTTTTTGGTGTGATCGATGGTCGCCTATATTTGATCTCTTATCTCTTTGTTGGAGAGATTGATTTTTGCCTGTATCTGCTCACTTAGGTCAGTTTTTAAATCCCAAATCATTTTAATTATGTATATTCAAAACTCCTTCTCTGACATTTCACCTACTGTGCACCTACTGTGCTTTCTATGGATTCTATTGTTGTAGTATCTTGGTTTGTTTTGGGCGTTTTCCTCCCTTGTTTTTTTTCATGGTGTCTATGTGTTTTCCTCTCTTGCAGTGTAAGTCTGAGGTATTATGGCTTCTGCGCTATTGTCTTATAGCATCCCTAGTGGTTACCTGATACCTTATTTTAAGGGAAAGATCAATATTACACCATTCAGTGTACCCAACGTGTAGCCATATATCAGTTAGCTTCTAATTTTATATCTATATTTTTGTCACTATAAACAGAAATGATGAGATCAGTTATCTTCTACCGTATAGTTACTATGTTTGTGTTGTGGTTTACAGTATATAATGGTAGAAGGGGGGACTTAGGGGTTGGCTAAGACGTTTATGAGGTAGGATGTGAAAAAAATAGAGGTATTAGATTATTTGACTAGTGAGAGGGTAATCATAAGAGTTTGGTTGTTAGTAGGAGAAAGAAGAGATAGGCATCCCCATGTAAGACTCCCTGTTAACTCACAACAGCATAACTGTTAGCACCTCTAGTAGAGCACCCACTGGTGCAGCCTTGTTCTCAGGAACTTTAGTGATGTCTTACCAGGTCTTTATTGTTGTCCCTTGAGAGTAGCAGTGCTATCTCTGTTTTGTGGCTGTGGCAGCCTCAAGCCTATAATTATCTTGATGTTGGGTTGTGTAGCCATGGAAACCCAGTGCAGAGTGCCTCTCTGGGCAGGTGCAAGGTGCCTCTCAAAGTTGCAGGCGCAGGGCAAGCCTCTCTCTCCGGATCTCCTCCTGGCCACAGTGTGGTGGAGCAGGTGGTCTGGCTTTCCTCTCCCCTCTATCCTCCTCCTTGGCCTCCTCCCAGTTGAGGTATGGCAGTGGGGGTCGGACAGGCAGGACAGAATTCTCACTTTTAACATCTATAATCTGAAGTGAACAGAAAGTAGTAATGAACAAGATAAAGTTATGGACTAGGTAGAAAAATAATAAAATCCAGAAAGAAAACATTAACCATTATTAAACATATTGTTTGCTATTCCTATCAAAGTAAAAGCAAGAAGTTGAGAAATTGTAGCACAGTTTTATAACATGAAATGCAGGAAATGTATGATAAAAGTAATATGTCATTGAAATCTGACACTACAATGGTGTTTTGTCTATTTTTGTTTGTTTTATGTTTTCATATTCTTAGTAAGCATTTCTGTCTAGAGCTTCTAATGATATTACAATACATTATACATTCTGTGGTCTAGATGGCAAGATTGAAAACGTATAAAATAGCTGTTTCAAAGATATATGAATGTGGCAACAAGTAACCTCATCTCTTTAAAGCAAAGAACAATTACCTAGAGATAAAATAGTAGCATTTTACTAACTACAGACAAAAAATAATAAAATAGAAGACAGGATGGAAAAACAAAATATATCATTTTAACTATCAAGTATGTATTATTCCTAATGTATTACACATAATGTGAATTTAAAATTATTCTCCTCATAACTACATTTAAAATTATGAAGATGTGCTTTAAAATGGTTTCAAAATGTCAAAGTTAATGGCACTTTCACTATAATGCCACATCATAGTGACACACACACACACACACACACACACACACACACACAAATTGATGTCCATACAATCAATTGAAAAAGGGGAATAACTGTTAACTTCTCATACACTAATGCATTTAGTATTTTATATGATCTAGCCATCTAAATAACTCAGAATAAGGTTATAATTCTTATATATGCAATTAATACCACCAGTTTCCGGTGATGAGTTCTGCTCCCTCACATGTTCAAGTATAACATTAGAGAAACATGCAGAAGCAAGCATATAAATCAGGGTTTGCTTATAAAGGGGTAACAGAGACTTCTTCCTGGAGGAGAGAGTGCCATAGCTGGTATCCTGGTATCCCATAAAGCAAGTTGTTCTGCCTTTTTATGTCCTACAGTTCCTTTGTTATCTCATTCTCTTTCTCTTCCCTTTCTCCTTTCTGCTAGGACTAGGCCCAGTAAATGCTAGGTGGGATGGCCTAAAGGTGGGAAACAGGTAGGCTGAAGGAGGAAGGGCAGGATGGAGCAGCCCAGGACACATTAATTAACAACTTTTATAATTCCCTGTAGGGAGGGACAATTCCTGTGTCAGGTTACCTTAGCAACTGGTTGGAGCAGGGAAAGTTATCTTGATAAGGGTGGAGGAAGAGCTCTGAAGGCATTTCAATACCACAGGGGCAGTCTCCAACTTCCTGGACTCACTCAAATTGGCCTCCTTGATCTGACCTGACTGGATTCATTTATCTATACTGCCTGCCTATCTAATTCTGGATTCACAATCATATATATAGTCCCATAAATTTTAAAGGAAAATAAATGAGTGAATACCAAAGAGTAGGAATATAAAAGACTTTTAGAGCCAGAATATTTGGGTTTTAGTCTTGACTTCTAAGTGACTCCAAATATCTTAATCTTCCTGAGCCTCATTTTATACAATGTGAAAATATAACTGACATCTGTCATCCAAATAAGAACACAATGAGATAATCCATTTCCAAAAAAGCTTCATGAATTTTAAATATCAATACAAATGAAAAATCATTCAATTTCTCTGGCTACCTTTTTCACACACCTCTCTGTGAATCATCACATGGTAAACCCAAAAAAGAAGAATGTCTATGTATACAACTGTGATTCTATTACTTTTATTGTTAATTATGAATGGGTTCAATTTTTTTTTTTTTATCTCTTAATGTAGTCTACACCATGATGCAGACTAAAGTGATGAGATTTGGGATCCGGATCCCTGGGATAGAATCCAAGTTATACCTTCAACTGTCATGTAATTGTGATCAGAAGCATGTCAGTTCATATTTCTAATCTTCAAGTTATTTACTAATATGGTGATAAATATGATATCTGCTTCTCAGAGTTTTTTGAGAATTGCATGAAACAATACTTAATATCTAGCACTATACCTAGTACATACAAGATATTCAGCAAGAGGTAAATGATTTTATCATTTTGTACAACTAGTGCACTCATTTGGCCTCAGTGCTTCCTGCTCTAAATGCTCAGATTCATTCCCTGTACATTTTTTTCCTAAATTCTTTTCATAATGAATACTGCTCAACACAAAGCTAGATGAATCTCAGGATAATCTACAATTCTAAATCATCTGGTGGTGATTCAGAAAGCTTTGAAACTTCAGATTGTTTCATTTTTGGCTGCCATTTATAGCTATTTTTTAAAGGAGTTATTTTTAAATTGTTTATTGGATCATAATAGTTCATAACATTAGGCTTTATTTTGACATAATCTTAAATCCATGGAGTATAATTTGTTCCAATTAAGTTCCCAGTACTTACCCTTACCCTCCCCCTGTTCAATTTTCTCTATTGATCTATTTATTTACATATTTTAAATTTACTGTCTTGTGGATATACATAATGGTGGTACATATATGAATATACTACAGCTAGTTTTTACACATCTCAGTGATCAATATTACAAGTAGATACCATATCAGTGAATTTATATATAAATAAAATACAAAACTTAAAGGTAAAGTATCCAAGCAACCTTGAAATGGAATAGATAGTAATCTAGTAACATGTCATAGTTTGGATCTAGGAATGTCCCCTGGAAAGTTCTTGTTAGGCAAAGCAGCTATGTTCAGAGGTGAAAATACTGGGTTATGAAAGCTGTAATCTCATTAGTAGATTAATTCATTTGAACTATTAATAATTTGAATGGGTACTAGGCAGTAACGATAGGCAGCAGGGATGTGGCCAGAGGAAGTAGGTCACCATGGGCATGTCCTTGGGGACTATATCTTGTCCCTGTTTCCTCTCTCTCACTCTCCTCTCCCTCTCTGCTTTCCAGTTTCCTTGAACTGAGTAGTTTTCTTTCACTACACCCTTCTGCTATGATCTTCTGCCTTGTTTCAGGCCTAGAGCAACAGAGACAGCCAACCATGGTCTGAGACCTCTGAAACTATGAGCCTGGAAGGACACTCACAAAGTCCACACAAAGTCCAAGGAATATACCACAAACCAGAATCATGTGAGAGATTTATTGTCAGTAGCATGGAGCAAACCAACAAGGCTGTCCATCCAAGGAGAGCAGCAGCATGTCATCGCTCACAGAGCAGCTTTATAACCCACAAGAGGAATTTCACAAGCATGCTTAGAAGTTACGTTATGGACTGGGGTGGAGTTGACCCTTTAGCAGGCTCATGTTCCTAGGCACATGGGAGGCTAAGCAGCATTGCCTCAGAATCTCTAGATAAAATGGCTCCTAAATTGAAACCTAGGAGTCCCTAGATAAAAATGGCTCCTGACCTAAAATGGCAGATCTGATGCCAATATTGATCTGATGCCAATAGAGCCAAAAAAAAACCTTTCCTTCTCTAATTTGCTCTAGCCTGGTATTTTGGTCATAGCAAAGAAAAGCTGTCTAACATGGAACATTACAAATCAATATTAAGTTATTCTTTACTAGCCGACCCTCTAGTGTAAGCTAATATTGGCCAATACACGATTGATCCATGTTGATATGTAGGTTTAATGCAATGACAATGAAAATTTCTACAGACTTGTAGAACTTGTTAAGTCCATCTAATTTTATACATAGAATCATTGATTCAAAGATACTTGAGTTTCCAAGATTTTAGGAAACTTTGATCTTTGACATACTCAGGTTTTTCATAAAGTTTTGGGCATTAATACTCTGTTGTGTAATAATTTATCGTTGCCTTAGGCAACAATACCATGGGAAAGAAATTGGAGGCAGACTGGGAATGAGTAGTTCCATTATTGTTGCTTCTTCTTCTTCTCTATCTTCTCCCCCTTTGACGCCCCCAGTCAGCTTAAGTACTCTATACTCTTCACAGGTACATTAGTTCTCTTAACAAGCGTACACGTGTCACAAGCTCGACTTACAGGTGCAGCACACAGTGCCCACGAGCACAGAAAGATTCTTAGTCAATTACATTAAGGTCAGGTGTAAGTTGTAGTAAACAAGTAAATGCCACCTCTTGGCTCTCAGCCAGCCGCCATCTTAGCTACTTCCTCATCAAAGGCTCTTACCTTTCCTCCCTTTTGTTTTCAAAGAGGGATAGCTTAAATGGAGGGGTGACGACCCTCACATCAGGATGGACTGTGCCTGTCTTTAGGCGTCTACATGTGCAACCGACATTCTTACCCGTCATCGGATAATCAAGGCCATAGATAGAGTGCCCTTGACTCCTGTCTTAGGTTGATATGTTGGTCACATGAGACTTTCCTGTCTTTGACTACCAGCTGTCCAATTCAGCCAACCAAGCATGAGGAGATGATCTTGTCTCTAAGGCAGCTAGCGCATTTCCAATTATAATTTTATCTTTGCGCCGACGAGCATGTATTTTACATAAGCAATAGAATGACAATCCAATGAGAAAAAGAAGTAGTAAACAAAGCCCCAAAATACCTGCCCATTTTTGACCCCAAGATATAATATTTTTAAAGAAGGACTTCATATCACTAAAAGAGGGCACAGACACTCTTGTGGAATTGACTAAAACTATTTGAGCTCTTAAGGTTCTGGTCAGATTATCAAAGTTATGGTTCCAAGTTCCATTAAGTAGTGTACTAAGTTCTCTAGACAAATTAGCTGCCCTACTAAGGTTAAGAAAAGGGATACCTGTAAGGCATTTTCCTGTGTAATGTCCTAAACCTCCTATGGTAGAAAGATATGCCAAAATGTCCACTTGCTCTTGGTGAAGATCAACACGTTGATTGAGAAGAACAATTCAAAAATGTAGATGCTGATTTAGGAGGTCTTGTGTATGCAGAGCAGAGGCCACATTGCTGGTGAGGTTGTTTAATGCTTGAGCAGTAGGGATGTTTGTAGCGATTGCGACCCCTGCAGCTGTAGCAGCAGCAGCTGTCTCTTTTATGTCTAGACAATGCCCAGTACATTTGTGGGCCCTGAGGCATTGGGCCCTGTGCCCCGTTTTTTGAATTGCCAGACAAAATGTTACCATTAATATCAGTTTGGGATCTGCATTCATTAACCCAGTGGTTTCCTTTTTTACACCTGGGGCAGCAGCCTGGGGCACGAGACAAGCTTGGTTTTATTGCTGTTGTCTCTTGCCTTCTTTGGGGACATTGCTTTTTTTAAAATGACCTGGTTGACTACACTGATAATAACTTTTAGGTCGAGCCCATCCAGCAAGATTAAGAGGAAAAGTACCTCTCATGGCTGCTGCGATTACAGTACCTGTAATAAATGCATCATTTATGTCCCTGCAAAGCTTTATATAAACAGAAAGGTCCTTTTTAGATTTCCAAGGTCTGATAGCGTCTTGACAATATTTGTTACATTTTCATATGCCAGCTGAACAACTAATGGCATGGCTTGATCAACATCTCCAAAAACTCTACTTGCTGGCTGTAAAAGACGATCAATAAATTCAGCATATGGCTCATTGTGTCCCTGAATTACTTTAGACAAGCTACCCTGTAAGTCACCAGCTCCTTGCAATGTTTTCCAAGCCTTAACAGCTGCGGCATATATTTGAGTGTAACCTCCAGGATCAAACTGCGTTTGAACCTGTAAATCAGCATATTGCCCTTCTCCAGTTAACATGTCTACGTTATGACACGGAAATCCTGCAGCCACATTTCTACGAGCGGCTTCAACACAGAGCTCTTGGAATTGAGACCTCCAAACTAAGTATTGTCCCCCGCTCAATACTGCCTTACATAAGCCTTTCCAACTTAATTCTTCCTCAATAATATTACCCTCACTAGCCCTAACTGACTCCCTTTCTTGTACCTGTCCCAAAGCTTTGGCACTTTCCTGAATCTTAGGTCTAGTTGAGAACAGGCATCGCCTAACTAAATGCCACATTGGAAACGTCCCTTTTGGAAGGGGAAATCCTTGTTTTATTGCCGCTATTAGATCTTGCTTATGAAGTTCCCATTGTGGTATGGTAAATAGCCCGATCACTATAAACCATGGGCTTACTTTCATTATCGTTTGGACGTATTTCTGCGCAGTACTCAATTTTACTGCTCTTCCATTTTCTTCTTTATTTTCTTCTTCCCTAACAATCTTTGACAAATCTCTAATAACCTTAACCATCTAGTTCCTTGAAATTTCCAAACCCATTTTCCCTCACCCTTAACCGCTCTGGCCAGAGACTCCTGCGAGGTTCCTCAATTTACCTGCCGTGCCAATGAGCTCCACGTATGGGCCACCACTTGTTGCCGTCTGCAGCAATGAGACCGCGGGAAAGAAATCGGAGGCAGACTGGGAATGAGTAGTTCCTTTATTGTTGCTTCTTCTTCTTCTCTATCTTCTCCCCCTCTGACGCCCCCAGTCTGCTTAAATACTCTATACCCTTCACAGGTACATTAGTTCTCTTAACAAGTGTACACGTGTCACAAGCTCGACTTACAGGTGCAGCATGCAGTGCCCACAAGTACAGAAAGATTCTTAGTCAATTACATTAAGTCAGGTGTAAGTTGTAGTAAACAAGTAAATGCCTCTTCTTGGCTCTCAGCCAGCCGCCATCTTAGCTACTTCCTCATCAAAGGCTCTTACAATAATTGTTCTTGTTCCACTATAACTTTTCTGACTTTGTCTTCTCTTTGCTCATTCCACTCCCAGCTATACTAGCCTCCTTACATTTTTTATCCCCTTTGGATGTTTGTAATTGCTATTTCATCTGCTTGGAATATTCTTCCCTTGAAAATCTCGATGACTCACCCTCTCATCTCCTTCAGGTCTCTACTAACATCAGTGAACCTTTCCTTGTATATCTTATTTGAATAGCAACCATCAATGCACCTTGAACTTTCTGTCCTACTTCTCTATCATTTTTCTCATTTTTCTTGGTGCTTGTCACTATTTGGTATGTTACATATTTAAATTATAGCTTTACTCAGTTTTTTCCCCAGTAGAATATAAACTCCAGGAGGGCAAGTATTTTGGTCTTTTCTGTTCATTGGTGTGTTCTAATTATCAAGGAAAATGCCTTGTATATACTTAAAGAATAAATGAGCTACTGAATGATGTTGGTGTATGGATAAATATTTAAAATGAAACACAGAAGGAAAAAATCCAGACAAAGACCCCCTAATATATTAAAATTTGATAAATGACAAAGGTAACATGCAGATCAGTGGAGTAAAGATAAAAAATAAACATACTATAATAACTTCACTAAGGCAACTGCTTAACATATGGAAATGCAAATGGGTCTCTACCTCACTACACATAAAAATCCATTTAATATGTATGAAATACCTAAATATAAAATGCAAAACTTTAAATATCTTTGGACAAAATAAAGAATTCTTTTTATAATTAAGATAGGGAAACTGCTTTAAATGCAGATTTTTTGAAAAAAGTATCTATAAAGGAAAAGTTTGCTAAATTAAATCACATTAAAATTAAGAGTTATGTTTACTGTAAAACAACTGAAAAGCACACTCACAGATTGGGATAATAAATTTGCAGTATGTAAACTCAGCAATTTATTAGCTTGCAGAATTTATTTTAAAAATCCTCAAAATGAATAAAACATCCCAGATAAAAACCTTACAGTAATAGGGTCTTTATTGACATGTGCCTCCAGTCCTTGCATTGGAACAAGTCCATACATCCCACACAACTGACCACAACCCTGTTCTCAGAGGAAAACCACCCTAGTCTACAAATTTTTGAGGACAAAATTCTCCATTTTGCTCTGTGCTGAAACACCTGTCCTTACAATGCAAGACACCTAGTGGGCTTGGGTGCTAGGCTCATGGTTTCATTACTCAGCCAAGTTTAGTCCATGTGGCTGCAATCTTCCATAATGATACAGTGAAATGACTGTGCAGTCACAGAGTTAATAATATTCAGGGGATTCAAGCCCCTAGAGCAGTATGAATGTGGACAATAGTGTCCCTCTCAAGATGGCACCCAGCTACAGCAAACTGGGATCTGAGGATTGACAGGAAAATGATGAGTTCCTTCTCCGAAGTAAAGCTACTGTGCAGATTCCGGGATGCTTCCCTAAATGGGCTACTACCCTGTGACAACTGTGAAACGTTGCAGAAGCTAGGATTTAGGGTTTCTGTTCCAATGGAATTTTCTGGAGCTCTCCCATTCACCTTTTCCCCTGCAAAACAGCATCTTCTCAACCTCTGGCTGGAAATCCCAGGTGGCAGTTTGCCAGGGAACCTTATTTTACTGTCTTTAGTGTCATCTCAGAATTCTTAGTCTTTCAAGTTTCTAGTCTCTCCTTTGCTGAGTCCGAGGATCATTCACCTCAAGATAAATCAATCCATGTGTTGCTTCAGCTTTTTCTTTTCTTTTTTCTTTATTTTTTTTGTTGGTGTTGGGGATGGAAGCCACAATTTTACATGCTAAGCAAGCACTGTACCACTGAGCTACACTCGCAGCTTTCTTTAGTTTTTTTTTTTTTTTTTTTTTTTTTTTTTTTTTTTTTCAGGAGGTATGTATCAGAGACCTCTATTTTACCACCTTAAAATTCCCTCTATCATTATGTTTAATAGCATAATCCTTTATGTATTTTAAATGTCTTGAAGTGCTACATGTGTTTGATAAAATGGCTCAAAAACAAAGATTTCTGTTCAGCAAAAGATACAAAGTTAACGAATAGTGACAGATTTGGAGATGACACCTTCAGTTGCAAAATCAAATGAATGACATATCTGGACAAAATAAGATAAATACCTTAAATTATCATAAAAACCAAATCAGAGAAATTGATAGAAAAAATGGACAACACATGAATAGTAAATACACAGAGATGGAAAACTAATTATATCATAAGTGTAACCAGAGAAATGCAAATTCAACAATAAACTGCAACTATAATACCTTACTATTGTTGAAAATTTGAAAGTCTAGTAATACTGAATGTTGGTGGGTAAAATGTACCCACATGTGCATAGAAATGTAGTCTAGTACAGACAGTTTGGAGAGCAATCTGGCAGTATTTAGTGAATTAAGTATACATACACCTAATGAATTAGCAATTTCTGCTCTTTGAATATTACTCTGAAGAAACTCACTTGTATGACTTATTAGCAATTTCTGCTCTTTGAATATTACTCTGAAGAAACTCACTTGTATGACTACAGAAGGGTATGTGGGAGCATATTCATCATAGATGTGTTTATAGTACTAGAAAATCAAAGCAACAAAGATGTTCATTACTAAAAGGCTAAACAAAATGATGATATATACTATAGAATACTCTGCAACAGTGAAAGCAATATACAAGATGTCTTTACATGATTAAATCTTTAGAAATACACTATGTGACAACATCAGAAATCATGAAACTTACTGTACAATTCACATAATTTTTAAAATTACAAATATACTATATTCTTGTCAAATACACAAATTTTTGCATTAGTAAATCTATGACATTTTTTGTGTTCTTTTTCTTAGCAGTGCTTATTCTTATGAGTTTTGAATTCAGATTCATATTAGTTTTTTCTTTGAGCCCAACAAAAACCTAACTATGGAATCTATTTTTTTTTCATAAGACATGGAATAATCAGTGACATTGGCTTACTCATGAAAAGTACTAAGTCATTCTATAATTTGCACCTGGCATAGGAAAAATGGGAGGAAAACAGGTTTATTTTTGTACTCATTATGTTAAAATAAAGTGATGAGACATATTTTTAGAAGTTGAAAGTAGACAATTGATAAAATATATTTTGGAGAAGGGTAATGCTAATAATGTATTATGTCTTATAGAACAATATTTTTTGTGTACTCCTTCTTATGATCCTGTGAAATTGTCAAGGAGGAAATGCAGATCTATGTGCTTCTTGTTGGAATCAGTAAAGCATTCAGATATTGTATAGACTAACCTAATTGCCCAGTATACTACTAATAATAGTCTTATTATGAAGTCAAAGCTGTATTGCAATTTATCTCATAGTTTTGCAAAGTAATTTTACCTGCATTGATTGTGTAATCCTTAAAACAATCTAAGTTAGGTAGTTATTATCAGCCCCAATTTGCATAAATAAAAACTGTGTCCTAGAAAATTTGTCATTTAATTAGTAAATTACTAAAACACCTATCTTCTAACTGGATAAGGAGAAATATGGGAAATATTGTGTCAGAGCAGCTATTTGTTTATTTTCATTAAGCTTTCAAGGCAAACAGAAATATCAGAAACTGAATATATGTGGAAAAATGAGCACAAAAATCCTCCTAAATTCAAATTTCACTGCAATATATTAGGGTGACTAAATTGAGTACTTAGAAATTAAGTAATTTTATCAACCAGTAAACATAATTATCAATAAATGGTCCCTTGTTTTAATATTACCATAACATATCCCAATAAGTTCTGAAACATTAAATTAAGAGTGATGATGTTCTTCAAGAAAATATGCTAAAAAGAAAAGAAGTTCTTTTTGTGTAGTAAAATTTTCACTTGGTTGGTGTTCTATTAATAAAAGTTAGCTAACTATGGCATACATATATTTCTAAAAATAATATTCTAGAAAACCGTGACAAAGAATTGCTGCACATTCTCATTATTTAACATAAATCAAAAATTTGTGGTTTTATTTTCCTTAGCCATTTTAGTTATTTAAAAACCATACATTCTTCGGAACCATTCGAACTTGTACCTCATATATCATTTTTAAAATTGTTCCCTCACAAACAGATCCAGATGGCATTTTGAAATACTTACTTGAAGGCCTAAATTTATAGGTAAATTTGTCAAGTATGGTTATATCCAAGTCTAGGTAGATACATGCTTTCTTAACCATGGTTACAACAATAATTTTTTTTTTCTTAAACTAGAAATCATTTCCTAATCACGTTATAATTGATATATAAACTGGGGAACTACACAAATGTCACACTGCAAACAAATGGCTATTTTATTTATTTTTCTATTTTATTTGACAAAAGCAGCCTGCCTCATGACTTCACACTATTTTTATGGCAGTCATTGATAATATAAATTTCTGTAACACTGCATGAAGATTGCTTATTTTCTTAGTAAGACTGACTTGCATCTTGAAATATATCCTAGATTCATTTGAATTTCATTAACTTTAAATCCCAAGTGTTTTTCATATTAATTATTTGGTATAGTATGAATTAGAAGGAAGACCTCACAGTGGTCATAGCTAGTAAATTGCAGTCAGAGACATTTACCAATTCTACTTTATGGAGTCTTTAATAGGAGTAAATCATGACATTAAAAAAATAACTGAAGCCGGGCGCGGTGGTGCACGCCTGTAATCCCAGCACTTTGGGAGGCTGAGGCAGGAGGATCGCAAGTTCAAAGCCAGCCTCAGCAATGGTGAGGCACTTAGCAACTCAGTGAGACCCTGTCTCCAAATAAAATACAAAAAAGGGATGGGGATATGGCTCAGTGGGTGAGTGCCCCTGAGTTCAATCCCTGGTACCACAAAAAAAAAAAAAAAAAAAAAAAAAAACTAAGTGTTCCTTGTTCATTTGATTAATGTGGATGTATGCCTAGGGCTGCCCACAGACCCTAAAATATCACCAAAAACAACCTTCACTACTGGCAGTTATGGTAAAACCTTGGAGAATAAGGGGCCATGGAGACTAGTCATTGTTTGTTGATATTATAAACCATGGGAGACTTGGATAACATTTAAGTTATAAATGTGACTATGTCGGGTTGAATTTTTATAATACATTTTAAATATACGTCTCCAAAGATATTCCTCTTTATAGTAGATACCTGAACTTTACATAAAATATTCATGATTATTGTGAATGTTCAAAAGATGGTAAGGTCTAGGTGGCAACAAGAAACTAGGAAAAATTCATTTATTTAATGAGGATGGGTTACCTCTAGGGCTGCATAATTTGAAGTGGTGTTATTCACACAGATTGTGATGTGAATAGTGTTCCTTATGTTTCTGCAAGTAAATAAAAATATGTATACAAAAATATATGAATGGTCTGGTTGATAATAAAATGTGACATATCTGTAAGTCAGTTTTCTCAAGGGCTCAGCAGATTGTTGGGACCAGTCCAGTCTCATTAACAATACCAACCAAAATTTCTTATCACTTTATTACTCCTTACTTGCTCCAAGGACAACTTATGTCTGTGGTTCAGAGTCTCATACTTTGAAGCATTTCTGGGAATTCCCAGAGGGTATCTCACATTTTCTAATGAGCAAATACAAGAAGCTATATATACAAGAACCACTTATTCTTAACATCACTGTGTTCACTGAGCACTGCTTCCACTGACAGCCCTTGCAACTCTATCCTGCTGGAAATGGCAGAGCTCCCAATTATGTACCACACTCTAGATCCTCACAAATACTCCTGCCTCCTGTGGGACTATGACAATGGTGCCCAGGGACCCTTAAATGACTGAAATTGTCTGTGGAAAATGGGAAAAAATGTTCGACTTATTTGTTTAACATTGTGTTAAAGACAACACAAGTCTGATTAGTAAAACATACTTTTCATTAATATATATAATATTCTATTTAGGACTGTGACATCAATGCAAAGGAGATTAGAACAGAAAACATTGAGTAACAGCTACAACATTCTCTGTAAAACCACTCCTCTCTTCCATCAATTAAGGCTAAGCTACTTGGCAGGCTTATTATATCTGCTATGTTCTTCCAATGCTACAAGTCTTTACTCCAGAGATCTCTCAGGTAATCATGTAAATAATCAATAAGCCAAGTACCACAGTGCATCATACATGTTTAAATATTTAATCCAGTTATGTGCACTGTTTTAGGCTCTAGAGGCTGGGAGTTCAAACATAGTTCATATACATAGTTCAAAACATAGTTCATACACTACACTTTTAAGGTCACAAAATATTTTCTTGTACATCCTGTCATTTCATCTTCATAGCAACCTGATGATGTTGGCAAGGTTTTGCTATGAAGGAAATGAAAATTTATTGATGAATAATTAATTTTTCAAAGTATCTTTAATAGGTGAATAACCCAGGTATTAAGAGCTTTTACAATACTCATTCTTTTATGGATTCTGCATTGTTAGGGACTTCTTTCATTTCATTTGGGAAATAGCCTACTCAATTGGGGCACTGAACAAAACACTAAAAGCATGTGATATTTAGATTCTATAAACATTCTTGTTATATCATCTACTTGGACATATCATAAGAGCCATAATGATCACATCACCTGATCTGAAAGACCACTCCTGAGGCAGCTAACAAATCAGGTTATTAGGCCAACTTTGCAGAGAATGGATTTAGTAGGTTAATGGGGAAATAAAACAGTTTTGCAAATATATGAAGAGGAAGAAATAAAAGCAGAAAAATAGGACTCACTTGATTTGAGCTATTCATTTCAAGAAGCTTGAGTTATTTAAAGAAAAAGGATATAGATGTTCATGCACAGAGGACAAAAAGTCTTTTCCACTCATCAGAGGAAACATGTAAACAGATTTTTGATGCAAAAGGAGCAACTAGTGAAGAGAAATTAAAGGTATGAAAGAGAAAATTGAAATACTTAATTAAACAAGGGCCCAAAGGTAGAAGAGAATGGAGCAAATGCACACTGTCATGGAGTCAGCCTTGGAGTAAGGTATCATAAAAGGAAAAGAAAGGAAGAATGAAAAATAAAAAGGAAAAGCACTTCCTCTAAGATAAAAAACAAGCAAGGGTGAATACTCTCATTCCCCTTCTTCAAGATAGTACTAGATGTTAGCCACATTAATTAGTCAAGAGAGAAATAAAAGGCATGCAATTAAGAAAGGAGGAAGTCTAATTAGCCCTGTTTGCATATGACATGATTTTATACACAGAAAAACCTAAAGAATCTACCAAAAAACTATCAGAACTGACAAAAAAAATCTTAATTAAATTAGCAGGATACAAGCTCAACTCATAAAATTCAGCAGATTTTTATACGTCCATAATGGATTTTCTGAGAAAAAAAATAATGAAAGTGATCACATTCACATTAGCCATACATAGAGTAAATACCTAACTAAATAAATAAAATACATAGGAATAAACTTAACTAAGAAAGTGAAAAACCTTTATATTCAAAAGTACAAAACAGTAAATAAAGAAATTGAAAAAGACACTCAAAAGTTGAAGGACTTCCCATGTTCATGAATTGGAAGAATTAATATTGTTAAAATCTCAATACTAGGGCTGGGGTTGTGACTCAGTGGTAAAAGCACTTGCCTCACACATGTAAGGCACTGGATTCAATCCTCAGCATCACATAAAAATAAATAAACAAAAATAATACGGGCTGGGATTGTGGCTCAGCGGCAGAGCGCTCGCCTAGCACGTGTGCGGCCCGGGTTCGATCCTCAGCACCACATACAAATAAATGCATTGTGTACAACTAAAGCAAATAAATATTTTTAAAAAATAATAATAAAGATATAAAAATATAATGTCAATACTATACATAGCAACATACAGATTCAATGCAATGTCTATCAAAATAACAATGACATTCTTCACAGAACTACAAAATAACACAATAATTCATATTGAAACACAAAAGACCCCAATAGCCAAAGGAAACTTGCCAAGAAAACTTGACTAAAATGAGCAAAGTTCTAGGCATCACAATATCTTATTTCAAGGTATACCACAGATTCATAGTAACAAAAACAATGGCATTGGCATGAAAAGACACATAGGCCAATGGAAGAGACAAAAACTCAGACATAAATCCATACATCTACAGGCAAGTGATCCTTAAAATTTTCAAAAAAAAAAAAAAAAATGAAGAAAGGACAATCCTTTACCAAATGGTGCTAGGAAAACTAGCTGTCCACATGTAGAAGAGTGAAGTTTGTTCTCTTTTATCCTGCATATAAATTAACTCAAAATGGATCTAAGACCCTAAGGAACTCCTGAAACTACAAAAAAAATCGAAGAAATTCTTCAAGATATTGGCACAGGCAACAGTTTTCAGAGTAGCACACTAAAATCACAGAAATTAAAAGCAAAAAAAAAAAAGTTGACTTTGATTAACTCAAACTAAAAAGCTTCAGCAGAGCAAAGGAAATATTCAACAGAGTAAAGAGAAAACCTACAAAATGGAGAAAACATTTCTCAATTATTCATCTAACAGAGGGTTAATATCCAGAATATATAAAGAAATAAAAAAGAAAACTTAACAAAACAAGTAATCCAAATTAAATGGGCAAATGAACTGAATAGATACTTCTTGAAAAAAGTACAAATGTTCAAAAGATATATGAAAACATGTTCTATATCATTAGCCTATAGGGAATTGCAAATGAAAACTACAATGAGATACCATTGGAATAGTAGCTTTCTCTGTTGGAATGTCTGTTAAACAAACAAACAAAAGTGCTTGTGAAGATGTGGAGAGAAATAAATATATACACACTCTAGGTAGGAAAGATAATTAGTACAGTCACTATGGAAAACAGGATGGAAGGTTGGGTAACTAAAAATAAAATTACCATGAGATCTAGATATATCACTTCTGGAGATATAAATACCTGAAGGAAGTGATGTCAGCATAAAAAAGGGATACCTGCATATGTATGTTTTATCATGGCAGTATTCATAATAGTCAAATTATGAAATCAGACTAGGTGCTCTTCAACAGATGAATTGATAAATAAAATGCATACACACACACACACACACACACACACACACACACACACACAGCCACACAAAATGGAGTATCTTCAACCATAAAGAAGAGTGAAATCCCATCATTTATAGGAAAGTGAGGGTAACTGGAGGATATAACATTAAGTGAAATAAGCCAGACACAGAA
This sequence comes from Tamias sibiricus, assembly GCA_025594165.1. Classification (NCBI taxonomy): domain Eukaryota; kingdom Metazoa; phylum Chordata; class Mammalia; order Rodentia; family Sciuridae; genus Tamias; species Tamias sibiricus. The sequence goes on from CM046667.1 coordinate 134,383,246, forward strand.
AGACAAGTATCACATGTTTCATATGTGGAAACTAAATAATAAAATATAGATAAAGAAACTACAAGAGGGACTATGGATTATTAGAATCTGGGAAGGATGGGCAGGAGAAGAAGGGAGAAGGGGAGAGTGAGTGTATAAAATGGAGGTGGGCATGATCAATGGATGATGTGTACATGTATGGAAATGTCACAGTGAAATGCATTAATCTGTACATTTACCATGTACAAATAATTATAATAATTAAAAGATTAAAATGAAAAAAAGGGAAACAGGAAATATCAATTTTAATAGTTGATGAAAATTCACAATAATCTACTAAACCTAAGTTTTTACATTAATATTTCAATGAATAGTCATAAGGAAAATATGGTGTGGGATTATCATCTCTGCTTGAGAGTCATTGTAAACAAGTACAAATAGACACAAGTGTGGACTTAGTCATAAGTCCCAATTTTGTTGCATGTATTGATACTACAAAATGAGGTTACTTACCTGAAAGGCTATTTTGAGGTTCAAATGTGATAATGAACAAGGTTATACTTTGTAAATGGCATTGATAATATTGGTTATTTTTATTAGCTACAAATTTAATTTGAATTACTTTATCCTTTGATTGACAATTCTTCTAGTGTAGTTCCTCCCTCCAATGGTTTTCATATTTATTTTTCATTTCTTCTTCATGAAATATTGTATTGAGTGTGTTTTGTAATGAAGCCTTCCTAGTTATGAATTCTTTCAGTTGTGGAAGGTTTTTATTTCATCTTCAATTCTGAAGCTTAATTTTGCTTGGTATAGTATTCTTGTGTGACATCCATGTTCTTTAAGATATTGGTGTATATTATTCAAAGACTGCCTAGCTTTTAGGGTGTGGGTTGATAAATAAGCTGCAATTCAAATCGATTTACCTCTAAGTGTGACCTGTCATTTTTGTCTACAAGCTTTTAAAATTCTATTCTTATTCTGTGTCTTAGGTATCTTCATAATAATGTACCTTGGTGTGGGTCAGTTATAATTTTGTATATTTGGTGTCCTTTATGTCTCCTGCATTTGATTTTCCATTCCATTCTTTAGATTGGGATATTTTCTGATATTATTTTATTGAAAATATTGTGCATTCCTTTCATTTGTATTTCAGAGCCTTCATCTATTCCAATGAATCTTCAATTTGGCCTTTTTTATGTTGTCCCATAGTACTTCAAAATTCTGTTCATGGTCTCTTAACATCTTTTCTCCATAATCAACTTTATTGTTAAGATTATATATTTTGCCTGTGTTGCCTGAAACTCTATATTCCAAGTGTTCTAGTCTGTTGGGGATAATTTTCATTGAGTTTTTAATTTGGTTTATTGACTCCATAATTTTGAAGACTTCTGATTTGTTCTCTTTCAGAATCTCTATTTTCTTATTGAAGTGATCTTTCACATCTTGTAATTTTTCTCTGATTTCACTGCTTACTTCTTCTTTTACCTTGCAGATAAGTTTAACTATGGACTTTCTAAATTCCTTCTCTGACATTTCCTCCGCTGTGTCATCAATGGATTCTTATTTCAGCAAAAATTGCATGTTAAAAAATTAACACCCATAAATCAATTGCATTCCTATATACCAATGATGAATCAGCTGAAATAGAAATTAGGAAAACAACCCCAATCAAAATAATGTCAAAAGCAAATAAAATACTTGGAAATCAATGTAACAAACAAACAAACAAAAACAGGTAAAAGACCTCTACAATGAAAACTACAGAATACTAAGGAAAAAAAAATTGAAGAAGACGTTAGAAGATGGAAAAATCTCCCATGTTTTTGGATAGGCAGAATAATATCATCAAAATGGCTCCCTACTATCAAAAACACTATACAGATTTAATGCAATTTATATTAAAACTCCAGTATCATTGGGCACAGAAACAGAAAAAGCAGTCATTAAATTTATTTGGAAAAATAAGAGGTCCAGAATAGCCAAAGCAACACTTACCTAGAAAAGCAATGCAGGAGGTATCACAATATAAGACCTTAAATTATACTACAGAGCTACAGTAACAAATCCAGTATGGTATTAACACCAAAACAAAAATCAATAACAATGGAAAATAACAGAAGACACAGAGACAAACCCACAAAAATATGTTTACCTTATACTAGACAAAGGCACCAAAAACCTAACATTGGAGTAAAGATATACTCTTCAACAAATGGTGCTGGAAAAACTTGAAATACACATGTGGTACAACAAAATTTAACCCCTGTCTCTCACCCTGCACAAAACTCAACTCAAAGTGGATCAAAGACCTAGGAATTAGACCAGAGACTCTAATAGAGTTTCTACTAGAAAAAATTGTAGGTCTAACACCCCAACATGTTGGCTTAGGAACTGAATTTCTTAACAAGACTCATAATCCATAAGAAGTAAAATGAAAAATCAATATATGGGATGGTATCAAACTTAAAATCTTCTTCACAGCAAAGAAAACAGTCATGAGCATGAAGAGAGAGCTTACAGAATAAGAGAAAATCTTTGCTACCCACACCTCCAATAAGGCATTAAATTCCAGGATATACAAATAATTCAAAAAGCTTAATGTCAACTAATAAAAACAATAATCCAATAAATAAATGGGCAATTGAACTAAGCAGTTCTCAAAAGAAGACATATGATAGTAAACAAATATATGCAAAAAATGTTCAACATCTTTGCCAATTAGACAAATGCAAATTAAAACTACACTGAAATTTTACCTCACTCTAGGAAGAATGGAAATTTTCAGAGTACAATTAGCAATAAATGTTGGTGAGGGTTTTAGTCGTTTTTTTTTTTTTTTTTTTTTTTTTTTTTTTTCTGCTGTGACTAAAAGATCTGACCAGCACAATTTTAGGGAAGAAAAGTTTATTTGAGGGCTCACAGTTTCAGAGGTCTTAGTACATATAAGGCTGGAACTATTCCTTGGGTCTGAAGGTGAGGAAGAACATCATGGTAGAAGTATGTGGAAGAGGGAAGCAGCTCACATGATGATCAGAAAGCAGAGAGAGAGACCAGCACAGTGGTGCATGCCTATAATCCCAGCAGATGGGGAGGCTGAGACAGGATGATCATGAGTTCAAAACCAGCCTCAGCAATGATGAGGCACTAAGCAACTAACTGAGACCCTGTCTCTAAATAAAATCTAAAATAGGGCTGGGGATGTGGCTCAGTGGTTGAGTGCCCTGCATTCAATCCCCCTCCCTTCCCCCCCCAAAAAAAAAAGAAAAAAAGAAAGAAAAAGAAAAGAAAGAAAAGCAGAGACCACACTCACTAAATACAAATATATACCCCAAATCCATGCCCTCAATGCCCCACCTCCTCCAGTTACCACTGAGTTAATCCTATCAGGAAATTAATTCCCTGATTGGGTTAAGGCCCTCATAACAAAATAATTTCTTCTCTGAACTTTCTTGCATTATCTCACACATTAGCTTTTGGGGAATACCTCACACCCAAAACATAGCATTCTGTCCCTGAACCCCAAAAGTTCACACTCATCTGACAATGCAAAATACATTTTTTCCAACCCAAGAGTCCCCATAGCTTCATTAGTTCAGAGACTGAGGCTCAAGGCAATCTCACATTGTGAGCTCCTGTAAAATTAAAAAAAAACTTACGAATATCTAATATTAAAGATATTGAGTGAAAAATTCCATTTAAAAAATTAGGAGCATAGAAGGAATGGATGGTACCAAAGCAAGACTGAAACCCAGCTGGGCAAACAGGTCCTGTAGTTATGCATCTGGCATCTGGGCCATGGCATGATGTGCTCTCCAAAGGGCTTGTATAACTCTGCCTGTGTGGCCTGGTTTGTAGCCCAAGTGACCTTTCTTTTGGTTTGTCTCTGCTCAACTCCTGCAGCTTTGCTAGGACAATGTCCCACGTTATTGGCATTTCTTAATCTTAGGGGTCTCCACTGTATCTTCAGCTTCCTCCTCATATCTCCACATTTTGCCCTCTCAGGGATTGCCCACAGAGAATCCAACTCTGCTGCACTTTTCCTGACCTCTCAGGCCTTCCTTTGAAATCTTGGTGGAAGCCTCCATGAACCTCTAACTCTAGCATCCTGCATTTCCTGCATTCCTGCAGATCTAGCACCATGTGATTTATGGCAGGGTTGGCTGACATCTTGAGCAATAGCCAAGCCTCAAGAGATCCTTGTTGTAGCAGCCTCTGAGTGTCTAGATGGCTGAGCATGTTGAAAAAACCTTCTATGCACACTTGTGCAAGAAGGGTACCCCACTGGTCTCTTTTCAAGATAATTTTTACATTACTCCCCTTGAGCTTGAGATGGGTGTGGTCTTGCCAGCTCCTGACATGGTCTGCAGCTATCTTTCTCATTGTCTCTGGGCTAAGTCTTCATCATTTCTTTAGTGGCAGCAATGTCTTTACAGCTTCAACTTCCTTAGCTCTAGTTTTACTCCCACCTTAAAAGTCCATGTTTTCCAATTCTTTCTGCTCTGCTTTCTGCTCCTGATTATCACAATAAATTTAGCTAAAAGCTGCCATCAATATCTGTGCCACTGTCTGAATGTTATGATGTCTAGAAATTTCTTCCTTCAGATTAAGAAACCCATTGATTCTAAAATTGGCCTCACAGAAAGTCTCAGGACATGGGAAAAATGCAGACAATTTGTCAGAACATAACATGAATGGCTTCTACTCCAAATACCAAAAGTGTCCTTCTTTTCCTCTAAACCCTCTTGAGCCCTGTTATCACTCTCCTTATGGCATTCTGAACTTCTGAGATCCCACCAGAATCAGCCATTTAGCTCCATTTACAGCAACCTAAAGCATTTCCAGCTTTCACTGCTAAACATTGAAAAATTGCTCTCACAAATTCAAAAAGCTCAAAAACCTTCTGAACCATATAGTCAGGTTTGTCTTAGCAATGACACCAGTTCCCAGGACCAATTTTGTTTTAATCAGCTTTTTCACTCTTGTGACTAAAAAGATCCAACCAGAACATCTACAGGCGAGGAAAAGTTTATTTGGGTTCTCACAGTTTTAGATGTCTCAGTCCATACTCAGCCGGCTCTATTCCTTGGGGATAGAAGTGAGGCTGAACATCATGGTGGAAGTGTGTGATGGAGGGAAGCAGCTTAAATCCTAAATGCATGATTGAAGATTTGAATGGTACAAATATACATTGTATACAAACAGTGTTTTGTAAAAATATCCTCTATATGTTTATTATGAATTATAATGCATACTACTATTATAAATACAACAAATTTGAATAAAAAAATTTTAAAAAATGGTGAAGCAGAGAGAGACTCCACTCATCAGATACAAATGTATACCCAAAGTGACACCACCAATGCCCTATCTCCTCCAGTTACCACTTAGTTAATCTCATCAGGGGATTAATTCACTGATTGGTTTAAGGCCCTCACAACCCAATCATTTCTTCTCTGAACTTTCCTGCGTTGTCTTACATGTGAGCTTTTGGAGGACACTTCACATCAAAACCATAACAGTGAGGATGCAGGGGAAAGGATATACTCATGAATTTAAAATTATAGCAACTACTCTAATAAGCCATATGGAGATTTCTCAAAAAAATAGGAATGGCACCTTCATTTGACCCAGCTATCCCACTCCTCAGTAAATATCTGAAGGTGTTAAAATCAGAATACTCCTGTGACACAGGCACATCATTTTTTATAGTAGCACAATTCACAATAGCTAAGCTACGGAGCCAACCTAGATATAAATATTACTCAGCCATAAAGAAGAATGAGTTCATGACATTTGCCAGTAAATCAATGGATGGATCTGGACACTATAATGCTAAGTGTAATAAGCCACTCCCCCCAAAAAACAAAGGTCAAATGTTCTCACTGATACATGGATACTAACACATAACAAGGGGGTAAGGAAAAGAATAGAAGTTCAGTTGATAAGACAAATGGGAATGAAAGTGGGGGAGGGTAGATATGAATTGAAAAGACAATTGGAATTAATCTGACATAACTTTTCTGTGTACATATATGAATACACCACTGTGAATCTCCACATTGTGTGTTGAGAGTCATCTGGGGGCTCTGTGTGGACTACATTGGAATCGCAGACTAGTAAATAGGAAAATCTGGTGTCTGGAACTTCCAGTGGAAATTTCCTCAGGCCAAGACCACCCAAATACATGTGACCATATTTAAGCTCTGCTTCAGGTCCCACACAGCACTGGAGATTGGGTGACCTGCTGTAGCCGCAGACCCTCTCAGAGATGTGTGTGTGACCTGCCAAGATGTTAACCAACCTGCTAGTTGCTAGACATCAGGAAGCAAGACTCCACCTCTGAAACCTTATCCCAGTCTTTGATGTACCCGTTTAAATAAACCATAAACCACAGGAGCCATTTTTTAATCATACAGTTCCAGATCCTCTCTGGGCTGGGCCTAACAGGTGCTCTACTTTACAACTACATTTATGACTCTGTGTCTTATTTTCTTCACTATTTTTTTCTGACTTATTTTCTCTTGTGAATAACACCCTCCTGGGCAGGAAGAAGTACACTCTGGAGAGGTGTTGGCAGCTTCCCCATAATTGTGTACATCCAGAAGATTGGGGTCCTAATTTTGATAAGATATATTCCATGTGTATATAAATATACCAAAATAGATTCTACTTCATGTATTCCTGAAAAGAAGAAGTGAAAATTAAATAAAAAGAAATGGTTGAAAAATCAGAGAAAAATATTCCTCAGAGGTTTTCCCCCTATCACTGTTAGCAGAATTTCAAACAGTAAAGAGTAGCATTAATCATATACTTTGATTCACAGCATACTGTAATTGTTAGTCTTTGTAAAGTTCATATTGTTTTCTTTTCTCTAAAATTTATTTTACTGCATGAGTTTAAGGTATAAAAGATATTTTGAAATGTATACCCATAGTGAAATGATTACTATATTTAAGCAAATTAAAATTTCTATCACCTTTCAAAATTATCTCTTTTTTGTTTGCTGAAATTACCTAAAATATATATTTTTAACAAATTTAGAATACACAATACATTAATAACTATACTTCTGCTGCACTTTATATTTCTTCACTAATTAATCCTATATAATTGTAAGTCTGTCCCTTTTCTAGTATCTTTCCCATTCCCCCTCCATTCTCACCCTTGATTGCCACCATCCTATTCCTTTTCTGTGTATTAGACTTTCATTCTTACATTCCACTATAAGTGATATCATTCAGTATTTGTATTTCTGCTTTACTTCACTTAGCATAATGTCTTCCAGGTTTATCTATAGTACTTCAAATGACAGGATTTCCTTATCTTTTAGTGCTGAGTAATATTCCATTGTGCATCTGTATCACATGTTTGTTACCCATTCATTCATTAATTAACACATAGATTGCTTTTTGTCATAGGTATTGTAAATAATGCTGCAATAAAAAGAGCAGGTGTTATATCAGGATCCTGATTTCAATACCTTCAGATAAATACATACAAGTGATATTGCTGAATAATAAGGTAGCTCTATGTTTTAGAGGTTTTTTTTTTTTTTTTTGGGAGGTGGGATCAATTTCCTTTACTATAATGCCTATACCAAATTATATTCCCATTAATAGTGTGCAGAGTTTGCCTTTTCTTTAAATATTTTAATACTTATTATCTTTTGTGTTTTGAATAGTATGCGTTAAATTCATGTGAAGTGATAACTCTTTTCCATTTTGATTTTCATTTCATTGAAGATTGGTGATATTAAGCATCTATTCACATGCCTTTCAGCCATTTTTATGTGTTCTTTGGCAAATATCTACTCAATCCCTTTATGTATTTTAATTCATTCTCTTTTATCCCCAATTTGCATTCTCATAATCCTTACACAAAAGTTAGTTATTATAATTGGTTCAACATGTGTCCCATTATCCATATGTATTTTTGGTAAATTGCATATATTTTTACCTATTTTATGTAAATAGTGTACTTTTATATATATATATATATATATATATATATATATATATATATATATATATATATTTTTTTGTTTCTTCCTCATCTCACTCTACATCGTAGACTTACTCTATTTTGTATAAGTGACAAATTGCTCCATTGTGACCTAATCTTTTCCTTTTAATGGAAAAGAGGTACCCAACTCTCTCCCACATTAAATAATAACATAAAACTGCAATAAATATTTTTATGGCCACGTGTAATTCTGTGTCTAATTCTCTTTTTATTTATTTATTTTAATTCAAAGTTGTGGTATATATAAGAATAGCATGCATTATAATTCATAATACACATATAGAACACCTTTTTACATATCACTGTTTGTATACAAAGTATATTCATACTATTCATGTCTTCAAACATGCATTTAGGGTAATGATATACAACTCATTCTACCATATTTTTTGTTTTTTTCCCTTTATACCCCCCTTGCCCCTTCCCTCCCTATTGACCTTTGTAGTGTTCCTCTAATCCTCCTGGGTTCCCCAATCCAACCCCACTGTGAACCACCCTCCTTATATCAGAGAAAACATTTGGCATTTGGATTTTTGAGATTGGCTAACGTCACTTAGCATTGTATTCTGAAACTTCATCCATTTACCTGCAAATGCCATAATTTTATTCTCTTTTATTGCTGAGTAATATTTCATTTTGTATATATGCCACATTTTCTTTATCCACTCATCTACTGAGGGGCATCTAGGTTGATTCCACAACCTAGCTATGGTGAATTGTGCTGCTATAAACATTGATGTGGCTGTGTCCCTGTAGTATGCTGTTTTTAAGTCCTTTGGGAATAGATCCAGGAGTGGGATAGCTGGGTCGTAAGGTGGCTCCATTCCCAGTTTTCTAAGGAATCTCCATACTGATTTCCATAATGGCTGCACCATTTTGCAGTCCCACCAACAATGGATGAGTGTGCCTTTTTACCCATATCCTTTCCAACATTTATTGTTGTTTGTGTTCTTAATAGCTGCCATTCTGACTGAAGTGAAATTAAATCTTAGTTTTGATTTGCATTTTTCTAATTGCCAGTGATTTTGAGCATTTTTATTTCATATATTTGTTGATTGGTTGTATATATTCTTCTGAGAAGTGTCTATTCAATTCCTTGGCCCATTTATTGATTGGGTTATATGATTTTTTGGTGTTGAGATTTTTAAGTTCTTTATATTCTAGAGATCAGTGTTCTATCTGACCAGCGTGTAGTAATGACATGTTCCCAATTAGTGTGTTGTCTATTTACGTCACTGATTGATTGTTTGTTTTGCTGAGAAGAAGCTTTTTAGTTTGAATTCATCGCATTCCTTTATTCTAGATTTTAATTATTGTGCAATATAAATATTATTAAGGAAATAGGAGACTAATCCGATATGATGGAGGTTTGGGCCTACTTTTTCTTCTAATATCCACATGGTCTCTGGTTTAATTCCTAGTTCTTTGATCCAATTTGAGTTGAGTTTTCTGCATGGTGAGTGATAGAGATTCAGTTTCATTTTGTTGCATACAGACTTCCTGTTATCCCAGCACCATTTGTTGAAGAGGCTATCTTTCCTCCAATGTATGTTTTTGGCACCTTTATCTAATATAAGATAGCTGTAGTTGTGAGCGTTAGTCTCTGTGTCCTCTATTCTATACCATTGGTCTACTGGTCTATTTTGGTGCCAGTATCATGCTGTTTTTGTTACTGTTGCTCTGTAGTATAGTTTAAGGTCTGGTATGGTGATGCCACCTGCTTTACTCTTCTTGTTAAGGATTGCTTTAGCTATTCTGGGTCTCTTATTTTTCCAGATAAATTTCATAAATACTTTTGCTATTTCTATAAGGAATGTCATTGGGATTTTGATTGGAATTGCATTGAAACTATATAATGCTTTTGGTAATATAATCATTTTGACAATATTAATTCTGCATATCCAAGAACAAGGAAGATCCTTCCATCTTCTAAGGCCTTCTTTAATTTCTTTCTTTATTGTTCTGTAGTTTTTGTTATAGAGGTCTTTCAGGTCTTTTGTTAAGTTGATACCCAAGTATTTTATTTTTCTTGATGCTATTCTAAATGGGGTAGTTTTCATCATTTTCCTTACAGAGGATTTGTCACTGATGTACATAACTGCCTTTCACTTGTGGGCATTGATTTTGTATCCTGCTACTTTGATGAATTTATTTACTAGTTGTAAAAGTTTTCTCATGGAATTTTTTGGGTCTTCTAGGTATAGAATCATATCATCAGCTGGGCATTGTGGCGCACGCCTGTAATCCTAGCACTTGGGAGGCTGAAGCAGGAGGATCACGAGTTCAAAGCCATCCTCAGCAATGGCAAGGCACTTGGCAACTCAGTGAGACCCTATCTCTAATAAAATACAAAAAAAAAAGGGGGGGGTGCTGGGTATGTGGCCCAGTGGTCGAGTGCCCCTGAGTTCAAGTCCCCGGTACCAAAAAAAAAAAAAAAAAAGAATCATATCATTAGCAAATAGTGCTAATTTGAGTTCTTCTTTTCCTAGCTGAATCCCTTTAATTTCTTTCATTTGTCTAATTGCTCTGGCCAGAGTTTCAAGTACTATGTTAAATAACAGGGGTGAAAGGGGGCTTCCCTGTCTTGTTCCAGTTTTTAGAGGGAATTGTTTTATTTTTTCTTCATTTACAATGATGCTAGCCTGGGTCTTTGCATAGATAGCTTTTATAATGTCGAGATACGTTCCTGTTATCCCTAGTTTTTCTAGTGTTTTGAACATAAAGGGGTGCTTTACTTTGTTGAATGTTCTTTCTGCATCTATTAAGAGGATTATATGTTTCTTATCTTTACGTCTATTGATGTGATGTATTACGTTTATTGATTTCCGTATGTTGAACCAAACTTGCATCCCTGGGATAAACCCCACTTGATTGTGGTGCACTATCTTTTTGATATGTTTTTGTATTCGATTTGCCAGAATTTTGTTGAGAATTTTTGCATCTATGTTCATTAAAGATATTGGCCTGAAGGGTTTTTTTTTTTTTTTTTTTTTTTTTTTTTTTTTTTTTTTTTTTTTTTTTGATGTGTCTTTGCTTGCGTTTGGAATCATTTTATTATTGGCCTCATAGAACGAGTCTGGAAGAACTCTCTCTTTTTCTATTTCCTGAAATAAATTGAAAATTATTGGTATTATTTCTTCTTTGAAGGTCTTATAGAACTCAGCTGTGTATCCAACTGATACTGGGCTCTTTTTGGTTGGTTGTTTTTGGATGGTGTCTTCTATTTTCTCAGTTGAAATTCATGTATTTAAATTGTGTATAACCTCCAGATCCAGTTTGGGCAATTTATATGACTGTAGAAATCTGTCAATGCCTTTGATATTTTCTATTTTATTAGAGTACAAGTTTTCAAAATAATTTCTAATTATCTTCTGTATTTCTGCGGTGTTTGTCGTGATATTTCTATTTTCACCATGGATATTATTAATTTGAGTTTTTTTTCTCCTTCTTTTCATTAGGACAGTTAAGGGTCTGTCCATTTTATTTATTTTTTCAAAGAAGCAACTTTTAGTTTTCTCAATTCTTACAATTGTTTCTTTATTCTCAATTTCATTAATTTCAGCTCTGTTTTTAATTGTTTCCTGTCTTCTACTGCTTTTAGTGTTGATCTGTTCTTCTTTTTCTATGGCTTTGAGGTGTGATGTTAAGTCATTTATTTGTTGGTTTTTTTCTTCTTTTAAGGAATGAACTTGATGCAATGAATTTTCCTCTTAATGTTGCCTTCATAGTGTCCCAGAGATTTCTATACAATGTATCTGTGTTCTAATTCCCCTCTAGGAATTTTTTAATCTCCTCCTTGATCTCTCCTTCATCCCCTTGTTCATTCAGTAGCATGTTGTTTATTCTGCAGGTGTTGTAGTAACTTTTTTATTTTTTATTTATTATTGATTTCTAATTTCATTTCATTATGGTCTGATAGAATGCAGGGTACTATCTCTACTTTTTTAATATTTGCTAAGAGTTGTTTTGTGACATAATATATGGTCTATTTTAGAGAAGGAGCCATGTGCTGCTGAGAAGGAAGTGTGTTCATTCACTAAGGGATGAAATAGTCTGTATTTGTTCGTTAAGTGTAAGTTATTAATTGTATTAATGAGGTCTAAAGTTTCTTTATTTAGCTTTTGCTTGGATGATCTATACAGTCATGAAAGAGGTGTGTTGAAGTCCCCTAGAATAATTTTGTTGTGGTCTACTTGAATCTTGAACTTGAGAAGGGTTTGTTTGATGAGTGTAGGTGCTCCATTATTTGGGGCATATAAATTTATAATTGTTATATCTTGATGAATGATTCCCTTAAGAAGTAGGAAATATCATTCTTTGTCCATTTTGATTAACTTATTTGATATGAGAATGGAAATCCCTGCTTGCTTTTGTAGCTCATGTGAGTGGTAACATTTTTCCCAGCCTTTCATCTTCAGTCTGTTGATGTCTCTTTCTAGGAGGTGAGTTTCTTGGAGACAGCATATTGTTGGATCTTTTCTTTTAATCCAGTCTTACAGTCTGTGTCTTTTGAATGGTAGTTTAGGCCATTAACATTCAGGGTTATTATTGCACCACATTTCATATTCCCATACATTTTTGTTTGTTTATGATATTTAACTTGATTGGGTTTCTCCTCTGGTTGGTGTTTCCTTTAGTTTAGTATTTCCCTTCACTGATTTTCTTTTTTATTTATTTTTTTCTTCTTCTTCATGGAATATTTTGCCCAGGATGTTCCGAAGTGCAAGCTTTTGTATTGTGAAATCTTTTAACTTTTGTTTATCATGGAAGGTTTTGATTTCATCTGCAAATCTAACGTTAATTTTGCTGGACATAAGATTCTTGGTTGACATCCATTATATTTCAGAGTTTGAAATGTTTTTCCAGGATCTTCTAGATTTTAAGGTCTGGGTTGAAAAATCTGCACATAATCTAATTGGTTTTCCCCTATATTTAATCTGCTTACTTTCCCTCGTGGCTTTCAATATTCTCTCCTTATTCTGCATCTTAGGCATTTTCATTATAATGTGCCTTGGTGTGGCTCTGTTGTGATTTTGTACATTTGGTGTTCGGTAAGCCTCTTGAACTTGGTTTTCCCATTCATTCCTCATGTTTGGAAATTTTTCTGCTATTATTTTGTTGAATAAATTACTCATTCCTTTGGTTTGGAACTCTACACCTTCCTCTATCTAAATAACTCTTAAATTTGGTCTTTTTAAGCTATCCCATATTTCTTGAATACTCTGATCATGGTTTCTTACCATTTTTGCTGTGTGGTCTACATTTTTCTCCAGATTATATATTTTGTCTTCATTATCTGAGGTCCTGTCTCCCATGTGGTCTAATCTGTTGGTGATGCTTTCAATTGAACATTTAATTGGCTTACCTCTATCTCCCTATTGAAATAATCTTTTGTTCTTATATTTGTTTATGAAGTTCTTTGTCAAAATGATCTTTTACTAACTGTATTTGATCCGTCATATCATTCTTGAGATCATTGAACATTTGGATTATGTACCTCCTTAACTCCTTCTCTGTCATTTATCTACTGTACTTGCCATGGAATCTACTAAGGAGGTATGCTGATTTGTTTGGAACACTTTCTTCCCTTGTTTTTTTTTTTTTTTTTTTTTTTTTTTTTTTTTTTTTTTTTTTTTCATATTGCTTGTGTGACTTCTCTTCTAGTGCTGTGGAACCTTGAGTTTTTCATTTTTACCTTAAAGCCTATGATGCTCTTGTAGTATAATGTTATCAGACCCATATAAACACTTACACTCTAATACCAGACATTTTCTATTCAGATATTCACAATTTGGTCACAATGCACAGATTTAGTGTATTCAGATATTGTCTCCAATATATTCTGTAGATTTGTAAAGGGATTTATAATTTCTAATATTGGACACAGAGATGATATGCTAAAGAGGAAGGAGGTAAGGGTATTGAGTTGTTATTTCTTAAGATGTGCAAAAGAGAAATTTATGGAAGTAGTTTAATATCAGCAGAAGAGAGAGGAAGTGAATTGGAATGAACAAGTTAGTGGGAAGAACGATGTATATATAAACCAAACTTATGTATATGTTGAGAGAAATAAAATTGTCAAAGTAGTAGAAATTAGGAAAAAGATAAGAAATAGAAAGTGAGTCAAAAATAGAGAAGAAACTATATGTAATGCAGCTTTGATGTATTATTCAGTTGCCCCAGTTCTCAAAATCCTAATTCATGTATAAAACTTGTTTTCGCCTATGTTGAGAGTGCAAAGGCGGGGTGTAATTAGGAAGAAGAAAGATGAGGGAAGAAAAAAAAAATAATAGTAATAATTAAAAAAAATATAAAAAAGAAGGGGGGGCAAGACTAACCAAACAAAACAATAAAGAATAAATGAAAGAGAGAGAAAACTCTCGTGCACACACATGCGTGCACACACACACACACACACACACAGTTAAGAAAAAAAACACAAAGTCAAACCCACAAATAAATCTCAGTCAAGAAATCTTTAGGGAAGACTTTCTGTTTCCCTTCACATCCAGTAGATGCAGATGTTTGATGTTGGTTTTCTGGATTTTCTCATCATGCTCCAGATGTTGGAGTTATCCAAGTTGTCACAGAAACCACCCTGGCTGTTGTAGAGGAGTTGTGGGTGGAGTTAATGTCTGCATATCTGGTTAGCCAAAGATTGGTGCTGGAAGTTGGGCCGCTTGGTGAATGGCGCTGAAAGATGATCTATCAAGTAGGCATCTATACTCCACGTCTCTCCACAATTGCAGAGCCCTGGGGCCATCATGCTGGACTCAGATACGCATTCCCCCACTGACTGTTTGTGGCCCACCTAGATATAGGTTGCCCTCAGAGTCTGAGTGAATTCCTTGGATGCATGCAGGGTTCAGCATGCAGGTGATTCTCCTTTTTTTTTTTTTTTTTCTTTCTCCGTCTACTGTAGCCACTTTCAAAAATGGTGGTGATAGATCTCCCTGGGCATAATGGCACCTCCCAGGACCTGACTGGTGTTTCTGTGTGTGTGAACCTGCCAGACGACTTGCGTGAAAGCAATCTGGGCGGCCAAGCTGTCTGCATTTATATTTCTGCACTGTTCTGTATTGTTACTGTTGCCGTCATGTTTTTTCTTCCATGTTGTTCCCCGCTAGCTCCTTTGCTGATATCCCTGTGCCTCTGTTCATTCCCCATGCGGGGTCTGCATGAGTAAGCAATTTGGAGACTCACCCTCACTGTAATTTGCCATCTCAGTGCCCCAGAGAAGCAGGAAGGCCTTGACTCCCCCACGGTTGCAGGAATATCGCTGGTAACTCAGCAATATTCTCTACTGTACCTCCATTTATTGACGTGACACCTAATGTCACCTCTCTCTGGTCGGCCATCTTGAAAGTCCCTCCTCTTCTTAGTAAGAAAATTTTGTTCTTAGGCAAAGGTTTGTACTGAAGTGAAGGTAACCAGGTTCTCATTTGATCCTAGTGGGAAGGGAGGGGGAGCAGCTGGGGTGAGAGGACAGTTAGCCTGGGGCCTCCAGGAGTTAGATTTGAGCAAGGTGTGGAGCCACCAATGTATGAGTGAGCACGGTGAGAGCACAGTCGCCTATAATTCTCTTTGAGATATACAGCTAATCTCCTGGGTCCAAGTGTATGATTACATCTCTTATACCTTCACTAAATGTCAAATTTGATTTGGCATTAATTTGATTTCTAGAATGACCGTACCAAGGTAGACACCTCCCAGAATGACATAAGGATTCACTTTTTCCACATTCTCATTAACTCTTCACATGATCAAACTTTATATGTTCTGTCAGTTGGATGAAAAATATAACTTTTTATTTACATTTCACTGATTACTGATTAATGAAATCATATTGGTCTTTTGGTTTTCCACTTCTATAAAATCATAGTTTATAACTCTTACGAATTTTCAATTGGTATAACTGCTTTATTTGCTGCTGATTTGGAAGAGTTCCTTGAATAATCTACCCATTTTGTTTTATACCCTGTAAGTATGCTCTCTCATTCTTTCACCTTTCTGTTAGTAATGTCCATGGTGTCTTCTGTTAAAGAAAGATCTTTAATTTTGACAGAATTAAAATTAAATTAAGTTGAATGCACAAGGCATTTTCCTTGTGTTTGGTACTTTTAGAGGATAACAAGAATAATTTATATGTTCTATTAATTTTATATTATTATGATTTACATTCAGTTGATTAATTCAACTTAATTCCCAATTTATACATGATGTTGGATAGAAAATCAGCTGTTTTTCATATAATAAGCTAATTTCCCTAATATAATTTAATAAACAATCCTTTTTTATCTATGATTCATGTTCCTTCTTTATTACATATTGATCTCCCATATAAAAAGTATTTTGATTCCATTGGATTTTCTTTAAAAGCATAAAAGATTTATTGTAAACATTTATAACATGCAAAAAAAAAGTGTAACTATTTACCACTGTATAAGCTCATAATGATAAATTTAAACTATTGACTTAATATATATAAAAAGATATATTTTAAAATTCTTTCAATATTTTCTTTAACAGGGAAAATAGTCTGTTAATCACTGTTCAAATATATGCTTCAAATGATTTCTGTTGTTTCTCCTATGTGCATTTGAGTCAAAAGCCTTTACTAGTTCCTCATCTTGTCAAGGTTTTCGGATTTTATAAAGTACCTTTACACTCTCCTGGCAAATAAGTTCCATGGGAACTGAGGTAAGTTGTTAATAATATGCCAGAAAAAAAAATTGACCAACAAACAAATCAAAGGAAAGAATGTAAAAGGAAAAAAAAAATAGAAAGAACATCATATCACAAGCTTCTATATACTCACTGCCTGAAAGAAAAAAGATTGCTGTATGCATGTATTGTACTTTAATCCACATTTCAAGTATGTTCACTGGGGAACTATACAAAATAATTTTGCTGCTGTTGCTCACATATTTCTACTAGGGTTTCTGCAAAGTAAAAAATTATACAAAGCACATGAAGGAGAATTTCATATTATGATATAATGATTAGACATATCTTTAGGCTACATTTGTACAAGTCATTGGTAATTATTTCTCTCATTTACTATCATGTTAATTGTCAATGTGAAAGGTATTTTAAGGATATATTCTAAGTAATAACCCAGTATTAATTCAAAGAGATATTACTATTAGTTTAGAGGAAGAATGACAACTTTACATTTCTCATACTAAATCAAAGCAATTGAGGACAGGTCCCTGGACCATTATGGTGATAAATAGTCTGAGCGTTCAGGCAGGTTCAGCAAGAAATATTAGAATTTATAGTTAGTTATAACTGCAATAGACACCAAAGCAGAGCATGGCAGGAAAATCCCATCACCAAAGCTAAATGCTTCTGATCTAAGTAGTCTTACAAATAACCACTATTTCCTATGGCCTAAGTCTTTATTGCATGTGGACAGAGGTGATTGTGTTAAATACCTCTGAATGTATAATCACTACTTCAACATTACTAAAGAACCCTAATGAAGGCTATCATTTCCCAAAGTAATAAAAGTCATTTGACAAATAAATGAATTGAATTTTATTGTGCACACTCCTCATATTTTATAATGAATGCTAATAATATTGTCCTGTTAGCTCAGTTTTCCTCTTGTGCTTTCAATCATGAAGTCACATAATGTATAATATAAGATGCATTAATTACCACTTATTGATACAGTAGCCAATATACCATCCACAAACAAAGGGTTAGGGGTTTAATTTCCCTATTGGAGAGTATTTCTTATTTCAAAAGTATTTAACTTCTGAAGAATCACATACGCTAGTGTATAAACAGGAATTCAAACCCAGAGTAAACAATGTTAATTAGTATTTCTTTCCACTCAAAAAATGGAAAGTTTTCCATACATATTAGGAATATTCTAAAAGCCCTATTCCAAAGGCATGGATATATTAGACAATGAATTATCAACAAAGATAAATTCAAGCTGGCAGACAACAGATTCTGGAATGATACTTTGATTTGATGTCAGCCTCTTCATGCCTGGCTTCATAGCAATAAAAGCAAAACAATCTGCTATTTTTTACTCGAATTTATTTATATTTTTTCAAAGTTTAATCACAGAACTTCTGCTCTGCTTCATCATATTACTTTCTTTGTTTCCAATCTTCATATTTTGTCCTAACACTCTAATCCTAATTGTTAGGAGTATATTTATATATGAGAGTAGAAATAGAAAAGATCTACTGAATACTTTAAAAGTGATCTCACAAAAAAGAGAAAAGGGCCAGAGAAATCGTGTTTACTGAGATCATTGTACATAATACTTAGCCAAATATCACAAGGGCACTTATTTTTTTAATAGACAATACAGTCAAAGTGATTCCTCCAAAAGCAGACAGATTAATATGGACAAAAATGCATTTAAATCCATAACTTTTTTTATTTAATAAAGCCACATGCCACACATAAGTATATCTAAGGAGAGAAAGAGTGGGATGCAATATTGGTATTATATTGTGGTTTCATTTTCTCATATGTGAAATTAAGTAACCTTTATATGAGTTCTAAAGATCTATACAATCTGATATTCAATCCTTTGTTGACATTAATACTGCACATAAAAATGTAAATTTCTGATTATGCTCAAAGTCCAAAAATGCAAAACACAATCTTTATCTAATTCATATTTTAAAAGCACTTGAAAATTAAATATTGACTGCTAGGATATTTGCCAGAATTATTAGAGTTAAATTATCAGTTCTATAAAGAAAAATCATAAAACACTTATGATTAATAAATATTAGTTAATAGGTATATGAGAACTTGTACTGTGTGAACTGTTATTATATTTTAAAGGAACTGGTTATATCCACCTAAGAATATGGACAGGTACCTGAAGGAGCCCTAATTAGGAAGGGCTGTTGCAGCTAGCTGGAAGCCATAAGTTCCACCTGATATGTATGTGACGCACCTGTAGGCACCCGCAAAGCTGAAGGTATATAACCGGGTGAAAGCGGTCCGAGTTAGGAAAATGGAGAATTCAGTCAGTTGGGCAGTCACTCGGTCGGTCAGAAGAATCAGAGCGGCCAGAACGTAGGCAGAGTGGTTACAGAAGAGAAACCAGATAGAAGAAGTAATGACTGGTCAGAGTTAGGCCGAGGCTCCCAAGGAAGACAGAAGACAGAAGAAAGAAGAAGGAAGAAAGAAGAAGAGAAAGAAAGAAGCTCTAATCTTTCTCTAATCTTTCTCTAAGCTAAGCTCTATCTTTCTTTCTCTCTAAGACTCTAAGCTAAGAAGAAGCTCTATCTTTCTTTCTCTCTAAGACTCTAAGCTAAGAAGACAAGAAGAAAAGCTTGCTTTAATCTTTCTCTCTAAAAATCTTTCTTTCCCTCTCTAAGCTCTAAGAAAGTAGAAGGAAGAAAGAAGAAGGAAGAAAGAAGAGAGAAGAAAGAAGCTCTAATCTTTCTCTAAGCTAAGCTCTATCTTTCTTTCTCTCTAAGACTCTAAGCTAAGACTCTAAGCTAAGAAGACAAGAAGAAAAGCTTGCTTTAATCTTTCTCTCTAAAAATCTTTCTTTCCCTCTCTAAGCTCTAAGAAAGTAGAAGTAAAAGTAGTAAAAGCTTTACTGTGCCTCCGAGAGTTTTCCTCCCGGTTACGGTACCAGGCAGCTTACAGGTACCCTTGTATTTCTGTGTTTTATATTAATTTTCATTCCTAAGAAGCGAGGTATAACACTGTGTAGCAATGGTCATTAAAAATGTCCACCATTGGGTGCCAAAGTCTTTAGAAATTTAAAAAAAAAAATAGTTCCTATTACCACTGAATACATATGAATCAAGAAAACAAAAATTATGAAAAGATAATGTTTATTATAAATAATGAATCTGTTAAGCAAAACGAATATCTTACAGATTAAGCAGTATTTTACTTTCCTTTTGTCGGTCTCCTTCATCCCAAAGAATTACAAACATCTTACAATGTACCTATTTTTGTTTTGTGTCCATTGTCTGATGAAAGATCTCACAATATTATTTGCCAATATGGACTGTGTGGGTATCTTGGTAGTTAGTGTGGTACTGAAACGCCCAGGAGTTTCTGTTTAATTAAAGTATGCATAAATTCACTGATTTTGATAAATCATTCAGAGATGCCATCAGTCCTAATTGGTGAATTAGCTTGGTTTGGAAGATCCAGGGCTGAAGCAAACAAAAGCCTTAGTGCAAACATGCTATAAGCCAAGAGAGACAAGGGCTAGGGGAAGGGGAGTGACATATTCATTTCAAGTGAACTATTAAGGGATACCACAAAACTCAGTTATAAAGATAAACAAGAATGCATTTTAAAAATACAAATTATTCCCAAAACATGGTGATCAAAATGTCAAACTTTTAAATACTAACATCATTCAAGCCTGCACTTGCCTTCCCCAAGTTCCAACCCTAAAGTCAGGTGTAGTAATTAAGATGATTCTTTCCATGCTTGAAAAGTGTGCCTTTAATTTGATGAAATTTGAAGTAATAGCTCAAGAACTTCCTTCTTATTTGACATTAACCTATATAGATATGGCACCTCCATAATGTACTCATTAGAAATATTTCTTGATAAGAAGACTCTACAAAGTCTGTGAAAGCTGTTTCAAACCAATCTCATTCATATTGTTAGAGTCAATTTTTTTCAAATATGCAACAGTTGTAGAGATTCTGTGAATTAAATTATTCCGGAAGAACTCTTAAATTGTTCTAAACAACAATATTTTAAACAGGCTAACGGGTAGATGAAACGCATGCTGGGACCGCAGTGTAGAAAAGGGGGGATTTTATTAATCAGCCGAGGGGACACGTGGGGGGAAGGGAGAATCAGCGTGTGTGATGGGAGGAGAAGAGGAAAAAGGACAAAAAGAAAAGGGCAGGTTTCAGTCTGGAGAGCATTTAAGTAGTAAACCAGTGGTCTGAGGGACCCCCCAGAGGGTGCCCCAGTTCCATAGGCTGCCTGGGGTCAGAAGGCAAGCCCATATGTCTTAATTGGCTCAGTAAGGCACTTGGGGAGTGGTGAGCGGCATGGTCAACCTGAGGCTTGGCCAGCAGTGTAGCCGACCTGGGGTGCTTGGGAGTCTTAAGGTGCCTGGGGGTGTGGCTAGTTGAGCTACCTGGGAGACGTGCCTTCCCTGCCCGGAATCCAACACAGGCAAGGAAAATGAATTGGAAATACATATATGAATTATTGTTTCAGAGAATAATTATGAG
The DNA here is from genome assembly GCA_025594165.1 of Tamias sibiricus. Taxonomy (NCBI): domain Eukaryota; kingdom Metazoa; phylum Chordata; class Mammalia; order Rodentia; family Sciuridae; genus Tamias; species Tamias sibiricus. Next base: position 134,404,455 of record CM046667.1, read on the forward strand.
ATAAATGAGCAATTATAAAGGAAGAAGGATGATCAACTCCAGCAATGATTGATTCTGGGTATGGAAGCTTCTTCATGGTAACCAGAAGGAAACAATGTGAAATAACCATCAAATGAAATCAGCAGAATGCCCCTTGAGATTGGTATCATTCTTCAATTTCAGTATTCTTTCAGAAAATTTAGTAATTTTCATATCTTTGCATATCTGGAAAGAGTCCATCCCTTAAGATTCTACACCATTATTTCTTTTTTAAAATATTTTAGTTGTAGAAGGCCACAATACCTGTATTTTATTTTTGGAACCCAGGGCCTCACACATGCTAGGCAAGCACTCTACCACTGAGCTACAGCCCCAGCCCCACATCATTATTTCTTATGGTCAGATTTTACTCGACAGAAAATAATAGTAATGCTTGTGTGCACTGAACTCAATATTAAGCTAGCACTCAAATTTTAGGTGTCATAATGGAAAGAGTAAAATGCTGAAGGTCCACAAAGGGTAGGTAATAAACTCTTTCATGGTTGGAAAAGGAAGTCAAAAAAGAACTGCAGACATAAGAAATTAACTGGGTCTTAAAAGGTGTAAAAGACTTATACAGAGAAAAAAGTGAAAGGATACCAAGCAGAAATAACTGTAAAGACTGAACTTATATAGATGAATAAGACATGATTCTCCTTCTCACTGAGTTTGGCTGAGAGATCATGATAAATAACATGAGGTAGAATATTTAAAGAAGTATAAAACAGGCGTATACAAAACACTGTGATGATGGAGGAAGAAGCTAAGAAGACTTCCAGACTAAAGATAAGAAATTCTACAATTTAAGAGTAAACACCTGAACTGAGCCATAGCAATGACAGAAGATGAAGGCATGGCATAAACACTACGGATGATGATGGTCAGAAGCATTCAGGACATTACCAGAGGATAGGGTTTGGATGAAATATATGATGTGTGAAAATAAATAATAAAATATAAAATGAGAATCTCGGGTTGGAACCAGAGAGCTAAGGTCAGAACATTCAGATTTGTTTTTTTCAGGCAATATATAATTGATGATGTGAATCAATATACTTTTACAACCAAGAAATAAGCACAACTGTGCTTTGAAAGACAAATCAGGTCATAGTGCACAAAGTGGAATTAAGTGGAAAAAGACCGCAAGGAGAAATGTTAAGGAGGCATTAAAAAAACTCCTGTTAGGGAACTTCAGTTTAATTCAAAATATGATACTTTAAGACAAATAGAATCTCTCTTCAGGCAACTCCAAATTGCTAGAATTTCTGGCACAAACACTCAGCTTAGAAGAAATTCTGACCCTTGAATCTACCCTCAACTCTCTGCTTTGAGTTACAGCCATTGTTCTAACAGCTCATTCAATTGCTTGATGTTGATTTTAATGAACTCTGTTATCAATTTATGCTGCTTCTTCAGTACACTTTGAAAAATTCCTAACACTATTTATATTGGAAGCTGAAACAGTTTCTTTCTGTATGTATAACATTCTATCTATCTGTCTATATGACTCAAATGGGAGCATTTTCTTTTTCAAATGTTCTCTATTGGCCTTCTGGTTCAAGTTCAAGCTTCTTGTCCAGAAATCAAAAGAGCTTTGTAATCTGTTCTTTGATGGGCTGTGTAGCCTTAATTTTCACCAGTCTCTGCCCCACAGTTTACATTTCAGCAACATCAAAGCAGAAGGTTCTCCACTCACAGCAAGCTGTTTCTCACCTGGCCCTCTACTCCCATTGTCATCTTTGCCTGGTAAGGACATTCACCTCCTGCTCCCCCACTGGCTCACAGTGACTTATCTTGTCACTACCTCTGAGAAGTCTTTCTGTACAGATTCCTTCAAATTCACATACTAATTTGTGCCTTTGGGTCCAGTGTTATCCATGAACTGTAAAAGACTGATCATAATGCCAGGAAAAAAGCAAACTATGAGCTAGGTTCTACCTCATGTTAGTAGGAAAGAAAATTTAGATGATAATAACTAAATTTATATCTGCCTACCTGCACTTTTGAGCCACTGAGGCAATCTTGTCAATGATCTGTAGTGCTGACATGATCCAAAGGCTGCTTTGTTTCACCTCCTACCCTAGGGGTCAGCCTTAACCTTCTTATTGAGGCATCAGTGACAAACAAAAGCAATATTTTGGCTTGTTTTTGCTTTGTCAGGTTTTTTGTACCAAGGATTGAACTCAGGGACACAACCACTGAGCCATTTCCCCAGCCTTTTTTTTTATTATTTTTGAGACAGGGTCTTTCTAAGTTACTTTAGGGTCTCACTAAGTTGCTGAGGCTGGCCTCAAACTTGAAATCCTCTTGCCTCAGCCTCCTGAGCTGCTGGGATTACAGGCTTGCACCACCATATTGGCTTATTATTACTTTTTAGCACCTGGATTGATTAAACCATTCCAGCCTCTCTGCACCTTGTATTCCATTACTGTGACAATATAAAACATGGACAATAAAAGTTATTTCTCTCAGTGCTAATCATTATTATTTGTCTTTGTCTTTCCCCACCTAGGTCCCAAACCTATTACTTAATCATGATTCTTGTGTCTTTTTTAGTTTACCATAAACATTTTAAGAGGAGAAAATTTGGGAAACATAATACAATGTAATATCTATATGCCTTCTGAGTGTCTTGAGTGTTGCATAACTGTGCAAATAGTTACATGGAATTACAACCACACAAATTCATTCCCATGCGTGTGAATTCACAATTTATTTAAAATTCTAAATACAAGTTTTTATGAATATTTACCTCAGTCTTATAAATAATTGAAATTTACCAGCCTACATATAATGGTTCTCAATCTTTGTCAGTATCTTCAAAACATAGATATAAGAAAATTTTGCATAGTAGGAAGTCCTTAGAAATCTACTCCAAACCTTAAAATTTACATATATATATATATATATATATATATATATATATATATATATATGAAACTTTAGGTACATATCAATAGTTGACTTGATACAAAATCATACCTAGTTAGTGCAAGAACAATGATGAAACACACATCCCGCTTCCCAGTCTAGTAATCGCTCCCCTATGCTCTAGCAATTTCTGCCACACACTAAGTACTGTGCTACACAAAAAGGACTGAACCCACAAATAATTTCTCTTGAATGTCTAATAAATACCCCTTATCTCATGAAATCATTTAGCATTGGTTGGCATGTCCTTTTACTAGTATGTACTAATCCTCTAAGACCTGGCTCCCATGTGACCTTCTCAAGAATGTATTCCCCAGCCCTCCTGGAACAATCTAGTCATGTTAAAACATGTTATAATTTTCTCTTCTTATGCCTCACTCCACCCCCTTATCTAGAAACTCCTAATGGCCAGGAGCCATGTTTTGTGTATTTCACTATAAGTATGCATTTCCTCTGGATTCTATAACAAATTACCACAAATTGGTAGTTCAAAACAAAAGAATCTTATTCTCTTATCATGCTGGAGGAGGCCATAAGTCTTAAATAAATTACAAAATCAGGGTGTTGGTCAAGCTCTGGTCCCTACAGAGACTATAGTGAAGAGTCTCTTCCTTGCCTCTTCCAGGTTCTGGTGACAGCTAACTTTAATTTGTGGCCCCATCATTCTTATGTCTGTCCTTGTAGTTCACATTGGATTATCCTCTTCCATCTATGTCAAATCATATTACCATAACCCCTATTTCTTAGAACAGGATGTGAATCATAGCAAAAAAAGACTTAGTGTTTGTATAATTCTTTGACTTCTTAGTATATTCATAAACCAAAGCTTGCAGGATAAAACTTTTTCCATTTGACTTTGCCAGTCTAGGAAACCATGTGTACTTAAGAAGACAAGGAGTCAGAGATTCAGATATCAATTACCTAGATAAATAACTGATTTCAATGCTCAAATACAATTAACTTCAGTTGAGTTAACTACTTGGAATAAAGAATACTTATTTACTACTGATAATAAAAGCATTGTTTGCATTTTATATAATAAGATAAAGTGTGAAAAAGGGAGAAAAATATAAAGCAAAAAATAAAAATTACCTGTAAACCCTTCATCAACAGATAATCACTCTAAATATAATATGTATTTCCAGCATTTTTTTTAGATTGGCTAATTTTACTTAGCATTATATTCTCCAACTTCATTCATTTACCTGCAAATGTCATTATTTTATTCTCTTTTATTTAATTTTTCTATTCTAATTTGTTATATGTGACAGTAGAATGCATTACAATTCATATTACACACATAGAGCACAGATTTTCATATCTCTGGTTGTATACAAAGTATATTCACACCATTCATGTCTTTATACATCTACTTTGGATAATGATGTCCATCTCATTTCACCATCATTTTGAACCCCATGCCCCCTCCCTTCCCCTCCCATCACTTTGCCCTATTTAGAGTTTCTCTATTCCTCTCATGCTCCCCCTCCATACCCCACTGTGAATCAGCTTCCTTATATCAGAGAAAATATTCAGCATTTGTTTTTTGAGATTGGCTAACTTAGCATTATATTCTCCAACTCCAACCATTTAGTGGCAAATGCCATGATTTTATTCTCTTTTATTGCTGAGTAATATACCATTGTGTATATATACCACATTTTTTTTATCCATTCATTTACTGAAGGGCATCTACGTTGCTTCCACAATTTAGCTATCATGAATTTTACTGTTATAAACATTGATGTGGCTGTGTCCCTGTAGTATGCTGTTTTTAAGGCCTTTTGGTATACACCGAGGAGTGGGAAAGCTGGGTCAAATGGTGGTTCCATTCCAAGTTTTCCTAGGAATCTCCATACTACATTCCATATTGGCTGCACAATTTTGCAGTCCCACCAGCAATGTATGAGTGTGCTTTCTCCCTCACATCCTTGCCCACACTTATTGTTGATTGTTTTTTTTTTTTTTTTGATAGCTGCCATTCTGACTAGTTATGATTTTCATTTCTCTAATTTCTAGAGATGTTGAACATTTTCCCATATTTGTTGATTGATGGCATATTATCTTCTGAGAAGTGTCTGTTCAGTTCCTTGGCCCATTTATTGATTGGGTTATTTGTGTTTTGGGGGTTTAGCTTTTTGAGATTTTTCTATGCCCTAGAGATTAGTGCTCTATTGATGTGTGAGGGGTAAAAATTTGCTCCCAAGATGTCGGCTCTCTATTCACCTCACTGATTATTTCTTTTGATGAGAAGAAACTTTTTAGTTTTAATCCATTCAATTTATTGATTCTTGATTTTAATTCTTGCACTATAGGTGTCTTATTAAGGAAGTTGGGGCCTAATCTGACATGATGAAAATTAGGGCCTACTTTTTCTTCTATTAGACACAGGGTTTTGGATTTAATTCCTGGTCCTTGATAGACTTTTTGAGTTGATTTTTGTGCATGGTGAGAGGTAGGGGTTTAGTTTCATTTGATGCATATGTTTATCCAATTTTCTCAGCACCATTTGTTGAAGAGACTATCTTTTCTCCAATGTACATTTTGGGCACCTTTGTCTAATATAAGATAATTGTAATTTTATGGGTTAGTCTTTGTGACCTCTATTCTGTACCATTGGTCTACCAATCTATTTTGGTGCCAAAACCATGCTGTTTTTGTTACTACTGCTCTGTAGTATAGTTTCAGGTCTGGTATATTGATGCCTCCTGTTTCACTATTCTTGCTAGGGATTGCTTTAGCTATTCTGGGTCTCTTATTTTTCCAGATAAATTTCATGATGCTTTTTCTATTTCTATGAGGAATGACATTGGGATTTTGGTTGGAATTGCATTAAATCTGTATAGTGCTTTTGGTAGTATGGTCATTTTGATACTATTAATTCTGCCTATCCAAGAGCAAGGCAGAACTTTACATCTTCTAAAGTCATCTATGATTTCTTTCTTTAGGGTTCTGTAGTTTTTATTGTATAGGTCTTTCACCTCTTTCATTAAGTTGATCCCCAAGTATTTTATTTTTTTGAGGCTGGCTATTGTAAATTGGGATAATTTTCCTCATATCCCTTTCAGAGGATTTGTCACTTATATACAGAAATGCCTTTGATTTTATGAGTGTTAATTTTATATCCTGCTACTTTGCTGAATTCATTAACTAGTTCTTGATGTTTTCTGGTGGAACTTTTTGGGTCTTCTAGGTTTAGAATCATATTGTCAGCAAATAGTGCTAATCTGAGTTCTTCTTTTCCTATCCATATCCCTTTTATTTCTTTAATCTGTCTAATTGCTCTGACCAGTGTTTCAAGAACTTTTTAAATAGAAGTGGTGAAAGAGAACATCCCTGTCTTGTTTCAGTTTTTAGAGGGAATGCCTTCAATTTTTCTCCACTTAGAATGATGTTGGCCTGGGGCTTAGCATAGATAGCTTTCACAATATTGTGATATGTTTCCGTTATCCCTAATTTTTCTAGTGTTTGGAACATAAAGGGATGCTGCATTTTGTTCAATCTTTTTCTGTGTCTATTAAGATGATCATATGGTACTTATCTCTAAGTCTATTTATGTGATGAATTACATTTATTGATTTCCATATATTGAACCATCCTTGCATCCCTGGGATGAATCCCACTTGATCATGGTGCACTGTCTTCTTGATATGATTTTGTATCTGTTTTGCTAGAATTTTATTGAGAATATTTGCATCTATGTTCATTAGAAATATTGGTCTGAAGTTTTCTTTCTTTGATGTGTCTATGCCTGGTTTTGGAATCAGAATGATATTGGCCTTATAGAATAAGTCTGCAAGAGCTCCCTCTTTTTTATTTCCTGAAATAAACTGAAGAGTATTGGTATTAGTTCTTTAAAGGTATTGTAGAACTTGGCTGTGTATCCATCCAGTCCTGGGCTTTTGTTGGTTGGTAGGCTTCTGATAGCGTCTTCTATTTCATCAATTGATATTGGTCTATTTAAATTGTGTATATCATCCTGATTCAATTTGGGCAAATCAAATGACTCAAGAAATTTGTTGATGCCTTTGGTATTTTCTATTTTATTGGAGTACAAATTTTCAAAACAATTTCTAATTTCTTCTGTATTTCTGTAGTGTCTGCTGTGATATTACCTTTTTCATCATGTATGTTAGTAATTTGAGTTTTCTCTCTCCTCTTTTTTAGCTTATCTTAGCATTTGTCAATTTTATTTATTTTTTCAAAGAACCAACATTTTGTTTTGTCAATTTTTTCAATTGTTTCTTTTGTTTCAATTTCATTGATTTTAACACCAACTTTAATTATCTCCTGTCTTCTACTGCTTTTGATGTTGATTTCTTCTTCTTTTTCTAGGGCTTTGAGATGTAATATTAGGTCACTATTTGTTGACTTTTTGTTCTTTTAAGTTTTGTTCTTTTAAGTACTGCCTCATAGTGTCCCAGAGATTTCGATATATTCAGTGTTCTCATTTACATCTAAGAATTTTTTTGATCTCCTCCTTGATATCTTCTGCAACCCATTGTTCATTCAGTATCATATTATTTAGTCTCCAGGTGTTGGAGTGTTTTTTTTTTTTTATTATCTGTACATTTTTGTATTTGTTAACAGTTGCTTTGTGGCATAATATACAGTCTATCTTAGAAAATGATCCATGTGCTGCTGGGAAGAAGTGTATTCGCTTGTTGAAGGATGAAATATTCTACATATGTCAGTTAAGTCTAAGTTATTGATTGAATTATTGAGTTCTATACTTTCTTTGTTCAGCTTTTGTTTGGAAGATCTATCCAGTGGTGAAAGGGGTGTGTTAATGTCACCCAAGATTATTGTGTTGTGGTCAATTTGACTCTTGAACTTGAGAAGAATATATTTGATGAACATAGATGCTCCATAGTTAGGGGCATATATATTTATAATTGTTATATCCTGTTGGTGTACATTTTCCTTGAGTAGTATGTAGTGTCCTTCTTTATCCCTTTTGATTAACTTTAGCTTGAAGTCTACTTTATTTGATACAAGTATGGAAACCCTGCTTGCTTCCACTGTCCATGTGAGTGGTATTGTAAGCTACCTGGTACCGAAAACCGGGAGGAAAACTCTCGGAGGCAGAGTAAAGCTTTTACTACTTTTACTTCTACTTTCTTAGAGCTTAGAGAGAGAAAGAAAGATAGAGCTTTCTTTTTTAGAGCTTAGAGAGAAAGAGAGAGAGTTTGAAAGAGAGAGATTTCTTCTTTAGAGAGAGAGAGAGAGCTTAGCTTTTAGAGCTTCTTTCTTCTTTGTTCTTTCTTCCTCGGGAGCCTCAGCTTGACTCTGACCAGGAATTACTTCTTCTATCTGGTTTCTCTTCTGTAACCGCTCTGCCTACATTCTGGCTGCTCTGATTCTTTTCTTCTTCTCCGACCCGAACTCTTCTTCCGGCTGAGCGACTGCATGACTGACTGAATGAATTCATTCTTCTCCTCCTGACTCCGACCGCTTTCACCCGGTTATATACCTTTAGCTTTGCGGGTGCCTCACGTGCATTTACAGGTGCGTCACATACATACTTATTATCAGGTGGAACTTATGGCTTCCAGCTGACCGCAATAGCCATCTCCCTAATTGGGGCTCCTTCATGGTATGATATTTTTCCCAACCTTACACCTTCAGTCTATGTATGTCTTTTCCTATAAGATAAGTCTCCTGGAGGCAGCCTATTGTTGGGTCTATTTTTTTTTAATCCACTCTGTTAGACTATGTCTTTTGATTGGTGAGTTTAGACCATTATCATTCAGGGTTATTATTGAGACATGATTTGTATTCCCAGAATTTTTGTTTATTTTTGTTATTTAACTTGACTTGGTTTCTCCTTTGATTAGTTTTTCTTTTAGTGTAAGACTTCCTGCTGCTGATTTTCATTGTTGTTTTTTATTTCCTCTTCATGGAATAGTTTGCCAAGGATGTTTTGTAGTGCAGGATTTCTAGCTGTAAGTTGTTTTAACTTTTGTTTATCATGGAAGGTTTTTATTTCATCATCAAATCTAAAGCTTAATTTTGCTGGATACAAGATTCTTGGTTGGCATCCATTCCCTTTTTATTTCAGGGCTTGATATATGTTGTTCCTGGATCTTCTAGCTTTCAGAGTCTAGGTTGAAAAATCTGCAGTTATCCTAATTGGTTTCCCCATATATGTAATCTGATTCCTTTCTCTTGTGGCTTTCAATATTCTCTCCTTATTCTGTATGCTATGCATTTTCATCATAAATTGGCTTGGTGTGTGGATCTGTTGTGATTTTGTACATTTGGCTTCCTGTAAGCTTCTTGAATTTTGTTTTCTAATTCATTCTTCAGGTTTGGAAATTTTTCTGATATTATTTCATAGAACAGATTGTTCATTACTTTGGTTTGGAAATCTATTCCTTCTTCTATACCAAATGCTTCCTGCATTTGTTTATGTGGCTCTTTGCAAAATGATCTTTTGCTGCCTGTATTTGCTCTCTTATATCATGCTTTAATTCATGGAACATTTTAATTATGTACATCCTGAACTCCTTCTCTGTCATTTCTTCCACTGTGCTGGCCATAGATTCTAATAATGTGGTATCTTGATTTGTTTGGGGCACGTTCTTTCCTTGTCTTTTCATGTTGCTTGTATGTCTTCCCTTCGAGCACTGTGGGTCTGAGGCATTAACTGTTTTTTACCGTGTAGTCATATAGTGCTCATGTAGGGTTTCAATACCTTTCCTTTGTTGGGAAGGACAATGTTAACAGATCCCAATATAAACAATGTACAACCTATAAACAATTCATTGCTTTTAAGACGTTTATAGTTTGGTTACAATGTACAGAATATTGAATTTGATTATTATCTATAATATAATCATTAGGTTTGTAAAAGCGTTTACAGTTTCTGATGGTGGACAATGACCAGGGGTGAGGTGTAGGGTAATATGCTGAGGAGGTAGGATGTGAGGATACAGAGTTAGTATATTATAGCAAGTGTGAAAGAGAAATCTAAAGAAGAGGGTTAGTAGCCAGAGAATAGACAGGAAGTAATTTTGGGTAGACAAGAACATGGGAAGAGAGTAGAATACATAAAACAAACACATATATATTTACTAAGAAAAATAAAGGATGTCAAAATAGTAAAAATTGGAGGAAAAAAGAGAATATACAACACAACTATAATATACTATTCAGATCTCCAAGTCCTCAAAGTTCTAATTCATACAAAGTACTTGGGCCCAAAAAGAGAACCTTGAGGTGCAGTCTCCCTTCACAGATTGGCAGGTGCCACATATTCCAGGTGCCCTGCACCATAACCACCCCTCCCACCCTGGTTACTTTAACATCCTGTGGGTGGAGTTACCAGCTATCAACAGACAACCCCACCTGTTTTCTTCATTTGATATATGTATTTTTTTTGCCTCTTTTTTGCTCCCCCTCTATTTTCATGCCATCTCATTCCCAACATATTTTCTCTACTTATGGTTAGGTTACAAGTCTCCTGTCTTGATATTCAGGTTCTGTGATTCCAGGTGGTACCTAAACCAAGAACATGATAGAGATGGGACTTTGGATATGCAGAAAGATCTATGACTGAATCAACGTATGACTTTTCTTCTGGGAAAAAAATTAAAGTTTATGAATCACTTCTGGTAAGTGGCTTTTGTCATGGACACTTAGGGGTCATTTGCTTTCAATTAAGCTCCCACTTAAATATTTAAATACACTGAATTATCACAGTGTGTGTTATTGCTAGAAATACCCAGTATTTGTTTGAAAATAAAATGAAATTTAAGAGAAATAAAGTTGGAGATAAAGGTACCTGATGAAGGTGTTCCAGCACCTGCTGTCAGACAGGGTCACAGCATGGGAGAAGTAGCAGCAGGGCTGCTCTATCTGGAAACCGGAACCATAGGAGTTATTTAATTTAACAATGTGTTTTTGTTTAATTATTGATACTTATGATATGGATGACAGGAAATTTTCCAATTCCAAGAGAGAAAACATGTTGTTCAGACATGCAAGAATATTCCCAGAATGAGAATAAAAACATAATTAAGAAATGTCCCCAAGTGTACAATATTTCCGAAGAAATGAATTAACAGCAATGATTTTTTGAAAGTTCACAATAATAAGATTACAGATCAAGATTTCGGAGAGCAACTTGGGCAACAAGTGTCAGGCCTTAACACTCTCTGCCGAGAGGATGGAAAGCTTTGGCTACTTGCTATGCTCTGTTAAGGACCTAGGCTAAGCAGGGGGCGTGGCTGTGACGTATCATGAGAACCGAAACCGCCCTGCTGTTCACCGATTGGCTACTGTCCACTATAAAGTGCTGTCCACCTAAGAATAAACGAGTTTTCAGCACCACTTCTGACTGAACTCCTTAACGTGGCTCTGAGTCCTTTTGAAGGCAGCGGAGGAGGCATTAGCGACTCCTATCTTCTCAGCCTTGTCTCTGCCAAGGTAAGCTCTCCCCACCATTCGTTCTTTGCTGGACAAAAAAGATTCATTTTGGGCCCATGGGGGGGGGGGTCTAGAGACCTCAGCCCATTACTATAAGTTTGCTACAAACAAGAGTTGTTTGCCCCTCAGTTAATAATTCCTACTAGGCCTCCTGTTCTAAAGCCACAAGCCTTGCAAAATCCTAATTACAGAGAAAGAATTATTTTACCCACAGTACAGGGCCCACTGTACATAGACTACTTGATTAAAGGATGATTATGGTATCTTCTGCGGGGAGAAAAGGCTAATAAAAATACATCTCCCCTCCAACAGATCCTTCTTTACCTTACACAAGGATTTATGATGAGGATGGAAAACACATAGTTAATATTGGTGGCAAATGGGTTGACATACTGGGTTGACGTACAAAGCTTACCTTTTAGTCAAAGATTACAAAGATTTAAGGCCTGGTGCACTTTAATAAAAGAATAATAATAAAAAAAAAAACTCTTTGAGAAAGCAGCTCAACTGGTTTTATAAGAAAATAAATGTAGGCAATTAATTAAAATAGGTTTTATAAGACATATTTTTAGAATAATGTAAGAAATATTGTCAGATTCTTAAGACTTTAGGTATATCGGGTTTTTAGATGCTTTCATATTAGTTTATAGATTTTAGGTTATCATAAGCATAAGACTTACGGAGACTTTTAGATGGAGACCCTAGATTAGAAATAAAGTACAGGTATGTTTAAAGTTAAAAATTAATGATAGGTTAGGAGACATAGAGCCTGGATGCGTAGTTTGGCACTTAATCACTGAAGTTAATATATGAAAGGTTAATCAAATCACTTGGAAAATACCTGAAGAGGTATAAAAATAAAGGTTCTTGGAGGAGAATGATGATTAATAATAAAGAAGTGTTCTTCAAAGACTAGAATCAACTCATTGTCTCATTTTTTGTACTGACACAACTCATCCTTCAGGACCCCCTGGATCCCGCTGGGGCTGGACCCCAGCAGGTATCCTTAAGTATATAACTCAATACTTGAAAGATTTGGTAGACATTCTGTATTTCAGAACATTAAAAAATAGCTGCCCTTATTAAGCCACAAAAGATTCTTTGCTTTAAAATTTAAGTCATCTCTATCTTCTTGACAACTATTGATGACCCAGTCACAGCATTATATTTAATATGAACTGTAATGACTGTTTATTTTTTTGAATTATATATCATTGAGCAAGAATCTGAATTGATTTCCTTTTGTAATAAACCAGTTTTGCTTGGAAATCCCAAAACTAGTCAAGATTTTATATTTTCTCTGTAATGACATTGTTTCCCCACAATCCTTAGTTTATAGAAATGTGATTTCAGTAATGTTGTATATGATAGTCCATTAGAGTTTAACAAAGACCTTTTATTTTTGTCTGGTAAAATAGTGGAGTCATTAAGAACTAGAGACATAGAATAGACCAAGGAGTGGGATAGCTGGGTCATAAGGTGGTTCCATTCCCAGTTTTCCAAGGAATTCCCATACTGCTTTCCATATTGGATGGACCATTTTGCAGTCCCACCAGCAATGTATGCGTGTGCCTTTTCCCCCACATCCTCTCCAACATTTATTATTGTTTGTTTTCTTAATAGCTGCCATTCTGACTGTAGTGAAATGAAATCTTAGAGTAGTTTTGATTTGCATTTCTCTAATACCAGAGATGTTGAACATTTTTTTCATGTATTTGTTGATTGATATCTTCTTCTAAGAAGTGTCTGTTCAGTTCCGTGGCCCATTTATTGATTGGGTTATTTGTTTTCTTGGTGTTAAGATTTTTTAGTTCTTTTTTCTAGAGATTAGTGCTCTATCTGATGTGCATGTAGTAAAAATTTGTTCCCAATTAGTAGGCTCTCTTTTCACCTCACTGATTATTTCTTTGGCTGAGAATAAGCTTTTTAGTTTGAATCTATCCCATGTATTGATTTTTGATATTAGTTCTTATACTATAGGAGTTTTATTGAGAAAGTTAGGGCCTAATCTGACATATTGGAGAATAGGGCCTACTTTTTCTTCTAATAGGCACAGTATCTCTAGTCTAATTCTTAGGTCCTTGATGCAGAGATATGTAAAAATGTGTTGTATAAGTGTAATATGAATTGTAAAGCATTCTACTCTCATATATAACAACTTAGAATAAAAAGAAAAAAAAAAGAACTAGCGTCAAATTGGCACTACTTTTTCTACCTTTCTGATTCATCACTGTCATTTTATAAAGTTGTAGTGTTGGGATTATAAATGTTAGATTTTTTAAAATTCCACAGTTTTCATTCAATAAAAATAGTCTTGCTTTTAGAAACCATCTCCATTATCAAGAACTCATTAAATCTTGACTTGGCTTATTCCATATTTGGGCACTAATAATGTTAGAAAAGACCTTCTTTTCCTTATTTTGCCCAAAACTTATCCTTAAATAGCTTCTTTTATTGACCCAAGTTTTATCGGTTAGGGCTACAGAGAAAGGTAAAATACCTTTTTCATTATTTTTAAAACATTACAACTATAATATTACAATAGTGTGAGACTGATGTAGAATAATTGATTATGGTAAATATTCTAATGAATATTTATTACTGCTATTTAGATATCAAAAACGTTCTAAGCAGTTTACTTATATTATCACATTAAAATATTTGCAAAAATTCCATATTATCCTCATTTCATGGAGAAGAAATTCATATACAAAGAGAATAATTGACTTTCAAAAAATGCCATAATTAGTGAGTATTGGTGCCAAAATTTAAACTTGGGATGCTGAGATAAGGCCACTGGATTATATATATGGAACCTGATTTATACTATATATGTTATTATGCTGTACTACATTATGTTGTGTTACATATGTCATGTTGTATTATATTAACATGCATTCTTAATAAACTGTGTTATATACTAAGCAGAAAGTCATTAAATAATATATGAAAGCACAGGTAAATATTTATTTCTGATGTCTCTTCCAACACTACAGAATCTGGGCTAGATCCCAATGGAAGAGTTTAAAGAAACAATCTCTGGGTAAGTGATCTATAGATACTAACATTTGGGTATCTAACACACTGTACTCTACTAGTCAACAGTTGAATAATTTTCAAATGTGTTTTTACTCTCTGATTCTTAAATATGCAGACAGCCATGGTATAGTAGAGATTTGAAGAAATTATTCAAACTATTCAAACGGTATATAGAGAACACAATAAAACAAACATGAAAAGTAAAGACATAGTACTAATTTAAGGAGTTGGATTTGTTAGAAAGCTCATTAACAATCATTATTAATATTAGACAAATAAGATACTAAACCTATGGAATACAACAGGATCTATTAACAAGGAGCATTCCAAAGTAAAGGAAAATGATAGGAAAACAAATATGATTCTGAACAGTTTAAAAAACTCAGTAGAAACTTTAACCTTGTAATACCCTCCTTTGGTCTCTCAGAGCCGCAGCCCACTCTGATCTTTTATTACTTTTTTGAATACTTCAAATAGCTTCTTGTCCTTAAGCTTTTGCAATATATTTTCTCTGAACTGGAATGTATTTCCTTCTGATCTTCATATAACTGGTTTCTGTTTATCATTCAGGTCCCAGACCACATACCACGTCCATAGACTTTCCCAATCTGTTTATTTATACTTGTATCCCTATCAGTCTTTATCACCCTGATACTACTACATTTTCCTTCACAGAGCCTATCAGTACTTGGCAGGCTGAGTTACTTTCTTTCTTTTTATTTTTTTTCTTCCCTTTCTGAATTGACACTCCATGAGTGCAGGGACTCTGTCTCTTTTATTCCTTGATATGCCTCCAAAGCTCAATCTGGCACATGTCAGATGTCCCATAAATATTCATAGAATGAATCAAGTTTTCCAAAATGCTAATGATATTGTTTGGGGACACAACCATATGGATAATTTTATAAAATGCTGTTTTATTCTTTTTTAGCATATTATAAGATATCCATAAGCACTTAAAATTTCCATTTTTTAAGAAACAGAAGTCCAAAATTCTACACTAGAAAATATCCAGTGGATATGGGCCTTAAAAATTTCACCTGTTTCTTCCCACTGAAATGTTATGAAAATTAATATCCTCTTACAATGCAACTTTTAATCTAATTCTTTCTGCTCTTCCTGGATTTTTACTATAAGTAATATAAAAGCAGCAAAGGAAAGGTAGGTCAGAATTAGAAATGCTTGTGCTTTCTCCAGTTTTCCCAAATTTACTGATTTCTAAAGACCTCAAGCCCAACTCTTTGCAACCATCTTTCTCTTTATCTCCACATTCCTCTGGCCCAGTGCTCAGCATGTAGGTATTGGCTCAGTAAAGGTCATTTTACATGAGGTCTTAAAATATAATGTTCAATTTCTTGATTAACTTTCAATCTCCTTATCTCCCTTACTTTCTTCAAAAAAGGCACTAGATGAATTTTCAATACATAAATCAGAAGCTTATGAATTGTACATGCACAAATATGTGAAAGGTAATAAAAAAAAATTTAATACAGAATGTTGCATCCTTTATACCCATTGTTGTTAAAGTAGCATTGCTACTCTGTAAATCCGTGCTGTAAATTGATGGGTTTCTTTCTTCCTACTCTTACATGTAAGCAATAGCAATTGTAGATAACATGCTGCTCTTTTGCTCTATGTCTATGACACTGAATAAGAGGCAGTATAGCAAAAGAGAATTTACCAACAAATTTAGATAATATCTATATCTATTATTTATATGTATACAATATGTATTCTGTATCTATCTATATATTATAGACCTAAATGTACATATGTATTAAACATACAGACATACTGATTCCACATCTATATACTACACATATAATATTTTATATCTACATATGTATTTTTTTTTTACCTAGCTGTGACCAAAAGACTTGATGAGAATGATTTAATGAAGGAAAACTTTATTTTGGCTCATGGTTTCAGAGGTTCAGTCCATGGTCAGCCAACTCCATTGCTCTGGGGCCTGAAGTGAGGCAGGCCATCATGGTAGAAGTGCATGGTGGAGGAAAGCTGCTCAGCTCATTGAAGCCAGAAAGCAGAGAGAGAAGAGAGAGAGTGAGAAAGAGAGAGAGTGTTCTGCTCACCAAGGACAAAATATAAACCCAAAAGGTACATCCCCAGTGATATAATTCCTCTAGACATACCATACCTGACTGTAGTTACTACCCAGAACAGTAGTATTTTCAAATTATTAATCCATAAAATGTATTAATCCACTGATTATGTGACAGCTCTCATAATCATTTTACCTGTGAATATCCCTGTATTGTCTCACACATGAGCTTTTAGAGGACACTACCTATTCAAACCATAAAATCTTATAAATAGATCTAGACATAATAATAAAAATAAAAAATATGTTTCTTATGGCCATGGGTAGAGAAAAGAAGGTGCTTTATCATTTTAGGGAATCTAGTTAGCAAGTGACCATGTAGGATCTTGCCCAGTTGAGATTCTAGTTTTCTAGAATCTTATACCTATTGGGAATAGGCTATAGACCCTTGCTACCCAACAGAATTCTCTGTAATATAAGAAAAATTCTATAGCTGCATTGTAGAGTAGGTTAGACCCTGGTCACATGTGGCTATGGAGCAATTGCTTGTCTAGTGTAACTAAGGACCTTTTTTATTAAAATAAGAATAATTCAATACACTGTCATAGATAGAAAGCAAAAGCAAACGTAGGAAAACAACCTCTCTAGTTTCAGAGAGAAGAAAGGTGCTTTCCTTCCTGAGACTGAATGTGCTGTGGGAGTGATGTGGATAAGGAACTAAAGCACTTCCTTACGAGAGGCAGTGATGGGGATAAGGAAAGTATCCATGCCTTAGAGTCAACAGGCCTAGGTCCAAGGCTTTGTCCCTCCCATAATAAAACTGCATGAGCTGCGGCAATCTCTTTTATTCGTACTCTTGTTTCCTCTCAAGCAAAATGAGTAGATTTGAAATATTTATTATAAATGGTAAATTCATAAAGGAATTGATAATATCACTCTCATAAAATAGGCACAACAATCTATCTTTTGGAGAGTGGTCCGAAACCACTGCAATAGCTAAAACAGTGTGCAAATAGCTAGAAAAAGAAAAGATACTGCAGCAGAGATGCTCATGAAAATCAAGTGATGTTGCAAATAATCATCATTTTGTTTATTTCTTAAAAGCTATATTCACTGAAGGCTTATTATGTGTTAAATATTGTGCTAGGAGCTAAATATACTTCAATCTAATTTAATCCTTACAAAACTTGATGAGTATTATCATTGTACCCATTTGCCGGAAAGAAAACTGAGCTTCAGATAGATTAGGTAACTTGCATAAGGTCATATAGTTAGAAAGTGGTAAAACTGATTTTTCTCAAGTCTATCTTTCTAGTATCATATGCTATACTAGCTGCTATTAATGATGCTTATTATATTCCAGCTACAGTAGTCTGTTTCTTTGTATTATCTTTTTTATTTTTTTTATTTATAATAGTAGTATGTATTACAATTCATAATGCACATATATAGCATCTTTTTTTAAATAAGAACTCTGTCAATGCTTTTGTAAAAACTGTCTCAAGAATTCTCCTACTCCATATCTTGAGTGTCCTGACTTGTAGGAGAAAACCTTAGTAAGATTTCTTGAGAATAGAGACTATGAATCTTCATCTTATAAAGAGTAGTCCTTTCTCTACATCTATCAACCTTTTACTTTTTTTTAACCTCACTCAGTTCCACTTATCTGAATGTACCCTTCAGTCTCATTTTGACAACAGGCTCACCTTGCAGTGATCTAGATCACTTCCCACTGTACAAAAGAACAATTTTAAATGCCATAAAATATTCTCCTAGAGCAATAATTTTTAATATTAAAATCATCTACAATTCTAAATAGCTGAGACATAGTGAAGAGATGATACAGCTATCCTTTAACTGAAGCAAAATGATTATATCTACAAGTTAGATAGCATACTTCAAAGTCAATCTCTCCCTGCCCTTCTTTTTTTAATATTTATTTATTTGTTTTAGTTGTACACAATGCCTTCATTTTTACTTGGTGCTGAGTATTGAACACAGGCTGTGCACGTGCTAGGCAAGAATTCTACTGCTGAGCCACAACCCCAGGCCCTCTCCCCTACTTTCTCTTCCTCTCTCCTTCCCTCTCTTTCCCCCTCTCATCCTCCCTCCCTCTCAAGGTAGAGTCAGTGCACTATCCAGAGAAAGGCTGAAGCTCCCTTTCTCACCAATACCACTATCAAATACCCCAATGCTAGAAGTTGATTTTTAACCAGCCAATGAGTTAGACACAAATAATTGACAAAAACCTGATTAAGAGACTTGACATTAAAATTACCAAATTATCATACTCTATGAATATTCATCAGCTTCTTTCCATAAATATGTTCTACTAAAGAAGTTTAGTCTCACTTTTAAAGATATACCATTTTTCTTATAAAGAGGTTTACATTTAACAGTTTTATGCCTATGTCCCACAGATATTTACTGAATATCTATCATGTGCAAAGCACAGCCTCAGCGGATTTAAGGGATATGAAGACAAAGTCCCACAATTTGCTCTCAGATAATACTGAGTCTGTAAAAACACCAGGATCCATCATTATGATTGTCTCTGAATATATGAAAAGTCCCTTTTAGGCACTGCCATCGCCATTGCCACCACTCACTACTGCATCCAATTTTGTATAGATTGGAATGAGACATGGGCTTGGTGAGCTGAGATATAACTTCATACTAGAGAAACACAAAGAAAATAAGTATGCCCAAGTAAAGAAAATATTTGTATATCACTTACCCTTAACTTCCTACTCCCTGGAGACAAGACATTTTGTATGAACTCCAGAGAGGTCATCAATGGGTCAGTCTGCAGTGTTTGTTCCAAAAGGGATATTTTGTGACTTTAGTAACCAAGGTAATATGATTATGCCCTATAGTTTAAATTGAAATAAAATAATTCAGTCATAAAATAATTATAGAAGATGACTTTCTGAGAATTTTTATAAAAGTCTTATTTTATAAAAAATAACATCCTTCAAAAGCATCATTCTAGTAAATTGGAGGAAAATCATTATGAGTAATTCTTTATCATGTCATATAAGTACACAAATACATGAAAAGGTTGAGAAAAGTGGCTGAACTAAATGCAAAATCATGAGAACAGTATTAGGAACAAATTTCACACAGGAAAATATGTAATAAATGATAAATTCAACAGAAGCTAAGTTCATATTTTGGTATTACTAGCTACTCTCCAGTGAGAAATATTATTTTTTTTGTGAACCTATATTGTGGTTTCTGAAAATATACCAACTGTACCAATATACCACGTATTTCCCACTAGTACCATTTTCTCAGAAGTTGTTTTCTCCCCTAGGGAACTGTAATGTCTGATATTTATAAGTACACTCCAAGCCATACTCATTATTTGAATCCATTTGAAGGTTTATAACATCAAAAAGGAAAGTATTAGTATCCTTAATATATAGATATCATAAAAATAGAATAACTGAATTTTTGCCTTTGGACCACTATCTTTCCAATCTCTTGCCCTAGCCCATCAACCACCATTCTACTCTCTTCTTCTGTAAGTTCGACTTATTTAGATTCCACATATAGTGAAATCATATAGTTTATGTCTTTCTCTCTCCAGCTTATTTCACTCAGAATAATGTCCTCCAACTTCCAGTCTATGTATGGTGTCATAAATAATAGGATTTCCATATTTTATGGATAACTACTATTCCATTATGTATATAAGATACATTTTTCTTTATCTATTCATTAGTGGATGGATAATTAATTAAGTATATAACTTATTATGAATACCACATATACAATTAAAAAAGAGAAAAATAAAAACCACAAGGCAGTAAAGTGGTGAATTAGATACACATATCTAAATTGACACATCTTCCAGGCAGATCATCTTTATGTGAAGAGAAATAATAAAATGCTGTAGATTAGAGTGGATAAATCTTAGCATAATTAGTAGTTCCAGGACTATCCATTTGACAAGGGTCACTTCAACAAATAATCAGTGATAATAGTCATAAAAGAGAGAAGATACATTTCAGAGAAATGTCAGAGGTAGAATGGTGATGCTTAATAAGCAACTCAATATGAGATGGTTAGTTATATAGAAAAATAAACATAGCTCCAGTGTTTTCTCAACTGGTTTTTGTAACCCAAAGTAGTAAGTTTAAAACCCTGAGCCTGCCATTTGAGACCTACAAGGATAGAATCTCAATCTATCTTTTTTTCTTGTCTCTGGCTTAATATGTCTTTGGATATGAGTCCTTACTGTTCAACCAATATTCTCTGCATCTTTTTACCTTTCTGTCTTTTTTCATGCCATCTCACATATCTACGTTGTTCAGCTTCAAAATTTAGTTCACATACAGCCTACTCCTCTGTGCAGTCTTGCTTCTCCTCCTAGAGTAGTAACTCTCACTTCTTTGAAAGCCCATAGCACTTCATCTGTATCTCTTTTGTGTCATATATCTTATTCTCTTCTCAACATGGAATCCAGCTATCCTAGTAAGAGCTCATATGTCAGATCATGCCATTCCATTGCTCAGAACCCTGCCATAAACTTTTTTTCACTCAAGTAAATACCAAAGTCTACAGAAAGACCTATTTCACTGCTCCTCAATCAACTTCAGATACACATTATATTCATGCAAGAAACTATTTTTAAAAATGTCATGTCCAGGTCTTTCCCTAGAGTAAGTGCATCAATTGTCTAGGGAACTAGTTTTCAAATCTTTCTATGTTATTCCAAAACAAAGTCAGAACTGATTTAGAATTATATGACTAGTCTGAACTTAAGCTGCAAAATGATTTGGAAAAAATGCTTCCTGTTTACTTTGTGAAGAAAGACCAAATTTGGTTTCCTCTTTTTGACATTTTTGTCCAGCATGTCTATACTTGACTTAATTAAGCTCTAGCTTCTTTGGACTCATAGACCAACACATATGAACTTACTTAGAACACAACACTCTTGAAGAATTCAGTTTCTTTGATTTAGAAATATAACTTTTCTGCTGAGGAAACTGATAAAATTTGTTTTACCTAAAGAATAATAAAATATTTTAATAAATATTTGATTCATGTTTATCTCATTTGCAGTTGACTCAAAGCTGAAGCTGTGAGGGTGAGCAAGTATACTGGAGAACAGCTTCAGAATCCAGGATCATTTAATAAAATGAGCAGTGAAATGAATCTAATGAAGTTCAGTATAACTGGGAAAACATAAGTCAAAAAGGTACTGGGTATAGGAGGTATAGTATAGAAGGACCAAGCATATGAAATGTTTAGGAACTAAATATCAACATAGAGTGCAATAATTTTTAAACTTTAGTGTGTACCTATAAGCCTTGTTAAAACACAGTTGGGTGAGCTACACTCTCAGAGTTACTGGTTCAATTCATCTGTGATCCAGTCTGAGAATTTGTATTTTTTTTTTTTAAATTCTAAAGGAATACTGATACTGATGCTGGTGATCCAAAGGCAAAAGTTTGAGAACCATTGGTGTATTTAAATTGTTAAGGCATACATTACTGCAAATTAGGCTGAAAATTAAAAATTGTGCAGTGAAATAGGGATAAGTATTCTCCATTTTTTGAGTCTTTGAAATACTGTACTCTGTTTTGAGTGCTACCACAAGGAGAATAACCTGAAAAAAGAATCAGTCATGGTATAGGAACTTTCAACTTTGACACATAAGGAACTTGTGAAGGAACAGGACTATATAATATGAATAATATAAGATTTAGGTGAGAAAAAATGACTAAAGGACTATTACTTAGACCAAAAAGATTTATTTTGGGTGCCAGGAAACATTAGAGCCTGAATCCATGATCAATATGTATAAGGAGACATACTTCAGTCAGGATTAAGGCAGATATTTCTAGTAGCTGGAGTGTCCATTTCAGGACATGCTATAAGCCTATGAATATTGTTTTAGTTAGTTTTACAGTATTATTAATATGAAAATACTGCATTTGGGAAAACAAGGACAAACTAGAAAAAGGGTATGATCCAAAACCTCATTGAAAATTTGAGGGTAAAGTAATTTGTGAAAAGTCTAAAATCAATTCAATTTGAAATTGAAGAGAAGAAATGATAGATCTAATTAGGTGCATTGAATCAAAACCTAGACAGACCTCAAGACAATAGGGAAAGGTACAAGTTTAAGGAATTATAAAGTACGTACAGAAGTTGAACCCAATGCCAGCAAGAAAGCAAGACAGGTAAAAATTCACTCTTACCAGGGAACTTTACCACCCATAGAAAATGTTTTATTTCTGTTCTGACATAAGATATTAATAGCACTTAAGTATGAGTCCAAATTTGATGGGAACTATCTGGGAATTGATTAAAGTTAAAGGAACTCATGAGGATTGTAAGTCAGATAAATGTCTGTGTCATCCATCCTAAAGTAGTAAATGAGTCTGGGGAGGAGGGAGAAAAAAAAAGAAAAGCTTAGAAAGGAAGGTTTTCTGAAAATACCATTTAGTTAATCTGGAGACCCAGGTCTTAGAGAATGACAAGGATCTGGGGAAACATGGTTAATAATGATATTGTGGTGATGATTAAACCTTTCCTCAAGATTTTTCTTTCTTTGTGTGTGTGTTATGTCTGTGTGCCCTTTTCTCTATTTTCATCCTTATATTTCTCTGTACCTTCCAACTCTTTCCTGATTCTCTATACTGAGCAGAAACTATTAAATCAGGCACATTCATTTTGAATGATAAAACTTGGATGTTTTGTGATATATTTCTCTATATAAACTTTATATCCATTGTTAGCATACTTGAAGGCAGTGGGGAAACTGTGTGAATGGTTTGGGGCAATTAAGGGTCTTCTTCATGGCCACTATAATAACAGACTACTTTTCAGTTCTCTGATTTACCTTAGGGCAACAATGATCAAATCAAAAGCATTGGAGGAAACTTAATGGAACCAACTGCAACATATATTCCTTAAATTTAGAAAACAGCACAAATATTGGGTACTATACTTTTTGGAATAATATTTAAAATGTAATATTAGTGACATTATCCAATTGCAATTTCCGCTTGTTTGATTACTAAGTACTTGGATTCTATTTATACCTAGCTCAGTTGTTAAGGTTACATGGCAAGATCAATATAATGGTTTCAGTTCTTATGCATATCAGTAAGAACCACAGACTCTTAGAGCTGGAAGGACCAGTAGAAAACATGTAGTTCAGACCTTATTCTGTAGATGTCAAAAATAGAGGCTGTATACTGAGGGGGAAGGTCAATTTCACAGAATGAGAGAGTAAAAAAGCTGGAATATGAAGCACTTTGTGCTTAGTCATAGTTTGTGTCCTCTGATTGCACCCACACTCTTGATCAGAGGGTGATCAATCATTCTGGTTTGTCTTCAACATTCTCTGTTTTAGCACTGAGAGTACCATGTCTTGGGAAAAGTCTCAGTAAAAGGGAAATTTGAATTGGTCGTCAGTCACTTTACCAAACCAGCTACTGCACAGAGACACATGCTGATAGACCAAAGAGGATTAGCTCAGATTGTATGGACGCAGCTCACAAAATTCAATACTAGGACAGCTTTATACTGGATTAGGGGCTCCTAACATCCTCCTCAGAGTCCTACTCTTCCTCTTTTTCTTCCTGATTAAAACTGATGTACTTGAAAATTTAAACTATAAAATTTAAATGAAAGATCTATAGTGTGTGCCAGACATTCTATATTTTAGAATTTCAGCAGTGAACTTGACAGAGAATACTTCTGACCACATGGAGTATATGAAGCTTATATTCTGCTATAAGAAACAGCCAAAAATAACAACAAAAGTAATAATAACAATAAAAAGCAAACAACAGTGAGATAGATTATATGTTGGATGCTGATAAGTAATATGTAAATAGAGCGAGGGAGTGGGGGAAGAAGTGTTTGTAGGGATATTGCTCTTCTAGATAGGGTTTAATGGTAAAGCTCAGATGAGATGTGGTTTTATAGTATGAAAAGTCCTTTCCAACATCATTTCAATTATATAGGCATTTTCAAAGAGCATTATTATTGGATTAAACCTCAGTTAATATGACAAAGGTAAAAGGTACTGCACTGGAGTCCTTCACTGAAGAGATAAATATTTTAATTCCTTCTTGTTTTCCTATAACTGCTATTCCAAGAATGGCATTTTATCTGTGGGGACAATCATTAAAGGATAACTGAAAGTTTTCTAAGATTCAGAAGGGTTATAGAAATTACAATACAAACATTGTTCCCCAAAAGATCCTTTAAAATCATAATGTGAATTGTGTACATTTCCAGATGTTATGAAAACAAAATATTAGTTATACTGAGTGGAAGTTCCTAGAAAAGTGTTGTAGGATGCGATGTGCATTCTATAAATATTTGTTGAAGGAATGGATGTATTTATAGAAAATTAAAATGAAGCTTTTCTTCCTTATTCAAATGTTATTTTCTCAGTAAGACCTGCTATGACCTTCATGGTTTGAGTTGCAACTATTCCCAACACAACCTATCCTCATTCTTGACTAAATTTTCTCCATACCACTTATCACCTTCTTAACTCCATTATATATCACGTATTTGTTTGTCTTCTCTCATTAGAATATAAGTTCCATGAAGTCATATATTATTGTCTGATTTATTCACTGGCATATGTTTCTAAGCCCCTGAAATCATTCATTTGAGTTACAATATGGAATCTAGGCAATGCATTTGGAGAAAGAGTAAGAATGAAAGGTATAAAAAATATAAAAGAAACAAAACTGTCAATATTTGTAGATGACATGGCTTACTTTCTTTCTACAAAGAAAATGAACAATTACCTAAAATAATAAGAAATAATTATACTTAATAAGGAGATTCTATAAAACATGTATGTGATGTTAACAAAGAGAAGTATAAGTGTTTACATAGTATTATTCTGTATCTGGTGCTATCACAATCAGTTTACTTATACTGACCACATCCAATAATTATAACAACCCAAAAGATATTAGTTTTAAATGTTATAGCTTAGATATGAGGTATCCCCCAAAAGCTCATTTTCAGAGGTAAAATGATTAGATTATACCTTTCATAATCTTTTGGGTGTAATTGGTGGATTAACTGGATGGTGACTAGACAGATAGTATGTGGCTGGGGGAAGTAGGTAATTTTTAAATTTTTATTATATCCCTGGAAAACAGAGCTTTCTCTGATTTTTTTTTTTTTTTTTTTTTTTTTTTTTTTTTTTTTTTTTTTTTTTTTTTTTTTTTTTTTTTGCCATGTTCTGGCTTCTTTTCTCTTCCATGTCATTCCACCATGAAGTTATGCCTCATCTCAGGCCCAGAGCTATGGAGTTGGCCAACTGTAGACTGAGACCTCTGAAACCATGAACCCCAAATTAACTTTTTCTTTTCTACACTCATTCTTGTCAGTTCTTTTGGTCATAGAGATGTAAAAGCTGACTAAAACACTAAATTACCTGTAAAGAAACTAATTTAGAGTAGAGTTTAGTAATTTAAAAATGTGCACACAGTAGCAATATCAGAGCCAGGATTCAAATTTAAGTAGACTCTCTCTAGAGCCCAAATTTATAAACACCAAGCTATATTTGATTACACTGCTGTATTCTTTTATTTTTTTGTTGTTGTTGTTTTGGTACTGGGGATTTGAACCCAGTAGTACTTAACCACTGGCCACATACCCAGTCCTTATTTTCTATTTTATTTAATGACAGGGTCTCACTGAGTTGCTTAGGGCCTCGCTAAGATGCTGAAGCCAGCTTTGAACTCATAATCCTCCTGCCTCCGCCTCCTGAGCTGCTGAGATTACAGGCATGTGCCTCCATGCCCAGCCCACACTGTTGTATTCTTGAAAGAAAATTACAAAAAAAAAAAAATGTTTAAAAACTAAGTTCCATAATATCAACATAATATTGAAACTTCCTAAGGATAAATCTGTCAATAGATGGCTAAAACTTATATAGAAAAATTGTATAATGGTATTGAAATGCATTAAAACGAGCTAAATAATCAGAACATATACCATGTTCATGAACAGATGATCCAATATCATAAGGATATTCTCCCTGAATTGTTCTATATATTTTATTAAATACAAATAAAGTCCCACAAAGAATTTTAAGGGAAACTGTCAATCTGATTCTAAATTTTGTATGTAAGAACAAAGGAAAAAGTATATTCAAGATGCTATGGAATAAGAAAAATAAGGTGGGTGTAAACATTCTACTATTAAGTTAGAGATACTAAGACAGTATGATATTTACACCATTAGACTAATACTGACCAATGGAGCAAAATAAAAGTAAAAGCCCAGAAAAAGACCTATAGATACATGGAAATTTGAAATGTATGTCAGAGATGGCATTACAGAACATGAGAGAAGGTGGACAATCAATAAACAATTGATTACTATTTTTTTAAAAAATGAAGTTATACCTATATCTCACATTGCACACAACAGTTAATTCAAAACAGATGATCAACTTCAGTAACAAACTTATGAGATAGATATTATTACTACATTCATAGAGGTTGTGTACTTTGCCTAAGGTGATAGAAATATTAGGAAGAGTATCTAAACATTTATCTAAGGCAGTATGGGTCTACCTTGACTTGACTTTTCTTCTTTTCCCACAACCCTGCACCAAGCCTTATTGCTGTTTACTAAATATATCAGGTAAGCTCCCACCTCATTTCAGGACTTTTATATTTGCTTTTCACTGCATCCCAAAGGTTTCTTTCCTTTGATAACTTCATTACACAGTCTCTTATTTCCTTCAGGTCTTTAGCCATGTGACACATTCTCAGTAAGACTTTTTCTGACTGCCCTATACAAAATTCACCTTCCCCTATTTATCATCTCTTCACCTTCTCTGCTTTGGTTTATTTGTAACACTTATCACAATCTGTAGTTTTGTATATTTTACTAATTTTCCTTCATTCCCCAAAAGAACATGAGCTTCATAAAGTCAAGGATCTATGTCTGTCTTGTTCAACATTATATCTTAAGTGACTAGAACAATGATTTGAACAAAGCTGAGGTAGTAGACGAAGTATTGAATTAATTTCCCAAGAAGTTTTAAAAGATTCCAGTTTCCTTCAACCTGGCTCCCATAACTTGCCAATACTGCTTTCACATATGATACTGAAATTACATAAAAGCATCTGTGCCCAGATAAATTATTAAGATATTGCTCTGTGCTTTATTAGAATTTCTGAAGGATATTTGAGAAACTGCAGAAAGCATACATTCTCCTTTCTCCACCCCTAGAAGGCAGTAAAAACTGAGTTTGGAGGTTTTATTTTTTGTTTTTTGTTTGTTTGTTTGTTTGAAGAGTTATGGTTTGGATATTAGGAGTTGCCAAAAGCTCAAGTTAGGTAATGCAGGAACGTTCAAAACGTGAAATGATTAGATTATGAGAGCTATAGACTCATCAATGGATTACTCTATTTCATGAGTTAGTAATTTAAAAGGATTACTGTAATGGGTAATAACTGTAGGAAGGTAGGATGTGTATGGAGATAGTAGGTCACTGGGGGCATGACTTTGGGGATTTTATTTTGTATCTGGCACCTCTTCTGGCTGTGCTTACAGGATATATGAGCTGAGAAGCACTCCTCCACTATTACATTCTGCTGTGAAGTTTTATCTTAGTTTAGGCCCAGAACAATGGGGTCAGCCCACCATGAACAAAACCTGTGAAACTTTGAGCCATAATGAAGAACCTCTGAAGGTTTCTTGGACCCTCTCTTTGCTTTAGCTATTACCTGAGAGGTTGTTAGACATGCAGACTCACAGCCCTGCCAATTCCAGATGGAAATAATTGAAATCCATATTTTCATAATGCTCTAAAGTGATTGCTATGCACAAAGTTTGAGATACCTATAGCATAGTGGTTGGCACATAACTAGTACTAAGTATAGATTAATTCATTCTCTCCTAAGACTAAACTTTTATTTGGGAAGAGTTAAATGTATATTAATGGAAACCCCAGGCCTGCAGTGCAAGAGGGAGCACCTCTGCCACCTACTGAATGACCTTGGATAAGTCCTACCTTTCCTAACTTTTACACATGACACAACTGAATGACAACATTGAGCTCCTTTGAATTGTTTTACCAGTTTAAAAACATAATGTGAGTGAAGTATCTAGCACAATGTCTAGACCTTTTGTAATGATTTGGATGTGAGGTGTCCCCCAAAATCTCATGTGTGAGACAATTCAAGAAGGTTTAGAGATAAAATGATTGGGTTATGAGAGCCTTAAGCTGATCAGTGCATTAATCCACTGATAGGGATTAACTGAGTGGTAAAGTAGGCAGGATATGGCTGGAGGAAGTGGGTCCCTGGGTCATTGCCCCTACTTTGGCTCAGAAACTAAAATGAAAATCTAAACCACAATGCATTCTTATCAGGCTGTGAGCTTGAGAGGGACAAGTGTTGTTCACCTTACCTTTTCATCCACAAGTGTGGGCACTTAGTAAGTGATTAATAAATATCTGTTGAATAAATAGATGAAGTAGAGCTATTAAACAATGAAGTGAAAATCTCAGAAGGCAGTAGTTTCCTCCTAACTGCACATATCTAAGCAGACCATAATCTACTACAAATCAGGGAGACTATTGCTAAAAAACATATTTCAAGTAAGGCTTAACCAATGTTACTTCTGAGGTCCTTTCCAATTCTGATTTAAAGCAAAGTAAACCTCTGCAATGCCAAAAGAATTTTAAAAAATCATGTCACTTCAATTAACCCACTACAGTTGAATGCAAAGGAATGATCAAATTCTATTTGATATAAATTCCCTGTTGTTGTCTATATATTCATATACACAATTTCATTTTTTCCCTCACTGTTAGGTACAAAATGCCATCTCCATTTTACAGATGAAGAAACTGGAGTTCAGAGAGGCAGTAATCACAGAACAAAGATTGAGATATTGATCTGTAAGACTCAGAGTTTAGATACCTTTCTATAACATCCTATTTAAATAATCCCTCATACTGCTGAGATTCCACAGACTGTTGCATAAACGTAAAGATCAGAAACACTTTGAAGGAAAAGAAGCCTAGGGGAAATTTTTCTAAGTGCACCTATATGTTCGGTACCCTTGTTCTGTCATTATCTGATGATCCCTTTACACTTTTTTTCACTCCCAATGGCACTGGACATTTTTAATAAGCAACATGAAATCATCCACTAATGAAACACAAATGAGCTCATTATTATTAATATTAATTTGTGCCAATGTTCGAAGAGTTCATTAAGTCAGCTTTGGAATTTGAAAGACTGCTTCAGGAATCACTGAAAAATAAAACATGTAAAGGTTTTAATGGAACACAGTAGACCTATTTGATGAATCTAGACATATTTTGGGTCTCTCTATGGGTTTTGGAGGAGACTTTTTAGGCAAAAATATATCACAAATTATGCATGCTGTCTTTCAGAAATTAATGGTCAGAACTATCAATACTGCGATGTTGAGAATTTCAACTCTCCAAGCAATATTTCATCTTCACTGACAAATATATGCAGAAAACAAGTTGATATTAATTTTTTTTTCTTTTTTCTCATGACATTAGAATGGAACCTTATTAATATTATTTTTTAGAGAAGGAAGAATGTTAATTTTCATTTACCCTTTTCACTAATATCAGTGAAAAGAACAAATTATGAGGGGAATATCAAAGACCAGTTGTTGATCTTTTTTCCTTTTCACCTCTTTCCTTTGGGCTAGGAAATAAAAAAATAATAATAATGGAGGAAATGGAACAGTATCTCCTCATCTAGAGCATTTGGATTTTTACAGGACATAGATCACATTCATGAAAAATGATAAAGCTCAATATTCTACTTGAAACATTTATCCCAAATTTCAGACTTTCTGACATTAGTTTTATATCCCTCAAAAATAGTTTATAACATGGTTATTTATTGCTATGGAAAGATAAATATGTACATGAAATACATCTATGTAATGATACATTAGCTGACAAAAATGTTACTTTTTGGTTAAATCTTTATTTGTTTTGTTTTGTTTCACCATTCTAAAATACTAGCTGAACTCTGCCAGATGAAGAAGGTCTTCCTGCCACGTTGGTAAGAAGGAAAAAATCAATCAAAACAATTTGTTTATTTGCAAATGACTAGTACAGACTACATGTTAGCATTTTGCTTCTTAGGGAGAAGAAGGCTCACAGGACATGGTAGATTTTCAGCCCCTTTGGCTAATGGAGTGTAAGAAACTTTGTTAAACCATCATGATGCAAGACAAACATATCTGTAGGATATAGGTCAAAAGAGAAGCTGGTTGTTTTAAGGTAGACAGGTCAAGAAACAACCATTGAAATGTTTGGTCACTCTAGGGAAAGTGATTTAACCTCCAGCAGCCTCAGTAAAATGGGGATAATAATAGTGCTTCCCTTAAATGGCTATCATGTGGCTTAAAAGAGATGATACTATAATACTATAAGCATACAGCTGCAGCTACTAATGAATGCTCAATAAATGTTACTTGGATGAATAAATGAATGTATATGTGAGTACTACAAACTTTGGAGGGAAATTATAGGGTACCTTTGAGGAGTGACAATCAAGTTTGGGAGAAATAAGGGCATTTATTGAAAACAAAAACTAGCTATATTACATATTACTTAAAAAGTGCTAAAGATGGTAAAAAGCACAATTGTTGAGAAATGAAAAAATCAAATGGCAAAATATGATAACCTAAGCAGAATGTGAGCCTTGCAAATAACAGAAGAATGGGATGAAGATGAAGCACTATTAAAAATAAAACATTTTTTCTAGACTAGGGACTTATTAGAACAAGTAAAAGATTTATTGAGTTGAAATGCCCTAAGGACTAACTCTAGATATGGACTCAATTGGCAAGAAACACTATTTTGGCATCTTATGCCATCCGAACATTCCACTTTTGAGTGTAATTCTTAGATTTTAATTCAATCCTGGAGAGTTGTTGTAGTTGGAATGTTTCCCCCGTCTCTCTGTTCATATAATCTCAGCCATGATAATTATCTTATTCTCTACATGCTTGAGCATTTTTTTCAAATTTCTAAAGTACTTTCACCAATTATTTCTGTATTGTTATCATGGCACTGTAAGGTTAAGTTATTTCCTACATGTTACTTATGCAGGAAGTGAGAGCCCAAGAAGGGAAAGGACTTGCAGAATTCCTTAGATCCCCAAAATGGCAGAAATACTACACATTACTCTGGCTACAAAAATGGTTACAAATCTTTTCTCTCTTATGACAAAACACTCTGTGATATCTTCTAGTCCTCTACTATATTAGCTGTTTTTTTTTTTTAAAGAGGGGCTTGTCTCATTCATCTCCTTATCTTCAGTGAATTTATGTTGCTGATATATTAAGGATGTTCAAGAAATGTTTAATGAATGCAATAAATGTTTAATAAATGAATGAAAAGTCATCAAATTTATGAAAGAACAGACTAACTTGGGTCTCTCCATAAACTATATCTTAAATGCAAATCAAACATATAAATTAAAAATTATCTGTATACTCCTCCCTTGATTGCTTCTCTCTCCCTCTCCCACCAACCCCCTCCCCCAATTACTCTCAGATACCCAGAGCACTTCAAGACCTTACAAAAGACTACAGGTAGTATAGAAATATTCAAACGGAAAACTGAAACTTGACTGATACCAAATATACTTTAAAAGGAACAATAGCAGATTCTATTTCTAGCTATAACATAATGGAGATCAGATTCTATGAAAAATAAATTTGTATTTTCAGAAGGTATATTTTATAGACAGGGGACTACAGTTTACTTCTTAAAAGTTACCAATAAATCAATCACCTTAGCAGTAGCATAATAAATGTATTCCAACCCAGGAAATAGGGCATTTCACTTACATGAAAATTGTAGGTATAAGATGTAGTTAGTAAAGCATATCCTTCTTCAAGATCTAATTGCATGTCCAGAGAACTCTGAGTGATGAATAGACCCTCTATATAATAAACGAGAAATGAGTCTGATTAACTTTGTGAACCCTCTAGCAAACCAGACAATTATACTAACCATTGCCAGCTTGGGAACATGTACATTTCCTTTAGAATTTAAATATAATTACAGTGAAATAGTCAGCAATTAGGAATCAGGTGTCAGTTTTCTCCAACTACAAATCAATAAGGAAAGTGAAAGGATGCTAATGAAACCCAAAGTAATAAGAAACACAAACTCAGCCTACTTTCATAAGCCAAAGGGTCAACTCCACAGCTCTTTCCTTACCCAGTAAACTTCACCTTGCCATTTAAAAAATTGCATTTTTTTCTAAATAACATTAAAATGTGTATGTATACTGCATGCAAAATGAAATCATGTTTTCAATTGTTTCATATGATATATGAAGATATTAATACACCTTTATTCTTCCCATTTACTCTTTATGATTTTATTATAATCTGAGATTTAGAATCCAGATTATTTTTATTAAATTAATATTATTTCAATTGTCAAATATTTTTTTACATTTTTTACTGAGGGTTTTTTTTCTGGTTCATTTTAGTTATACACGACAGTAGAATCCATTTTGACATTATTATATATAAGTATGGAATATATCTTATTCTAATTCAGACCCCAGTACTCTCTTTCTCCTTCCCTTTCCACACCCCCTTTTCTCTTCTTCTATCAATCTTTCTACCATTTAAACATAGTTATTTTTAAATTAATTTATTGTGGTTGTATTGAACTTTTTGATCACATTTAGAATGAACTTACTGACATTTCTCCATATTTAACTTAACTCATTGCTTAATGCTAGTCCTTGATGCCTCTTTCCACATGCATGTGTTTTAATTTGGTTTTCTTTTTAACCCAGGATATTATTAAAACATTTATTATAAGATAATAATTCAGTGTTATACTTTCCAATATTTCTCCTACTTTTATATTTGAACATTGTTTAACTAGATTTAGAAATCTTGACTCATAGCCCTTATTTAAAAAAAAATTGCTAACATTTAAATTATCATGTCAAAGTGACATCTACAATCTCATGTTTACTGTAACACTATTCACACTATTCACAATGGCCAAGACCTGGAATCAATCTAAATGTTCATCAATAGATGAATGAATAAAGACAATGCAGCATATGTAAAAAATATAATACTGTTCAGCTATAAAAAAGTTAAATTCTGTCATTTTCCAAACATGGGATAAACCTAGAGAACATTATGTTAATTAAAATTAGCCAGGCATAGAAAAACAAATACTACAGGATCTCACTCATATGTGGTTTTAATTTTCTCTATTAATAGAAGCTTCACTTGTTTATTTTTATTTTTATTTTTAAGTTTTGCAGTGCTGAGGACTGAACACTGGGCTTTATACATGCTAAGCAAGTACTGTACCAATGAGCTACATTCCCAGGCCAACGTTGATCTTTCAAAAACTTCTTAGCACCCTAATATTTAAAATAAACTTGCATAATGATAGTTTAAATTTGTTCAGCTAACTTAACTTCCTTTTTTACCACTTTGTTTTGAATAAACTTCCTTCATGTCTGAAAACTTCACACTCAAAACTTTCACAAGCCCAGATTAGTAGAAAGTTCATTTATACTCTCACTGACTTAGGGGCCTTCTTCCTTTATATGGAAAAACTCTCAATATTTATTTTGCCCAGAAGGCCTATTCAGTGTTTCTCAGTTTACCCTGCAAGCCAGGTCAAGATAGACTCTCAAGGCTAACAGTCTCCCTAACCATTACTGTTTTCTCAGTGCCTTTAAATATGTGAATACAAAGAGTTGTTTTCCTGTATTTACTATTGCACAAGACAAATGTAAGGATCTAAGGGCAGCCTGATTTGGGTGTTATTGTTAATAGATATGTATATTTTTATAATTCAATTTTTATCAGGTTGTATTTATTGCAGTTTTTTTATTATTATTTTGCCTAATTGATTGGAGTTTTCCATTAGTTTCACAAGACTTGTACTTGCTAGAATTTTCTCTCAAATAAGAACAAGTCAGTCCTCATGCAGTATTGTCATGAGATGTTTATTTTTTCTTGTTCTTTCATGGATTTATTAGTGGAAACCCATTTTACTCTGAAATATTCTCTTACTCGTATATGTAATCATTAGTCATGCATACACACTCTTAACTTCATAAAATATTTCAAGTGCTAAGTAAATTAACAGTTATTTTATATTATGCCTCTGTGGAATGTGTTAATATTTATAGTTTTGAATGCCTGCACACACATACATATACACACACACACATACACAGACACACAAATTTTTTTATATTTAAAATATGAAGTCAGCATAATTGTTTCAATTTTAAAAGAAATATGGGAACAAACAATATCATAATTAACCACAAATATTTTACCCTAGGAATAGATCATTGATTCTATAGTCTTGTGAATACAATTTTAGAAAGGAAGATTTTGTTCATTATGTAAAGTTAAAAATACTAATGTTGGAGCTGGGACTATAGCTCAGTAGTAAAGTGCTTGCCTATCATGTGTGAGGCACTAGGTTAGATCCTCAGCACTACATATAAATAAATGAAATATATGTATACAATACATCATTATTAAAAAAAAAGAATATGTCTAAAAAATACTAATGTTACCTATGTGGTCCTGGTTATTTTTAGGAGTTCTTGAAAATATCATTCAATTACAGCTAATTACTCTAAAATTTAAAAGTCTCAGGATTTTTGTATTATTAGCAACAGGTTGAAAGCAACATTGATTATTTTGCCTAGACTTGTTAATAACAAAAAACAAAACACCTAAATAAATCAGTCATTTTTCATAATTAAGAAAGTGAAAAGACAAGCTATAGACTGAGAAAAATATCCACAACACATGTGTTTAGCAAAGACTTTTATCCAGAATATGTATACAGAATCTATGAGTGAATAATAAAAAGACGATAAGCAACCCAACGAAAAATCAGACAAAAAAATGTGTACACTATTCACAAGAAGATATAAAAATGGCCAATAAAAATGAGAAACAATACTTAATGTCCCTAGTCATCAGGGAATGGCAATTGAACCCATAAAGGACATCAGAATGGTTAAACTCAATAATAATGGAATCGTATTTATAAGAATATGGAACAATTTGGAATTCTCATACATTGCTGGTGGTATTATAAATTAATACATCCACTTTGGAAAACAAGTTAAGAGGTTTTTTTTTAATATTGATTTATTTGTTTTAGCTGTACACAATGACTTTATTCTTACATCATGCTGAGGATCAATCCCGGGCCGTGCATGTGCTAGGCGAGTGCTCTACCGGTGAGCCACAACCCCAGTCCAAGCTAAGATTTTTTTACAAACTAGAACAAATACTTATTATATAACCCAGTAAATCCACTCCTAGGTATATATTCAAGACAAATAAAATCACTTCCAAAAAACACCTATACATAAATGTCCACAGCAGCATTATTAACAAAATCTGGAAACATTCCAAAAGCCCTTCAACTGGTAGATGAATACACTATTATCATCCATATAATGGAACACTACTCAGTAATAAAAATGAACTCTCAATTCACACAACCACAAGGATAAATCTCAAATTTATTACAGTGAGTAAAAGAAAGCCAGCAGATATATACCATGTTGCTTAATATTATTTATATGACATTCTGGAAATGTTAGATCTAATCTATCCTGACAACGTGTTGAATACTGTGGGGAAAGAATTACTGATTGAAGTAGGACAGAAAATTGTTTTAGAGGTCATGGAAATATTCATTCAAATATTCATCGCGGTGATAGCTACACTCTCTCTCTCTCTCTGTATATATATATATATATATATATATATATATATATATATGTATATATAATATGTATGTATATATATACATACATATATGTGAATGATGTGTTTATGTGTAATATAAATAAATATATACTCTGTCTATATATATACTAATTAAACTGCACCATTATAATGCATACATTTTATTATACCTCAATGAACTTGATAAAAAATAAGAGAATGTCAACTTAAAAATAAGAAAGAATACATGATTGTAACCATAGTTAATCCGAGATATATTCTACCAGTGGTCAATTGTGAGTGAATAATCTTCATTTGTGAAAAGAAATGAATAACTGGACTACCACATCTATCTGTACCTCTAAGGCATGCTCCTATATTTCCCTAAAGAACCATATCACATGATCAAATCTGCATAAGTTCCATGTGCAAAGGTCCTTGATCCTTCCCTAATCACTAATTTGGCTCAAAACACACATTCATCACCGGGTGCGGTGGCGCACGCCTGTAATCCCAGCACTCTGGGAGGCTGAGGCAGGAGGATGGGGAGTTCAAAGCCAGCCTCAGCAATGGCGAGACACTTAGCAACTCAGTGAGACCCTGTTTCTAAATAAAATACAAAAAAGGTCTGGGGATATGACCCAGTGGTTGAGTGCCCCTGAGTTCAATCCCAGGTACCACAAAAAAAAAAAAAAAAAAAAAAAAAAAATTCATCAAATGGTTTATCTCTATGATTTCTCACCTGTGACTGGCTTGATCACTATACACAGAAAGAACAGCAGTAAGCATTTGACATTTGTTAAAGTTTGGATCCACAATGTGTTCAAAGTTACATGTGTTCAAGGCTTGGTCCCCAATGCAGCAATACTCAGAGGTGGGGCTGTCAAGAAGGTAATTGGATTTTGAGGGCTCTAATCTCATCAGTTGATAAATGCATATTCATTAAGTCATTAAGTTATAGTCTTATTGGGAGGTGGTAGAAACTGTAGGAGGTAGGGCCTGATGGGAAGGAGTAGGTCACTAAGGGCATGTCCTGGAAGCATATATCTTATCCCCAACAATTTCTATTCTCTCCTTTAGCTTCCTGGCTTGTCCTGTGGTGAGTAGCTTTTCTCTACCATGCCCTTCTGCTATGATGCTCCACCTCACCTCAGGCCCAAAGCAATGGAACCAGCTGACTATGAACTTGAAACTTCTGAGACCATGAAGAAAAATAAACATGCCCGCCTATAAGTTATTTTTCTCATATATATTGTCACAGCAATGAAAAACTGGCACACCAGTTAAGGTGAAGGGAACTTCTAAAGAACCATGATATATGCCACGTTTTATTAGCTAAGTGATGAATTTTACCTCAGCAGAAGTTGCAGATATGTGTTTAACAACCCAGTTAGTAAATGAATGCAGGAGAAAAAAATAGAATTGTTGTAATAAATAAATATTTTAATGTTTTTCAATATTGTTTAGTTTACTTCCCACTTTTACTAATGGTTATTTTGACTTCATATGCTGGGCACTTTTTCTATGAAATAGAATCTATAGAAAGCACTTGCCAAATGTTTTAAGAGACTTCTCGCTGTATTTTCTTTTGTAGTGCGAGCAAAAGCACAAATTTAAGGATGTTTCCTGTACAATGAGCAAATACTATTTTCATGAAATTACTTAGACAGTAAACTTTGGCATTTTTTATCTAAGATGGAGAAGTCTAGAGCTATAGATTTTTAATTTCCTTTCCTTGGAGAGTAATGGGGGAGGTCAGAGGTTGAAAATACCCCAAGGCTACTTTTAAAAAGCAGTTTATTCTAACTTCCAGAAAGAGCCACCTATGCTTTCCTAATCAGCACTTCTCCTCACAATGGGGTTCAGATCCTTTTTTTAAAAGAAATCTTTCTCATGTATTTCATTTAATTAGTCTCACTACAAGCACTGTTCATTGCCACTGTTAACATTATTTTTTATTGGTTCTTTTTAGTTAGACATTTTTTGGTGAACAGTGAGTTCCTAAATGGTACTCACTTATATCAGAACTCCATCTTGTCCTGACTTGTTGGCTATTGGGGATTTTAATGTTATAGGCAAGCTTCAAAATCTAGAGGCATCATGGAAAGTCTTTCTTCACATCAGGGAAAGATTTCTTCATGAAGGAAGAATACAAGAAATTCATGCACACAGAAAACAACAAAAATATCAGCTGTCACCACTAATATTCTGTGACTTCTTAAGTTCTAAAATATTTACTCTACAATTTTATAGCTTAAAATTTTGGGATCTCACACTCCCCTATCTTATCTAGGCAAATTTTATTGTTTACATGGGGTATTTTAACATTTCTTGTGTTATAAAAATGTGGCAAAGAACAATGTAAGTATACCAAATATGTTAGCATTAGGTGGATATTTCACAATGGGAAAGGAGTCTGCTTTTAAATTTGGATCATTCACGGCCTACCTTGAAATACTGAATTTCCCTCAGCATGCTTATAAAGTGTAATTTGAGCTTCAAAGCTTTTTCTGCATTGGTTTTTCAGGAACACAATCTCAATCATGTTGCATTAGTTTGCTATTTCTGCTATAACAAATATCCATTTAGTGGCTTAAAACATGCAAATTTACAATTTTACAGTTTTGGAGGACAGAAATCTGAAATGGGTCTCAGTGCACTAAAATCCGTATGTCAACAGGTCTTTGTTCCTTCTGTAGGTTTTGGGGGGAGAATACACTTTCTTATCTTATCCAGCTTCTATAAACATATATCTTGTGGTTCCTTCCTTCATCTTCCATGTCAGCAACATAGAATTTTCAAATCTCCCTCTCCTCTGATTTATGTATCTATCCTCAGATTGCTATGACCCTCCTGCCTTCCTTTATAAGGATTTTTGTACATTCAATACATTCAAATAATCCAGGACAGGTTCTCTATTTTAGGAAAATTAATTTAATGATATCTGGAAGTTTCTTCTGCCATGTAAGGTAAAACATTCATATGTTCCAGGGATTAGGATATAATCATTTTTCTGTGGACATTATTCTGCCTTTCACACACAATGACATTATTTCCTGTCTTATTTAAAAAGTGTGGTGGCACACACCTGTAATCCCAGCAGTTCATGAGGCTGAGGCAGGAGGGTCATGATTTCAAAGCCAGCCTCAGCAACGTAGCGAGGCTCTAAGCAAATTAGTGAGACCATGACTGTAAATAAAATATAAAAGGGCAGGGGATGTGGCTTAGTGGTTATGTGGCCTAGTGGTTACATGCCCCTGGGTTCAATCACCAGTACCAAAAAAAAAAAAAAAAAAAAAGAAAAAAAAAGAAACAAAAAGCATGCTAACAAACTACTTTATAAAGCTCTATGTCTTTGAACATGGCCCGGCAGTGTTAGAATGATTCATAATATTTATATACGAGCTAGGTTTAGAATAATGCCAATGTCAGAGGATTGAAGGCTTAAAACCTTAAATTCCACTGAATTAAACTTGAATAAGCTAAATCTAATTAGAATTTTGTGACAAAAGGAAAATATATTACAATTAATAATGTATTTATTTTGTCAAGCTTTTTAAAGTTATTTAGGTCCCATTCAATCTATGTGATATAGAAAAATGCATATCATATAGATGATTCTCTTTTACATGTTTTATTTGCCCAAGTAAATCCCCTTGTTGAAGGAATGGGCTGTATTATGCATTCTTTAATAGCAAAGAATCTAAACAAATCTTTTAGCTATTTAGAGGTCACTTAGGCCTTAAAAAGCTGTTCCATCATTATAGAGTCATAAAACTTAACAGCCCATGAATGTTGCCCGAGTTCAACACCAAAGGCTAAATAGGATAAAACAATACATTAATTACAGCCCATTATGATCATCAGTTGGTTGGGGGAATTGTGGTTACATGGAAATTTCAAAATATATTAACAAAACACTTTCATCACAGCAACAGCAGAAACGTTTTTAAAAATAAAAATTCCTCTTATACTGCCTAAACAACTTAATCTTTGTTTACAGTTGCTTGTTTCCTGTTTCCATGTGTATACAAACCTTGTTTTGACAGGTATGTCATCACAATATAGATACACATTTTCATTCACCTTTTCACACTCAATATGTTAATAGTTACAATTTTCATTTTAATGACTATAGTATATTCCACAGTGTTTATATAGAATGATATTCTTGATTCTATGATTGTTTTTCATATTTGTTCCATTTTTTCACAATTATACATATTGCTGCAATGAAATTTTTGTGTCCTTTTGTTTCTTGATAATGAGGACATTATTTTCTTGGAATGATCATTCAAAAGTATATGTAGTCACATGGAAATTTAAAACAAATAATGGAAGGATTTGCTCCATGTTCATGCTTACAGAAAGCCCTCTTAGAAATAAGAAAAAAATATTTTTGAAAGATGCCAATAGCATTTTTTTTCTGAATATTCCTCACATACCTGAAATCATTTTCCTAAGAACATAGATAAGGGTAAAGAATATGCTGAATGAGTACATATGTTTAACTATGCACAGATTATTGTTAATTATATAGAAATGATTATACATAGAAGATTGGGGGGCAGTAAAAAGGCATAGTTATTTTAAAAGACCACAGCTGCATGCCAATGGAGCAAATCATGAAATTGCACATACTACTCATATATATAGTTTATATTAAACTGCATGATAAATATTTAATTGCATAATTATTTCTCCTCTCATAAGCATTGACTTCTAAAAAATAGGATATTGAAATTCTACTTCTATATCTTGTATAAGCAAATAAAAAATCTGAGTGGTAATACAGGAAAGTTAGAATTTTCAAAAACACATGTGTTTGTGTGTGTGTGTGTGTGTGAGAGAGAGAGAGAGAGAGAGAGAGAGAGAGAGAGAGAGTGTGTGTGTAATAGACCTTAAGGCAATGAGTATATTTGTTTATTTCACATGAAATAAACAATTCTTTGTGTAGCTTGTCATTTTTCTCTTAATTCAAATATACAAGGAGAAAAGACATTTTGTTACAACTGGCAGTAAAATACTTAACAAAAGAAGTGGGCCATGTGTTAATGGTAACAAGAGATGGGAGGAAGCTATTATAAATTGAGATATATTACTGCTTTAATTTATTTACATTGTGTAGTTATCCAGTGTTTTAAGGAATTGGCAATCATCTCTAATTTGACTTTTAAGTAGGAAATATGACCAATATGTACCAAGCATTAAAACGTAAATGTCCCTTCTTAATTGTGTGATAGAAGTCAGAATCCAAATTAATGAGAAGGGTGATTAGCTTCTCTTATAGAAAGAGAATATCGTTCAGTGGACTAACTCTCCCTAACCACAATGAGTTGATCCACCAGAGAATTCCTGATGTAGCAACATTTGGTTAATATAAGAGAATACTGATTCATTTCAAATTTAAAATGTACTAGCTAAAGATTCCTTTACATATCACTGAGAAAAAAAGAAGAAAAACCAAAATAACTTCTAAGAGCTATTGAAACAATAATTATGATCTATTTCCTGAAAAGAAATTCTTTAGGATATAAAGAACAACTAATAATTTGTGACAATAGACAATATTATACACCAAGAGGCATGATTAGTCCCTGTGAAAAATGCTAAACGTTGCTTGAAAAGTTAATTTATTGTTGAAGTTAATGCCTAGGTCTATACAAAGTATTGTTTTACTCATATCTTCCAGCTTTCATTCATTTCATTCATTCTGGAACACCTATTAAATGCCAGATACTATGAACACATTAGTAAGCAAGACAAACATAATCCATGGTCTCTGGAGCTTATATTCTAATACATATTATTTTTCTATCATGAATATATTTTCTGTTACAAAACATCAAAAGACCCATTATTACTGGTAAAACAAATTATAAAAAAGCAAGAGATATAGTTGTCAAAGGTAGATCTTTTTTAGAATTAAATTGAAGGGTATAATACAATATGTTTCAGTGAATGTCAGAAAGGAAAGAACACACATACACAAGAAGTGTGAAAACTGACACCAACTTTGCTTTGGAAATGTCAGCAGAGGTCTGATATGTAATTCACTCTTCTGTTTTGAGAAGGATCAATGTGAAGCAAAAGGTTTTGCATGCCCATTTGCTGATGGGCCCTTTTTAATTCATGATTTCTCATAACAATAGCACTGGTCACCCTGGAAAAAGGCAATAGGTGATTAAAATTAATTAAATCCATTTTATCTTCATGCTCTTTGATTTACAAGCTACCCCTGGCGATATTGCTTCAAGGGATTGGGAAAACTCTACCAATCATATATATATATTGTACTTATTTTAAAAATATATTGTATTTTTTTTAAATTTTTTAGTTGTGCATGGACACGGTAACTTTATTTATTTTTATGTGGTGCTGAAGATCAAACCCAGGGTTTCACACATGTGAGGTGAGCGCTCTACCACTAAGCCACAACCCAAGCCATACCAATCATATCTTATATCAGGTTTCTAATGAGAAAGACAAATTCGGTTGTCTTCTAATCACAGAAATATATAATTGTCCTCTCAAACTACTAGCTTAAGGAGTAGACAGCAGTGGGAAAATTATCTTCAGGGATTGAAACCCGTAGCTA
The DNA here is from genome assembly GCA_025594165.1 of Tamias sibiricus. NCBI lineage: Eukaryota > Metazoa > Chordata > Mammalia > Rodentia > Sciuridae > Tamias > Tamias sibiricus. The sequence goes on from CM046667.1 coordinate 134,447,306, forward strand.
GTTAAAATGGGCTACTTTAAATGACCAAATATACTTTGACGGAATTAGTTGGCCTTGATATGATGGGGCTTTTAGAAGCAAAGATTACTTTGTCTACAGGCTACAATGGAAGTGAATTACTTTTCATATATGGTAAATGCACTTTCTCATAGCCAATGCATTCCAAAATACTTTAAATTTCCCAAACTGCTGATGTAGTAGTAAATACAACACTGGTTCTTATTGTATCTTTTTTTTTTTCTTTCCAATAGTGGCATTAAACCTAGGGGCTCTCTAACACTGAGGCACCTTTCTTTATTTTAACTTTGAGACAGGATCTTGCTAAGTTGCCAAGGTTAGCTTCAAACTTGTGATCCCCCTGCTTTAGCTTTCTGAGTAGCTGGGATTATAGGGGTGTTCCACTGTGCCTGACTGTTGTTGTGCCATATTTAAAGATATGGTTTGTTATAATTTAGCTTATCCATGCTGAGACACAATTAAATAATTATTCAAAATATTTTAGTTAATTCCAGCAAGATGATTATCTACTCAACAGCCATGCAGAAAACATCACAGAGTTTCCAGCAAGGATCGTAACAGCCTCTATAGGGGATTTTCCACTATCACTGATTTAGTCAGCTTTTCTGCTTACCAAAGATCTGACTAGAACAGTTTTAGAGGAAGAAAAGTTTATTTTGAGGCTCACAATTTCAGAGCTCTAACTCCACAAACAGGTGGCTCCATTCCTCAGGGCTCAAGAATTCCCCTCACCAGGGACAAAATATAAAACCTAAAAGGCACTCCCCCCAGTGACTCACCTCCTCTGGATACACCTTCTCTTCCTACAGTGACCCAATCATTTCACTGCTAAGCTTTCTTGCATTGTCTCACACATGAGCTTTTTGGGAAACACCTCATATCTAAACCATAACAACCAACTTTGACACTTTCCTCATCGTTTATCAATAGCCACATCAAACTCCATTTGCTTTTCTTTATTTAATCTTGAAAACTTATCCTTAACTTATCCTTTCTTTCCCATGTTAATACTCATTGAAAATGTTATTTGTTGGCAAAATCCTCATAACTTATAAGATGTGGATTTGAATTTTTGCCGCTAACCCTTTGAGGTATTTACTTTGTTTTTGTCTTTAAAAAAATGTAAATTATAAATTATAACTATTTGGCTGAAAAAGTGATGTTCATTATTCTTGGCCTAAATATCCAATTCAGACTGTTGTGGAAACCTTTCTCTAGGTTTCTCTAGTCATTGACAAGTGGTTCATCTATTGGCTGATAAATGACCACATATGTTTGTTTTAGAGTTTGGTGGTCTATATTAATCTTATTGGTTCCTGGAGACTTAAAACTCAATTAGCACATAGCTTTTTTCTGATAGCATATTAGTAAATATTCATTGCCGTGATCAAATATCTGACATAAACAAGTTAAAGGAAGAAATATTTATTTTGGCTGAAATTTTAGAGGTTTCCATCCATGATAAGCCAACTCTATTACTCTGGACCTGAGGTGATACAGAGCTACATAGCAGAAGGGCATGGCAGAGAAAAGCTGCTTGGCTCATGACAGCTGGAGAGAGCAAGGAAGGGAAGGGGAGGGAAGGGAAGGGGAGGGAAGGAAAGGGAGGGAGGGAAGTGGAGGGGAGTGGAGAGGAAGGGGAAGGAAGAGAAGGGAAGGGAAGGGAGGGGAGGGGAGGGGAGGAGAGGAGAGGGGGGAGGGGAGGGGGAGGGGAGGAGAGGGAAGGGAAAGGAGGGGTAGGGAATGGAGAGGAGGGGTGGAGAGGGGAGAAGGGAGGAGGGAAGGGAGGGGAAGGGAAGGGAAGGGAGGGGAAGGGAAGGGAGGGAAGGGGAAGGGAAGGGAAGGGAAGGGAAGGGAAGGGAAGGGAAGGGAAGGGAAGGGAAGGGAAGGGAAGGGGAGAGGAGAGAGCATTTAGCCTAGGGAAAATATATTTGTATGCCCCAAGAGCAAATCCAGAGACCTACTTCATCCAGCCATACCCCACCAGCCTATAGTTACCAACAGTAGTCCATAAAATGTATTCATTCATCAAATAGATTGATCCATTGTTTCAGTGATAATTGTCATTATTGCCTAAAAACCACACCTGTGAACCTTTCTGTAATGGAGAGTATACTTTCAAAACATGAAATTTTTGAGGATATTTCTAGATCCAAATCATAACAGACATGTTCATTATCTGACACTAGACATCACAGATCTCCTAAAGGACTAAACATTTTTGATATTGCGTATCTTATAATATGTGGATGAAATACATTCTGATTTACATATTGTTTAAATAATATATGTTTGCTTTCTCTCACAAAACTTCTTTATTCTTTCTATTGGAAAAATAAGCCACACCAGGAATGGCGTTTCAATAAAAAGGGTTTATTAGGGTTCCACGTGGAAGGGTAGGGAGGTAAGGGAAGAAAACGGTTTGGAGGGGTAGGGAAGGTAAGGACAAGGGAAAAAGGGTAGAACAAGGGAGGTTTCAGTTCAGAGCAGGCATAAGTAGCAAACTGGTGGTCAGAGGGATCCCTGGAGCAAGTCCATGTCCCCATAGGCTACCGGAGGTCAAGAGGGGGGGGGTGCTGCGAGGGCACCTGAGGGCTGGTCAGCAGAGCTGGCCAGCCTGAGGCACCTGGGAGGTGTAGTATTTTCTCAAGGTACCTGGGGGGGTGTGGCCTCCTACCTGGGAGGTGTTGCCTCCCTGCCTGGAATCTAACACTTTTATTTCATTGAAGCAGAATTGGGCTCTTTTTCATCCTCCTGTGAATTTCCAAAGCACATGGTGAATAATGTTAGGTATTTATAAATCAATCATCTTCAGTCCAATTTATCACTATTACCTATTTCCTCAAAGTCTGTCCCTGCACTTGGAAATTCTGAACATTAGCAATTCCTTGGTGTGGTAGAGGTTTTTATTTGACTAGCCATTAAGAGAGTATATCTGTATTACCTTCTCTGAAAAAAGAAGCTCTACAAAAGGCCAGGCCAAATGCCTTCTCCAAAACCACTTCCTTGGTCTTTACAGAATACCCACATTGCTGTTTTAATGGACAATTTAAAAGGAAATCATGAAAAAATATGCAGTTTTTGATCTACTATAAAATTTTTTAAATAAATATAAAGATTATTTGCAATGTATTTACACAAAATTTTTCTTACAAAATCTAAGGAAGAAATTATAGTTTAAGTGGTCCTTGACATCATAATTAGTACCTGGGGCCCAAACTTGTTTTTCTTAACTTGTAGCTAATTTCTCTAATTTATATAAGAAGACCTCTACTTAAATATTTCTCTTCTCAGTTGAGGTAAAATATGTCCAAAGGGCTGGGGTTGTGGCTCAGCGGCAGAGCGCTCGCCTCGCACGTGCGCGGCCCGGGTTCGATCCTCAGCACCACGTAAACATAAATGCATTGCATGTGTACAACTAAAGTAAATAAATAAATATTTTAAAAAATATGTCAAAAATCTCTACTCTTCATCTTCCTAGGAAATCAGTTCCCCTTCACCACTTTTCCATGACAGTCAGTGACACTATATTTTTTTTCTTTTGTCCTATTACCAAACTGTATAACCCTTTAACAATCTTTTCTTTTCACCTTCATCTTCTGCATTCCTTTGACCCCTTGGCAAACTTTCTAATGCATATCATTTATATTTGTCATCTGCTACCTCCCTAGTCTGGAATACTTATCACCCCATATTTGGACAACTAACAGCAAATGCACTTGGGCTTTAGATACTCTGTTTCCTTTTGTTCCAATTCATGCTAGACTTTACTTCCAGAACTTATTTCTTAAAACATAAGTCTTTCTAAAACGCCTTTCCTTTAAAACATCCAAATGTTCATCATTGGCCTATTTGGTGTAGATCAAATTCTATGACATCTGGAATTATTCCAACTTCCTTAGGCTACTGTCCAAAATCTTGGATATTCTGGCCTGAACTTCCCAATTTCTTCTCATCCTCATACTGTTAAAAGGGACCCAGTTGGGCAGTTAGATATTTCTTCACTCTCCACTGAACACCATAATCATTCCTAGTTCCAAGTGTCTCTTGATTTATCTAGCTGTGTCTCCTAGTAGATAGTCATCCTAATTGTGTCATGAAAACATTACCTACATCAAAATTATCTGAGATGCTTATAAATCATGCAGATTCCTGAGTCCATAGGAATCACTTAAAATGTGTATTTTTATAAGCTCCCTAGATGTTTCTGGTGTAGGCTAAATTGTGAGCTTCCTGAGGTCAGGGGAATGTGGAATTCTACTCCTAGTCTCCTCTACCTCTGTCATTGTGCCACATTATAGGGTGAATATTAAAATTTGATAAAAATTACTTTGTCCTAAATAAAGAGGAAAATTTTCAAATTCCAGGTTTCATGGGGCTAGTAGCTCATTGTCAGAGCACCTACCTAACATGCACAGGGTCCAGTGTTGAATCCCCAGCACTAAAAAAAAAAAAAAAAAAAAAAAAAAAAAAAAAAAAAAACAAGAAACCAAATTCAAGATTTTCAAGCATGATGAAATTGTCTGCTCTTCCTTTGGTTTCCAAGGTGCCCTAGAGTTTGGCCATGATCAGGTATATATCTTTCGGTCCATGTTCCCTCTTTTACAATTTATAAAAATTCATAGCAGCCACCACATAAAATCAATTTTAGGTAGAATAACTGTCTAGCAAGTAAGAAGGAGCATAGCTGCTGTTACAAGATCTTTCAATGCCACTACCAACAAAGAAGTCAGGAAGTGAAGGTTGGTAGCCAACTCACAACTAAATAAATATGTTCTGACTGACAACAAAATTAAGCTTACGAAGTTGTCAAATTCACATCCAGAGATAATGGAAAACTTGATAGGCTATTGAAGTAGCATGGCATTAGAGGTTTTGGTCAGAAAAAATAAACAGCCATTGAACAAAATGAACTGTCTTCTTCCTACAGCTACTCACTCAACAATGAATTTCTGGTTGATTTAAAAACCTGGTGGTGGAGTTACCATGGAGGATGAAAGTGAAAACTAAGAAAGAAAGGAAAATATCCTTGTGGAAATTCCCTCGAGCAAACACTGAAGTCTTGGATCCTTTCTAAAATAATAAAGCATTAGGTTTTTCAAAAGTAATGTATGCACATGATAAAAAATAATTCAAACTGTACATAAGCTTATAACATAAGCTTATATAGTTAAAATAATTCTCCCTCCCATACCCTTTTCCTTTTGTATGAAGTTTCAGATTCTTACATAGTTGTTTTTAAATATTTTTAATTGTAGATGGACACAATACCTTTTTATTTGTTTTATTTTTATTGTTTATTGTTTATTGTTTATTTTTATGTGGTGCCGAGGAGGAAGCCTAGTGTCTCACAAGTGCTAAGCAAGCACTCTGCCACTAAGCTACAGCCCCAGTCCCACATAGTTGGTTATTATAACTTACTATATTATATTCTGACCCTTTACTACAAAAAATAATTTACATCTCTTGAATTCTTACTATGTTTCAGTTAAAATATTAGTCTTAGTTTACACAGAAATACATTTTTTTTCAGGAAAAAAAAAATGAAATTCAGACATAATGTATTTCCCAACTTTTTTAACCCAGAAGACACAGAAATTGATAATATTATTATTGCACATGTGAGTAAGCAAGAAAAACTGCTCATAGCGAGAGGCTCTGGCTGCCTTAAGACTAAGGGGAAACAGTAACTTGACCCTCCCTTAAACCTTTCACAGAGCATCTCTGTGTTCTGGCAATACTAATTGAAAATCTCTGTAACTTGGCCAAAGTGTCATAGCTAGCTCTTGAGAATGTAATGCTATGTGTAAACATTGACGTTTCTCTGTGCCACTAAGCATTATAATAGATATTTTTTTTACTTAACTTCCTAAATGACCTTGCTTCAGACAAAAAGATATGATATAAACTGGATTTTGTACAAGTTATAATAGATTCATGTAAGATTTTGAAGTAGACGTTATCCTCCTGAGTCTTAAATTTTTGAAATATAGCCCATTACAAACAAGTTTTATCATCATATACCTTCCAAAGTCATGACAGTAAATTGTTAAATCATCTGATTTCATTTTCAAAAGGTGGAAATTTTCCAGGTATTTCCCTATTGAAGTCATTTATCTTGCCTTTGGTTTACTAAATAAATAAACACAAGAAAAATATCCCACTAATATAAGTTTTGATGTATAATAGTAGAACAGTCATTCAAACTACATTTTTTCATTATTTTTATCCAGAATGCAGCAATCATAATAAAATTCATATAGTCACCAACACTTGTTGATATTTTTAGAAATAAATGAATTTCAAAATATTATTTGAAGTATAAAGGGCCCCTTCTAAGTTATATCTTTATATACTATGTAACTCTTGAGAATACTTTCCTATTTTTTAATGCTCTTTTCAGCTCACTCTAGCACCCTTCAACAAATGATCCCCCATTTCTGATTAGTGAAAAATCTAATCAGTACATGGACCAAACTATTAAATGAAGAAAACTGCTTATCTTACATGTTGACAAATGAAATTTGAAATGTACAATTTCTTTAAATGCTGCTGCAAAATTACAAACATTTTTTTAAATATCAGGAATATGTAGTTTATAGATTTCTAATTATATAAATTTATGAATAAAATCATACATTTCAACTGATTATAAGAAACCTCCCAATTTGCAAAGAAATTATAATACACTGTATATTAGTGTTAGTAATGTCAGCACTACAACATTTACATACAGTTCAGTTTACTTCATACATTTCAATGTTTCTTAATTTTTTCTTCTCATATAAAAGCCCCCATTAAAAACACATATTTCTATGTTCCATTTTTTAGGGTATTCATAACGTATATATTTAAAGATAAGAGCAAGCCTTACATGGAGCCTATACAAGAATAATGTCATTTTAGTATATATCAGGATTCCTCAGCATTGATACTGCTGACATTTGAAGTCAGATGATTCCTGCCTGCGGGGGTATTTCCCTGTTGTTTTAGTCAGCTTTGCTACTGTGACTAAAGAACCTTAACAGAACAATTGTAAAGAAGAAAGGTTTATTTAGGGGATTACAGTTAAGAAGTTTCAATCCATAGACAGTAGGCTCCATTCCTTGGGGCTTACAATGAGGCAGAACATCATGGCAGAAGTGTGTGGAAGAAGGAATAAGCTCACAACATGATCAGGAAGCGGAGAGAGAGACTCCACTCTCTGGATACAAAATATATACCCAATAGCCATGCCCCCAATGAACCTCTTCCTTCAGCCACACCCCACCTGCCTCTAGTTACCACTCAGTTAATTCCATCAGGGATTATTTCACTGATTAGGTTAAAGCTATATCCCAATAATTTCTCCTCCAAACTTTCTTGCATTGTCTCACATGTGAGCTTTTGAAGGACACCACATCTAAACCATAACACCTGTAGAGTGTTTAGTGGAATTTATGATGTCTACCCAGCATCTATCAACTACAAAATGCTTGCAACTCTCCACAGGTTATGAGAACCAAAATTATTTCGAGACATAGGCAATAGTCCCCTGTGGGAAAAAATGACTCTTGGTTATAAGCTCCAGAATGGTGTTTGAGACAAGACCTGAGGCTTTTTCTGCATCCCTAGCTAGAAGACAAAGAAGATGAATAGATTCAAGTTTTATACAGACTATCCTAAGACTGCCAAAAATTTAAGGTGAGGCATGAGAAAGAATAATTATACAAATAGCAGAAATTTTTTCTTACTTGATATAGGAAAAGTAAATCAAAACTGGAACTTTTCAGCACTGAGTAGGTTTTCAAATCATTTTTCTGTGAAGAATTTAAAATACAATTGAACACAATCTGTAAGGTCATCTGCACATAGTCATGTGTATATGTCATAATGATTGTATCTGTGTGTGTGTGTGTGTGTGTGTGTGTGTGTGTGTGTGCAGTAGGATGGGTAAACAAAGGGCAAAGGGACCAGGAGAAAAGCTGGAACTAGGGAAATCAGATGACAAATAAAAGTCAGGACAGCAATGAGGTAAAAAGCAAGGGAGGCAAGCAGAAATCAAATACAATAAATCATTTACAAACACAGAAAGAGTTATCAAACAGAGTATCACCAGATACTGAGAAAATGAAGCAAGGCAGATGGCAACGTACATGCATGACCCCAACAAGTGAGGGCACCCACACCAAGATAGCTTGAAATTGCCTCTGTTCCTGTCAACTTGCTCATGCATCCTCCTTGAAGAGATTGTCATCTCTATAGTAAAGCTGCCCTAGAAACCTGTATACGGTGATCACTGGCAACAGCTTTCTGGGTCGGTACTGTAAGATCAGACACACTTGCTTGGAAAAAGACATTTCTATGACACTGTATCTAGCAACAAATAGCAAGTTAATAGAATGTGTCTGCTCTGACATGTCTGGTTTCCGTCTTACTGTTGAACTGATGGCTGCTGTTTTTCAATAGGGAATAAAGGCATAGGTTCAGACTAGAAATGTGATTGATTGGTTTGTATTTGCTTTCTCATCTTGCAAGTGAATTTTAAAATCTTACATAAGAAAACCCAGAAGACCTCTTTGATATACTAAAAGAGTTTGATGAATACATTTAAAGATTATCATAAGTCATGTGTTTTCCATTTATGTATTTATCATGTTTTATGATTTACATAGCACATTTTACCATCCAAAATTATTTTTCCATGATTATTGTGTATCCTGCACAGAATTATGAGTTATATGACTGCTAGGCCTTCATAGTCTTGTTCACTGCTGTCTCCTCCACACCTGGACCAGTGGCTGGCACATAACAGGAATTACTAAATGCTTGTTGGATGAATAAATGAATGAATGGGTTATAAATTATTGGAAGACATGTTCCTACTCAAGCAACAAATCACTTTGAACATTTTGACCTAAAATTATTGTACCTGTGGAGGAATATCACACTATCTGCTTATATTATCATTCAACCTCCCCTGTGCTTTGGAGGTGTTAGGGACACTGTCAACAGAAGCTCTGTGGATTTTTCAGTGAAACACACATAAGGAAATCACTCTGAACTATTCCATTTTGATGCCAGACACTCAGCACTGTATCCCACCATGAGAATAAGAAGCTTTAGTGTTTTAGGATAAATCGAGACCATGGAGCAAAATAAGCAATGTGGAATTATGGTTTTACCTACTCCACACAATTATATCTTGACCCCTAGCTGTATCTAAATAGGAAATCAAAACATTTGAATTTAGTTATTGCCATGGAGTCCTATTGATAGGATAGAATACATGACATTAACACCTCTTGCAGAAGAAATCATCACTCTAATTAGATCCCATGAGTCATTATTTGCAACAATGAAGGAAGAATTTTAGAAGTTGTGTCATATGTATGACTAGCCAGTAGATAAATAAACACTAACAATTCACACCAGCATCTGCACAGTCAATATCAAGATGTGAAAATCTGTGGTATGCTGTTCAGTTAATGCCTGGTAAAAGCAAAGTGAATGGGTTGCCTAAGTGAAAAATTGTCTCAAAAACATTGGTATTTTGAAGGAGGAATTCACAGCAGGGTAAGGCAAACTGTGAAAATTGTGCTGCCTGAAAAAAGGGAGAGCTGGCACAGACTTTGAAAGAGCTCCTCATCACTAAGGAGCTCACTAGATGCAAAAGATTTACCATAGCTCTTTGAAAATTATGCTATTTGAGGAGCACACTACTTTACTTTGCTCAGTTTCACTTTTATGCAGAAGCTTTACTTGTAATACGTGCATATAGTAGCTTTTTCTGTTACTAGAGAGCATTTTAGGAACGTTCTCTGAATTGTCAGAATGTAGGCCATTTCTTATTATAAAAAACAAAGTATATTGAACTTTAAATATAAGGAATGATGAGGATATAAGAAATTAAGTTATCTTGGGAATGTAAGATATCTTAAGAACAAAGTAAAAGAACATGAGCAAAAAGTATGCTCATTCTTAGAAAGAAAAATGATTCTAATGTTCATGCTAATATCTAGAGAGGTAGACAATTACAAACAGAAAATCTGCATATATATATTTATTCCTTTTTTTTAATCACTAGTTACTCTGTTTCTAGGAGGAACAAAGTGGTCTGGGTATCCTTTCTTGACTAACAAAACCAGATATAGCTACACAGAGTACTCTTTGAAACTGGTTTTCTCATCCTCTACCCTATAAATTCAAGTGTTTTGAGTCTCCAACATGGATTCTCCATTAATATCTTAGCAGTGTGGCTCTTATCTGTGCGCCAACGCATTATGAGAATTCATAATGAGAGGCACAATGCCTTATTCATGAAGAATAAAGTAAAATAAATAAAATAATAATTTTCTAAGATGAAGGAGCAACCTAGATACTGTAATGCAGTGCTCAAGTGTTTTAGAATAAGCTTCGCTTAAATTATGACTTCCTTTTGTAAGTTGCCAATTCTCATTTATACATATAGGAATGATCAGTGGCAATGCAAGAACAGATTGGAATATAAAACCATGATTCATTCAACAAAGAAATTCAAACTACAAACTCAACTTTTTACTCTCCATTTTTTTCAATCATGTTTAAATGTAATTCAAGGGCAGAAAAATGTCACATTATTTCTACAAGTGTCAAATACTCATGAATGTGGAAATTATTGTATTTAGCCATGAGAGTGAGGTGGGTTTTGTTTGTTTGTTTTTGTTTTGTTTTTAACCTTTAGAAGTAGTTATGCAAACCCAATTGATGTGGAATAAGCATATTGTGGTAAAAAAGCATTTGGAAGAGCAACATAAGGGTCATCTGTTCTTCCAGAGATTGGACATTTTTTTCCTTGAAATCTCTTGTTACTTTTCTCAATTTACTTCAGTAATGATGAGACCATGTCAGAATTTAAAACCAAGTTTTCCTGTCTCCAAAGGCATGATATACATCATCATGTTGGTAAGCAACAATTCTACCATTTTCTTTTTTTTTTATTCAAAGTTCTTGTATTTGTAATAGTAGAATGCATTACAATTCATAATACAAAAATAAAGCTTCTTTTTATATAACCCTGTTTGTATACAAAATATTCGTACTATTCAAGTCTTGAATCATGCATTTAGGATAATGATGTCCATCTTATTATAAAACCTTTTCTTTTTTTCTCAACCTCCATCCCCCCCCTTGCTCCCTCCCTACTCCTACCTCCCCTTTGAGCACTTTAGTGTTCCTCTAATCCTTCTATGTACCCCGACACCCAACACCACTGTGAAACTGGCACCTTATATCAGAGAAAACATTTGGTATTTGGATTTTTGAGATTGACTAACTTCACTTAGCATTATATTCTCCAACTTCATCCATTTACCTGCAAATGCCATTATTTTATTTTCTTTTATTGCTGAGTAAAATTCCATTGTGTGTATATACCACATTTTCTTAATCCACTCATCTACTGAGGGACATCTAGGTTGATTCCATAACCTAGTTATTGTGAATTGTACTGCTATAAACATTGAGATGGCTGTGTCACTGTAGTATGCTGATTTTAAGTCCTTTGGGAATAGACCCAGGAGTGGGATGGCTGGGTCATAGG